>CAWUFW010007473.1:0-600000 GCA_963921515.1 Calotriton arnoldi
CTGCTAGCCAGTGGCGTGCTGACTCTCAGCCTTGCTAGTCAGAAAAAAATGCACATTCAGAAAGGCAGTGCACAGAACACTCACCTGCTCCCTGGTGTCCCATACAGCTTGCTGTACTGTGGAAGTAGGCTGTCCAGCAGGGCCTGGTTCTCCTCAAGGCTGAAGGCTGGGGGCTCTCTCCACAGTACGTGCCATTGCAGGGTCCAGAGGGCAGAGACAGCAGCAGTGCAGTGGCAGATGTCGTCCTGGAGCATGTAGTGCAGGCAAGTGGGCTCTCAGGGGAACAGGCAGCAATATATATGTGCTGGAGAGGCAGATACTGTCCCTTGTGTCCAAAGTGATAGGTCCAAGTCGTTTGCATCTTCTGAATCTGGCCAATCCATGGAATAGCAGCACCAAAAACACGCCCACAGCATCCTTCAAAACTTCAACTTCATGACATACATGATTTTGCAACATTGTTGTGGGTGACCAACTGATTTTCCAGCAAACGACTCGTTCGAAATTCGAAAAGCGCGTCCGTTGCCAGGCAAGCCCATTGTCAATGGGTGCGCACCGATCGGTCCATTGCAGTTCAACGCGCACAGGGGTACAACGCGTACCCGCACACATTGAAAGCAATGGGCCGGCCGGAGGCACCGATCGGTCCATTGCAGTTCAACGCGCACAGGGGTACAACGCGTACCCGCACACATTGAAAGCAATGGGCCGGCCGGAGGCACCGATCGGTCCATTGCAGTTCAACGCGCACAGGGGTACAACGCGTACCCGCACACATTGAAAGCAATGGGCCGGCCGGAGGCACCGATCGGTCCATTGCAGTTCAACGCGCACAGGGGTACAACGCTGTACCCGCACACATTGAATGCAATGGGCCGGCCGGAGGCACCGATCGGTCCATTGCAGTTCAACGCGCACAGGGGTACAACGCGTACCCGCACACATTGAAAGCAATGGGCCGGCCGGAGGCACCGATCGGTCCATTGCGGTTCAACGCATCACTGTATATGTGACTGGCATAGGTCAGCATGCCTGTCTCAGATGGACATATGCCAGCCACAGATAGCTCCCAGGGAGTGAGGGGCACACCTACATCACGACAGCCTGTCCAAACCTTATCATAAGGCATGTAAGGCTGCATTTCCTATTGTGTGTATGTTGGTGTACATGTTGTCCTGTGGGTGTCACCTGTGGGCAGCCACCCCCAGGCTGTGCACGTGTTCATGGGGACAGGATCCTGGGTGTTACGTGTACGTGACCACTGTGATGTGCAACTGTTCATATCTGTGCATGTGTCATGGTCACATTTCACAGTGGTGTTTGTGTATGTCATGTCACATACCCCGTGAGTCCCATGTGGGACGGTATGTTTGAGCCAGGGTGTCCCAGTGGCACAATAGTGATGGCCCTCCACAGTCTTTGTGCATGTAGTGTTTACAATGTCTCTGATTTCATGTGCACAATGGGAGACAGTCTCCACATCCACGTTGTGTGTGCATGGACTCTGATGTTGTGCGTGTGTGTCACAGACGTCCATGGCTGTCCTGCCATGGCAAGTGTGGCCACTACCTGTGGGGGTCATGTTTGTTTTGCTGTGGTGTACACATGATACTCCAGGTGATGCCAGTGTCCATGTGGCATTACAGGGTCCCTGGGAATGTGCCTGTCGTTGAGCTGTGGTGCCTGGGGCACATCTGTCCTCACATGTCACTGTGGGGGTGACTGTGACACAGCATCATGATATCCAATGGGCCAACCTGGGACAAATTGATGCCACCTGTAGGACCGTGTTGACAGATGTTGGCCATGTATGTACCATACATGTCGTTCCGGTACTGCACACTTCATGTAGTTGTGCCTCATGATGATGTATGTTGGGATCTTGAGTGTGTTCAATGCCGCATATGTGGGGTGACTGACGATCTTGCTTACTTCTCCTCTGCACTGCAGGGCTCCTGCTGTCCATCGGCCATTTCCAGACCTGGCAACGATGGTGGAACGGGACAACATCCGACGGTACCGCTTCACCAGGCAGCTGATTGAGGATTTGGCAGTGCAGTTGTCCCCACATTTGCAGCCTGGCCGGCCGTATCCTACAGCGCTGACCCCCAAGGTGAAGGTGATGGCAGCCCTACACTTCTTTGCCACCGGTACCTTCCAACATACTGTGGCGTCTGCTGGTGGGATGTCACAGACCATGTTCAGCCGTGTGCTCCGCGATGTTTTGGCGGCAATGTTGCTCTTCCTGAACCGGTACATCTATTTCCCTAGACTGCGACGACTCACTGACGTGAAGAGTGACTTTTATGCCCTGGGGAGGATGCCGCATGTCATTGGCTCCATTGATGGGACACATGTGGCTTTGGTACCACCACAGGCCCAGGAGCAGGCCTACAGGAACCGCAAGCACTACCACTCGGTCAATGCACTGGTGGTGTGTCTTGCAGACATGACCATCACACACGTGTGTGCCCGTTTCCCTGGTTCAGCACACGATGCCTTTGTGATGAGGAGTAGTCGCATCCCCAGGATGATGGCACAGATGCAGAACCAGCGTGCCTGGCTTGTCGGTGTGTACTGACTTTGTGCCATTGTGTGTGATCTGATCTGTAGTATTCCGCCCACTTTTCCAAGTCAGCTGATGTGCACTTGTCTGTCCGTAGGTGACTCGGGATACCCCAACATGCCGTGGTTGCTGACACCCCTCAGGAACCCTGTGACACCTGCCCAGATGCGCTACAATGAGGCACATGGTCGGACCAGGAGAGTGATTGAGCGGACCTTTGGTCTCCTGAAGAGCCGCTTCCGCTGCCTGGACAAGACCGGAGGGTCCCTCCCATATGCCCCTGCGAAAGTGTGCAAGATTATCATCGTCTGCTGCATGCTACACAACCTGGCAGTGCGGAAGGAGTTGCCTCTCATCCAGGATGACGATGACCAACATCCGCCACCTGTGGAGGATCCTGGCCTGGACCACGATGCCAGTGACGATGATGATGATGATGATGGTGATGGTGATGTCCGCACACAGCTCATCACCAACTTCTTTAGCTGAATGTGAGTATCCTGAGGTGTCATGTGAATGATATGAGTTGGCATGATGTGTGGGTGGTGCTCTGGTGCTGTTGGAGTGTGTCCATGGGCTACTTGACAGGATGTGTGTTGCGATGTGTGGTGACAGGTGGGCTGTACTCCCCAACAGTGTTGACATGCTAACTTGGTTCTGGGTGGGTATCTTGTAACATGTATTGTGCATGAGTTTTGCTGATCTGTCCTGTACTGCATTGCTTTTGACTGTGTGTCATTTCTGTCCTTCACAGGGTACTTTCAGATTCGTTTGGTCAACTGTGTCCACCGACGACGTGATTGCACATCCAGGCTGGTAGCTGTTGTGTCCCTACAGGTGATGTGCGCCACACCCATGGACTTCCTTCCGTCTACAGTTGTTGACTGTGTGCCCGCTACCAGGTGGGGTTACCTTGCATCTGTAGTGGTTACGGCATGTTGCTACTGTGTAATAAACCTGTGCTTCACTTAGTGATGTGCGTTGTCTGTGGTCACACATTTGACTGCCATTTGCTTACTGCACCTGTGGGCTACTTGACTACAACTGGGAATGGGTGTGGTGTCTGTGCATTGCACCGTCTTCCCTGGCAACATCAGTGTAGGCAATGAGTCAGATGGCCTAGGTGTGTATGTGTTGTGTACCCCTGGTGGTGTGTCTCCCTCATATGTGTCACGTTGCCTGTACTCACATGCCTGTGTTGTCCTTGCTGTTGCAGTTCGCATACACAGTGTAATTTTGCAGTTCATCATCCCCATAACAGCACCCACGTTGGAATCACGACAGAGGCAAGTATGGTGTATTAGTGTGTTTATTGTGATACATCTGTGTTAATAGTGCATAGGATGGGTTGTGCTGTACATGAATCTTGCAATCCCAAGTTCCTAGGTGAATTGAAAGTCCAGGTAGACAGGATCCCCAGTATCGGGGCCACAGTTGTCTGACACATTGTTCCAACTTGTACTCCCCATGCAATGTGTGGGAGTAGTGTTGCCATCAACAGGGTGAACAGTCTGTGCACAAAGGCGAAAATCCAGAACAGGTTCAGGCTTCCTGGGAGTTGCGCTTGGCCATCAGCCTCTCACTTTTCCCTCCTCGGACGACCCCTCTTCTTGGGGGGGCCCTCAAGTGCAGGCTGCTGCGGTGCAGGGGACTCTCCGCCAGAGTCCTCCTCCCTCCCTGTGGCAGTTGCAGTTTGTTCGGTACCAGATGTTGTTGGCACACAGGGAGGTGTGGACTGGTTGCTGTTCATCTGGCGGAGGCATTGTAAAATGTCCCTGTGCACCGCCGTCATCTCATGTAGTACATCCCACTTGGACTCCACGCGGGACATGTGGGAGTCCACACGTGACATGTGTGACTCCACGTGGGACATGTGGGAGTCCAAGCGGGCATGATGGGCAGCCTGCTGCTGTTTGATGTCTCTGAGGAGCCCCACTACCTGGCTGAGCTCTCCGGTGCTGGACTGGTACGCATCAGCTATGCGTACCAGTTGTGGGTCTTCATGCACACCAGCAACGTCTGCAAGCAGCGACCTCTGTCTCCCACCCCTCCCACCACCCCTGCTGACATGTGCAGTGTGTGCAGTTGCACGCACAGATAACCCTGGTCCACCTTGGGGGTTGGTGGTGGTGGTGGTGTCCATGGCCCCAGGTTGGTCCAGGGTCACTGCGCTGGTGTTGCTCCTTATTCCGTCCATGTCGGCAGGGATGGTATTCGTGGTGACAGTCGTTGGAGGGGTGGGTGCAGGGGGTGCAGCTGGTGGACCTGCTGGTGCTGCAGCTGGTGGTCCTGCTGGTGCAGCATGTTGACTTGCACCGGATGTGCCAGGTTGTTCATCGTCCGAGGAGGACAGAGGCTGTACGACGCCAGTGAGCTCGGCATCCTCTTGAGCCTGGGACTGGGACTCCTCAGCGTCTGCTGCTGTGTCCCTATCATCACCTGTTTTTGGGAGACACAAACAATGTATGTCATGTTTCTGCAGGCATCAGTGGTTGACACACCTGACAGTTGTGACTGTGCCTCGGGGTGCGGGCCTGTACATTGTATTGTCCTAAGTCGTCACAGTCAGGGGTTGATATTGGTGTGGCACATTGTCCTGCATTATTTGGGCATTTCTATGTATTCTCTGGGGTGTGAACATGGTCTGCATTGATTGTGTTTGGTTGACAGCCAGACCTCCTTCCCACCCACCCACCCAGCCAGTCAGTTATCCCACCATGGAACGTGCTTGCATTGCAGGGAGTGTAAGTTGTCTCTCAGGATGTCAGTCAGTGGTGTCCTGCTGTTTGTTGGTGCACAGTTGGCAGCAGGGCCTTGTGCTCCCCACAGCAGTAGCCAGTGTCAGCCATCTTGTGAGTCCTTCTCCACTCCCTGTGATGTGAGCATGGTTCAGGGTGGTGTTGATGGGACAGTTGTGAGGGTGAGCTATGTCTGTGACTACGACTCCCATCATGCTATTGCCTCCACCCCCTTCCCAGCATGCCCATGCTTCCTTCCTTTTGACTCTGCTTCCCTGTGGGGTGGGCTGGCTGTGCTGACAGGATGGCTGGGAGTGTTGTCCTGGCAGTTGTTTGGCTAAGAGTCCCAGGAGTGTCCCTGTGCTTCACACAACATAACCCAGGGTGGTGGTGCTTTGTGGGATCTTGTGTTAGGATGGAGGGCATTGCATTCTACCAGGTGGGTACTGTGGAGTTTGTGTTGGGGGGTGAGGGGAGGTGCTGGTGACTATAGTCAGTGCTGCAAGTCCCCCTTCCCACCCAGCCAGCCAGATATCCCACCATGGAACGTGCTTGCATTGCAGGGAGTGTAAGTTGTCTCTCAGGATGTCAGTCAGTGGTGTCCTACTGTTTGTTGGTGCACAGTTGGCAGCAGGGCCTTGTGCTCCCCACAGCAGTAGCCAGTGTCAGCCATCTTGTGAGTCCTTCTCCACTCCCTGTGATGTGAGCATGGTTCAGGGTGGTGTTGATGGGACAGTTGTGGGGGTGAGCTATGTCTGTGACTACGACTCCCATCATGCTATTGCCTCCACCCCCTTCCCAGCATGCCCATGCTTCCTTCCTTTTGACTCTGCTTCCCTGTGGGGTGGGCTGGCTGTGCTGACAGGATGGCTGGGAGTGTAGTCCTGGCAGTTGTTTGGCTAAGAGTCCCAGGAGTGTCCCTGTGCTTCACACAACATAACCCAGGGTGGTGGTGCTTTGTGGGATCTTGTGTTAGGATGGAGGGCATTGCATTCTACCAGGTGGGTACTGTGGAGTTTGTGTTGGGGGGGGGGGGGGGAGGTGCTGGTGACTATAGTCAGTGCTGCAAGTCCCCCTTCCCACCCAGCCAGCCAGATATCCCACCATGGAACGTGCTTGCATTGCAGGGAGTGTAAGTTGTCTCTCAGGATGTCAGTCAGTGGTGTCCTGCTGTTTGTTGGTGCACAGTTGGCAGCAGGGCCTTGTGCTCCCCACAGCAGTAGCCAGTGTCAGCCATCTTGTGAGTCCTTCTCCACTCCCTGTGATGTGAGCATGGTTCAGGGTGGTGTTGATGGGACAGTTGTGAGGGTGAGCAATGTCTGTGACTACGACTCCCATCATGCCATTGCCTCCACCCCACTTGCCAGCATTCCCATACTTACTTGCTTTTGTGTGGAGTTCAGTGGGTGTGGGTGTGAGGGCAATGGCAAGATGGCTGACAGTGGTGTCCTGCTGTTGGTTGGTGTGCAGTACCCAGCATGCCCTTGTGCTCCCCACGACACAGCAACAGTGTCAGACATCTTTGATGGGCCTTTCCACTCTCTGTGGGATGTGCATGCGTGAGTGTGAGCTTGCTGGGCCATGTGGTGGGGGATGTAGGGCTGTGACTACGACTCCCATCATGCTATTGCCTCCACCCCCTTCCCAGCATGCCCATGCTTCCTTCCTTTTGACTCTGCTTCCCTGTGGGGTGGGCTGGCTGTGCTGACAGGATGGCTGGGAGTGTTGTCCTGGCAGTTGTTTGGCTAAGAGTCCCAGGAGTGTCCCTGTGCTTCACACAACATAACCCAGGGTGGTGGTGCTTTGTGGGATCTTGTGTTAGGATGGAGGGCATTGCATTCTACCAGGTGGGTACTGTGGAGTTTGTGTTGGGGGGGGTGAGGGGAGGTGCTGGTGACTATAGTCAGTGCTGCAAGTCCCCCTTCCCACCCAGCCAGCCAGATATCCCACCATGGAACGTGCTTGCATTGCAGGGAGTGTAAGTTGTCTCTCAGGATGTCAGTCAGTGGTGTCCTGCTGTTTGTTGGTGCACAGTTGGCAGCAGGGCCTTGTGCTCCCCACAGCAGTAGCCAGTGTCAGCCATCTTGTGAGTCCTTCTCCACTCCCTGTGATGTGAGCATGGTTCAGGGTGGTGTTGATGGGACAGTTGTGGGGGTGAGCTATGTCTGTGACTACGACTCCCATCATGCTATTGCCTCCACCCCCTTCCCAGCATGCCCATGCTTCCTTCCTTTTGACTCTGCTTCCCTGTGGGGTGGGCTGGCTGTGCTGACAGGATGGCTGGGAGTGTTGTCCTGGCAGTTGTTTGGCTAAGAGTCCCAAGAGTGTCCCTGTGCTTCACACAACATAACCCAGGGTGGTGGTGCTTTGTGGGATCTTGTGTTAGGATGGAGGGCATTGCATTCTACCAGGTGGGTACTGTGGAGTTTGTGTTGGGGGGGGGTGAGGGGAGGTGCTGGTGACTATAGTCAGTGCTGCAAGTCCCCCTTCCCACCCAGCCAGCCAGATATCCCACCATGGAACGTGCTTGCATTGCAGGGAGTGTAAGTTGTCTCTCAGGATGTCAGTCAGTGGTGTCCTGCTGTTTGTTGGTGCACAGTTGGCAGCAGGGCCTTGTGCTCCCCACAGCAGTAGCCAGTGTCAGCCATCTTGTGAGTCCTTCTCCACTCCCTGTGATGTGAGCATGGTTCAGGGTGGTGTTGATGGGACAGTTGTGGGGGGGCAATATGTGTGACTGCGACTCCCATGATGCTATTGGCTACACTGACTTGGCCAGCATACACAGAATTCCTTCCTTTGAGTGGTCTTCACTGTGTGTTGGTGTTGTTGTGGTGGCTACATGTGTGGATGTGTGTGTTAGTTCTATTTGTGCCACTGCCTAGCTGTAGTTGTGGTTGTGTTTGTACATGTGTTGGCACAGTTGGATGTGACTTTTTGATGGCATGTGTTGTGTTTATCTGACTGACATACACATTTTGGGATGATTCTGTTCTAGTTGCTGTGTAATTGCTATGAGTGCATGGTTTGACTCTCCCCTTGACAGTGATGTGTGTGTTTTGTGGCAGTTTATTGTGTACATTTGTTGTGTACTCACCAGGCTCTGGGATGTCCTCTAGTCCATATACGCTCACTGGCGGAAGGATGGCCCGCACCTTCTCCTCCCAGGGCCTGAGGTATATTGGCTTGGCAGGAGGGCCACTGCCGGTGTGTTGGCTGTTGATGTAGTCTTTCTTCAGCATGTCCCGTACCCTCCTGCGCACGTCATACCACCTGTTCTGGATGTCCGTCTTTGTGCGCCGACATGGTGATTGGGCGTTCACCCTGTTGATGATCCTCTCCCACATCTTGGTTTTCTGCGACATGGGGGTCTGTTGGACCAGAGTGCCAAACAGCTGTGGCTCCACCCTGAGGATCTCGTCTACCATGACTTCCAATTCACTATCTAGGAACTTGGGATTCTTCTTGGGGGCATGGTGATGGGTGGTGATGGTGGGTGATGTGTGTGTTGGTGTGCAGGTGAGGGTGTGTGGGTGTGTGTTGTGCTGGGTGTATGTGAGGTAGGTATTTGTTGGTGTGTTGATGGTGTGTGGCTTGTGTGAGGGATGAGCTGTGGGTGTGTTGTTGCTTTCTCTTGGGTGCTGGCAGTGAAATGGCATTTGCAAAGGCTCATGGTAGTGATTTGTGTCCTTTATATAGGTGGAGTTGTGGGTGTGTCTTTGTTCTCTGTCCCCACCCCCCAGTATTTATTGGCTTGGTAATTGCTTGTTTGGCCTTTTTTGGTTGATTTTTCCTTTGTGCTGTTTGTGTATGTTGGAAACGTTCTTGTGACCGAGTCGGACCCTGCATTGGTCTCGTACGGTGTTTTCCGTTTCGTTCACGCTGTGTTTGTGCAGTTTTCTATGCTGCGTACGCGTCGGTCGCGGTGTATTGTGTTGCTTCGGCTCGGTTTTGTATGCGTGTCGGTCGTACGGCTTGTCCTCCGTCCGACTCGGTCGTGTTTTTCGCGCCTTGCATCGTACTTTGCGGTTTGGAGTTGGCGGGTACGATTCGGTCGGATTTGTTCCGGGTGCGTGTCGGTCGGTTGGATTCGTGTGTTTTTCCGGCCGGATTGCTATTTTCCGAGCGGCTTGGTCGGTCGGCTTGGTTTCCTAACGTGTCGGTCGGATTTATCGCGGCTTGCATCGTACTTGGCGTGTCGGGCGCCACTGGTACGTGTCGGTCGGTAATTTTTCCGGCTCCGTGTCGGTCGGTGCTTTTTCCGGCCCGAATCGGAATCGGCCCCTCAGTGATACACTCTGCTCAGTTTTGTTTAGTTTGTAAAACTTACGTTGTTTGAGCTTACGTGTGTACTTATATAAATCAATACGTACTTGCGCATAGTTAAAATCATTCACAGGGCAGTATGATAGACCAAGAGCTAAGATCTTTTCTTCATTATTGGTCAATTTCATGTCAGTGAGATTGATAATGGATAGGGGGTCACTAACGCAGCAGTTCATTTGCCGTTCCTTTTCCTCTTTGGCTTTTTGTGTTGAGATTTGCCTTCGCTGTTTGATTATGCGGCAATACCTTCGTTCACGCCGCTTGAGGTTGATCCTTTCATTCCTTTTTGATTTTGCAGGCGAGGTCTTAGAGTTTGTCTTCTGTCCTGGCGCAGACAGTCGACTTCCTGCGCCAGTGAAAATTTCATAAACCCCAATCTCGAGCTGGTAGAGGCTTGTTCATTTTCCGATTCACTGCCCGGTACCGAACTTAAATCAGACATGGATGTTGATGATTGGGCAGTATCCCTCATGTCTGCTGACACTGGCAGTGATTGTAAAGGTTTGCTTGATTTTTTAAAAGAGTCAAATTTCTTGGCAAATGTAAATATTTGACCATTCTGGTAATCTAGTTTGTCTCTTTGAAATTTAAAAACCTTGCGCTTTTTGATTATATCTTCCTCTTTTAATAGACGTGCAAGCATATCCTCGCGGTATTTTTTCTCTTGTTCAGAGGCCCCCATTTTAATTATTTCCTCATTGAGCTCGTCTATTTTGGTTTGCAGTGCGATACGATCACTTTCCGCATACTTCACCAAGATCTTTACTAACTTGCAAGATGAGTCTAAGTTGCACTCTGCCCATTCAGCCAGCATATTAGGGTCAGGATTTTCGTAACTGGGCACCAACATTATACGTAATCCCCGTGGGATACGACCCACCTCCAAATACCTTGACAGAGACCGATGCTCCCACCATTTGGATTGCTCCGTGTGCATCGCTTTTTCTAACTTCTTGAAGAGTTCCTTTAGATCAGAACTGCCTGTTTTGGCAACTTCCAAATGTACATTAAAATCAGATTCGGTGACTGGAGAGTCATCGAACATTTCAACTGCCGCCTCCTCACGACTCCTCACAGCGCTGGCGGCCACTGAAAGCGGCTCGGGTTTCTGCGCGAACATTTGGCTGTGGATATATATATATATATATATATATATATATATAGAGAGAGAACGAGAGCGAGAGAGCACGAGAGAGAGCTGTCTATATATATATATATATATACATACACACACTTACTTTAAATATACTTAGCTTTCGTTGTAAAGGTGTGCATGGTAAAGGTATATTGCATGGCAAAAACATGCGTGGTAAAGGCATTGTGTGGTAAAGGATACATGGTAAAGGCAATGCCTTCATTGTAAAAGCTGCTACCCATCTCCACATTTCCTTGAATCAAACCTGCCTCCATTCTTTTAATCCAGCTCTATACCCAAAAAAGCAACCTTTTATCTGGCCTATCCTTCTATTCTGGCACTAACAATGCCCACACCTCCTCCTTCAGCTTTTGAAAACTCATTAATGCCATTCTCCAATGCCCTATACCTTTCCAGGCAACAAGGAAGAAATTGCCTAATAATGGTCGAGGTATCCTGAACCAACGCTGTCACCACCCTACACAAACTCTACAAGAAGAAACCTCTTAACAATGGACAGGATATTTAGTGACCCATTGTTAAAGCTTTATCAACTCACAAAAGCTTTCAAACTGCTCCATAATAAAGAAAAATCATCTGAATGTGCTGGCATCAATCTAAAAGCTGACAAAATGTCACGCTTTTCCCCCCCATCCTTTTTCCACACTCCCTCACAAATACTGACCACGTTATCCTCATTAGTGTAAAGAATTGAGCTATCCTCCTCAAAGACAAAATCATTAACTGATTGCCATTTGTGCCAAAACAGGTAGGGATATATCGATTGAAAACCATCCTTGGATTTCTTTGGCTTTGAAAAGTGACACAACTAGGTTGTCTTTTTCCCAGTAATTAAGACGGCCTAGAACTCCACAATTTTCTTTCTTCAGTTCGTTCTCGTTCATAGTGACTGCAGACGTCAAGTTATCTCCCTACCACCTCTTCGTGAGTGATTCTTACCCCATTTTAAACCTCTTACTAAACCCCATATCCATATCCAGAAGCCTTTGCATCTTTACTGTCTGGATAAAAGACCACCAATGTCGCAATACCTCCAACCTAACTGCCATGTTAGCCCATCTTCATACTTCCTTGATACACACTTACCTCTGCCGTGTGGTCCTTGCATTCCCCCATGTATTTTCAGAAACACTGTGTGACGTGATACTTGGTACCGCACTAGGCAGTACTTTCTGAACTTGCTAAAGGCCTGCTACAGAAACCCTGTTGAAGGATCATCACACACTGCCCAGATGAAGCTGCGCTGTTGCTATGTCTATACTTCAAATTGAAACGGATGCACCAGAAAGGGTTAATATTGCATTTGAAAGCCACTAGCTGCATGTGCCGTAGGCCCTGGCCTTTTTGGTGCGAGTCATTGCAACTAGAAGTCCATGTCTAGGTCTCCCCACTTCATGACACGTTATGATATTATGTGCATTTTTTATGACACACATTACCTGGCAGGGTATCCTGGCGCCTAAGAAGGAAGGCTGCAGATCTGGCTGGGGCTCAGGCCGGTTTCTTCACAGTTGGTTCTTCTTCACAACGTCTCCCATCTTTGTACCAAATTCCTCATCACACCTTCCTCACGGCATACAACCAAATTTGCCTGCCCCTTTCTAATAACATTGATGTACTGAATTAATGCGACACACCATTCTTAATAACATTCACAACAAACAGTAGTATAAATCGTAAAAGAGGAAGTGGGCACTCCAGACAAGGCAAGTGATTTCAATTACTTTCTTGCAGAATGTCCGTACTGATGCGTTTTGGCTGATCCTAGTATATATATATATATATATATATATATATATATATATATATATATATATATATATATATATATATATATATATATATATATATATATATATATATATATACATGATACACTGAAAAACCATAGGTTGCAGGGACGTTCTAGTTAGTTGGACATTTCACTCGTACAAAACCAGAGAAATTCAGCCGTTATAGTTAGTTGGGCTAACTATAACTCGCACCCCCGCAATGCACTGCTGATGACGTCACATATTACATCACTCATGACATGGTCAGTGACATCACTGATGACATCATCCAGTGACTGTGTGTTTCTGTAAAGTTTAAATATGTTTTATATATATATATATATATATATATATATTTATATATGCCAAGGTGTATTGAAGAATGAGTGGGTGTATAAGTGTCTGAATGGTTGATTTAGTAGGTGCGTGACTGACTGTATAAGTGAGTGATTAAACATGTCTTACTGAATGCATGGGTCAGTGACTAAACTGTGTGAATGTCTGCATCAGTCTGTCAGTTGGTGTGTAAGCACCTGCATGGGTTGGTAGGTAGCTACATGAGTGTCTATATGTGTTATTGATTGGTTGTCTGAGTACCCATATGGGAGCCTGAGTGTCTGTGTGGGTGGGTGGGGGGTGTGTCACTCTGTGCATAGATGTGTGAGTGGGTGATTCACTGGGTGTATGGGTTCAAGAGTGCACCTGTGAAGGGCTGTATGGGTGGGTGAGTGTGTGTATGGGTGTGTTGGTGAGTGAATGGATGTCTCAGTGGTACATGTGTGAGTAACTACATATGTGAAAGGCAGTATATGTGAGTGTTGGAGTATATAAATGACTATATGCGAGAGTGAGTGATTGTGAGTGGCTGTATGGATGAGTGTGTGCTTGTATCGCTGATAGTATAAGAGAGTAAGTATGTGTTAGTATCTGTATGAATAAGTGAGGTGGTGTGTGTATAACTGTATAGGTGAGTAAATGGGAGTGTGATTGATTCTTTGCATGACTGACTAGGCGTGTGAGTAACTCTAGATGAGTGGCGGTGTGTGACTGTCTGTATTGGTGTATGAGTGCATATGATAGTGTTGTATTGATGAGTGACTGCATGTATGAGTGACTGTGTGGGTGAATGAGTGGATGTGTGTGTAGACCTAGGAATCAGTGAGTGGGTATGTAGTAACTGGTATTGGTGGGTCTATGGTTTCGAAAATTGATGTCTGTATTTTAGATTGGGTGCATCAAAGGTTATATTAAGGTGTGAGAAGGTGCATCAGATTATCATGTGGATGATGTCATCAGTGATGTCATTTGAGATGTCATCAGTGATGTCACTGACCATGTCATGAGTGATGTAATATGTGACGTCATCAGCAGTGCATTGCGGGGGAGCGAGTTATAATTAGCTCAAATAACTAGAACGGCCAAATTTCTCTGGTTTTGTACGAGTGAAATGTCCAACTAACTATAACGTCCCAGAAACCTAGGGTTTTTTTCAGTGAATTTCTAAGGTTTTTTAAATGCTAATTTCTAAGGTTTTTAAATGCTAATTTCTAACTATAACGTCCCTGAAACCTATGTTTTTTTCAGTGAATTTCAAAGGTTTTTTAAATGCTAATTTCTAACTATAACGTCTCTGAAACCTATGGTTTTTTCAGTGAATTTCAAAGGTTTTTTAAATGCTAATTTCTAACTATAACGTCCCTGAAACCTATGGTTTTTTCAGTGATATATATATATATATATATATATATATATATATATATATATATAGCAGACCGATAATCTCTGCCAATCAAAGCCTCCTTGAAAATACCTCCATCTATTTGGACTACTTTCTCTGTCCATACGTACTGAATCTGCCCTCATATTGCAGAGATACCATGGACTTCCTGTCCAAGATACAGGCGATTCCATGGAAAGAATCATACATTTTGGCAACAATAGATGTTGTTGCCCTGTACACTTGCATCAAGCATGATTTGGGGATGGAAGCATGTAAATACTATCTCAGGGACAGACCTTTGACTTTGTACGATCACACTATGGTGTTGATGCAAATGTTACATGTTTGCCTTCATAATAATTGTTTCTTGTTTGAGGATCAGTGGTATGAACAGTACACCGGTACCGCCATGGGAAGTTGCTTCGCTCCCAGTTACGCCTGTTTGTTTATGGGGTGGTGGGAGGCGGAGCACCTGTTGCATGATGGAAATGTAACAGACATGAACAATGTTATCCTGTGGACCCGCTACATAGACGATATTTTTCTGATATGGGATGTGCACAGGAGGCCCTTGATAAGTTTATCCAGGGTTTGTCTATAAACAGCCTCAACCTTAAATTTACCAGCAGGACCTACCACTATAGAGTTCCTAGACGTTCTGGTTGAGGCAAAACATGGGACACTACACAGCAGTTTGTACAGGAAGCCAACATCCGGCAACAGTATCTTACACTCACATAGTCACCACCCTACCGGACTGAAGAGGAGTATCCCCCTACGGGGAACTCCTAAGAGCTAAACGAAACTGTAGTTCCCCTGACTCTTACGAAAAGGAGGCCAAAAACATGCGGGGGCGTTTCAAAAGTAGGGGCTATACTGGCAAGAATATCAGATTAGCCGCTGAGAAGGCCGCCACCAGAAATAGAAATAGCCTACTTATCCCGAAGATTAAGGACAATGGGAAACAAGAAGTGAGACTGATCACTACATTTAACCATGCTTCACAAGATGTCCACAAGATAGTGCGCAAACACTGGCACATTATTAGGAGCGATGTCATAATAGGCAAATTGGTCAGTCCATCACCCCATATCACATACAGGAAATGTCAGTCTTTGAAGGACCTACTAGTGCATAGCCACCTCTCCGTCAAGAACAAAACACAGAACACTTGGTTGAGGGAACTCCCGGGATTCCATAAATGCGGGAGGTGCAAAGCCTGTAGCTGCAGTACTAATGTGAAAACATTCAACCTTCCCAATGGGAAAAGAGGGAAGATCCGTAATTTCATCAACTGTAATACTGATTTTGTTGTCTATGTTTTAACCTGTTTCTGCGGTTTACGTTATGTGGGTAGCACAATCTTCCCGGTGAAGAAGCGCATCCTAGAGCACTTACGCGCAGTTAGGAATGGCGACATGTCTTATGCGATAGCTAAGCATTGTGATCTTATGCATGCCAACATCAAAGATATCAGTACTAAAATCTCATACTTTGGCATTGACAGGGTCCCAGTGTCAGCAAGAGGCAGAGATCGGGAAAGTCATCTGCGACGCCTGGAATCTGAATACATTGTGAAACTTCGAAGCAAGACCCCCGGAGGCCTCAACCATGAGGAGGACCTCCACGTGCACTTAGGGCTAAAGGGGGGGGGTATTGATGACTTTTTTACCGTTACCGCATTGTCGAAGCCCTCGGCAGACACCGCTGGTATAACATCACCTTAAACTTGATCTGCCTTACTAACTTGGATGCATTTCAGCGCCAATGTCCTGAGTCTGCACCAATACTCCTCTATGCACCATAGCCGACCACGTCCACAGAGCGGCCGCTCTACTGACCAATGCTGGTCTGCCACCCCCCCAAACCCCCCCCCCTTTCTTCCTGTGAAACCGTTAAATTCTGTTCTTTGATATGACCAGGAGTGGGCCTAACCCAGTGTCCCCCTTTTCAGGCATTTCTCTGGTTTCAACATCAAACTCTGGCACTGGCCATTTAATTTAATGGGAATTTACCTCATGTTACTCACTAGAATTGATTTAAATCGAAGCCCATAGCGCACTACACGCGGCGCTCTAGAGTAGCCTAGCAAGTTGTAGCACTAGCTAAATCTGCCACCTGGCATTTTGGATTGCGCTTCCCTTTTTTCCTATCCTCTCAATTCACACATGAATTTTAATGTATGTTGCACTGCATTTAATTTTCATTTTCACAAATTGACAGATTATTATGTCGCAATGAAATGAAAAAGTTTTAAGTCTGTTTTCTAAATTTCAAGACAGACTATTAACATGCACAGTGTTTCTATGTTTACTACCACACAGGAAATGCTTAAAAAGTCACTGCTACTTCCGGGTCTTTGTATGACTTTTTGACAAAGACCGTGCTGTCGAAACGCGTCAAGTCAATAAATACTAATTACTCCTTAATTTGAAATCCTGAGTGCGACTATTCTTGCGTTCTGGCAGCGTGAGGCGATTTAAATATATATATATATATATATATATATATATATATATATATATATATATAGAGAGAGAGAACTAGCTTATGATTGAAGCAGTTGTTTGAAACCATCTTCTGTTTTGTTAGAATCACTGAATGAATTGCCTCGCTCTTTCTTTAAATGAGCTGACTACACACAATTGCATTGACATTGAAAAAGGCGACCATGCCGAAACGCGTCTGTCAAGTATAATTCTATGCGTTGTGGAAATAAATTTGAATTCAATTTAGATCCAGAGTGCACTCCATTTTCTTTTGCGGCCAGGATTGAACCGCAACAACTTTACGATATATAGATGTATCGTACCTATTTTCTTCATCAAAAATTCACTAGAAATTATAATTAAATGGCCATTATATAAATTCACACATTCCAATGTTTGATAAAAGTGATTATGATTTTTTTTAAATAAAGCTTTACTTAAAAAAAATTCCTTGAGTCTTTCTTTTTAGGCCACAAAGTACAACCATAAAAATGACCACAAGAGACACTTGTACTCTAGCTGAGGGACATACAGCTCCAACTTGGCGTAGTTTAAACAAATATGGTAAGCTCTCGTGAGTTCATGCATTTAATGACCCAAGAGACTTACTGTGTTTTTTTAATGTCGCTGTGGGGCTGCTACACTCCCTGCAGCCTCCCACAACATAAAATAAAAATGCTTGGTAGTCGCCCTGCCTCTTTGAGGGGCACCACCAAGCACCAAAAATATAATTAATAGCCCTCTCAAGGCATTATTGGGCGCACCTTGTAAGGAGCAGAGAACACTAACTGAGCAGCTTCTGCCGCTCATTTATTATTCCATTTATTTATTATATAAACAAACAAAACTTTTGTGAGTGCCCACCCAGAAAACCCACACCTTTTTTCAATGTTGGGATGCATCGGGAGCCCCCAAGGGCTCCAAGACCCCTACAGTCTCCCCAGCCATGTCAGTGGAGGAGCCAACCTTTAAAAAAAAAAAAAAAAAGGTTTTAGGTTGATGCCCACCTTGGGCACCCTTACTTTTTTACATTCTTTAGGGCCACAGAGGTAGCTCAAGAGCCCACCGCTCGGGGGGCCAGCCACTCTTTAATAGAGGGTGCCACAGTGCCCACCCACCTATCCATAATCCTAACTTAGTTGTGGTCCACTGGGGGAGCCCCAAGGCCCCAGCTGGTTTCCTAGTCAGCATCCACTTTGGTGCTGGCAGGAACTGGCACCATTCTCCTTTGCTCCCACCTGGGGGAAAGCAGCTGTTTTCACTAGTCCCGCCTGGCGGGTGTCAAAGATGTGTTTTCTGCCCGGCAGAGTGTAGGCAGGGACACTGTTTAGATCTGGCCCTGGGGGATGGGATTCCTGGGGCCAATCTGCAGCACAGGGAGGGGGCAGCTGTGCAACACCCCCCCATAAAGGCTATGGGGCGGGGAATCCCTAGCCTGCCCCCTCATATTCTTTTTTTTTTAATACTTTTTTTTAGGACAGGGGATGAAGTCTCAGAGTCCTGTAATGGCTGCTGCAATAATTCTTTTCGTGTTGTGGCCAGTCAATCAGAGCTCACTCCCGTTGGAGCGGGTGGTCGAAGGAGAAAAAAGCCCCCTTGTCCAATCAAATCAATCTATTTTTTGATGTTGCATGATGCAGGCCTCTCAAGATCCCTGCGAACCAAACCGTCCAGACATACAAACTTTTGAATCCTTAATTTCCTCAAAAACTACTATACAGATTTACACCAAATCAAGTATGCTCTCTGAATCAAGATCTAGCTTTCTGCCAAATTTGGTGTAAATCCGTTTAGTGGTTTTAGTTGTAGCTTTGTGTTTTAATTTTCCTATTGAAAAATGAATTGGGAAAACACGTTTCGGGAGAGTGCAGTGGCGAGTCATAGACTGGAGTGGCCGGTCATATGGTGGAGTGGCGTGGAGTGTCATACAGTGGAGTGCTGTGTCGTAGAGTGGAGCGAAGTGTCGTAGAGTGGAGCGAAATGGAATGGCACATCGCAAAGTGGAATACAGTAGTGTACAGTGGAGGGATATAGAGTGCAGTTGAGTGGAGTGACATGCCGAAGAGTGGAATGGAGTTGCGTGTCAGAGTCAGGTGTCGTACAGTGTATTAGAGTGTAGGGTGTACAGTGGAAGTGGCACAGAGTAGTCTGGCGTAGAGTGGAGCAGCACCCCCGCATTACTATATAAACGTGCCCGCTTTCTGGACCAACATCTAGCTTTCTGCCAAATGTGGTGTAATTCTGTTCCGAAGTCCGGGCAGTAGTCGTGTTCAAAAAATGAAAAATCCCCATAGACATAGCATGGCGGTCACCAGTAGGTAGTTATAGTTAAAACCAAAATTTCCATAGGAAAAGCGTTTTTTATTTTGCCAATAACCTGATGAATCTCCATGAAATTTTAACAAAACTTCCCTTTTGGTTCAGCTGCTGTGCTGAAAGTTTTGTGGCGATCCGTCAAGGGTGGCCCCCTTTCCACAAATTAGAAAGAAAAAAAAAGGCTATCAACTCACCGGAGGCCACACCCCCTTTCTCCACCACTCTGCAAACGCACCTGATGGCATGATGCTGGTTGGAGGATTAAGTCCCCTTGGCTGCTGAGGGTACTTAGGGGCCAACAAGATCTCCGGTTACCTCCAGTAAGCCCCACACAGTGGGTCTGCTGAGAGGTGGTTGGAGGCCACGCACCCTTTCTCCACCACTCTGCTAACACGCCTCTCTGCGCACTCCTGGTGGGGGACGGATGAGGTCCCCTTGCCTCCCGAGAGCCTCAGGACTAAAGTGGACTTCTTCCCCCAAGCAGCAGTGCGTCAGGACGCACGTTTGCAAGTGGTGGAAAAAGGGTGCGTGGCCTCTGACCACCTCTCAGCAATCCAACTGTTTGCTTGTTTCCAGTCCAAGGAGGACCTGGCCTGGCAGTTCGGACTGGACTGTTCCCATGGGGAGCAGGATCAAGACTGATTTGCATATGGCTAGGTTTAAACTGGAATGGCATGGAAGCAAAAAAACGATGGCTTTCAGCCCAGATCTCTGTACTGGGGTGAATGTTTGACATTGTTCCGCATTCTGTCAATCAATTGTCCTTTTTACTCTAAAACTCAGACCACTTCTGGAGTATGAGGACATTCTGCCAGGAAGAGCTGGATGCTGAAGGAGGGGAACAGACACTATGCTTTTTGCTGGCCTTCTGCTTGCTGCTTCTGTCCTGGGAGTGAAAGGAGTGGAATTTGCTTTCTACATCCTGCTTCCAAGGTTCTCCAGGGGCTTGTGTGTGCTTGCCTCCTGTTCAGAGGTCTCAGGGTCATCAAAGATATCATCTGAACCCCCTGAACTCCTCTGCTGGGAGTTCTAACCTGCCAAGTGGTGGCAATTCCAGTTCTGGGCCCTTGGAGGTGGTTTGGCTGTTAAAGATCCAAGAAAATCCATGCATCGACTCTCAGCGTCTGTTTTCCCCGATGCAGCACCGCCGTGCGACTGAAAATCCAACGAATCGCTGCGGTGCGGCCTAAGAATCGGCGCAGCACCTGCTGGCGGCTAAAAGATCACCGTAGCCCGAGTCTGAAGCACCGCATCACCGACGTCCGTGGCGCCAGCTCCAACTCTGACGCATACCCTGTTGTGCGGCTGAAGAAACCGATGCATCACCTACTTTGCTGCCGGATCGACCCAGCACGTCTGGATTTTCGACGCATCATCTGTGTGCACAGTGTTAAACATAGACGTGGCCCATAAGTAATGAAACAAGGCCCTGTGTCGGGATATCGACACATCATGTCACTTCACAGTGAGGAATTGACGCATCAACTCCCCTGACAGTAAGGAATAGATGCATCACCTCCCCTGCGCTCCAGTAAGGAACCGACGCATCACCTCCCTTGGCAGTAAGGAACTGACACATCACCTCCTCTGGGAGTAAGGAATCAACGCATCACTTTGCTTTTTTGGCACCTTGCCTCCCCTGAGCCTGCTTTCGTCTTTGATTTTAACGCATCCCAGGTATTTTATGATAAAATACATTCCTATGAACTGAACTGCTTTGAACCATTCATAAGTGATATTTTGACTTGTGTAGGTTGGATTTTAGTGGTTTTAGTCTTGTCTCATTCAGAGAAACATTGTTCTAAACTGATGGCGTTTTCACTGTGTTACTGTGCTCATGCCAAGCTACCAAGGAGGTGAGCAGGGGTTATCTTAGCTGTGGGACTCCCTTACCTTAACTAGAGTGAGGGTCCCTACTTGGACAGGGTGCAGACCACTGCCAACTAGAAACCCCTTTTCTAACAGTGAGTGAGTGAGTGGGTGGGTGTGTCAGTGGCTGTATGGGTGAGTGAATGTATGTGTAAGTGACTGTAGGGGTGAGTGGGTGTCTGAATGGCTGTATGAGTGAGTGGCTGGATGAGTGAGTGGCTGGATGAGTGAGTGGTTGGATGAGTGAGTGGTTGGATGAGTGAGTGGTTGGATGAGTGAGTGGCTGGATGAGTGAGTGAGTGGCTATTTGGTTAAGTGATCTGCTATGTGAGTGGCTGTATTGTACAGTAAGTGTGAATGGATGCATGGGTGAGTGAATGGATGTGTGAGTGATAATATGATGTGTGACTGGGTATGTAAGTGGTTGTGTGGGTGTGTGAGTGCTTGTATGGGCAAGTGAGTGGCTGTGTTGAAAGGCTGTATAGGTGGGTGTTTGAGTGGCTGTATAGGTAAATAAGTGAGTGTCTGAGTAGCTGTATGGGTGAGTGTGGGTCTGTGAGTGGCTGTATGGGTAAGTGAGTGGTTGCATGAGTAGCTTTATGGGTGAGTGAGTGGTTGTGTGAGTGCCTGTTTGAGTCAGTGAGTGGGTGCCTGAGTGGCTCTATGGATGAGTGAGTGGCTGTATGAGAGGTTGTATAGGGGTGCGAGTGTGTGAGCGTCAGTGCTTCTGTGGATGATGTTATCCGGGATGTCATCAGTGATGTCACTGACCATGTCATGAGGGATGTAATATGTGAGGTCATAAGCAGTGCAATGCGGGGGCATAAGTTATTGTTAGCCCAAGTAACTACAACTGCTGAATATCACTGGTTTTGTACGAGTGAAATGTGAGCCTAACTATAACGTTTCTGAAACTTTGGTTTTTTTCAGTGAATATATATTTTAATACCGCGGAGTGGAGTGGCATGTCAGACTGGCATATCGGTGAGAGACTTCCAGTGGAGGTGGGTAGAGTTCAGTGGGGAATAGAGTGGAGTGTCATATCCTAGAGTAGAGTCATGTCCGTAGAGTAGAGTCGCGTGTCGTAGAGTAGAGTCGCGTGTCGTAGAGTGACCTGGCATGTTGTAAAGTGGAGTGGCGTGTCATTGATTGTCTTTTGTCATAATATTTTTTTTTTATTTATTTCACTAGGTTTAGTGGGTCTTCCTCGACAGTTTAGGAGAAGTACTTCGGTACTCTGTAAACTTTTTAAAACAAATATACAGCAATTAAAATACTTTTCCCTAGCTATTCTGATTTTGGTATAGTGCCTCATTTCAGTGCGGCCTACACAATTTGGCTGCCTTTTTATTTTGTAAGGACTTTGATTAGCCAATATTATTGTGTTTTGTTATTGCTATTTACCGCGGTATACAGCAAAATTACCTCGGTACACTGCGACCCAATATATCACTAATTTTTTGTCCATTATTACTAAAAAAAATACTGCACCAATTTTGATTAAATAAGAAAAAGGACTCTTTCCACACCATAATCTATATTCCTGCCAAATTTCATAAAAATCAGTTAAGCTATTTGTCCGCTATGCCTGTCTAAAAAGTATATGCAAAATGCATTGGTGAAAAAACAGGGTTTGGGACCTCTTTCTTCTTTGCATGGAGTGTAGTGGCATGGAGTGCCGTAGAGAGGAGTGTCGTAGAGTGGAATGGCACAGAGTGGTGTAGAATGATAGAGTGGAGTAGAGTGGCATGGAGTAGAGTAGAGTGGCAAAGAGTAGAGTGGTGTAGAGTAGAGTGCAATAGAATAGAGTGGTGTAGAGTGACAGAGTGGCATTGTGTGGAGTGCTATAGAGTGAAACAGACTAGAGTGACGCAGAGTGGCGTGGAATAGAGTGGCAAAGAGTCGGCTGGAGTGGAGTACAACGGCATGGAGTAGAGTGCAGTGGCGTAAAATATAGTGGCATAGAGTGAGGTGGTGTGGAGTGGAGTTGAAAAGACTGAAATAGAATGGCATGGCATACAGTGAAGAGGAGAAGAATGGAGCGTCATAGAGGGTGTTTGGATAAAATATTGTTTTAAAAATATCGGGAGACAGAAATATCAGAAAGTAAATATTGTGACAAATATCATGATGTATGAATATTGTGGACAAAAGTATCATTGTGTGAGGTATGTAATATTGTAATTAATATTGATGTTTTAAATATCGTTTTCACTAATATAGTGCTTAAAAATATGTATATTTTAATATGTTTTAGTTTATATTAATTTTATGTGTTACTATTGTTTATATAAATGTTATAAATCTTTTAAAATATAGCTTGCAATTTTAAGTGACTTAGAATTTTTAATTCATTTTTAATAGTAATTTGTAGGGTTGCAGCGGGTTGTTGGGCTTGTAGGGGAGGGAAGGGTGGGAAGTTAATTAGGTAATAAATAATTAAGAATTATTTCAGAAATACTTTATTTTATAATTAATATTTATTATAGAATTTATGTAATACTGATTTGTTTCGCTGCATGTAATTTCGGGGCTGTTAGGTTTGTGGGGTATAGAGTGGGAAATCAATTAAGTAATAATTACCAATGATTTATTAATTGTTAATCATTTAATCGATTTTTGATTATGTAATTTGTGGAATACTTATTTTACTTACATTATAGTTGTGGGCTGCTTTGTTTGTAGGAGTGTAGGATGGGAAGTTAATTAATTATTAATAAATTAACTATTAACCACTACTTGTAAATTATTTTGTTTAATTTTAATATGTAAAAATTGTGGAAAACTTAATTCCACTTAATTTTAGTTGTGAGATGCTAGGTTTGTAGGGGTTTAGGGTGAGAACTTAATAAAGAAATGATTAACAATTAATTATTACATGTTTATTCATTATTTATTTGATTTTTAATTGTGTAAAATATGTAATAGTGATTAATTTTACTTTTGTTTTAGGATGCTAAGTTTGTAAGAGTATAGGGCAGGAAGTTATTGGAGTAATTAATTAACTATTAATTGCTACTTGTAAATTATTTGATTTAATTTTAAATATGTAAATCGAGAAAACCTTAATTCCATTACATTTTTGTTGTGGGATGCTAGGTTTGTAGAGGGTTTAGGGTGAGAAGGTAATAAAGAAATAATTAACAATTAATTATTAAAAGTTAAATATTTAATTTCTTTTAAATATGTAAATTATGGAATATCTATTTTTTTAGGTATATTCTAGATGCGTGCTGCTAGGTTTGTAGGGGTACAGGGTGAGAAATTAATAATTGAATAACAAGTATCTATCAATTGATAATTATTTTTTATTGAATAGCAATTATGTAAATAGATCAATTGTTTTTAATTTTTTTAACACACAAATACGTACATATTTTTTATGTTTATTTTTTTTATTATTATTATTATGAGTTTCATGTTTTTACTACATTTATGGGGTTACTCATATATGTAATGTGCTTTAAATTAAGTATTTTCCTGACTCTTGCTTAGAGTGCAGACAGGGATAGTAAAATTTAGCTCCTTGCAGTTCAACACTTTCCCTACTGTTGCACTGTTTGGAGTGGAAATAGTACATTTATCCCTCCGAAGTCCAACACTTTCCTTACTGTTTTACAGATTAGAGTGGGAATACTAAATTGTACCCCTCCAAAGTTAAACACTTTCCCTACTGTTGCATAAACTAGAGTAGGAATGGTATATTTAATATTCTTAGACTCCAACAGTTTTCACGATATTGGTTAAATGGATTTTAGATCATTAACTGATTTTTTCTATTATTTGACTTTATTTTATACATTTGATGTTTACAGGTTTTTTTGTAAATGTGATTTTTGGATTTTTCAATTTTTTATATTTTATTTATTGTCTACATTAATTAATATATTTGTTCTCCTGTTTATATTTTTATGGTTTTATTATGTATGTTATAGTTATATGGTGTAACATAATTCATAAAATTATTTCACATTCTATTTTATTAAAATTAAATTTATTACCACGAATATTAAAGCACATTCATATTGACAAGTTTGACATATTAAAACATTTATATAATATAAAACACATTTTATTAATGATATGATTTATCTTTTTTACAACAGTAAATTTAAAATATATAAAAATGTATATAATGTAAAAAATATTTGTATACACTTTTTGCATTCTACATATATGTATATATACACAAACACGTGTTTATATAAGTATATATTTATGTATAATGTTAAATACTAATGGACTATATTTAATTTATATATTAAAATATTTAACATTTACCACTTTAAACCCTATATTAAAAAAATTATATTTTTATCTATTTTTGAAAGATATTAGTATCAACAATGATTTTTTTCTGATATGTTTGTACTTACAATTATAAGTATAGGAGCACAATATTGTGGTAAACAATATTTTTGACAAAATATTTTTGTCATCAATACTGTTTACCACGATATTGTGGCAGTGATCCGCATAAAGGTGCTGATTCCGAGTCTGGCGGTCCTCGGACTGCCGTTCCCTGGCGCGGCAGTCAAGAGGCATCAATATGCTTGGCGGGACCACCGTGGTCCCGACAAGCATATTACGACTTTCCTCACCGCCACTGATTTCATGAAGGTCTACATGGCCCCCTAGTGCCTCACGCCTTGTGGATGCACCCAGGGGGGCACAACTTGTGCTCCCCTGTATGCATGTGACTCCAGTTCCAGCACGGCATGGACTTTAGAGTCCATGCCGTGCAGGAACTTCCTTTGACGTTCCCATTGCGGTGCCTATTTTATAGGCCCCACCGAGGGAACGGCAAAGGAAACGCCTGTCAATGACTAAAAAAAGTCATTACACGGCGGGCGGTTCTCAAGCAGATTTGGCGAGGCGATCCCACCGCCGCGTCAAACTCATAATACTCCCCAAAGAAGAGTGGCGTAGAGTCGCATTATGTAGAGGGGAGGGGCATGGAGAGGCACAGATTAGAGTGACAGAGATTGGAGTGGCGTAGACTGGAGTGGCGTAGAGTACCGTAGAGTGGCACTGTGTTGAGTGGCATGGAGCCAAACGGAGTGGCATAGAGTAAGATGGCATCGACTGCAATGGAGTAGAGTGGCTCGGATAGAGTGGAGTGGTGTAGAGTGGCGTGGAGTGGTGTAGAGTGGCATTGAGTAGTACAGTTTGGGTGTAAGTAACTAAAGCATCAAGAAAGACAGCAGATAGGACAAAAGCAACATCAATAGGAAGCCATTTGCCTTTGTTAAAAGTAGGAAAGCACACTGCACGACCAAAATGTTGCAAAACAACGAGGAAGAACACATGTACTTGGTCCATGTCCAGAAAGGATCTAACACGAAAAAAAGGGGGAAACATACAGGAGCTAAGCAATCAAAAGATTGCAAATGAGAATGACAATGAAAACAACTAATGGTATGCTGTGGGCAAGCTGTAAGCCCACTGAATTGTAAACAGTAAGTCTTGCAGCACAACGCATACGCTGTGTAGGCACGACCTGAAATAACTAGTGCATATGCATACCTTATTAACTAGATCAGTATCATCACCTCACCGAAATGCCTCTCAAGTGTTGATTTCTAACAGGGCAGGGCAAAATTACACATGAATGTAGTAAAGCTCTTCTGATGCAATGTACCTAATATTATAGGACAAGTGTCCTTATGTTATCACTCCACAAAGGTTACTGTGGTATGCCGTGTCAAACAAACTTTATAAAGCCATAGTGAGCGGAATCTCACCTAATATGTACCCAACTAAAACAGGCTCCAAATATTAAGGGAAATTAAACATGGAGAACCTCTAAATATGTGTGCTGATCTTCTATGTTGAGGTCCCCTGGGTCTTGGTGTTGAGCTCAATGATTATTTTTTTCAAGTGTATAGGTTTTTATTGTCATTTTACAACAGCAAGTCCATATAATATCACAGGTCAGCATAATGACAGAATGGAGTAGCAAACAGAATCTCTGCCCACCCAGAATCCCACATTCCAGTCCCCGTACAGCATAGTGAACCAACAGACAGATCAGATTTTGGAAACAAGGCCCATACCCGCCCCCTCATCCCAAGTATTGGTGATCCTTGAACCCCCCTCCACTCATGGGCCCAACCTCATGCCCAGCTTAGTTCAAGGAGGACGAGTGTCGGGGGGGGGGGTGTCCAACAGCTCAGCAAGCATCCTAGCCCACGCCCGCAAATAATCCACAAGTTTGTCATCCCTATGGGTATTCCACATATGATATTCCTTCACATTTGCCCATTCAGCCATATCCTTCTTCCACTCAGCAAACGTGGGGGCTCTCAGGGACAACCATCATATAGCCAACCGTTGTTTGGCTAATGTGAGCTCTAACATCAAAAACTTCCAACTTAATTTATTTTTCGACTGTACCTGTCCTGGGAGGCATTACCCTATATCCCTGGAAGTGGCCTATCCAGTGGCCACCACACAGAGAGGCCAAGAACTTGTCCCAATATCCGACTATGTCTGGCAGCTCCATACAATATGGATGAAGTCTGCATCCATATGATTGCACCTGGGCCAGGAGGAGGATCGCATTGGGTAGATAGCTTGCAAGTTTTTGGGGATTAATACACCTGGTGTATTACATTAAATTGAATCAATTTAAAGCGGACGTTAGATGACACCGTCTTGACCCCCTGATGTCCCGAGTCCAGCTCCCCTGCCTCCTCTTAGGCCCCAAATTCTGCACTTTGTCTTTCTGAGAACCTGCGCATCTCCAGACTCCTGATCACAGAAGGAGGGGATTGAGGGATGATCCAGCTGCAGAGTGCTGTTTCAAAACACAGCACTCTGTAGCTGGATGTCTGGATTGCACATGTCTGAGGGGTATAGTTCAACTACGGTCTCCTAACAAAGGAACAATTATTCTTATTTAGCAGACATACTGTGCATGCCTCAGGCAGCACAGTATATATTTATGCTCAAATGTGGCTGTCAGGGCACATTTCAGTCCATCCCAGAGGCCAATGAGAAGCCACACAGAACAGCAGAGACAGGATCCACAGCTCTGTTCCAGCTTCTTACACGTTTGTGGTTCGAGTCCTATCAGGAAGCTGGGAAAGGGATAGTGGGTCTTTCTCTTTTTAAACATGCCCTTGCTGCTCTCATCTGGAATCATGGCTTGTTGATTCCAATGTCCAGCGCCAGATTCCTGCTCTGCTGCTGCCATGGAGCATACGAGCTGCTAGCAAAAGCAGCAAGTTAATTATAAATAACATGTTTCTCTGTTTATGTATGCATGTATGTATTTGTATGTTTGTGAGTGATTGAAAATGAATGGGATTGAGTGAGAGTGTGCATGAGTGTGTTGCAAGAGTCAATCAGAGTAAAAGTGAGTGAGAATCTGAGTTTGAGCGTGTATATGAATAAGTCAGTGAGTATAAGGAAGTAAGTGAAGGACTGGAGTGCATTAGGAGTGAGTGATTGTGAGAGGCAGTGAAAGGGAGTCCTGGGTGAGGCTATCAATGCTGCAGCAGGTGAGTGTGTGTAAGTGTTTCCAAGTGAAAATGAGAACAGGGGAGTATGAGTACATTTGTACGTGTTTAAAAATAAGTGGAAGTGAGTAAATGAGAATGAGGAAGTGAGATAATGCGAGTTACAGTGAGTGAGGGGGAGAGAGTAAATGTGAGAGAGAGTATGAGGCAAATTTTGAAAAAAATGGGGTGAACTCCAGGCAGGTACGCCCCACAACTTTCAAAAATCACCAGCCACCACTGACGCTGGGACCTACTGTTGAGCGAAGGGGTGGACATAGAGGTCAGAAGCAGCCATATTTACTTCAGTGCAATACGCTGATCAATTAAGGAGCAGAGCACTGTCGTTATCAATACAGGAAATGTGAGGAAAGTTTATCGCTGGCTACTGGTGTCAAATCAAAACAAACCCAAGTATCCCAAGAAGTCCTCGTTGGGCAACGATCTTCAAGATGATAATTCATCCCAAAAAGAACTGAATGTGACATAACCTCACTTGAAGGCATGTGAATGGCCACAGACACTCCTGAAATAGATGTTAACATTTAATTGTGATATAGGTGAAGAACAAACTTTATTTTGACAGTAGTCACCAGGACACTCTTTTATCTAGTGGCTCCCTAAAATCAGTCTTTAAAATGCGCGTTGGCTGACTTGATTTTTATAAAGGTATCCCGTGACCTTTTTGTGGAATGGCCGTCGTCGGAGTTATTAAAATATTTTTCTTTCCTATGTTTTCAGTTGCTCCTAACAATACATGTTTTCTGTTGCTCCTAACAATACATTTACCCACCGCAGTTCAATTAGGAGTTTAGAACGGTTTCTTTCTTAACTATGATTATATAGCGTCCCCTGGATCTGATGTTTAAAGACTTAAACCAGTTTATAAACGCCCCTGACGTAACATAACTGGGTGCGAGACTCTTGGCCACATGACTAATAATCATTATTGCTCTCCTTGAGGGAGACTTTTGTAGTATGCTTCGTATCGCCTGACTTCCCTTTACAGCAATCACTTGGTGGGGGCACGCATGCTCGAACAGCACTTACCGAATCCAAGCTGCTCTTCCTCAACTCTGGCGCTTCAGATACGTATCTGCAAACACAAACTGCGGCGAATACCGAAGGCGGACCTCCCTTTCACTACGGCCAGCGAACGCATGCTCTCTGCAAAACTAGAGCAAAATAGACTGCGTTTCCATCTAACAGTCAGAGAAGCCGCAGAAATAAAACACACAGTGAAGGAGTGGCCTGCTGGGGGAGGAGACTTTAGTGGATAGGGCCGCGACTAATTGGACTATATGGAGGATCGTATATCCTCTGCAGGATTCGGAGATGTGCCCTATTGGCCAGCTCCAACGGCTCTTCTGTGGCTACGCCCCCTCAAGGAGAGAGTATCTCAGCTCTGCCTCGGCGTGGGCAGACAGAAGCAGCAGACCCCCGAGCAAACTATTTGTTTATCTTGGTATCATCAATGATCATGGTCAAATGGCAACCTCGTGGGAAATGAAACAAGCATTTGCAATGCAATAGGTCTCGCATTTCCGTGATTTAGAGCTTTTGGCATTGTAAATGACAATGCATTTTATTTACGTGTTTAAAAAACCTGCAATAATAAAAGGCATTGTAATTTACAATACCAATATGTCAAAGTTTCGAAAATGCGAGACCTATTGCATTGCAAATGCTTGATATGTGTATTAGTGGCAAAGAAAGCAGGCACCCATGTTAATGTGAAAGTTGGCTTCCATGTTGGTAATCCTTAAGCGGGCGCCGTGCTGAAAACGTAAAGCGCGATGCCCATGGGCAGAACGGAGATGGGCTTCGAGTCACGGGCACCATTAGTGAGTTTGTGTTAATTTCTGCAGCTGCGCATAACAAAAGAATCGGATGCTGTTTTCGAACCTGAAGGTGCCTCGCGCACATCCTAAAAGCCTTGCAGGGTAAGTCATGTCTGCAGCAGGACAAAAATAATTAAAGAAAATAGTGCTCACGGACTAAATAAACATACCGTGTAACCACACAAGTAAAAAGTCCAATCCTTATGGGAGGTTACAAGTGCAGACAAGGCGTTACTAAGGAGGGACTAACAAGTCTATTAGCGAATCAGAAGCAACCATTTAGAAAGGACAGCAACAGGACCCAATTGAAAAGATGGGCGGAGAGTGGGCGGAGCTTCAAGTCCATACCCGAGTACAGCATGCCTCACAGGGCAGCGCATGCGCTGCCCAGGCTCGACCTAAAAAAGCATCACACACTGACCTATCATACTAGTCTATTGAGCACTGCCTGATTGCCTTATAGGCTAGTATGACCCTGTGCACAGTGAATACTCGAGTCAAAAAATTGTTTTGTGGGTCATGGCTTTGGCTTCTTCATGTCTCCACCCTGGGAGCTTGACTGATGCCCTTTACCTCCTGTCCTGTGTGTATCAGGAACTCTGCAAAGTGACTCATTATATGGAGGCAGAGTCTACTCATAATGAGATTACAATAAATTGGGGGGTTAATCAAACCCCTGATAAGCACGTGGTTTAATGAGCACCCTCCCCTTGTGCATGATTCATTCTTGTAAATATTACAAGTACAGATAGGCCACGAATCTTTTTTTAATTCTATTGTGCTTTTATCAGTCAAAAAGGGTAATTCCTAAAAATGTTCATCAACCACTGGCGGATCGTGCATTGGTCGCTTTTCATTGTGCTGTTCTAGATGTACTTTGAGAGTATTATGTTGGCTTATTCCAGGCGAGCGAACTGAAGATTTATTGTTGTCTTACAGAGAACAAGATGCAATGAGTGTTTGCTTCCTGAAATTTTTGAACAAAATTGTATACTGGAGTAGTCACTGTATCAGTGTATTACTTACGTGATGTGTATTACTTTCTTGTAAAATCTGGTTGCTCATTTTGACAAAAAAATGTACTTTTTAATATGACATTACTCTGAGCTCTTGTTTGGAATCTGAAGATGAGCAGCTGGGGTTGGGGGTCAAAAGTTTTTCGAGAGAATAAAGACTTGTGAATTATTTTGTTGGGGTGTGTGTAAAATTATCACAATCAATAATATTGGCAGGCACTTATATCAACTCCAGAATATCAACTAGCAACATTACATCAAGGTAAACATTCATAGGAAAGTATTGATTTAATATTCTTATCTCTACATCTACTTAGCTGGACAATAGCAACTACTAAGCTTCTTATATCAATTTGTACCTACGTCAACTCCACAATAGTGACTACTAACAGTAGTCGCTGTTATAGAGTTGAATTAAGTGCAGATTGATATAAAAAGCTCAGGGCTTGATTTAGAGTCAGGCAGATGGCTACTCCATCGAAACGTGATGGATATTCCATCCACTTTATTACAGGTCCATCAAGATATACTGCACTTGTGATAAGCCATCGATTACCCTCTAAATCAGGTCCTTAGTGTTTTTTTGTAGAGCACCATTGAAAACTGGTCAAACAAACGTTAGAAAGCTCAAGTTCAGAAACAACTGATGGAATTCCCTCCACTCTATGGATAATATGTAGAGAGAATTCCAAGGGTGGATTCTCCTCCAGCTTGAACACTTGCTCCAGGTTTAGAGGATTTTCCATTAGTGCCTGTTAGAAATGGGGGTCTCTAGTTGGCAATGGCTGGCCACTGTCCAAGTAGGGACCCTTCTTCCTAAGTCAGAGTGAGAGGGCTACCCTCTTTAATACCCCTGCTCAACCCTGTGGTAACGTAGCATGAGCAGGTAGGTTTATCTCAGAGGCAGGGTGTGAAGCATTTATGATCATACACAGTAACACAGTGAGGAACACTACAAAGGGACACCACACAAGTAGTTATTATAAAAAATAAGTATCTTTATATAAAGGCAGATTTATCACAAGACCAATAACTGTAAAAGCCACAATACTGTCAAAAATAGGATAGCTGTTGAAGGGCTGTCAAAAATAGTTCAAAGGTTGCAAAAATAAGGTTCAAGTTCAAAGCAGTGGTCTCTGCGACCCTTTCTTTCACAAAGTACCTGGGTTTAGTAGCAAAACCAACAAAGTGTCGCAAATAAGCTGTAGCGATGATTCTCGGCACGCGAGGCCGGCGATGCGTTGAAATCCTTGCCGCAAGGGAGGATGATGCGCCGATCTGCGGGATGCGTGCGGAGACGATGCGACAAACTTCTGCATGCTGGACCGCCGATGCGATGACTTTCTTGCCGCGTGGGAGAAGTCGATGCAGTGATCCTGTTGCGCTGTGCGATCGTGTTGCGATGCAAAGACAAGACGCTCCGCACGGGAGCGACGAAATTCGGTGCGATGCGATCAAAGTGGCGGACGCACGGCGTCCGCACTGCGATGTCTCGAAGCGATGATTTCGTTAAGGGTTGCGAGTGCGCGGCGACAGCAGCGCGATGATCTTTCCAGCGCATCTCGGCTGCAGCGGCTCGCAAAGGGGCGTCAGCGATGGTTTCGTGTTGCGGGCCCTCGGCGGCAGTAGCGCGATGATTTTCCCAGCGCTCTCGACTGCAGCGGCCCGCAAAGATGCGTTAGCGTCGATTTCTCACCCTCTTTTCTCTGATGCAATCTAGAGGCCCTGGAACTCACAGGAGCCTCCTCAGCAGATAGCAGTCCTCGCAGGGAGGAAGCAGGAGGTTGGTGGTGGAGTCTGATGTGCCTGAGACTCCAGCAGGAGGCTAGCTCTTTTCCTAGCCCTTGGGTAATTGCTGTAACAAAAATAAAAGTTCTCTCAAGAGTTCCTTTTCCTCTTCTTCAAGGTCCAGTGGTCACTGCTGCAGGCCAGTGCAAGAAACAACACACAGCACAGGGACAGTCACTTCCTGCAGATTCCTCCAGTGGCACAGACAGAGTTTCCTCTCCAGATCCAAAAGCAATACAAAAAGTAGGGGCTTGAGCACAGATATTTATACCCCAAAAGCCTTTGATCCTTGAAGCTACCAGTCACTGAACCTAGCCAGAACCAGTTCTGCTCAGGCCTGGAGCACTTTGTTTACCAGGCTGCATCCTTCCTTTCAGAAAGAGGGGGTCTGCTAGCAGACACACAGTGGGAGGTGGAGCCAGCATTCACCTTGCCAGGCACAGCCCTATTCAGGTCAAGGAGCCACCCCTCCCCACACTCTAAATGCAGATCTCTCTATTCAACCCAGGTCTGACTCAGCCTGTCCTGCCCCTCTAAAACCAGACAGCCAATACACATAACGGCAGAGCACACTGGAAGGCTTAGGCAAGAAAATACCTACTTTCTAAAAGTGGTATTTTCAAACACAGAATATAAAAATAAACTTCACTAAAAGATGTATTTTAATATTCTGAGCTCAGGCATACTAAATTCGTTTTTCTACCATGTTCCTGGGGTCAGTTAGGACTATAGAATGTAATAGTCAACCTGCCCATTCTAGCCTATGAGGAACAGGTAGCCTTACAGTAGTGAAAAACGAAATGGGGCATAATTCACTACCAGGACATGCTACACACACCAAGGCATGTCCTGCCTTACACATACAAGGCACCCTACCATAGGGGTGACTTACAGGATGCCAAGGGAAGGTTCAGGGGCTGGGAAGTGAGTGCACTTCACAGCCAAGATGGCAGTTCTGGACTGCACACAGACACTGCAGTGGCAGGTCTGAGACACACTTTACAAGCTGCTTCTGTGGGTGGCACACATCAGTGCTGCAGGCCCACCAGCAGCATTTGGTTTACCAGCCCTGGGCACACATAGGCCACACTACTAGGGACTAACAGGTAAACCAAATAAGCCAATCAGGGATATACCAATTCACATAGACATATTTACACAGGGAGCATTCGCGCTGTGACACTGAATGGCAGTGGCACAGCGCCCAGAGCATCTAACACCAGTAAAACAGAGGAGACAACAGCGAAAAATGGAAGGGAGACCCACGCCAATGGTGCCAGGTCTAACACACGTCCCCTCCAGCTGAAATGTGGGGAGAACTACCCATCCCCTTGGAAGTTCTCATCGCTAAGGCGGAAAAATCTGGACAGACCATCAGCATTGGCGTGTTCTGTACCAGGGCGGTGTTCCACCGTGAAGTCCATACCCTGTAGGGAAATGGACCACCTCAACAACTTGGGATTCTCACCCCTCATCTGCATCAGCCATCTGAGGGGCCTGTGGTCTGTCTGAACCCGGAAGTGAGTCCCAAACAGGTATGGTCTCAGCTTCTTCAGTGCCCAGACCACAGCAAATGCCTCACGCTCAATTGCACTCCACCTCTGTTCCCGTGGAAGTAACCTCCTACTGATGAAGGGTACAGGTTGGTCTAGTCCCTCCTCATTTATCTGTGACAGAACGGCCCCCACCCCATGCTCTGAAGCGTCTGTCTGGACAACAAATTCCTTAGCAAAATTGGGCGCCTGGAGTACGGGTGCTGTACACATAGCAGTTTTGAGGGCATCAAAGGCTTTCTGACAGGTGTCAGTCCAGTTCACAATCTTTGGCCGCTTCTTGGAAGTCAGCTCAGTCAAGGGTGCAACAATGTTGCCATACCCCTTGACAAACCTCCTGTAATAACCTGTGAGTCCTAAGAAGGCCCTCACCTGGGTCTGGGTCCTTGGGGGCTCCCAAGCCAGGATGGTTTCAATCTTGGGCTGCAGGGGCGCCACCTGGCCGCTCCCCACCTGGTGTCCCAAGTACACCACAGAACCCTGCCCAATCTGGCACTTACTGGCCTTGATTGTGAGGCCTGCTCTGCGCAGCGCCATCAACACTTCCCAGAGGTGGCGCAAGTGGTCCTCCCAGGAGGAACTAAACACTGCAATGTCATCCAGGTAGGCAGCACTGAAAGCCTCCAGCCCAACCAACACCTGGTTGACCAATCTCTGGAAGGTGGCAGGGGCATTCTTCATCCCAAAGGGCATCACACGGAACTGGTAGTGCCCATCTGGTGTGGAGAATGCTGACCTCTCCTTTGCCCCATCAGTTAAGGCGATCTGCCAGTACCCAGATGTCAGATCAAACGTGCTGAGGTACCGGGCAGCCCCTAACCGGTCTATGAGCTCATCAGCTCTGGGGATGGGGTGCGCGTCGGTCTTGGTGACCGAATTGAGACCTCGGTAGTCCACACAAAACCTAAGTTCAGGAGTGGCACCAGGCGACGCAGCTTTTGGTACCAAGACCACGGGGCTGGACCAGGGGCTGCTAGAGGACTCAACCACCCCTAGGGCGAACATTTTGGAGACCTCCTCCTTAATGCAAGCCCTGACCCTGTCCATCACCCTGTAAGCCTTGTGCTTGACAGGAGAACTGTCCCCGGTATCCACCTCATGGACGCACCAATCAGTGACACCAGGTACCAGGGAGAACAATTCAGAAAATTGCCCCAACAGGTGGTGACAATCTCTCTGCTGCTCAGGGGTCAGTGTGGTGGAGAGGATCACACCCTCCACTGACCCATCCTTCTCTTCTGCACACAGGAGGTCCGGGAGAGGCTCACTCTCCTCCTCAACCCCATCATCTGTGGCAAGAAGCATGCCCACTTCAGACCTCTCAAAGTGGGGCTTTAGGCGGTTCACATGCAGGACCCGCAAGGGGTTCCTGGGAGACTGAAAGTCCACCAAGTAGGTAACTGGACTTTTGCGCTCCACCACCTCAAATGGACCGGTCCACTTATCTTGGAGCGCACAAGGCTCCACTGGGGCCAGTACCCAAACCTTCTGACCAGGTTGAAATTCGACCAGAGTGGCATTCTGGTCGTGCCAACGTTTCATTTCTTCCTGGCTGGCTTCCAGATTTGCCTCAGCAATCTTTCTGAAACGCCGAGTCTGGTTCCGGAAGGCCAACATGTAGCTAAATACATCTTGGGGAGGTTTCCTGGGAGATTGCTCCCAGCCTTCCTTGACCAGACTCAGAGGTCCTCTAACCGGGTGGCCATAGAGGAGTTCAAAGGGACTGAACCCTAAGGACTTCTGTGGCACCTCACGGTAGGCAAACAACAGGCAGGGCAAGAGGACGTCCCACTTACGCCTCAGGGGCTCTTCTAGGCCCATGATCATGCCCTTCAAGGTCCGGTTGAACCTTTCAACCAGACCATTACCTTGGGGGTGGTAAGGAGTGGTGAACTTATACGTTACCCCACACTCCTTCCACAGAGACTTCATGTACTGGGAGATGAAGTTGGTCCCCCTGTCAGACACCACCTCTCTGGGGAATCCCACACGGGAGAAAATCCCCATCAGTGCACGTCCCACCACGGGGGCCGTCACTGTCCTGAGCGGGATGGCTTCAGGGTACCGGGTGGCATGGTCCACCAAGACCAGGATGAACCTGTTGCCCATGGCTGTCTTGGGGTCCAGAGGCCCCACAATGTCAATGCCCACTCGCTCGAATGGGGTACTCACAACTGGAGAGGGCTGGAGTGGGGCCTTGATCTTCCCCCCACTCTTCCCACTTGCCTGGCAAGTCTCACAGGTCCTGCAATGAGAGTCTGAACTCTTGTGCATCTGGGGCCAATAAAAGTGGGCGGCCAGCCTCTCAAAGGTCTTGGTCTGCCCCAGATGTCCTGCCAATGGAATGTCATGAGCCAACCCGAGTAGGAAGGTTCTGAAGCACTCGGGTACCACCAGCACACGGGCTGACCCTGGCTCAGCAACCTTAGGCTCACTATACAGGAGACTGTTCTCCCAATAAATCAGATGTGAACCAGACATGTCACCTTCTGCCTGGGCTGCAGCCTGTCGCCGCATACCCTCAAGAGAGGGGCAAACTCTCTGCTGCTCACAAAATTCCTCCCTGGTGGGTCCCCCTTCCTGCTGCCAATGGGTCAGCTCAGGCAGGTCCCCCAGTTCGGTGATCTGCTCCCCGGTAGGCTCCAGGGCATCCCCCTCAGGGTCTGCTCCTTCCTGGGCCGTGGGAACCAAGGGGGCCGGCTTCCCGCCCCCCTGCCCCTTCTCTCTAAGGCAGGGATCTGGGCCCTACTCTCAGGCTCCAGATCCTTTTCAACACCCTCCTTGGCTGCCATGGACCGAGTGGTAGCACACGCCCACTCAGGCAGACCCAACATCTCTAAGTGAGCCTTCCTCTCCACCGTAGCCCACGGGGAGTCCTCTAAATCATTGCCCAGCAGACAGTCTACAGGCATGGCGGGCCTCACAGCTACCTGAAGAGTTCCTGAGACACCCCCCCACTCAAAGGGAACCTGAGCCACCTCACATTGGCTCTCTGAGTTGTCTGCGGACACTACTGGGTAGAATGCATGGGGGACAACCTGCTCTTTGGACACCAACCGGGAGCTGACAGCAGTTACACTGGCCCCTGTGTCTCTTAGAGCCTCCACCCTATGGCCATTGATGGTCACCCACTGCCTGTATTTTTTAGTGTTAGCAGGCAGTGCAGGCTTGTGGACCATCTCAAAGTCCCCTAATGAGACAAGGGTCAATTCTAAGGGATCCCACCCCTCTTGGGCACCCATCTCCTCCTCTCCCAGGGCTACACTAGCAATCTGGCGGGGTGGTGCACGGGGGGGTGCACTGGCCCCCCTTTGGGGGCACTGGGGATCAAAATATCTGTGGCCCACTTGACCACAGTTGTAACACGTGGGGGCCCCCTGGGAACAGGCCTACCTGTTGGGGGCCCTGTCCTCCTTTCTTGGGGGGCTGGGACACCACTGCTTGGTTCCCTGGGGGATTACTTTGGGGCCCTCGGTGGAACTCCCTCTGTTGACCCTTGTCCCCCCACTCCTCTGCTGGGGACCCTGCCCACCTTTGGCGACGTCTCCCACTGGACCCTTGCGGACCCGGGTGCTCACCCAGCGGTCCGCCTCCTCAGCAAGCTTTCTAGGGTTAGTCAGCTTGCAATCAATTAGGTGCTGGCATAGCTCAGGAAAACAATTACTAGATAAATGCTCCCATGCAATCAAATCATAAAACTGTGCAAAAGTTTCTACTTTGCTACCTTTTACCCAGCGTTCCATGGCTCTGCAAAAAAAAGACACATATTCAACCCACGTGGTACCCTCTAGCTTCTTACAGACCCTAAACCTCTGCCTATACATCTCAGGGGTCAAACCATAGCGGGTCATCAACGCTTCCTTCATGTGGGCATAAACCATCCTACTTTCTGGGGGCAGGTCCAACAAGGTATCCCTCCCCTCACTCACAAAGCGTCCCCACAACCCCGCTCCCCAATCCTTCTCAGGGACCCGGTGGGACACCATGGCTAATTCATAAGCGGCAAACCATTGCCCAATATCTTCACTTTTGTGGAAATCTTTAATAACCTCCTTGGGTATATACACCCTACTCTCAGGGTGCACTACAGGTACGCTGCCACCAGAGGGGGAGATTTCCATGCTCTTAGCTTTAATCTCCAACTCCCTCAATACTCTCTCATGCTCAAGCTTCATCCTCATAATCTCAATTTCTAACTTCTTGTTCTCTAGGTCCCGGAGACCATCCATTTTAAGCTTAGCCATCTCCATATTATGCCGCCTATCTCTCTCCCTGTCCTCCAGCTCTTCTGGGGACAGACCCTTAGCGGACACACTAGAGCCCTGGTTGGAAAGGGCTGGATCTCCTACTAAGTCTACTACATCGCCCTGCTGCTCTCCTCCCTCCACAAGCTCTCCTATATCCTTAGGGGCATCCCTGGCTTCTAGCCAGGCCTTCAGCACCTTGTAATACTCCTCCCTTCTAGTGAGACCTGTGATAGGGACTGTGAATTGCTTGCAAAAATATTTGAGCTGTTTGGCATTGTAGGTTTCTATTTTCTCTTCTTCCCAGGAGAGATCCTCTGAGGCATTGGATCTGGGCTTGCCCATTGTAGAAATAACTGGCAATATCAATAAAGGACAGAAGAAAACTTCTCAAAAAATGTAAGCGGGTGAAAAATCACCGGCAATATCAATCACAATATAGGATCCTAAAACTCTCAGAAATGTGCGCCGGTGAAAAATCACCGGCAATATCAATCACAATAGGGGATCAAAAAACTTTCAATAAATGGGCGCGGGTGAAAAATCACCGGCAATATCAATCACAATATAGGATCCCAAAACTCTCAGAAATGTGCGCGGGTGAAAAATCACCGGCAATATCAATTACAATAGGGGATCAAAAACTTTCAATAAATGGGCGCGGGTGAAGAATCACCGGCAATATCAATCACAATATAGGATCCCAAAAACTCTCAGAAAATGTGCGCGGGTGAAAAATCACCGGCAATATCAATCACAATATAGGATCAAAAAAAATTCTCAAAAAATGTATGCGGTACGTTATGGTCTGCACTCATTAGTAGTGTACACTATAATTACTGTATGCGATCATAAATGCAAGTCCAGATCCTCACCGCTGACCACCAATGTTAGAAATGGGGGTCTCTAGTTGGCAATGGCTGGCCACTGTCCAAGTAGGGACCCTTCTTCCTAAGTCAGAGTGAGAGGGCTACCCTCTTTAATACCCCTGCTCAACCCTGTGGTAACGTAGCACGAGCAGGTAGGCTTATCTCAGAGGCAGGGTGTGAAGCATTTATGATCATACACAGTAACACAGTGAGGAACACTACAAAGGGACACCACACAAGTAGTTATTATAAAAAATAAGTATCTTTATATAAAGGCAGATTTATCACAAGACCAATAACTGTAAAAGCCACAATACTGTCAAAAATAGGATAGCTGTTGAAGGGCTGTCAAAAATAGTTCAAAGGTTGCAAAAATAAGGTTCAAGTTCAAAGCAGTGGTCTCTGCGACCCTTTCTTTCACAAAGTACCTGGGTTTAGTAGCAAAACCAACAAAGTGTCGCAAATAAGCTGTAGCGAGGATTCTCGGCACGCGAGGCCGGCGATGCGTTGAAATCCTTGCCGCAAGGGAGGATGATGCGCCGATCTGCGGGATGCGTGCGGAGACGATGCGACAAACTTCTGCACGCTGGACCGCCGATGCGATGACTTTCTTGCCGCGTGGGAGAAGTCGATGCGGTGATCCTGTTGCGCTGTGCGATCCTGTTGCGATGCGAAGACAAGACGCTCCGCGCGGGAGCGACGAAATTCAGTGCGATGCGATCAAAGTGGCGGACGCACGGCGTCCGCACTGCGATGTCTCGAAGCGATGATTTCTTTAAGGGTTGCGAGTGCGCGGCGACAGCAGCGCGATGATCTTTCCAGCGCGGCTCGGCTGCAGCGGCTCGCAAAGGGGCGTCAGCGATGGTTTCGTGTTGCGGGCCCTCGGCGGCAGTAGCGCGATGATTTTCCCAGCGCTCTCGACTGCAGCGGCCCGCAAAGATGCGTTAGCGTCGATTTCTCACCCTCTTTTCTCTGATGCAATCTAGAGGCCCTGGAACTCACAGGAGCCTCCTCAGCAGATAGCAGTCCTCGCAGGGAGGAAGCAGGAGGTTGGTGGTGGAGTCTGATGTGCCTGAGACTCCAGCAGGAGGCTAGCTCTTTTCCTAGCCCTTGGGTAATTGCTGTAACAAAAATAAAAGTTCTCTCAAGAGTTCCTTTTCCTCTTCTTCAAGGTCCAGTGGTCACTGCTGCAGGCCAGTGCAAGAAACAACACACAGCACAGGGACAGTCACTTCCTGCAGATTCCTCCAGTGGCACGGACAGAGTTTCCTCTCCAGATCCAAAAGCAATACAGAAAGTAGGGGCTTGAGCACAGATATTTATACCCCAAAAGCCTTTGATCCTTGAAGCTACCAGTCACTGAACCTAGCCAGAACCAGTTCTGCTCAGGCCTGGAGCACTTTGTTTACCAGGCTGCATCCTTCCTTTCAGAAAGAGGGGGTCTGCTAGCAGACACACAGTGGGAGGTGGAGCCAGCATTCACCTTGCCAGGCACAGCCCTATTCAGGTCAAGGAGCCACCCCTCCCCACACTCTAAATGCAGATCTCTCTATTCAACCCAGGTCTGACTCAGCCTGTCCTGCCCCTCTAAAACCAGACAGCCAATACACATAACGGCAGAGCACACTGGAAGGCTTAGGCAAGAAAATACCTACTTTCTAAAAGTGGTATTTTCAAACACAGAATATAAAAATAAACTTCACTAAAAGATGTATTTTAATATTCTGAGCTCAGGCATACTAAATTCGTTTTTTAGGTCGAGCCTCGAGTAGCGCGCAAGCGCCTCTAGGCGAAGACTTTATGTAAGGGGGTTTCGAAAGCTGACCACACGCTCGTGCGTCGTGGCCTTTTTCGGGCGGTTACGCGCGCAGGGCCGACATCTGTTTCCCATTATCGTGCCCAGACGCGTGCGCGATAATTGGAAACATATGCCGGCCGTGCGGGGAAAAGGCCATGACGCACGAGCGTCTGGTCAGCTGAGCAGTGTGCGCACGCCAGATGAGTTGCCAAATTTAAGGAAAGCCTAAAAGCGCGCGCGCGTGTTACCCACGTCTACTGTCGGAAACGCTCCTGGGGCGTCAGTACGAGAGTTCAGTGGGGAGGAAGGAGGAGTTGAGGGTCCCTGACAAACATCAATGAACTGATTCCCAAAGCAAGACGAGAGCTCCGAGAGAAGCCGAGGAGAGAGGTGCGAGCTCGTGCAGGGTGCATCCCTGCGAACCCCATCACCTGCAGAGAGAGGAGCCTCGTGAGGAGCAGGCAGGGGCGGTTTCTGCCCCCACAGCCTGTCTGTGCTGCGGACATACCTGGGACGGGAGGCGTGCGCGGGGCTGGCAGCCGTGCAAACGAACCCCAGGTGAGTGTCAGCGCTGCGTCCACTGTCCCTGCAGCTTGCATGGTCGCGCTGCACGGGGTCAGCATTGCAGAGCTTCAACGAGCTGGCGGATATCCAGATGTTTCCAGAGCCGTATCTGCCACTGGTGCATCAGGTGCAGTGGCACCGGGGCCCACAGGCTTGAGGTGCCCACTGAACTCTGGGTATTGCTGTCATTTAGAATTCAAACATCATCCAGGGGGCCCAGTTCCTTCGTGCGGACGGTGCGGTGCTTGGACTGCGCGCTCGCAGCATGGTTGCTCCTGCACCGGACATTCCACCAAAACACCGGCCACCTCCACACACCAAGCCTGGGAGGACGACACAAGGGTGTTACTTCATCTCTCGCTTGACGCCATTAGGGGTTCACCAAATTTACACGGGGGAATCCATCATTAGAGAGGATGTGGCTTAACAGTTGGAGTTCCTGTTCACTGGTTACAAGAGGTCTGTGCAGCTACAGCTGAGAGTCCAGTTGCATCTTGGCTCTTATTGGTGTGCTATCCTGTATAACGCGAGGCATTTCATTTTAGTTTATTTTTAGATTCCATTATTGCACTGAGCTGAAGTTATTAGAAGTGACAGATTTCAAACACGTGCGTAGAACCACGTATGCCCCCTCTGCCCTGACGACCAGGCTGTTTGTGAACCTAGAGGCAAGCCCCCTCCCTAACGTGCTTACACCGTGAGCTGATGTGTTTCAAGGTGCTCTTATGTGATGAAGGAAAATGAGGCACTGTGAAAACAGTAATTGCCTAGGATCACACAATGTGGTCAAGTGGCAGCCGGGACTGGTGCAAGGTTTCCGAGTTCTACATTGTGCAGTCCAGCCACTATATGGTTATCTCTTTCTTTCTCCCGTTTTATATCTACGTCTTTTCCATTTAGGCTGTCGTGTCGCATCTTCCACTGTCTCTCTTACACTGGGATCACTCCTTTGTTTCTCACTGTTTCCAAACCTCTATTTTATTCAAGCCTTCCTTCTTCTGCTCCTTCGTGACTCTACGCACTCCTTACCTCCTCACTTTCTCTTATGCATCATTCATTCCTCCCTCTCACCCTTCAATGTCCCTTGTTATGCTGTTTCTCCCCTCGTTCTGTCACCCTCCTTTTCTCCTCATCATTTCACTTCTTGTCCTCTAGAGTTGGCTCCCTCATGTGCTTATAGTCTTTCTTACCCCGTGCATGTTGTTTCTTGCCCCATCTTTCTGTCTGTGTTGTTGCTTGTCTCCACCCACTGTCCATGTTGCTGTTTGCCTTTACCTGCTCTCCATAATGTTTTTTTGCCCCTCTCGCCCTCCACCTGCTGTTATTGCTTGCTCTCACCCGTTTTCTGTGTTGTTTGTTGCCTCCTTTTTCTGTCCATGTTGTTGCTTACCCCAACCGCTGTCCATGTTCGTGTTTGCCTCATGCTGTACCTGTTGTTGGTTGCCCCCACCTGTGCACTTGTTTGCCTTGTTCCTTGCCCAATCAAGCCCTCTCCTGCTGTCCGTGCGATTGCTTGTCTACCATGTTCCTGGGGTCAGTTAGGACTATAGAATGTAATAGTCAACCTGCCCATTCTAGCCTATGAGGAACAGGTAGCCTTACAGTAGTGAAAAACGAAATGGGGCATAATTCACTACCAGGACATGCTACACACACCAAGGCATGTCCTGCCTTACACATACAAGGCACCCTACCATAGGGGTGACTTACAGGATGCCAAGGGAAGGTTCAGGGGCTGGGAAGTGAGTGCACTTCACAGCCAAGATGGCAGTTCTGGACTGCACACAGACACTGCAGTGGCAGGTCTGAGACACACTTTACAAGCTGCTTCTGTGGGTGGCACACATCAGTGCTGCAGGCCCACCAGCAGCATTTGGTTTACCAGCCCTGGGCACACATAGGCCACACTACTAGGGACTAACAGGTAAACCAAATAAGCCAATCAGGGATATACCAATTCACATAGACATATTTACACAGGGAGCATTCGCGCTGTGACACTGAATGGCAGTGGCACAGCGCCCAGAGCATCTAACACCAGTAAAACAGAGGAGACAACAGCGAAAAATGGAAGGGAGACCCACGCCAATGGTGCCAGGTCTAACAGTGCCCAACTTCAAGTCATACCTTTGGCCCGTTTACGAGCCTTTGCCAAACAGAGGTCATCAGAATTTAGTGAAACGTATTGAAGAAAATGGCATAGAAAAAAAGCAAAATGTGGGTTTTGGTGCAATAAATATCACACCTCCATGAAATGCCTAATCCTAGTGCAGAAACATATAATTACAGACATACTGCAACCAGCAAATACCTTGCTCTAGTGTAACTGTATTTAACCGGTCCGGCATATACCCCGACTTTCACACAACTTAAATTTGGACCCTTTGGCCCAGATTTACTAAGGTTTTGCGTTAGTCTGCGTCAAGGAGACGTCCCATGGGTGGTGCATAGGCGTTCCGGTGCAACCACCAATGGTTTTGACGCAAAGCCCTATCTACCAACAATAGTAGAGAGGATTTTATGTCAAACAATAACGCATTTAAAAGAAGGCGGTATAAGGAGAAATAGTTTTACTTCTCCATTCTTTTCAGACTTTGCATGTGGCTGCACTGTTTAGCACACATACAAAGTGGGAAATGTTTTACAGCTTGTCTAGGCATAATATTTTGTATTGGAAGGATACCTATTCACGTGTGATGGTATTGGCAAAGAAAGGGTCAATGCATTGCTGACTTTTTGCAGTTTAACATTTGAACTTCATGATTGTTTTTCACTTTGTGTGAGATGATACTTTCTGTCCATTGATATGAGTAAACATCTGTGTATGAAGATAATTAATAAGTTGCAAAGTACCTCAAATACCATAAAAAGATATGGTGGGTGGTGCAAGGCATTTTTTATTTTTATTTTGCCACACTGACTAAATTTCTTCTAGGTATTTTTATGAATAAATATACCTGATCCTAAGTTAAGAAACAGCGTTCACTACATGGTGATGCCACGTACAATTTTTTTAATTGTCCTTTGGTAGTAACACCTGCGCATAAGGGAAGCCGTCACATAAATTTTCACTTTGTGTGAAAGTAGGACAAAATATGTGTATTTTTGTTCATTTATGTGGTTGTCTACGTTGCCAATTTTCTCTGAATTTACATCTTACAAGGTCTGGTTTTCAGACAATAAGGAGGCAGTACACCCACAATGCCCATTTTTCAGTGGCATTAGCTCTAGTACTAATTTGAACCCGAAATCAGATGATTATGATATCAAAAGCAGCACACCTGAAACATTTGACTAATGTTTTGACTTTTTATGCTAACAGGGAGAAATTGCCTTGACACTGTTAGAAATTGCACAGGGTCTCCGCTGTTCCATATGCATGCCCCATCCCCATGTGCATGTGCGGCGTTTTCAGGTCACCACCGCCTGAGACAGGCACTAATGTCGTCCAGCATTCCCTGTTGCGCTCTCGCATATATTTAGCAGCTAAATAAAATGCTTGTTTGAGTCTAAGAAACCTGCTAAATTCTCTCACAATGAAGGTAATTTGGGATGGTCAAGGGGTAGCAGCTGTTGGCCCCGGATTGTTTGTTAAGTCTCTTGGCCCTACCCATAACCTCAGGGGTCATGCAAGCTGCATGGTAACAGGAAGTAAATCGGATTCTAAAAGCCCTGTTTGCTTTCTATAGTTTCCACCACTTGCCCTTCAGCTAACCCCCGCTGAAGTATATAAGAGCCTGCAATTGAGCTAAGGGTAGGAGACAGAGTCAACCCTGGGATGGTGTTGGAATTGAACAACGTCACTTATGCTACCCCTGGTAATTTGATGAATCAAGGTGCAAGTTCTCCTGAATATGTCGCTTCTCACAACTTAAACCACATTATGGTGCTTCTCAAAGCTGCAAAGGAAAACTAACAAAGACATTGTACGTTTAAGAAGCAGCAATTCCCTCAGTATGGGACAGTGACAGGGTTTGAATTCTCCCAGTTGTGTGAAGGGCAGTAAGATCAGGGCACAAGTCAAGGGTACACGCAGGTACACAACGTCCACCCACTCTTTTCACAGGGTGGACGCCGTCCCCCAGGCCAAGAAGTTGGGCCCCACAGAAATATGCTCCACTTGTCCCGGTGTAATTTTCTGACACTGGGACACGTTCAGCAGCGCCTGTACATTGTCTGATTTCGATTTCCAGCAGCAACGTGCAGGCAGTGAGGGAGCTTTTATTCACCTACAGCTGGGCCGATCAGGCCTCCTTTTGTTTGAATATCCTGACTGTAGGCGGCCTGGAACCTCACACTTACATGAAAATGCCACAGAGGGGAAACAGGCACAGAGCTTGTTCTCTCTTACAAGCACTTAAGAGAGACAGCTTTTGCCTTTGTTCAGTCCCAGTATATAAGAGATGCATGCACTGTAAGAATGTCAGGTGTGTTGGTCTGTCCCAGTATTTACACAAATAACAATTTCAATAGCACTATTTTATTTCTTTTATTGCGCTATGCAACCCAGTACAGGGTGTCAGAGCTCTTTACGTAACATACACATTATACATTGATAATAATTCATGTACATGTGTAAATCAATGTACAAGATGAGTTACATGAGACAGTGAGTGTTACAAGGTGTAGGAGTGACATGTCCTTCATACCTCACTGTGGTCTATTAGAAGGATTACAATTTATGAACTGCAGGTAACAAAAGGATCTCTGTGTTAAAAACAGAAACCCACTTTACTATCTACATAAAATAAAAATCTGTTATCTGCGTGTTAGATGATGAGCTTTGCAGGAGATATATTAACCTTATACTACTTTAATTCAAATCTGGGACTTCAAAAAACACAGATTTCTCCAGCAAGTGCATTAACCACCAGAGTTATCTCACCATTATTACTATTTCCTGATATTTACTGGGCACCTTCACAGCAGATGCCTTAACCCAATCAAATATTTTGTAATGTAGACTTAGCAACCAATTAAGCATAACAGATTTACTACCATGCTTCTCCTTGTTGCCAATTTCTTTGTGGCAGGGTTTAAAAAAATAAATGTTTTAGTTGAGGCCCAGATTTTGCGTCTATATTGCGCCACTTTTTTAGCACAACCCCAACGCCAAATCTCATTTGTTAAATCTCATAATACACTTAAATGTACTCATGATATACCTGATAAACATATATTTGAAGTCTTAATATCTGATGGCACTTCTTGTGATGCCACTTCCTGTGATGTCACGTGCAATGTTACGCGTTGTGAAATCATGCGCTGTGATGGCACATGTCATGATTTCACTTGCATACTACCTAATCTGGTTAGTCCCCCCACTTCTTTTTTTTAGGACTTGTGCCTTGAGTAAGATATGTTAATATGTCACTCTGCCGGCTGCAAGCTATTGGGCTACCTCTCTGAGAACAATGGATGTTCACACGAGGTCAGATAAATGACATCACTCACGGGCCAATGGCTGAAGTGTGTTGATGACCCATTCCCCCATACTTAGGGCCACTGGAACTATGCGATTGTGCGGCTGAAGCGATTTACGCATAATTGTAGATTTGCCATATTTGCCACTTAATCATCTTCCGCATAATCTGCAGATTCTTACAAAAAAATGTTTTTGTTTCTAGCTCAAACTACTCAAAAGTTAATAAAAACACAGAGACACATGTTGCCATGCAGTGGGGGGCCCTTTGCAAAAGTTAACTGGTCACCTTTCTGTAGCTTTATATTTGGGAGTTAAATTGATACTAATGAGGTGCAACTAATGCCCAGACGGTGTGAACAAGTTTAAAAATAGCAAAATAATGAAACAATATTATCACAAAATGTGCCACATAATGCCACATAATTTGACTTTTCTTGCTGTACAAGTTACTGAACGCTGCCACATACTTTGGCCCTCCCCTGCCACATAATCCTAGTGGCCCAGCACATACGGAATTCGTATGTTATCATTCTGGAAGCAGAGTGCTTTAGCCATCGGCTCTATTGCCCAGTGAATGACAGCATTGCTCTGAATACTTGCATGCTACTTGGTTGCCTTTTCAAGTCTCAGTTGACTTGCTTTAAAATGTAAGGCAGGTGAAAGTTTCATATAATGTCATTCTGAGAGAATATTTTTTGAGGTAATTTCTGGAGACAAACTGCACTGGTTTTTGATAACAGGTTTCTCCTGCTCCATGGATACACCAATGGATTGAAAAATGGAACTGATGTTTTAATTCATTTTAGGTGCCTTTGGTTCTTTTCACAATTGTGAAAATGACTTAAAGAGAGATCACAACTGTTCCCTTGGGTGTAAGTGTATCATCTAGTACTTTTTCAGTATGCTCTGGGCCTTTTAGTTATGACTCTATAACTAAGAAGAAAGCCTTCTCCAAGCAGCAATTTTTGCCGCACTTCACTTCCGAGACCAGGACCGGGCCAGGGGAGGACTTCGTCTCCCAGATTCCCCGGTCCCCCAGTGACGTCAGCTTTGCGCCGGGAGGCACATAAATTCAATACCGCGGCCCCGCGGCGTGGAGAAAGCCTTCGCCAAGCAGCAATATTTGCCGCACTTCACTTCCGAGACCAGGACCGGGCCAGGGGAGGACTTCGTCTCCCAGACTCCCCGGTCCCCAGTGATGTCAGCTTTGCGCCCGTAGGTGCATAAATTCAATACCGCGGCCTGCAGCGGGGATAAAGCCTCTGCCAAGCAGCAATATTCGCCGCACTTCACTTTAGAGACCAGGACTGGGCCAGGGGAGGACTTCGTCTCCCAGACTCCCTGGTCCCTCAGTGACGTCAGCTTTGTGCTCGGAGGCACATTGTTAGACCTGGCACCATTGGCGTGGGTATCCCCTGCATTTTTTGCCTTTGCCTCCTGTGTTTTTGCTGTGTGTTGGACTCCGTTTTGCTGGCCTAGATGCTTTGGGCACTTTGCCACTGCTGTTCAGGGCCAAAGTGCAAGTGCTCCCCTTGTAAATTGTTGTTATGGATTAGTGATTCCATGATTGGCATATTTGATTTACTTGTCAGACCCTAGTATAGTGCACTGTGTGTGCCCAGGGCCTGTAAATCAAATGCTGTTAGTGGGCTGCAGCACTTATTGTGCCACCCACAGAAGCGGCCTGTAAAATGTAACTCTGGCCTGCCATTGCAGAGCCTGTGTGCAGTCTGGGACTGCCATAGTCGACTTGGCAAGTGCACACACTTGCCAGTCCCTAAACCTTCCCTTTTCTACATATTAGTCACCCCTAAGGTAGGCCCAAGGTACCCCTGTGGGCAGGGTGCATTGTATGTGAAAGGTAGGACATGCCCTGATGTGTGTGGCATGTCCTGATAGTGAAATACTGCCAATTTCGTATTTCACTATTGCAAGGCTGCCTGTTCTCATCTGACAGAATGGGGAGTTTGTTTATAACATCTTATAAACATAACTGGCCCTAGGAACAAGGTAGGGAAACAAAGTTTAGTATGCCTGAACTCAGAATGATAAAATGCATCTTTTAGTGAGGGTGATTTTTACATTCTGTGTTTGAAAATACCACTTTTAGAAAGTAGGTATTTTCTTGCCTAACCATCCAGTGTGCCTCTGCTAGGTTTGTGTATTGCATGTCTGGCTTTTGGATGACAGGGGCTGGAGAGGGGCAGTAGCTCCAGAAGTCTGATAAGTCAGGGCTGGGCTGAATATACCTGGGCTGCATTTGGAGTAGAGGGAGGAGATTTCCTTTCACCTGAATGGGCCTGGTCTGCCTTCAACAATGCTGTCTCCACCTCCTGCCAGGAAGCTGCACCAGTGAGGACAGAACTGGTTTTGGCTGGGTACAGACACTCTATGCCTTCAGAGGACAAAGGATTTTGGTGTATAAAAAAGAGGGGTCCAGAACCCAGACTTTTAGATCACTTCTGGGAAATCAAGAGGAACCTTTACCAAGGAGAAGAGCCGGAGAAGCTGAGGAGGAATACTGCCCCTGTGCTGTTTGCTGTCTGGGGTTGGCCTGCAGTGGCTACTTGCTGCCAAGGAAAGGAGAAAAGGACTTTGCTGCTTGGTTTGTCCCCTGCTTGAAGAAAAGATTTCCAAGGGCTTGAAACTGAGCTTGCCCCCTGTTCTCGAGGTCTCAGGAACAGCAAAGACCTCACAGTGTCTGTGTGCATTATCTCTGATCGTCGCTGCAGAAGAAAAGGGTAACCGACTCTGTCATCGAGTCCGTCGCGGGATTCCGTGTCCTGAAAGCACCGCCGAGAGCAATGCCTCGCTTCGCAGCGCAACCCTGGTCTCGCCAACTCCATCAACGAGCCGCTGCTTGCACCGCGTCCTGTGGGCACCGCACTCCGCAGCGCTTCGCTACATGCTGCAAGGATGTCGCCGACTCCGTCGCTGCCCGACCGGAACATCGACCGGCTCCGTCGCCGCACCGTGACCTGCCAGCACCGCCGCGAGCACCGTCTCACCCTTCAACGCAAGCCCTGGTCTCACCAACTCCGTCAATGAGCCGCTGCCTACACCGCATCGTAAGGACACTGCCCGCCGCAACGCTCCGCTTCACAACGCGACAGTTTATGTTTGCCCCGACTGAACTGCACCGACGTGTTGGTCACAACAAGAAAGGTACTGTGTCCGAGTCTATCGACGCTTTAGCTGGCCCGTATCGACGCGGTCGGCTGGAATTGTTAGACTCTGTCGTATTCAGTATCGCGGTAGCCCCAGGAGGAGCTACCGAGTCGGAAGAACTGTGTTTTATTGATTTTCCTGCAATTTAAAGGTTATTTTGCACAAGTACTATTTTTCAAGAGTATTGCATATTGGATTTTTATTGTATTTGGTCTTGTTGGCTTAGATAAAGATTTACTATTTTTCTAAACTGGTGGGGTGTCCATTTGTAGTGTTTTCACTGTGTTACTGTATGTGTTAACAAATGCTTTACACACTGCCTCTGAGATAAGCCTGTCTGCTCGTGCCAAGCTACCAAGGGGATGAGCAGGGGTTATTTTAGACGTGTATCCCCCTTACCCTGACTAGAAGCAATGGTCCCTATTTGGACAAAGGTACCTACCTCTGCCAACTAGAGACCCCCATTTCTAACACACATAAATTCAATACCGCTGGCCCGCGACACCGGATGCGCGCGGGCTGCGCCCGGGCCAAGGGCGGGCCCGTCCGCGTCCGTCATAGCCCGGAGGAGGCAGGGCTGGGCCACCCCCCTTGGTTTTCCGTCTTGGCAACATCTCGGTGGCCTCAGGAGCTACTTTAGGACTGTGATGAGGAAATCTGGGCTTCTGGGATCCAAAGTGGAGGCAGGTAGGGACCTGGCATTCTATCTTTGTTATACCCCAGGCCGACATGGATGCCATCCCATTGCGGTGTTTGTTCGTGCACAAGCACCTTTTGCCCCCGTCGATTGGGGGCCTTCTAACTAACAGTCCCTCTTCACTTCACTTGTCCTGCCGTTGCCCATGCTATGCTATGTCTAAGTCCTGATTTTTCCCGTCTCCCAGCTTATGGTGTGGTCCATTTACTCTAAGCTAAACCTAAGCTACAACCAGATTAATCAGTCCCAAGTAGTGGTGTTACTTAGTTTGTAGTATACACCCTTAGTCCTTCTAGATAGGTTGGGCACGTCGATATGGTGAAGCGTAGGCAAATAGGAGGACCGGCAAAAACGCCCATGAACACAGCATCAACCATGGGCGCCTTTTTACCAAGGGCTGTTGGCATTTTGGACAAGGAGATTGTGCTAGTTGTCCGCCGTCTCTCCCGTTCTCCAGTAAACCGGGCGTTCAATGGCCATTTGACCACCTTTCCCCTTGTAGCCCTAGCTCATCCAGATCCTACATTAGTTCGCGAACTACCACACATTGACTTGGCCGAGGGTAATGGGACTAGCCTACATCTGATTCAAGGCACCACGGAGCCAATAGACAGGGGGGCAGCCGCAGCAATTTGTGCAGCAATACCTGCCCTACTCCAACAGGACCCTGAAACAGGAAAGGGAGTGAGATCAAAGAGGAAGTGCCCCCCCCCCAATTGGTAGTAATGCCAAATGACGTAAGAGCAATGGGGTGAATCCCTGTCCTCCTGATACCCCGGTTTTATCTAAATCGGACTTGAGCGCCATGCTGGAGCCATTTGTGGCATCTATCACAAGTGTCCTGGACCTTAAACTAGATCCTATTGTCAAACGCTTATCAGCTCTTGAAAGGTGCCTTTCTACCATGTCTTTGTCCCCTCAAGTAGAGGTAGGGCAGTAGGTGCCCTCCGGGGCAGTAGGTGCAAGGCCCCTGGCTTCAACTGCTCCATTAATCCCAGTGAGTCATTGTGTGCAGGTGCATGATGTCATAAACCAACCAACTCAGCGTCAACCCCTATTGGAGTTAGCACCAGACGGCACCTCCAACTGCCCACGCTTATCGTTACCCTCCATTTACCTACCTCCACTGTCCTTAGCACCGAAGGAGGTGATCTCTTCTTTTTTTAAGTGTACTTCTGGAGAAGCAGTGAAGGTCCCAGCCGTGATGCCCGGTGGAGAGGCAAATAACTTTGGTCACGAGGCACCCAACAACTCCTCCCGATGCTTGAGTACGCTTCATCTACCACCAGAATCTACCCCCTATGTAGTAGTCCTTGCTAATGTCCTAGTTCTCCCAGTGGGAGCAAAAGAAGAATTCAGCCAACTCAAGAATAAGGTGGTGCATTTGTTGAACTCAAGCACTGTCCCTGGACCAAGAGTGGAAAGTCAAATCATTATGCTGAGGAGAATAAGCTGGTGGGAAGGACCAGGAAGGTGTGGAATGGTGACTGTATTGTCATTAACTTTAATATCTGCCACGTTGCGGATAAAATACTCACCTCTGCCTTGTGGCCCACCAGTACCGGACCTACTTCGACCATCATGGCCCTCCCCTGAGTTATTTTTATAGACCCCTGATTCACCCGTCCCATTTCGGAGCCAGGACTCTGGGTGGCTCGAATGCCTCGGATTGGGGGACACGGCAGGTGGTCGCCCCTGGCATCAATACATACAATAGGTTTGCGCCATTGGGACCGCTTGACTGTTGTGACTGACTGCCCTACAGTGTACCACCTGACCCTAAGACCCTTTCGATCCATCCGACAACCGGGCCATCGCAGGGTTGTCGAGCAAGTTTCACAACCAAAGTTGGATACTCTTTATAAAACGGCACAACGTAATATGCCTGCAGGAAACATGGGCCACTGCTAACAACTTTTTTTGGGAGGGCTTTAAAACGTTCTTTGTACCAGTTACCCCCTCAAGTGTGGGTAGAGCCAAGGGGGCTTTGGTCAGTTTCGTCTCCCTGGCCGTTTTCAGTAGCTTGATAACAGTGCCCAAGGGCTTTTCCACCTTGCAGACTCTGAAGTTTTCCAGGGGGACCAACGACTTGCTGGTCATGAACATTTACAACGCCGTACCCTCTCTCGCTGAAGGTTGTAACATCTCCCGGTTGGGCTCCTTCCTGAAAACCTGTGTTTGAAAAATCAGAGCCCTACTAACCTTGCGATTGCAGGAGACTTTAATATTCCTTTGTGTGGGTACTTGAGGCGAGGAGGGATCGAGCACATGGGCTGTGCATGGTTGTCTGGCTTGCATATGGAGCACACGCCACATGGTGACCTACTTAATGCCATTGTAAATCAGTATGATTTAATGTAATCCATGAATAAGTTGTCACCGGAGATTAATGATATCAATCCCACTTTTACTGGTAGGGGTTGTGAATCATTTATTGATTTCATCTTTGTCTCGACCTGTTTTTTGCACACATTTTGGACTTTTCTATTCTGGAGAATGAGCATAGCGACCACAACCCTGTGTGTATGTCTACACGTTGGCCTCGGGCAGCTCAAATTAATAGGGGGGCACCTAGGGGGTTGCTGTCAGTAACGGATGGTGGGAGGAGATTTAAGTGGTTACAGATTTCCCCAGATAAGTTTTATGAATCTCTGCTTACCCAATGTCACAAAGAGTTTGCAACCTGTATGGATAGTCTGGCCGAGCCACCGGATATCCTAGGGGCCTTTAATGCTATCTCAGGCGCAATTGCTAGCTTACTAAAGGCCCCGACGGTGCAGCAACCATCTGTAGCCCTGAGATGGTTTGATCCCAAATGCTCACGAGCATCCAGGAACCTGAAAGCAGTCCTCAGCACGAAACCAAGAGACCCCTCTATTGTTAAGGCTTGTCATAGACTCTATAAAGCAGCCATGGCTACACGTAAAACTGCACTGAAGAACGAATCCTGGGCAAACCTTATAGAAGCCAGTACTCCTACCAACAGCTCCAAGTTCTGGAGTATAGTTAACAACCCCTTCATGGTAGGAGACAACACTAATCTCTAAGACTCACACAACACCGAAAACAAATGGGTAAGGCATTTTGAGGACATGTTTCGTCCCCCTCTGCCGTGAAGGTAGCCTTATGCCTTGGCGAGTGGTCTCCCCATAGGGTTTTCACACAGGAGGAAGTTAGAGAAGGTATAGCAGGGTTAACAAAAAAGAAGGCCCCAGGCACTGACGGGATACCTCCGGACCTTTACATTGCTAATATGGACATCTGGGTACCAACCCTTACTGCGGTTATTAATGCCTCAGCCATGTCCGGTTGTTTGACCTCTTGGGCTCTATCTACATTGGTACCAGTCTTTAAAAAGGGAGATAGGGACATTGCCCATTGTTATAGGCCTATTTCGCTACTTGATTCAGTGGTAAGGGTGGTAGGCCGCATTGTTCTTAATAGGCTCTCTACGTGGGCAGGGGACAATAACATTCTGTCTGATGCCCAATATGGTTTTCGTCCGGGTCGATCAACAGTGGACCAAAGCTTAAATCTGTACTTGGTACTCAATAAGTACACTGTTGCCCCCCCCCCGGCACTCTTCATTTAGCCTTCATGGATCTGTCCTCAGCATTCAACCTTGTTAACAGATCGAAGCTTTGGCAGATCATGTTGTCCATAGGAGTTAGCCATGATATCGTACGTTTTTGAGGGATCTGCACAGAGACACCAAGGAGGTGGTTCGATACACGAAGGATCAGAGAGTCACCCGCCAGCTCACTATTGAGAGAGGGGTTCAACAGGGGTGCATCTTGGCTCCTTTTCTTTTAAATTTGTATATCAACAACCTGGAGCAAACCCTAGTGAAGATGAATACCGACTGCCCACAAGTGGGCCGGCGAAGCCTTCCAGTATTATTGTATGCTGATGACGCCGTCCTCATGGGCAGGACAGGGCGGGGGTTGCAAATCTTATTGAACTCATTTGTTCATTTTATGGAGGAGCTGGACCTGCGAGTGAACAATAAAAAATCCTTTGTAATGCAAGTAGGTGCACGCTCCAACAAACCCTACATGTTTGCGGGGATCGTCGCCGGTTCCAAAGACTGATGTCTTTTCATATCTGGGAGTAGTCTTCGATGCCGCCATGACTTGGCGTCCCCTTATTAATAGGAAAAAGGGGACTTTGTCAGGACCAATTCTGTTATCTTTAATTTGGATCTAGGCTGGGTAACAGAGCTATCGGGCCCTCTTGAAGATTTACAAGGCCAAGTGTATCACCAAGGTGACCTACGGTAGCGAGATCTGGGGCTATAGGGTGCATGAGGAACTCCAAGTTGTTAAGGGGGGCATCATGCTGAACAATGCCGCGCTAGATCAGGTGAAAGAGTTCACATATCTAGGGGTCAACATCCAGGAGGGGTTAAACTGGACACATCAGGTCGATATAGCATCCCTAAACCACAGACAACTGGTAGGAGTACTGCAAAAAGAATACAACACTTCCTTCACCAAGATAGTTAGCCCTGCTATGGAGATTTATAACATGAAAGTAGTCAGTTCTGCCCTATATAGTGCAGAACTCTGGGGTGATGAGAACTTATCCAAACTTACTATCTCGGAAAATAAGTTTCTCAGAAACATTACCAGCTTGCCACAGAGTACCCCAACATGCCCGTTATTGATTGATTTGGGGAGAAAGCCAATTGCGGAATTTGCAAAATTACGTCCACTTTTGTACTGGCGTAGACTTTGGTCTACCCCAGAACTTGCAGAGTATGCAGCTGGCTTTCAAGATGTAAAAAGGTTGGACACATCGCACCAAATTAAATGGTTAAGACAGCTTAGAGTTACTCTAGCGAATATGGGTATGTGTCCACTATGGGAGGACCCCAAAAATACAGTTTTTCCATCTAAACAGATCCTGAAGGCTAAATACTGGGAAATGGCCCAGACCAATACAGTGAGAAATTGTGAGTCTTCATCCCTTACAGGGATTTCCTGAATTGTAAACCCATACCTGAGTTTGAGCAATATTGGGACTTTATTACAAAGCCCTTTGAGCGGAAATTATATTTCCAGTTCAGGGTCGGCACACTACCATTAAAAGATTTTACTAGCAAATGGTCTATACCTAGAAATGACCTGTGTTCAGTGTGCAGGAGTGGTAAAGAATCATTGACCCATGTTTTATTTGAATGTAGTGGTTACAAAGCTCCGCGGCGCGCCTGGCTGACCCCAATTTGTAAGCTGTTGGGAACAAGAAGGGCGCATGAGGCGGAAAGAATTCTTAGAAGCGATACAACTGAAGCTATTGTTGTAGCCATGGCAAAATACTTGGGGTGGGTGTGGGCAATTAGAAGTAAGGTCCCACAATGAGATAGTGGATTTTTAGCATGCACGCTTGGCCGTATTGTATAATTGTGAAATGATTTGCTCTTTTTTATTGACTGTTAACAAATGTAATTTGTATTGTGGTATATTTTTAAAAAGTTTTTAACAAATTAATATGTAAAAATTTTAAGATTTGTATAAAGAGTTTTATGATAGTTAGATTCTTCCATTCTAGGGGGCATGTATTGAATTGTAGAGGGCCTCCATGAATTGCTTATCGACGTTTTGTGTATTTTTTTAATGTAAGTTTTGTGCTTTTATGACCTAATACGTCGAATAAAGCTTTTTGGAATGGAATGGAATGGTATGCTGATGACGCCGTCCTCATGGGCAGGACAGGGCAGGGGTTGCAAATCTTATTGAACTCATTTGTTCATTTTATGGAGGAGCTGGACCTGCGAGTGAACAATAAAAAATCCTTTGTAATGCAAGTAGGTGCACGCCCCAACAAACCCTACATGTTTGCGGGGATCGTCGCCGGTTCCAAAGACTGATGTCTTTTCATATCTGGGAGTAGTCTTCGATGCCGCCATGACTTGGCGTCCCCTTATTAATAGGAAAAAGGGGACTTTGTCAGGGCCAATTCTGTTATCTTTAATTTTGCATCTAGGCTGGGTAACAGAGCTATTGGGCCCTCTTGAAGATTTACAAGGCCAAGTGTATCACCAAGGTGACCTACGGTAGCGAGATCTGGGGCTATAGGGTGCATGAGAAACTCCAAGTTGTTGAAAATGCCTTTTTAAAATGTCTTTTATGTCTACTGCAGTGTATTCCCTCTATCATAGTTCACGAAGAACTGGGGTTGGCCTTTCTTTCCGACCTGTTGTCTTACCACCCCCTAGCATTGAGGATGAATTTGTGGCTCAGGCAGGGAATTGTCCTTAGTAAGTATATTTTAAATGATTGTCTCTCCCTGGATCACGACCACCGCATTCCCTGGCTTAAGTATGTAAGGGATTGTTTTGCGGACCTGGGAAGGGCTGGCCTATGCCCCAACCCAGAGAATATGTGTAGAAGAGACCAGCATTGGGTGAAGGAGAACTTTTTAAAAAACGGCAGATGGACAGGGAAGATGTGGAGCCGAAGAAGCCTTGTGTGTGTGGATATTTCCCATTGAAAACCGCACAAATAACCGAGCCCTATCTCCTATGGCTTAAAAATTCCCACGACCAATTCTTACTGACTTGGTTCCGCTTGGACCTTTTCCATTATCTCCTGGCCTATCCGGGTGGGGCACATAGGGGCCAGAGTCTCCCTCCCTGTGGCTGCAACGGAAAGTCTCCACAGGACATGAAGCACTTTTTAATGCTCTGTAGTTTTTATGAGGTTCCTAGAAAATACTATCTTATCCCTATTTTAAAGATGTGCAATATTAGACAGGTCAGACCAGCGCTTATTTTTCTGCAAATGCTTACCAGCGAATCTGTGTTATATGTCCTTAGCTTTTTGAGGTCCGCAGTCAGGTTCAGATCTAGCCGTTATTAATCTATTTGCCAGCTTCCTTAAAGATAACTTGTGACCGTCCTTACATGATCACCCCGGTCTAGGCCATAGCCTGTTCTTCATCTTTGTAACTTAGCGGGCTGGCTGGCATCTTGGAACAGTATTGTTAATAGTACATTATGTGGTACTTAATTAAATATACTTTTTTCTTTTATTGTTGTTCACATTGGTGATTTTAGAGAAACTTGGGTAGACCGAAATGTATAGCAGCCTGCTAACTGAGGGCCAGATGTATGACGGTTTTTAGCTTGCGCAAACAGGTCTTAGACCCGTTTGCGCACCCTAAAAACCATGGGCCCATGGACAAACAGAATTTTGCGAGTCGCAAATAAATTCCGACTCGCAAAATACTGATTTGCGGCTCGGTATTTGAAAGGGGCGTTCCCTTCAAAATAGCGACTCCATAGCCATGTACGAATGTTTTGCAACCACAATTGCGGTCGCAAAACACTTGCAAATTACCACCTACTTCAAGTAGGTACGTATGTCAAGAATGGGAAGGGGTCCCAGGGGACCCCTTCCCTTTGCAAATGCATGCAAAATTATATTTTAAGGGCAGGAGGTGGTCCCAGGGACCACTGCCTGCCCTTGAAAAATGGAACGAAAACGTTTCAGTTTTTAAAAAAAATGCATCCTGTTTTCCTTTAAGGAAAACGGGCTGCATTTAAAAAAAAAAAAAAGCTGCTTTATTTAGAAGAAGTCCCAGACATGGTGGTCTGCTGAGCACAGCAGGCCACCATCCCTGGGACGGCCAGCCATTCCAAATGGGGTCGCAAAATGTGAGTGGCTCATTAATATTCATGAGCCTCGCATTTTGCGACCCCATTGGGAATCGCAAACAGTGTCCAAGACACTGTTGTACATGCAATTTGCGAGTCGCTATTTGGCAGGTTGCACATCTGGCCCCAAGGTTTTTGCCTTTTGTCCCATTTTCACAGATTTTAACTGTAAATGTATAAATCTCAATTATTTTTTATAATGTATTGGAAATCACCTCTTCGTCTTGTATTGTATTGTATCTTTTTAGGTCTCGCCTACGCAGCGCGCATGCACTGCTTAGGAAAAGACCTTTAGAAATCGATTCAGTTTTTCAGTCAAAAACGTGCACGCATTGCATTGCTTTCAATGGCAAGGCGTGCACGTTTGGCGATTCCCTTGCGGGAGCGAGCTTTGGCGACATATGTTTGTAATTAACTTTCAAACAGATGGTGCCCCTGCTCGCTCCCGCAAGGGAAACGCTGTGTGTGCTCTCGGCCGCACTCCCCCCACCCCTCCCACTTGTTATTGCTTTCTGTCTCCTCAAAACGTAGTCACTTGGCACACATTGTGACGTTCCCACCAGTGCTCCTGATCCATTTCTTCCGGACCCCCAACTCTGGCTGCCTTGGCACTGTGTCTCAAACATGTCCGGGTGGTGCCCTCCTGATGCGCGCAACAAGCCTCCACCACATTAAGTAGCAATGGACACGACTGCCACATAGACCAAAGGCCTACTGGTGAATGTTCCTTTTTTCACCGACACAAGTCTGCTACCCTTCAGGAGAGAAATTGAGCCAGAATCAAACGCTGCCAACACTCCAACTCAGAGTCGCCGCCGCACGTCTACTCCACCTGTACCATCACTACCAACTCGCCAACCTGTCATGTGGTAACTAGTTTCTCCACGTCAGTAATTCCAAAGAATACCATCGTAGATTGCTTTTCCGTACCAATTTCACTTGAAGCGCATCATGTCGGCAGCCGGGGGCGCCCCTCCCCCTTCGCATTAACGTCTCCTTCACTAAAGTAAGGCATGCTGTGCGGACCCAGTGCACCAATTCTGCCCCCCTCGTTAGACCCACTAGCTGCACACCTCTCACTTCGCTCTTGGAGATGCCGCCCACTTTTAAATTACTTTAACCATCTCATCATTCCGAATGTTCCACAGACTTGAAATAACCGAGATCTACCAGATGCCTGCCCCCCCACCCCACCACCAAAGCGTTTGCCAGATGTGACCTACTATACCCCCGCCCAAACTCTTGCTGTACGACACAGCAACACCCTGCCTCGGTCTCTATTTAATTATCCCACTCATCCAGGAGGGACAAAGACGCAGAGAGCAGCCCGGCCACAATTGCTGAAGGGGCGTCTGTTTTACCTCTGAGGGAGCCCTGCAGACTGTCACTGAACTGGGATATCTGGTCCTCGGCGATCAGGCCAGTTGTTTTTAGCAACTTTGTGAGGAAGCCCACAGCTGTCCTCCATTATGGGATCATTGGTACCCACAATGCGGCAGGGAGGAGGACTGCCCATGCCTTTCTTTACCCTCCTACAAGTCTTCTTTCTACCTGCCGCTGCGTTCTCTCTCCAAGACCCTATCTTTCCCTTCTCTATCTCATATCTTCCTGTCCTCGATCGATTCAAACTCCCCTCGCTCATTCCCGCCTTCCCAACCTTAATTTCTCTCTGTCTTCTCCTCAACCTTCAGTTTTTCTTATTTTTTCACATCTTCTCCTATCCAAGGACCTTCTCTTCTTTACATCATTCGTGTTATCTCTTGCAAGTTCCTATCTTCCTCTTTTGATGTCACATTATCCATTCCCCGATGCAATTAGCTCACGCTAATGTTCCTCTCATCCTCCTTTCACCCATTCGTGTCATCTGTCTCAAACGTTTGTAAACACCTCTTTTCTCCCTTGTCCCTGCGGTCTCTCTCCTTCCTTTCTTCCCATGTCCCCTCTCCATCAACTTTCTCACATGTTTTCTCTCTCCCTTTCTCCCTCACACTTTCCCCATTCCCACTCGTCCCTTTTTCCTCCTTCTCCACTCCACTCTCCTCTACCCTACGTCCCATGCTCTCCCGCCCACATTGGTGTCCGTGTTCCACGGCCTTCTCTCCTCTCGCCGGTGCTGAGACGGGTCTGGGGTTCTCCACACCCCGTCTTTGCCCCCGTGCTGGGAGCAGAGGTATAAATCCAGCAGAAATCCTCAGGCCCACACAATCCCCTCTGCCTCGACCACAGCCTAATGCATCGTAGCCGGCTCGATGACCTCCAGCGCTGACCGGGACTCCGCTTCTTCCGGTAGGGACCTCCCTGGGGACCAGCGGCATCACCCTGGCAACCAACTCCAGGGCGCCCTGCTCTGACCTCTGTGCCCCCCCGAGCGCGCCCTTTGCCGGCCAGGGTCAGAAAGGTCAAGCAACCTCATTTTGATTCTTAAGATATGTCCTGGGCTGACCAGTTGGAGTAATTAATATAAGGGAGGCGGGAGTCAACGGGATGACCACGTGGTCACCTGGTGAAAGGTGTTAGACTTTCGGGTGTCAAACGTGCTCGCCAGAAACGTGGCAACGTTTTCTAACAAGCATTTGCAATGCAATAGGTCTCGCATTTACGCGAGTTTATGCTATTGGCATTGTAAATGACAATGCCTTTTATTTGTTTTAAAAACGAAAACAAAAATAAAAGGCATTGTTATTTGCAATGTCAAAAATGCATGGCTAAACTTATAAGGTCCCAAATGCGAGACCTATTGGCTATGCCAATGCTTGTTTATTTTTCTTTCCTGTACTTTTATGGTCTATCTTGATAGATCAAATAAAGTTTATTAATTTGACTCTTTAATTTGGAAAAAGAATACACTCCAAAACATGGAGGAAGAAACTAGACAAAGCCATGACACCGACATAGAACTCCTTGCAAGCTCCTCATAAGGCATTTTCTGGATAGAAAATGATTCTGCATTTCCAGAAAGTGTTCTGTGCTGTATAGAAATTGCTGTCACATTCTGGTGCTACACAGTGAGGAAAGATCATTCACAGTACGAACTGGCTGCGTGATGTAGTTTTTTATGGACCAAATTATTCAAATAAGTAGGATTTGAATTGAAATAGGAATTACTCTGCTTTGGAGGCGAATTCATAATATACATGTGGTAGTCTGTAGACTGATGGTGGTGGCAGCAGGTGAAAAGATAGACCGAAAAAACTCTTTAGCCAAAACTTTGATTGGCTCCAAAAGATAGTTTAGCAAATGATCAATCGTATTTAAATATCTCCCGGACCCTACACAAATTTCCCACTATGCAACACTTTCCGTGAGTATACTAGATCGGCAGATAGCACAATTAACTAACTCAGCCCTAAAATATCTCTGGCTGCGTTTGCTAGATTCAAGGATAGCTGGTCCAAATTTGAGTCGGGAGATATTTGAGTCTGGTTGTACTTTGGGATACGTGTTTTGCAGTCTATGTTTTCTCTCGGAACAAATGATGTTGTCAGCTGATCGATGTCTGTGGAAGGCGTCCAGCTGCCATTTTCCTTCTTACTTTTTTCACAGAAGATTGCTTACATACAGTATGTGACACCTACTCTGAGAGGGCAGGAATTGGGGACTGCTGCAGCAGCAGCTGCTCACAGGGAACGGCTTGTCCGTCTCTTTAGGCTGGGCCTGTGAGAGGGCTGATCGGTACTTTTAACAGGTAGAAGGTGTTTGTTAAAATTTGCAGGGTCATCAAAAGCGAGTTTCAGTGCAGCGGAGAGAAAGGAGGGGATGGTGCATTGGAGAGGAGAAAGGGCACGAGGACAGACGTGGGGAGGGGTGAGGAAACAGGAAGGCAGGTGGAGAGCCGCAGTGAGAGCATGGAAACATGGATGCCAATTAATCACAAGCATTTGCAATGCAATAGTTCTCGCATTTACGAGAGTTTGAGTTATTGGCATTGTCAATGCCAATAGCTCAAACTCTCGCAAATGCAAGACCTATTGCGTTGCAAATACGTTTTGGGTAAAAGCGCCCCATACCACGCTTTCATGTAAATAGAAGCCATGCCCCTTTCTTCAGACGAGTCGCATCTAAAGAAAGGTCCGCGGCCACTATTAGAATCAAAGCGCGGTATGTGGAGCTTTTACAAAAAAAAAGCAGCTGTTTGTCAAGTTGACAAACAAATGCTTTTTTTTTTGTAAAAACATCCCATGCTGCAGTTTCACTTTAATAGCGGCTGTGGACCTTTCTTTAGACGAAACTTGTCTGAAGAAAGGGGCGTGGCCTCTGTGTACATGAAAGGTGGCATGGGGCGCTTCTAAACAAAACAAAAGTGAAGAAAACCATGCGGCTGCTTTCGACGCCGTAAATAAAACAAAGCATGGCCGGCGCTGGCGTGCCGGCTGCCGTGCTATTAAATTTTTTTATAATAAAGTGTTGTTATGTCCCGTATAGAGGCCCTAATGTAGACCCATTCGTACATGCCCTAAAATGGACGTATTCATATTTGCCCTAATATGGTCATATTCGTACTTGCCCTATTATGGTCAAAGCCGCATACGCCTTATTACGGTCATAACTGTACATGTCCTATTATAGTCATGATTCCTTATATAGGCATGATCTTTCACCTACATTGGTCCTCGCTAGTACACAATGTGCTCTGAGGGCTGAACGTTATCTATCCTGTGGTTTTGAATACAGCAGGGTTTTTCCCAAACACAGGCCCACACTGTACTCATCAATTATGCATGGCTCTCTAGGAATACACCACCTGCATAATATGTATGTACAAAGTTCACCCCTGACGTCTTCCTCATGGCTAACGACAGACCAATACAAACCATACTGAGGACCGAGACTCTTTAGGGTATAAATACATCTTGCCCCGGTAAGACAGAGGGAACCGAGACTTCCATGCTGACACACTGACCAGAGACGCTAAGGCTCCTGCATGCAGTCGCTCCAGCTGACAGCGGTCTAACACAGCCCTTGCGGGGTGTCCAACTCGAGACCAGGACGGTGTCCCACACTCTCTCTCTATTCAGGTATGGGGGTTCGACTAAATCCTAGAAGGATTCTTGGCTCTAAGGCTTTAGACCTACACATATGCTAGGTACACTCAGCTACATCTAGTTAGGCATCGTAGGAGTACGCGCACTTGCATAATGCTTTTTATATTCATGTATGTATTCATGATTATTGCAATATGGTAGAACTGTTCTATCCCTTTGCTTTTATCGTACTGCTGATAATATATCTCTGCTATTGTCTGCTGGTTGCACGTAGCACATATATTTTACGCTAGAATAACAACTGTTCAATAAATACTTATTGAAACACCCGACTGTTTATTCTGTGTAACTCTCTGAGACAAACCGAATAAGTAAGCACGAGTGACTGAGCGAAAGGTAGTACATTGTTTCCACGATTCTGAGGAATTTGGGTTGTCATGATCTAAGGTTGCCAGAAACTAATCTCTCCCCGAGAGGAGGAGATTCTAGTGTCATTGTGAGCTAGCTAATGCAAACCAGGCTAACATATACAGTGGGGGTGCTCAGAGTTAGTCTGCCACCAAACCCACAGTATATGTTATCCAAACGCGCAGGTCCTGCAGGGGTACTATAGGAACTACACGACATGGCGCCGCCAACGTTGGTTGGGTACTTATTTAACAGTAGAATCTGAGTAGTTCAGTCGTGCTATTCTCAGAGAACCTACTCACAAAACCCCAGAGACGTCTGGAGTGGGTGGGCACAAACTCCGCCACAACTGAGTAGTACGAGAATACTATTTATTGGCTGTTGGTTAATCAAGCTTGAAGGATATTTAGTTCCTAAATTGTGCATAACACCTCATCTTAGTTCCATGGGAACACCTCTTCCTCCAAACATGACTGGTTCAGGGGATGAGAGAGTTGACCTGAACGTTTTAGAGGGAGAAGAAGATCCTGAGGATGCAATACAGATTGCACCAAAATTCAGAAGGACAATCACCCTAGGACTATTAGAAAATGGTTTACCAGCCACGGGTGGCATGGTAGTTTTCGTGATTGAGGCACACGAATCAAACAAAATAGAGGTATTCTATTCATGGGTTACACTCCCAGCAGCAAATGCCATAACAAAGACATTTCACTACTATTTGAGAGGAAATGTACCAAGGGAATATGCCCCGTTCGAGGACATAGAGATTCCACTCACTTACCAGGAACATTTTTACTGGTTTAATGGCGCCCTACCCCACGTGCGAGGAAGAGTAAGATTAGGCCCGCCCGGAGGAGATGGGACCACATGGCCAATACTAGCGGCTTACACACCGCATCCTGACATTAACACAATGCCACAGCCAGACTTACTAGTACAACACACAGATTTAATTAAAATCTACAGAAACCTGACACAATTCGTCATGAGGACTTTAACAATCCAACCTGCACCAGGTGTAGCAAATAGTACTCCAGCTCAGGGTACAGGAAATAAAATGACTCCTCAAACATTACACACGGTAATGGGCAAAATGCCAGCAAAATGCGAACAAATACCATTCTGGATAGCTCAGAAAATAACTCAGCTTGAGGCAGTATTCCCGAATACTACCACATATGAAAAACACAGAATTCTAACAATCTGCTTGCCCATGGGGATCACACCACAAGTAGAGGACTGCACCTCTTGGGGTTCAGTCTTTGCTGCCATATATACCAGAACACATGGTATCCCGTCCTTAGCAGTAGTGCCAGACGTATTGAGACAGAAACAAAATGAGTACGGAGCAGAACCTGCCCTTAACTTAGGGATGAAGTTACTAAATAACTTTGACCAGGTATCAGCCATAATACTAGCTAACATTAAGGGGGAAGCAGCTTCAGTGGCGATCCGCCAACGCGTAAGGGAGTTCGGTCCAATAGATCAACAACATGAACTAGCCAAAATAATTGAAACTGCATATGCAGAATTAGGCAGAGACAGTCTGGGTGGGAAAGCATTAAAACCACAACTGGTGGGCAGTCCTGAAAAGGACACTACAAAGCAGACACCTACTTCTTCTAAAAAAAAGTGGGAAAATAAAAAACAACAAAAGTCTAAAGACACCAGATCTCAATCCAGAGGCAGGTCTCCTCAACAGGAGCCCTCTGAAAGGAGGTATAACCTCAGGAATAGGGATAATATTAAAAAATCTGACAGGTATCAGGATACTAATACTCGTTCCTCTCGTTCCTTTCAGGGTTCGTCAAGAAACTCCGAGAGGGAAGGACGGTCAGAACACTGACAAGAGGAGCGTACAAAGTCTAGAGACACGCAACACGCAACGCGCTGCGGACTACGCACCTAAAAAAGAGGATAAACAAAAACAGAAACCTCAGTTCAAAAAGAAGAAGGTAGCAGGTCTCAAGATCAGACATGCCCAGAATTCTGAGGACACAGCTTCTGAACGGGGAATGGGCTCTGACGATGCTAGACAGCGCGGCAGAAGTAACGATAGCTCGCCAGAACCTGAAGGAATTTCTGGTGACAGCGGAGTTGAGTGAGTATATCACGGTGGAAACCCCTGATACTCGGGTAAGTGTCCCACATAAGTTACATGAGATAACACTCCGGCTGGAGAGGGTCAAGCCCAGAAAAATTAAAGGTCTCTTTTGGGAAAATTTGTCATCTGGATATGACATCCTATTAGCAGAACAAGACTGGCCGCCAGCATTCGTCATGGAGTGCCCTAGGGGAGAAACTGTCATTTTTCCAGCCTTTTCCGACCTCGTTCCCATACATCTTAAACATGCATATGCGCAGGAGTGGGCGGTTGCCCTAGCTCTAGCATTGTACAAAAATCATGCTGGTTGGGATGAGGATTCAACCCACCACGTGATCCCGTCAAAAGTTTCCCCAAATGCTCAAAGGCAATACCCTATAAAGCAGGAAGCTAAAAAACAAGTCAGGGAGATCCTAGATCAACTTGAATACCAGGGGGTGATAGAAAATTGCACTTCACCTATGAACAATCCTTTGTTCCCCGTAGCCAAACCTGACAACACGAATCGACTAGTTTTAGATTACAGACATTTAAACACTTGCACAAAGACATTTGCAGTTCAAAATGCACACAGTGCCACATTAATGAATAACATTGTGCGACAAAAATACAAAACAACACTTGATATCTCAAATGGATTTTTCTGCCAAAATATAGCGCCTGAAAGCAGGTATCTGACCGCATTCAGTGCGTTAGTGTCCCAACGGCAATTTTGCCGACTCCCCCAAGGGTATAAGAATAGCCCAGGGTTGTTTTCAGCAAGGGTAACAGAGTTACTCCAAAATTTGGATGAGGAAGCATTGTCCTATGTGGATGATATTTATCTGACGGACGATGACTTACCGAGGCACTTGACCAGGGAGAGCACCATCATTATGGGATTCGCCTCTGAGGGCTATAAATTTAACTTTAAAAATCAAAGATTGCCCACCTCAGTGTCCTGTTTTTGGGATACGAGCTGTCAAGTGAGGGAAAAGCCTGGCAGCTAACTTTTAGAAAAGTGTGCGCTGCTCCAACCTCCAAAATCATTGAAGAATTTACAATCAATTCTGGAATTCCTAAATTTTGGTCGAACATACATTTTGGATTACGCAGAAAGAGTAAAACCTTTCTACGACTTAATAAAACCTGATTTTTCAGACAGACAATGGACACAGCAACATACAAATATCCTGCGTTCCCTACAGGAAGACATGATAGCTTCTAAACATTTACAGGCACGCGTAAACGCACAGAACTTAGTGATCCGAGTAATAGCAGGTCAATGCGGGTACACTTATTTAACTTTTAATGAAGGTGAAACAGTACCAATCACATACTAATCACACCTGTACACAAACGCAGAAATGCGTTTCACTTCAACAGAAAAAATCCTGACAGCAGTGCAGACCACTGTAGCAAGAGAAAGAGCTCTGGCTCAGGGGAAACGCATAATTGTCATAACCCCAGTACCAGCTTTAGAAGCTGTTACAAAAGCTAGCATTCCAAATGCGAAAGCCTTACATCCCAGATGGATACAATGGGCTAATTCTCTTACTGCAACGGATGTTGAATACAGATTTGATCCAAGTTTAAAAACACAAGCATTTCTGCAATACGAACAAGAATATCCTCTACCAAATGAGATTTTGCCTCTAGATCAGTATGAATACATTATTTACACTGACGGTTCTGCTCAACCGGCCATAGGGAGTAAGCAAGCTTACAGCGCAGCATGTGCAATCGTTAAAGGTCGCATGCGTGATGGCAAGTTCCATCCAAGCTGCACTAAAACGCAATCTCTAGGAGACTGCACGGCTCAGTTGGCAGAACTCAAAGCACTGATACTGGCACTTATAAATACGGATCACGAATTCCCCACACTGATTGTGTGTGATTCCTTTTACTGTGTACAGTCGTACAATGAATATCTACATCATTGGGAACAAAACGGGTTCAAAGATGCAAAAGGTGGCACAATTAAGCATAAAATGCTATGGGAACAGGTAGTGGAGTTGAGAAACGATCTACCAAGGGCTCACCTGATACATACACTGAGTCATCAGCGTGATGGCATTCAAGTTGAAGGGAATTCATTGGCTGATGAAGCCGCAAAGGGGGCTGTACGCACAGCGTCCGTAGCTGCAATCACTCGTTCAAGAACGAGAATAGACGGCGAGATAATGGTAGCTGTCAATGCTTCGCGCAAAGGCAGCACAGCAGTACCAAAGAAATTTCCACTCAAGTACTCCTACAAGTTAGATGCACAAAACATTCCATATGCTCAGATTCCTGGAGTGGGGGATAGAGTAATACCAAATATGGATCGTAGGTTAGGCTTAATTCTAGCAGCACACAATGGTTTGGGTTCTGCGCATACAGGCGTTACAGCGACTATTTCTTTACTGAAACAGCGCTACTGGTGGCCAGGGTTAACAAAGCAGACTAAAGACTCAGGGGCATATGTATCAACCCTTTTCCCATCCGCAAACGGGCCGATTCGCAGAATCGGCCCTTTTGCGAACGGGAAAAAGCCTTTTGGGATGTATCATCCCAAAAGGCAAGTGCAAAATAGGTAATCGCAATTTTTGCGATTACCTATTTTGCGCATGCATTTAAAGAATCGCAAATTGCGATTCTCTAAATGCAATGCAGGAAGCGCTTTTTAAATATCGAACCTGCTTTAAGGAATCGCAATTTACCACCAACTTCAAGTTGGTGGTAAATTGCAAATCCTTAGAAAATGCTTAATTTTGCATTTTTCAAAGTGGCATGTGGCATGTGGCAAAGTGGCATGTGGCGCACATACATGCCCTTAGGGCATGTATGTGCGCCACCTGTTCACCCATGCATATTTCAGGGGTGCAACAGGGTGTCCTTTTGACACCGTTGCACCCTTCAAATTGCATTTGCAATTTGCGAGTACCTAATGGGTACTCACAAATTGCGAATGGCTTCCCATTCATTCCTATGGGCCTCTAGACCCATAGGAATGAATGGGAAGGTATTCCTTAATTGCGAATCGCAATTTGCGATTCGCAATTAAGGAATACGTAGGAATCGCAATTAATATTGCGAAACCTACATACATTTCTTTTTGCGAGTCCTTAATAGCGATTCGCTAAAAATCGCTATTAAGGACTCGCAAAAAGATTTTTTGATACATATGCCCCTCAGTCTTGAAATGCGACATCTGCCAGCAGATGAAAGGTTCCACCGTAACACGCCCAGCGCAGACACCATTACTGAAATCAGACAAACCTCTCGCATGTGTGTATTTGGACCACTGCGGACCCCTACAATCTGATGGGTCCAAGAAATATATCATGGTTGCAGTGGATTCCTGCTCTAGATTCCTATGGGTTTGGCCTCAGCGCTCGGCTGACGCTCGAACTGTTATAAAAGACTTGCGAGTCTTTATCGGCACATACGCAGTTGGCACGTTACATTCTGACCGTGGTCCTGCTTTTAGCTCTCGGGCTTACAAAGAGGCCATGGAAGGAATGGGCGTAGCATTGCGGTACTCCTCTCCGTACCATCCCGAGGGAAATTCTGTTGTGGAGAGGAAAAACCGGGACTTAAAGCAATCTTTAACAGCTAGGGTATTAGGCAAGGGCGGTAGATGGGTCGGTCATCTTTATGGGGTCCAACGAGGGATCAATAATCAGCCAAGAAGCTCTCTAGGGGGTGTCACTCCTTACGAGGTCCTATTTGGGACAAGAATGTAGGTACCTGATCTTGATTGTGAAGGCACAGTGGCGGATGAAAAACCATTTGATATCCATGATTGTTTGGCTGTTTTACAGGATCTAAATGAATCCAGAACACAACAAAGTAACGTGCTCCAGAAACAAACCGCCACGGAGGAAGTCAAGGCAGTAACGGCAAGACCTGTCTGCATCCCAAAAGTCGGGGATCTGGTCAGAGAGAAGATTGCAGACAAGAAAGAATTTGGGCCATCCTACAGAAAGCCTGTACCGGTCCTAGCAATCCAAGGCACAAGAACTGTACTTCTGCCGCCTCTTGCCGGGAAAAAGGAGAAAAGATTTGTCTCAATCGACTTAATCAAACCACACTATGTGGCCGATACTAAACAGTAGGCCTTGTGGACTCCACAGTAGCAGACGCCCTCCTCTCGCTACAATCCAAGAAGTTCAAACAGAAAGACTCATCACGTTTGAAGAGCCACCTGTACGGAATGAAGGACTAAGCAATAATGCTATGAAACTCGTTCCACTTCAACAAGAAATTCATCATCAAAATGAAAATCAACTTAACAACCAAGTTGCAATCAGACCGACTACAGACATCTACGTCAACATGCCTTGTCAAGAGCAAAATCCGATTTCAACAAATCCCGATGCAATTCCAACAATTGATTGAACTGCTTCTGGCTATTTCATGAACTTTGATACGTTTTCACTGGACCCAAGTGAGCCGGAAATGACGCCAGCCAAAAAATCACTCAAACAGAAACTCACTGACTTTTTAAACTTTTTTAGAAAGACTTACCTGGTGTCACCTTGGATTGAACTATGGTATATCACTGGGATTTTCTTTTTTCTTTTCTGGGTAGGCTTAATAATAACTTTTAGTATGCTTATTAATGGACGATACCTCCAGCAAAGCTCTACAGCCCAAAGAGTCAATTTGATTTTAAAACCACACCAGTCTTCACATCGTGAACCAAGAGACTTGTCTTCAGTGAACATCACAGCAGTTCCTATACCGGACGGTATAGTATGGGACAAGATTGATTATGATGTATTCGGTCCGACTGAACTTTTAAAGCTTGAACATGTATTTAACATTTCTTTAAGTGATATCATTACCTCCAGTACATTTTCTGATGATTGGGACACTGATACTGTAAACAATTTGATGTCTGATTTAGAAAAAACTGCAGCATTTCCGAACAATGAAATGTTAGAAGGTACTTCAGACTATGATACATTGTCCTGTTACCAACATTATGGTCATCATTTCTTGCACAAATCCATAACACCTAGAAATGTATTTGGATACCACCAGTGGGAACACTGCCCAACTCCTCCAAAAGGTAGTTCTCAAACTTTTGCACAAAAATTCACATATTTTTCAGGGTTCAACACATCTGACCCAAAGTCATTTTATTACAAAGTGGCAACAACATCAACACAGAAAATTATGTTAACTGACACCAAACAGATTTACTCTGCTTCCTTCATGGCCCAGTTGTCTACACAGGGTTTCGACCTATGGAAGGACACTATAGATTCAAAATCAATCTGGGGTTCTAGGGACTGTCAAGTCCAGGGAATAGAAGCGCTTTTTAGAGCATGCCTCATTCCACAGCAGATGATATTTCTGAATGAAACTGTGCAACAGACATCCTGTCTTGGACTAGCCAAGAATAAGGAAATGAACACACCAGGGTTTCCTACACCATCACAGATGGGTGGGGGGCAGAATTCAACTACACAAGGGGTAGGATTAGATGACATTCTCCAGTACAACAGATCAGACCCTGATTGGACGAAATGGCTGATTTGGCCCATTGACACGAACACCTGTCAACAGAGATTTATGAATACAACCGAAGGGTTTAGTATCCATAGGCCAGATCCACGCTATGTACAGAGACAACACCCAGGGGTAGTGACATCCTATAGTGTTGGGAAGTTGTGCCTTGATTGGCTAGAGACCTCAACACTCACAGAAGTAAAACATCATTTGACCTTACTCACACCTGATGTAGACCTTAGGGATTTTTTACAAGGCCCAAGGAAAACACGTCAGAAACATTTCATATATGTTGGCATTTATGCCTACTATAATGAAAACTGGAAAATATCCCAACAAGAGGCCGCAGACAGAAAATGGGAAATAGACCGTATTAACTTAGAGAAGGCATTAGCTGTAGTGGATAATGGGTTAACAACTTTGACCTCCAGGATTTACTCCTTAGGCAACATTGTGTCTTCGGCAATCGACATATTAGAACAAGATCTGGCTTTGTGACAACACGGGCAATCTCAGCTACATTCTATTATGATGTTAAGCTGGATGCTGCAATCTTTGCGTGCAGGCTATGTGCCCTGGCGTTTTATAAACACCACGTCTCTGTTTTCAGAATACAATCTAACTGATAAACAGACAGAAATGGCACAAAGGGGAGCCAAATATACAATGCTGCGTATTGAGAAACTGGAAAGGTTACCATTCACTGTAGCCGAATCACCATCAACAGCATGGCTAATTCATGGCCAAATCACTCTGCCGGTCACCACGTTTCAGTTTCAATATTGCCTTGAGCAAAGGCAGGCAGGCAGGCAAATATGAAAAAATGGGTAAGGGATACATCAAGGAAACTTGGGAGTTACCATATAGATATCGATGCCGGAATGGGGATCGAGAAGTGTATCTGAGTGGTACAAACTGCAAGAACGCTTTAAGCGGTTCTCTCATGTGTCAAGATATTTCTCTGCACGGAGCCTGTAGCGGTTCAGTAGCGAACTTATCTTGTCACATGTCAGGGACCCCAGCGGCCAAGATCACGCCGGTTTTCCAGCTGCTCTCGAATGGGAGTTACTTAATGCTAAATGATCAAGGTTGCTGTGGGATGCTTCCGGGCGTCGCCTATCTGATAACTGGTAACTCCAGGGTTCTTTGCTGTATGCAAGTATTGTTTCCACCACTGAACACAGTCAGGGAGGCGCCGTAATGGCCTTCACTGAATGTTTCTTTCATACAATTTGATACTCTGAGCAGATTGAAAGCCATGCTTTTACAGCAACCCGTGCCCTTAACCTTCGCTCGAGAAACCTATGAACTTCAAGTTGCAAGGACCTCGACTGAGATACAGGCGCTTATACGTACAAACTGCCCCTTTCATTTCGTAGAAATGGTGGGACGTATCTTCAATATGTCTGATACGAGCGGTATTGTACCCCTATTTAAGACCATAGGGTCAGGACTGTTAAGCACCTTTCAGACAGTCCTCGGAGTAATCCCAAATTTTATACACTCCGTATTGGGAAGCGTGTTTGGGGGACTCCCGTTTATCCTATTGCTGGTTGCAGGGGTCCTTTTCATAATACTACTGCTACGTAATGGACGGCCCAATTCCCGAGGGAATGGCGAACACGCTCCTGGAGCGGAAATACCGTGAACGCATGGTACAACTTCTGGGCATTTCTTGCCTGCGAGAACTCAATGCCTCCTATTTCTATCCTTTCGACCAGTCTGGGTAGACTGCATCTTACCTGTGCTTCGATGCCTGTTTTGCGGAGAAGAATGCATGTTGGATCTTTGTCTAACATTTCCATCAGATGCGCCTCCGGACACTGATGCAATGCTGGACCCCGTAAAGGCCCATGCACTGCGTTGTCCCCAACGGCTTCCGATTCTGATGAACGCATTCCTGGAGAATCCACAGGTGCCGTTTGCTCCTGCTGGGTTAGGTGACTCCTCCTCAGGCACCCAGGTAACAACTGCCGCACAAGCTGCCGCAGCACCAACTGTTGGCAGTGCTACATACCATCTATGTGCGATTGACGTTCTCTGTGAGGCGTTGGATTTGTCGTCTGCAGTAGCCAACACCGATAATGTTGTGCTTCCCAGCCAGGACACCTAATCTCAAATTGGCTCATCGCGTCCTGGGAAAGAATTCGGCTTCTTCACTCGTTTCAAAACAAACAAACCAAATTTGGAACATTTCCTAAATTGACACTTTCGCTTGACAAATGCATGGCCTTCTTCCGCTTTGAGTGAAGCAACTTATATAGAGAAACAAAAATAGACATTCCTTTAGTGCCAATTGGAAATAGCTGAATTATTGACATTTTAGGAAGAAAAGATTTTTTTTTTAACGATTTTAAAACCATGTTTTTACTTGCTTTTAATTTTTTTTTTAAATTGTCCAGATTTTAAGTATGGTCATTGTCATCCTATTCGGAAGAGGAGTGGGTGTTATGTCCCGTATAGAGGCCCTAATGTAGACCCGTTCATTCATGCCATAAAATGGACGTATTCATATTTGCCCTAATATGGTCATATTCGTACTTGCCCTATTATGGTCAAAGCAGCATATGCCCTATTACGGTCATAACTGTACTTGTCCTATTATAGTCATGATTCCTTATATAGGCATGATCTTTCACCTACATTGGTCCTCGCTAGTACACAATGTGCTCTGAGGGCTGAATGTTATCTGTCCTGTGGTTTTGAATACAGCAGGGTTTTTCCCAAACACAGGCCCACACTGTACTCATCAATTATGCATGGCTCTCTAGGAATACACCACCTGCATAATATGTATGTACAAAGTTCACCCCTGACATCTTCCTCATGGCTAACGACAGACCAATACAAACCATACTGAGGACCGAGACTCTTTACGGTATAAATACACCACATCTTGCCCGGTAAGACGGAGGGAACCGAGACTTCCATGCTGACACACTGACCAGAGACGCTGAGGCTCCTGCATGCAGTCGCTCCAGTTGACAGCTGTCTAACACAGCCCTTGCGGGGTGTCCAACTCGAGACCAGGACGGTGTTCCACACTCTCTCTATTCAGGTATGGGGGTTTAACTAAATCCTAGAAGGATTCTTGGCTCTTAGGCTTTAGACCTACACATATGCTAGGTACACTCAGCTACATCTAGTTAGGCATCGTAGGAGTACACGCACTTGCATAATGCTTTTTATATTCATGTATGTATTCATGATTATTGCAATATGGTAGAACTGTTCTATCCCTTTGCTTTTATCGTACTGCTGATAATATATCTCTGCTTTTGTCTGCTGCCGCAGCACATATATTTTACACTAGAATAACAACTGTTCAATAAATACTTATTGAAACGCCCAACTGTTTATTCTGTGTAACTCTCTGAGACAAACCGAATAAGTAAGCATGAGTGACTGAGCGAAAGGTAGTACATTGTTTCCACGATTCTGAGGAATTTGGGTTGTCATGATCTAAGGTTGCCAGAAACTAATCTCTCCCCGAGAGGAGGAGATTCTAGTGGCACTGTGAGCAAGCTAATGCAAACCAGGCTAACATATACGGTGGGGGTGCTCAGAGTTAGTCTGCCACCAAGCCCACAGAATATGTTATCCAAACGCGCAGGTCCTGCAGGGGTACTATAGGAACTACACAACAGTGTTAGGAGAGACCGTGACTTGCCTGCAACAGCAGGCAAGTGAAAACCATTGACAGAAATAGTGCTCCGCGGCTGTAATTAAAGCCTACAGAGTAACAACTCAACTATGAGAGCCAGTCCTTATTGGAGGTTACAAGATGAGACAAGGCGGTACTAAGGAGGGACTACTAAGCCTATAGAGGAATGAAAAGCCACAGTTTATAAAGGACAATGACATAAGCCAATGAAAATTATGGGCGGAGAGTGGGCAAAATTCCAGTCCATACTCAAATACAGCATGCCTCGCAGAGAAGCGCATGCGCTGCCCAGGCTCGACCTAAAAATATAGATATTGAATGTTAAATAAACGGGGAATGAGAAAAATATAAGAAGACTTTACTGCCATTTGTTTTTTTTAATATGAAATAGAGACATGAACCCGAAGGGAAGACAAACAAAAGGAAACAACAGCGCTAGTGTAGGAAGGTAGGATCTGACTGCATGGTTACCCCCACTTTTTGCCTGGTGATTTGCTGGTTTTTGACTAGTCTGACTGGGATCCTGCTAATCAGGACCACAGTCTATCTGCTTTCTCCCTAAAATGTATTGACATGTACTTAGGTATACTCCAGATTGGATGCTGGGGTACCCTTAGAAGTCCCTAGTATATGGCACACATGTACCAAGGGCATAGGTACCCCAGAGGCCTCCCATGGGCTGAAGCATGCATTATGCCACCCATGAGAGGCCATGCAAAATGGAACTACAGGTCTGCCATTGCAGCCTGTGTAAGCTGGTGCATGCACCACTTACGATAGATATAGGTTTACTATATCTATAGGTCACTACACTTAAAACCTATAAGTCACCCCTATAGCAGGCCTTAACAATCCTGAAGACAGGGTGCTGGGTTTTACGTGAGGGTGCCCCTGCATGAGCAGAGCCCCTCTGCAGCCTTCGGAGACCATTCTCCCGGGTTGTCTGTGAAACAGCCAGACATATAGGTAGAGGTGCATTATAACCTCGCAGTAAATGCTATCTCGAAAAAGGCTGAAACAAAACATGTCCTGTTTGGTATCAAATACCTTGGAATCATACCTCCACACCGGTAACCGGTGTGGGAAGTATGATTCCACCCTTCTGAAGCAAGCTTCGTGGGTCCCTGATCTTCCCGCTACTAGCCTTCTCGACCCAGACAGCACAAAATGGTTGCTGCCGACCAGAGACACATTTCTGCCCTCCTGCTGCTGAGCCAAGCTCAAGCAGGGGAAGGCAGCACAATAGGCATCCTGTCACAGGGAGGTGTGACCACCTCCCAGACATGATTTAGTGTATTGGAGCTGGGTGGGTGCACCTCCAAAGTGCCTGAAAGTCTGCACGAGGGGCACATTTGGTGTCCCTGTGCATAGTCCAGCTCAAACCAGTTCTGGGAGCCGTTGGCTCCTGCTCTGGCGCGAAACTGGAAAAAGGACATGGGTGTAACCACCCCCCAGTCCTGACCCTCCTCTGGGAGGGTCCCCTGAATCTGTCCAACCCTCTCCTGTGGTTACAAAAGGGCAACTACTCCCCTACTTCCGGTTCCGGTTGCTGAGGTAGCGAGGTAGTGAGACGAGATGAGTGACGAGCGAGTCGGGAGGACGAGAGGACTCGACCCGCAACCCGTAGCCCGCTGGCGGTCCACAGCTCGCAGCGGTTGCAGTTTTCTGCTGCGGTTTCTGTCACCGGCAGCCGCGCAGATCAAGTGGAACTGGAGTGCGGCCTCTCTCCTCATCTCTCGCATCAGCCTAAGCCCAAGCCACGGTTTCAACTTTCGGCTCACGAGGCAGAGGGACTGGTACTGGAGGGCGTCGTAAAGGTAAGCGGCAAGAGCTGCCGCCATTAGCAGGCGGCCGCAGTGAGTGTGCGCTCTTGGTGGTCCTGCAAAGGCGGCCCGGCTAGGCCAGGTGCAGCCTGCGGGAAAACGACCCAGAGAGTCCCGCTTGCCCCCAGGACGTCAGCCCGCTAACACCATGCCTCCTTGTCTCTTGCTTGTCACTCCTGCACCTTCCTGCACCTTTTCCTGAGCCCACTCTCTCGCTAAAAAAAAAAGCCTTAATAATAAATAATAAAAGTGGGGGAGCAATCTTAGACCGGCCTGGACTGGTTCCTACACTAGACGCCCAGCAAAATTAGACCAGGGCTTCGGCGCCATCAGGGCATTAGCGCGGCTCCATCTAGTGTCCATAATTCATTAGGTTGGCAATAACTAATCTGGCATGAGGTCATGGAGAACGAGAGGTGGAGATAAAAAAGACAAAAAAACTCAAGCGAAATCCAAAAAGGAAAAGGAGGGTCCTTTGGGCATGGATCATACAATCAAATCACCCGGAACAAAGTCGGAGGCACTGAATTCCTCAGAGCCAGAGACATTAAAAAACAGAAGAGCTGCTTGAGCATGAGCTTTCAACTACAGTAACTGCAACAATTATTACAACCGCCTTAAAAAATGTCACAGAGTCCGCCCCACATACCGACCACGAAGGAAACATGAAAGTCGCATCGTCAGCATCGGCCAGGCATAATTCATGCCGCAATAGCAGCAAGCGGGCGCTGATTACAGACTTCTTAAAAGTATGCAGTAAAATCTCCACTGACAAAAACCAGGACTACATGGATCCCAAGGTCCCAAAAGACAACAAATCAAGTAACAACATCATAGACTTTCAAAGCGAACATAACAAGGACTTCCCTCATGATAGTCGTAATAATAAAAGGAAAGGATACCAGGACATGGGCTCAGACGCTCCTCATGCCTTAAATAGAGAAGCCTCAGGCTCGCAATTAACAACACTGGAGCCATTAACACCTAAAGTCCCCCACTCTCCGGAAATCTGCCAAAGACATAACCACCAAGTCATTGAGGCATTAGTTCACAGTCACACGCCCCCTTCAGATACACAGTAACAGCAGACATTAATTGAAAAAACGGAGGATGATGCGTTACCAGAAGAACAAAAACATCCTCAGCCCTTTTGAAGATACACACACGTTCTTGGCAGGCTTATCACTCCCAGATCAGCCGGGCTTCGCCAAAGGCAGTGCTAACGAGCAAGATATTTTCGACCTATCATTCCCTTCACTTGAAACGGTACATCAACCCGGTCTGTAATTACAGGACTACAAACTAAGCGACTGTACGCAAACCAAACTTAAAAAAACCAAAGCAACTCCCACCACAACACCTTTACAAAAAAATGAACAACTAAGCAGGATCCTGGGTTCTCCGGACTGTCTATCCCAACTGGAACAACCAGCCTGTCCACAGTCAGAAGAACCAATCAGCTCACCAACATCTTCCGTTTGGCTCCACTTGCTAAACTCCATGGACACCATTGGAAAGGCAATGATCTATCACGCAGACAAGTTAGATACTCAAGTTGAGCTCCTAAATATCCTAGCAATCCACATCCAGGGGGTTGAACAAAAGTTGCACAGTTTTAACGAGATGATCACGAAGGTCCAGCGAGACCGGGAAACAACATATCAAATGTGCCACTGCACCCAAATAATCGACAAATTAGCAGTGGTTCCAACCCTAATGTCAGAACTATTGGGGGCAATTAGGGATGCCCCATCCAAGTCCGAAAAGACAATTGAACAAGAAAAAGAACTATTAAGGAGACAAGATCAGGCATGCCCTAGGACCCCCAGGGGGCAAAACTCAAGAGAAAAAGGGATCCATAATGCCCCAGCACAGGCAAGTTCATCCACACTTAAAACACCAAGCGATCCTGGCAATATAGGCGCACTAGATACATCGTCCATTGACCAACGTTCGCAATTGTCAGCAAGTCAAAAACAAGCGACAACCTTGTTAACCAAGAGGGAGAGAAAACGCCTGAGAAAAGCAAGGAAAAGCAAACCAATTGGACAGGGGCCAAACATAGCTATTGCACTGACTGAGCATGATAGGAAAGAAGGCAAAGACAACACTAAACAAACTATTACGGATGCAGTATGCACTGAGGAGAACGCTATTCCACTCACAAACCTGTCCATTGCCTCAAGCAGCCAAAATCAACATGAAAGGGAAAAATCTCCATTAACAAAAATATACAGGATATTCAAGCCCTCTGATGGGCGAGAGAAAAATAATTCAATAACTCAGGCTACTCAAACAACGAATAACACACCAACAGTGCGGGGCAAAACGACTGAAGTCAGCACATTTTGCCCTCAGGAGGACATTATCACCAAGCCAACCGCCCGAGAAGAGAGGCGTAACATCGAAACAATAAATATACACTGTTTAGGAGGCAATGAGGCCAACCCTGCAATGAATCTCGAAACCACTCAACAAAATAATACACAAGATTACTCGAACCCACCTTCAAACCACTTGGAGCTTATCGTGGTCAATACAGAGACTGAAAGGAGCTTAGACAAGGAACTACGATTTGATTCTTTACGCAAAAGCCACAAGATAGACCTGACTCCACACAACGTCTCGAGGGGAACGCACAACATTTTAAATAGAAGCGCACTACTAAAACTATTTAAAGCTCTTCCTTCCCTGAGCCACATCAATACCAGCGATCTGGAAAGTATAGAGTTCAAACCTAATCCCAACTTTATCGGACAAGAAATTACAACTGCAACATGGTCCGATAACTCCTTTGTCGAACAGATCTGGCGGTGTTGTATTCCGCTTTAGGTGTCCGTATATAGGTTTTCCTGAACATAGGCACAATAGGCACAATTCGCATTGCCCTTATATAGGCATAAGATCCCAGTCCTTATTTAGGCATTAGCCATGCAATCCAAATACAGGCATGGTCACCTACATCCGTCCACCCCAATGTCACAACGAGTTCTTAGAAACCAGACCCTTAAGCTCTTGGGAGTTCCCCTAGCACAGGATTATTGATTTCTCCAAGAACTCATTTATTATGCATGAACCGCTATTCCTTAAGGGTTCATTCCTGACGTCTTTCTCTGCCCGACTTTACGTCAATGCTAACATTCCAAGGCACCTACCAGGTATAAATATACCTTCCCTTGCCCAAGCAAGTAGGAGGAGTCCTCGACTTTAGAGGAGCCCGTATCCCGGCCTGACGCACTGACAAGAGACGCTGTCATCCCTGCTCACGGAGAATCCAGCTTCCAGTGTTCTGACTCCCTTCGCGGGGTGTTAGAGTTCGAGACCCGGAAAGAGATTCCCACCTCTCTCATTCTCAAGGTATGGAGCTGACTAGAACCTAGAGGGACTCTTGGCATACCTGACTCTTGGCATACCAGAGACTTGGCATACTATAGCATACCATACTATAGAGTACATCCCCTACTTCTTACCTTGCACTACACTTAGGTTAGGTACACTGGGGTAGAACTAGTTAGAGAAGCATCTTATGAGTACTCGCATTTTTAGCTTATGTTATTTATGTATATGAATATATGTGTCATAGCTAAAAGATAATGCTAGCGCAGTATTATTTCTTTCTACTGCTTACGCTGTACATAAATATATCTCGCATACTGTCTTGTGATCATAACAGCTCATATCTCTTACACGAGAAACAAGACTGTTCAATAAATCCTTTTATTGAAACGCCCGTCTATTCTTTCTGTGTAACTCTGAAGAAACTAAGCATGCACGATTAGCTGAGTGAAACTGTTATCTGTTGTTTCCACGATTCTGAGAGTGTTCCGATTCTAAAGGGAAACAAAGTTGTCATGTTTATGCGGTTGCCAGAAACTACTCCCTTCTTGTTTACAAGGAGTTTCTAGTGGCCTCTGAGTTAGCTGGCACAAAGTAATTAAGTTTAATATACTCGATAGGGACATACTGACCTCAGTCCTATGTCGAATCTATAGGATATATTATTCCAATGCGCAGAGCCTATTAGGGAAATAGGAACTACACTACATGGCGCCCAATGTTTGGTAAGGCACTAATTTAACGCTAGATACTGAGTAACTCAGTTGTGCTTTTCTCAGAGACCCCAACTCACATACTCCATAAGACGTCTGGAGTGGGTAGGGTTAAGTATCCGCCAAAACTAAATAGGACAAAAGCCCTATATATTAGCTGTTTGGTTTGTTCAACGTTGAAGGATACAGTGTTCCAAAATATTGTGCACCTTATCTTTGTTTCCTTGAAACTTGTTCTACATTTTTCAAAAAACAATGTCCCTGAACGGGGATACTGCCACCGAGAACAGCTTTTAATTTTACAGGTTTAAAGGAAACCGATGAGGGTGTTATAAACATCCCTCCAAACTTAAGGAGAGCCATCACTCTAAAACTTATAAAACACGGCCTATCACCAAGAGGTGGTAGAGCAGTTTTCGTGATAGAGGCACACGAATCCTTTCAGACAGAGGTATTCTATTCATGGATAGTATTCCCAGAATCAAATCCAGTAACAAAAGTGTTTCACTTCTTTAAAGAAGATGAACCACCAGAGGAATATATTCCTTTCGAGGATATTGAAATTCCACTCACATACCAGGAGCATAATCTCTGGTTTAAAGGCGCCCTAAAACATCACAAAAACATTGCCAGGCTCGGTCCACTAGGTAGACCAGGGGCAACATGGCCGATTCTAGCCGGCTACACACCTCATCCTGACATCGATGAAATGTCAGAAGAGGAATTATTACTCAACTACAAGAGTTAATAAAAATTTACAGACAATTAGTCCAATATGTCATGCGGACTTTCACAGTCCAACCACCAATGACCATTCCAAATCAAACCCCTCAACAGGGGAATACACTAAAAATTACTCCACAGACTTTACACGCAGTCATGGGTAAAATGCCCACAAAACGTGAACAAATTCCATTCTGGATAGCTCAAAAAATTACTCAAATCGAAGCAGTATTTCCAAATACTAGCCCTTATGAGAAACACAGAATCCTAACAATCTGTTTACCAATGGGGATCACACCACAACTGGAAGACTGCACCACTTGGGGCACAGTCTTTGCTGCCATCTATACTAAAACACATGGTGTTCCGTCAATTGCAGTAATACCAGATGTCCTGAAACAAATTCAAAACGAATACCGGGCAGAACCTGCTCTGAATTTAGGTATTAAATTACTGAAAAACTTCGATCAGGTCTCAACAATAATATTATCTAATATTAAAGGGGAGGCAGCATCAGTGGCGATCCGCCAACGGTTAAGGGAATTTGATGTAACAGAACATCAACATGAACTACCCAGAATAATAGAAAAATCTTATGCAGAATTAGGCAGAGATAGTTTGGGTGGAAAACCATTGAAGCCAAAACTATCTGAAAGTCCTGAGAAGGACTCTATTAAACAAAATCCTACATCTTCTAAAAAGAAGTGGGAAACTAATAAACAAAATTCAAACGAGACACGTTCTCAATCTCGAGGTAGGTCTCCTTAAAAGGAGCCCTCTGAAAGGAGGTATAACCTCAGGAATAGGGATAATTTAAGAAAACCTGACAGGTATCAAGATACTGATACACGTTCCTCTCGTACCTTTCAGATATCGTCACAGACATCAGAAAGAAGAGGACGGTCAGAACACAGAGAAAAACGCATGAAATCCAAAGACGATAAACACGTTCAGAAAAATAAATCAAAACCTCAATTCACAAAAAATAAGGTAGCAGGTCTGAAGATCAGACATGCCGAGAATACTGAGAACACAGCTCAAGAACGGAGAATGGGCTCAGACAATGCTGGACAGTGCAGCAGAAGTAACAATAGCTCGCCAGAACCTGAAGGAACTTCTGGAGATAGTGGACTTGAATGAGTACATCACAGTAGAAACTGTAGACACCAGGGTTAGTACTCCACAAAAGTTATATGGAAGAACACTACGAATGGAGGGAGACATACCAAGAAAAGTGAAAGCACTCTTTTGGGAGAAACTTTCAAGGGGTTATGATATACTTCTAGCAGAAAAGGACTGGCCACCACACTTTGTCAGGGAGTGCCCACATGGCGAGGACATCATTATGCCAGCCTTCTCCAACCATATTCCAATTCACCTAAAATATACTTATGCCAGGAAATGGGCAGTTGCCCAGGCCCCAGCATTATATAAAAATCATGTAGGATGGGATGAGGACTCACCTCACCATAAAATACAGCTAAAAAATCAACCTACTGCACAAAGGTAGTACCCAATAAAGCAAGAAGCTAAAAAACAGGTCAGGGAGATCTTAGATCAACTTGAATACCAAGGGGTGATTGAAACATGCACCTCCTCAATGAACAATCGTTTGTTTCCTGTATCCAAACCAGACAATACATATCGTCTAGTTTTGGATTACAGACACTTGAACACTTGTTCCAAAATATTTGCAGTGTAAAATGCAAATAGTACAGCATTAATGAATAACATTGTGCGTAAAAAATATAAAACCACATTGGACATTTCAAATGGTTTCTTTTGTCAAAACATACCATCTGAAAGCAGGTACTTAACAGCTTTCTCAATAATGGGGACCCAGCGTCAATTTTGTAGACTCCCACAAGGGTTCAAAAATAGCCTGGGGTTATTCTCAGCAAGGGTAACAGAGTTACTACAAATTTATGATAATGAGGCATTGTCATATGTCGATGACATCTATCTGACAGACGATGACCTAAATAGGCACTTGAATAGGGTGAGTACCATTATATTGGGCTTCGCCTCTGAAGGCTATAAATTCAACTTTAAAAAATCCAGAATTGCCTATCTCAATGTCATTTTCCTAGGATATGAGCTTTTAAGTGAAGGCAAGAGCCTGGCAGCTAACTTTTTAGAAAAGTGCGCGCTGCTCCAACCTCCAAAAACGCTGAAAAATTTACAATCCATCTTGGGTTTCCTAAATTTTGGAAGAACTTACATTCTAAATTACGCAGAAAGGGTTAAACCTCTCTACGAATTAATCAAACCTGATTTTTCAACAAAACATTGGACACAAGAACACACAGAAATCCTGCGTTCACTCCAAGCTAACATGTTAGCAACAAATCACTTACAAACAGGCGTAAATACACGCAATTTAGTGATCCGAATAATTTTGGGACAATGCGGATTCACCTATTTAACATTTAATGAGGGTGAAAATGTACCAATAGCATACAAATCACATTTGTATACAGAAGCAGAAATGTGCTTCACTTCAACAGAAAAAATACTGACAGCAGTTCAAACCGCTGTAGCAAAAGAAAGAGCTCTAGCTCAAGGGAAACGCATTATTGTCGTAACTCCAGTACCAGCCTTAGAGGCGGCTACAAAAGCGAGCATTCCAAATGCAAAAGCTTTACATCCTAGATGGATACAATGGGTTAATTCTCTTGCTGCAACAGATGTTGAATATGTTTTTGATCCTGATTTAAAAACACAAGCGTTCCTGCAATATGAACATGAATGTCCTCTGCCCACTGAAATTTTGCCTCTAGATCAGTTCGAATTTATAATTTATACTGACGGATCAGCACAACCCGCTACAGGGAGTAAGCAAGCTTACAGTGCAGCGTGCGCAATCGTTAAAGGTCGCATGCAAGATGGTAACTTCAGACCAATGGTCACTAAAACTCAATCTCTAGGAGATTGTACAGCTCAGCGAGCTGAGCTACAAGCATTCAAACAGGCACTTGAAAATACAGATCGCGAATTCCCCACACTTATAGTGTGCGATTCTTTTTACTGTGTTCAGTCGTACACTGAATATATACAGAATTGGCTTGAAAACGGGTTCAAAGATGCAAAAGGTGGCACAATAAAGCATAAAATGCTTTGGGAACAAGTAGTTCAGTTGAGAGACGAACTACCAAAAGCTCATGTGATACACACGCTGAGTCATCAACGTGATGGCGTTCACGTTGCAGGGAATTCATTGGCTGATGAAGCCGCAAAGAGGGCTGTTCAGACTGCTTCCGTAGCTGCGATCACTCGTTCAAAAACGAGAATAGACAGTGAGATATTGTTGGCTGTCAATGCTTCAAGCAAAGGCAGTGGTGCAGCGTTACCAAAGAAATTTCCCCTCAAGTACTCTTATGTAATTGATGCGAACAACGTTCCTTTTGCTCGAAACCCTGAAGTGGGGGATAGGGTAATTCCAAACATGGAACGTAGAGCAGCTTTGATTTATGAAGCACATCTGGGGGAGGGTCTGTCACATCAAGGGATCTCTAAAACAATATTAACATTAAAAGAGATGTACTGGTGGTCTGGAATGAATACACAGATTCACATCTTCATCGATGACTGCAGAGACTGCAATAGACAGCGTGGTGCAGAACGCCATCAGACACCAGACTACGAAGTAGCCTGCCCAGTACAGACACCATTGTTAGACAGCATTAGACTATCTACGCGCAGGCGTCCTTTTGGACAAATGCAATCCCACAAATACTAAGTCAAGGTTCCTATGGATGTGGCCTCAGCGCTCGGCTGACGCTCGAACTGTTATAAAAGATTTGCGAGTCTTTATCGGCACATACGCAATTGGCACACTACATTCTGACCAGGGCCCTGCGTTTAGCTCTCGGGCTTACAAAGAAGCCATGGCCAGTTTGGGCGTAGCATTGCGGTACTCCTCTCCATTTCATCCTGAGGGAAATTCTGTTGTGGAAAGGAAAAACCGGGACATAAAGCAGTCTATAACAGCTAGAGTATTAGGTTCGGGTGATGGGTGGGTCAAACATCTTTATGGGGTCCAACGCTCATTAAATAATTTGCCAAGAAGTTCTCTAGGGGGGGTCACTCCATATGAGGTCCTATTTGGGACAAGAATGTGGGTTCCTGATCTCGAATGTAAAGGCACAGTGGTAGAAAATAAACCCTTTGATATCAAAGATCGTTTGGGTGTTTTACAGGATCTAAATGAACAAAGATCGAAACAAAGCAACGTGTTCCTGAAGCCAACCACCACTGGGGAAAAACCGGCAGTCCCAGCAAGGCCTGTCTGGATCCCAAAAGTTGGGGATCTAGTCAGAGAGAAGATTGCGAACAAGAAGGAATTTGGACCTTCTTACAGACAACCAGTACCTGTCCTAGCCGTCCACGGAACAAGAACAGTACTTCTGCTGCCCCTTGCTGGAAAAAAGGAGAAAAGATTTGTGTCAATCGACCTCATCAAAACACAGAATGTCGCCAATACTAAATAGTAGGCCTCGTGGACTCCGACCTAGTAGCAGACGCACTCCTCTCGCTACTATCCAAGAGGTTCAGACTGAAAGACCCATAACCATCGAGAATTCAGCAGTAAAAAATGAAGGACTAAGCAACAATGCTATGGAACTCATCCCTCTTGAAACTCAAGTAACAGTTCATCCAGATACACCTCTCTACACCAACGTAACACGTGATCAACTGGTTCCAGCGATTTCTACGAATCCTGATGCAATTTCAACAATTGACCGAACTGCTTCTGGCTATTTCATTAACTTTGATACGTTTTCTGAGGATCCGAGTGAGCCTGAAACGACGCCAGCCTCAAAAACTTTCAAACAACAAGTACAAGACATTTTTCATTTTCTGAAAGAGACTTATCTGGTTTCACCATGGATTGAAATATGGATTATTTCTGGAATATTTTTCTTTCTGTTTTGGCTAGCTTTGGTTATGACTCTTAGCATGCTTATAAATGGCAGATACATTCGTATGGACACTGAAAGTAAAAATGTGAACTTACTTTTAAAACCACACAAATCTTCCCATCGTGAATCAAGAGACTTGTCAGCAGTGAACATCACAGCCGTTCCTATACAGGATGCTATAGTTTGGGACAAAACCGATTTCGACATATTCGGCCCGACGGAACTTTTGAAGATTCCACATTTATTTAAAATTTCATTAAGTGACTTTATTACCTCCATTACCTATTCTGATGATTGGGACTTTGAGACTGTTAATGATATGATGTCTGATCTAGAAAGGTCTGCTGCATTCTCTAACAATGAATACTTAGAGGGCTCATCAGACTATGAACAGGTTTATTGTTACAACCACTATGGTCATCATGTCTTGCATAAATCTGCAACACCTAGAAATGTTTTTATGTTTAACCAATAGGAACGATGTCCTACACCACCAAAGGGTAGTTCAAAAACGTTTGCAAATAAGTTTCCATATTTTTCAGGGTACAATACATCTGATCCAGAAACATTTTACTATAAGAATGTAAACAAAACAGGACAGAAAATTATGTTAGCTAATACAAAACAGATTTATTCTGCAGCCTTTATTACCCAACTGTCTAGACAAGGATTTGACTTTTGGAAAGACAAAATCGACACAAAATCTGTCTGGGGTTCTAAAGATTGGCAAGTGCAGGGGATAGAAGCTTTGTTTAGAGCCTGTATCATCCCACATCAAATAATGTTTTTGAATGACACTGTGCAACAAACGTCTTGCCTTGGTTTAGCCAAGATCAAAGACATAAACACACCTTATGTACCAACACCTGCAAGTAATAGCACTACACAGGGAGCGGTCACAGTAGACACAATACTACAAAACAACAGATCAGATCCTGATTGGAAAAAATGGTTGCTCTGGCCCACAGACACAAACATCTGTCAAGAAAGATTCCTGAATAGAATACAGGGCTTTACTATTCATAGGCCAGACCTACGTTATGTTCAACGACAACATCCGGGGATAGTAACAACATACAGTGTAGGAAAATTGTGCCTCGACTGGTTACAAAAATCTACACTCGAGGATGTGAAACAACACTTATCTTTATTTAAAGAAGACACAGACCGTAGGGATTTCTTGCAAGGACCCAGAAAACCGCGTCAAAAACGTTTCATATATGCCGGCATTTATGCTGCTTATAATGAAATATGGAAGGTTTCACAGGCAGAGGCTCAGAACGAATACGTGAGCTTGATCGTATTAACTTAGAGAAAACTCTCACTGTGGTCGACAATGGGTTAACAACTTTGTCATCCAGAATTTATTCATTGGACAACATTGTATCCACTGCTATAGACATACTGGAACAAGATTTAGCCATGTTACAACAAGGCCAATCTCAGTTACGTTCTATTATGTCATTAGGCTGGACGCTGCAATCCTTGCGTGCAGGCTTTGTGCCTTGGCGTTTTATCAACACGTCATCTCTGTTTGCAGAATACAATCTAACGGATAAACAGATCGAACTGGCACAAAGGGGAGCAAAGTATACAGTGCTGAGCATTGAAAAACTGGAAAAATTACCATTTACGGTAGCAGAAAAACCAGGTACAGAATGGCTTATTCATGGCAAAATAACTCTGCCTGTCTCTACTTTTCATTTTCAGTATTGCCTCAAACAAATGCAAGCAGGCAAATATGAAAGGTTGGGTAAAGAATACATTAAGACATCCTGGGATTTACCTTACGAATACAGATGTTGGAGTGGGGATCGTGAAGTGTTTCTAAGCAGTACACACTGTGAAAGTGCACTGAGCGGATCTCTCATATGTCAGGACATTTCTTTACACGGGGCTTGTAATGGTTCTGTGGCAAACTTGTCCTGCCACCTGCAGGGTACACCGGCAGCTGTGATTAATCCGACGTTTGGCCAACTTTCTAATGGGAGCTACCTCATGTTGAATGATCAGAGTTGCTGTGGCATGTTGCCAGGAATCCCATATCTGGTAACGGTTGGCTCCAGGGTTACTTGTTATATGCAAGTATTGTTCCCCCAAATAGAGACAGTCAGGGAGTCGCCTCTATGGCCTTCATTGAATGTTTCTTTTATATGTTTTGATACTTTAAGCAGAATGAAAGCCATGCTTTTACAACAGACCGTGCCTTTGACCTCGGCCAAAGAAATCTATGATCTACAAATTGCAAGGACTTCGGCTGAGATACAGGCTTTAATTCGTACAAACTGCCCTATACATTTCGTAGAAATGATGGGACGTATCTTAAACATGTCTGATACGAGCGGGATTGTACATGTATTTAAGACCATCTGTTCAGGACTGTTAACACCTTTTCAGGCAGTCCTCGGAATCATTCCAAACTTCGCACATTCGGTGTTTGGTGGTGTGCCATTAATTCTAGCACTCGTTGCAGGAATCCTGTTTTTATTCCTACTACTACGCTATGGCAAGCCTATCAACCGGCGTCACTCCCAGCAATTTGGAGAAAGCTCTCCTAGAACGGAAGTGCCGTGAGCGCATAGTGCAACTTTTGGGCATACCTCGTCTACGGGAACTTAATACAACATGGTTTCTGTCATTTAGACCAATCTGGCAAGATTGCATCTTACCTGTTCTGCGCTGCCTGCTTTGAGGTGAAGAATGCGTGCTAGACATCTGTCTAACACGCCCATCAGTCATGCCAACGGATATCGATACTCTGCTGGACCCGATAATGGCCCATGCTCTGTGTTGTCCCCAGAGGCTACCAATCCTGATGACGGCATTCCTTGAGATCTCACAGACGCTTCCTGCTGCTGCTGAGGTACGAGATGGATCAACAGGCACACAGGTAACAACGGACACGAACATTGCTGCGGCATCCTATGCTGAAGGCGATGCTTCACATCTCTGTGCAGTTAACCTTCTAAACGAGGTGTTCCAACTGTCACCGACATCGGTAGACGATCTTTTGTCTACAGGAATAGATGATTTCATGTTTACACCAGACCCATACACTGACTTTGATTCGGCTCACAGTGTACCGGGGACGCAATGAATTTGGCCTCCATATTTTCAAAACAGAACAAAACTTGGAACTCTTCCTAAAAATTGTTTTTTTTTTTTTTCCTCTTTCACTATTTTTGAAAATACTTGGCAATTCAATCTGCTTACAGTAGAACTATTCATATAGAACGGACTTCTTTGAATACTTCCAGGGACACGTTGTCACCTTATTTACCACAATTTCATTTAGTACCATGATATGAAATGGCTTTGATTTTTTGAATACTTGTCAACTATTTCGTCATATGTATATATTTCTGTTTATTCATTCATGTTGCATTTTATTTATGATATATGCCTAGAATTAAAAAATGCTTTAAAATGTACAGTACCTATTGCATCACATGTTTTAGCAACAGTTTCTTTTAAAAAAAACTTCTTTTAATATGCTTTTAGAAATGTTTTTAGCAACATGTGGTACTCAGTTTAATGTTTAGCATTTAATGTTTAGCATTTATTACTATCGTTCATTCGAAAGTGGAGTGGGTGTTGTATTCCGCTTTAGGTGTCCGTATATAGGTTTTCCTGAAACATGTCCTTATATAGGCACAATTCGCATTGCCCTCGCATAACATCCCAGTCCTTATTTAGGCATTAGCCATGCTATCCAAATACAGTCATGGTCACCTACATCCGTCCACCCCAACGTCACAACGAGTTCTTATAAACCAGACCCTTAAGCTCTTGGGAGTTCCCCTAGCACAGCATTATTGATTTCTCCAAGAACTCATTTATTATGCATGAACCGCTATTCCTTAAGGGTTCATTCCTGACGTCTTCCTCTGCCCGACTTTACGTCAATGCTAACATTCCAAGGCACCTAAAGGGAATAAATATACCTTCCCTTGCCCAAGCAAGTAGGAGGAGACCTCGACTTTAGAGGAGCCCGTATCCCGGCCTGACGCACTGACAAGAGACGCTGTCATCCCTGCTCGCGGAGAATCCAGCTTCCAGTGTTCTGACTCCCTTCGCGGGGTGTTAGAGTTCGAGACCCGGAAAGAAATTCCCACCTCCCTCATTCTCAAGGTATGGAGCTGACTAGAACCTAGAGGGACTCTTGGCATACCAGACTCTTGGCATACCAGAGACTTGGCATACTATAGCATACCATACTATAGAATACATCACCTACTTCTTACCTTGCACTACACTTAGGTTAGGTACACTGGGGTAGAACTAGTTAGAGAAGCATCTTATGAGTACTCGCATTTTTAGCTTATGTTATTTATGTATATGAATATATGTGTCATATCTAAAAGATAATGCTAGCGCATTATTATTTCTTTCTTCTGCTTACGCTGTACATAACATATCTCGCATACTGTCTTGTGATCATAACAGCTCATATCTCTTACACGAGAAACAAGACTGTTCAATAAATCCTTTTATTGAAACGCCCGTCTATTCTTTCTGTGTAACTCTGAAGAAACTAAGCATGCACGATTAGCTGAGTGAAACTGTTATCTGTTGTTTCCACGATTCTGAGAGTGTTCCTATTCTAAAGGGAAACAAAGTTGTCATGTTTATGCGGTTGCCAGAAACTACTCCCTTCTTGTATACAAGGAGTTTCTAGTGGCCTCTGAGTTAGCTGGCACAAAGTAATTAAGTTTAATATACTCGATAGGGACATACTGACCTCAGTCCTATGTCGAATCTATAGGGTATATTATTCCAATGCGCAGAGCCTATTAGGGAAATAGGAACTACACTACAGCGGCAGAAGGAGACATTCTCTAAATGGGGTATCGAGCTAAAAAAGACTGATTACCCCTGTTACCCAAGCCCGCTACAACAACACAACCAGACAGAGGGCAACCTAAAAGGCGCTAAAGGCCCAGACGAACTTAGTATAACAAATGGCAATGACCAAACTGCAAGGAAAATCACCATCACCTTCGCTCATCCCGAAGCAGCCATGTCCTCCGGCACCCGACAGACGACTACTTCTACAACCAACAATGGAATGGCATGATTAAAACCAAGCAAGGACATAAAATTGATCCAGGGATGTAAGATCTGCTCCTGGAACGTGAACGGCCTAAGCACAAAACTATAAGAAGCTGACTTTGTGGAATTTATTCTACAGCATGACATACTTCTCCTTCAAGAAACATGGCAGACAAATAACTCATCAATCGTAGGCTACAAGGAATACTTGAACCCGGTCAAGAGAGACACAAAGTATGGGAGAGCAAAAGGCGGCCTTTCTATTTTTATCTCGACAGGCATCTTATGGAAAGTTTCTGTTATAGATCTCGACTCCTCTTGGATGCTATGTATTAAACTAGACGTTTCGCCCTCTACCAGTCTGTTAATATTGAACATTTATATCTACCCCGCGGTTAAACAAAAGGGGCCAAGGATCGAGCAACTAATTGCAACACTAGTAACATTAAAATTTGTCTATCCACAAGCCAACACAATACTGACTGGAGAATTTAATATGAACCTATTACAGGGCAGAAAAAAAAATACATCAGGCAGTACACAGGCCATAAAACGACGTGATACACATGGCAAGAGATGTGCGGCTCATCTGGATGACCTTTCAATGTGCGCACTCAACGGTCGAGGGCAGTCAGACAGCCCTGCAGCATTCACAAGAGTAACACACAAAACAGGTTCAATTATCGACTACACATTCACGGACCATGACCTTCTTCCTCTTATCCCGAACTTCCAAATAAAAGAAAGGGCAGAAAGCGACCATCATCCTCAAACTTTCACATTGCTCACAACCACAGAAAGATCTGGACAAGACAATGCGATGTCTCTATCAACTCAATTCAATAACTTAAAACGCCTCACCTGGAAAAAGGACAGAATAGGTGACATCATGGGACATGCACCAGATTATTGGAGGTATTCGAAGTCGAACCACTGCGTACAAAGGCCTGGGAGTCATTTATCTGTAAACTAAACAAAAAAGTCTCCAGACAAGGCAATGGTCACAAAGCGGGTAGACCAACAGGGGCAGCTTGGTACACTAATAACTTAAGGACAAAAAAAACCCAATTGAATAAACATCTAAGATTACTGCGAACTCGGGCCTCAGAACCCTCACAGGAGATCCTCACGTCAATAGCAAGAATAAAAAAAGATCTAAAAAAGGACATCAAGATGGCCAAGCAAGAGTATAAAGAACAATTTTGGGCGAAACTCCTCCACACCAGCAAACAAAGAGACTCCAAACTTTTCTGGGAAACCATCAACCTCCTATCAAACGGCAAGAACCGACACCACAACTCGGATATAATGGAGGACACATGGAGAGCCCACATTGAAGTCACATACAACGCAATCCCACTCCCAGGTGAGCAAAACATCACTAATCCTGGAAAACCAACAGTGAAGGAGGACAACGGTGAACCAGCAGTCCAGGAGACAACCAGGTTAGAATTACAGGAACTCTTCCCGCGGATTTCGCAAGAGCAGGTATTGAAAATTATAAAAAAAATTATGATCTGATGGCGCACCAGGGCCTAACGGCTTGCCAAACGCATTATTCCGACAAGACCCATTATTTTGGTCTGGCCGTCTCACCCCTCTGTTCACACATTTTAGAGACCAGCACGATTCCCGACTCCTGGCGAGGAAGCATCCTACACCCAATATACAAATCGGGTGCACTCTCCGATCCGTCCAATTACAGATTGATAGCACTCATTGATGTCGAGGCGAAAATGTATGCATCAAACCTGTTGGCGGACTTGGTGGACTGGGTCAGCCAAACAAACCTTATACCAAATACACAAACAGGATTCCGGGCAGGGATGGGCACCCTCACGAATATATCTGCGGTCATTCTTTTAGCCAATCAAGCCTGCGCAAAATCAAGCACTCTGTACACGTGCTTTGTAGACCTCAAAGCAGCATTTGATAAAGTACCGAGAGCTAAGCTATGGGCTAAAATGAAAAGTTGGGGAGTCCCAACCAAACTCCTGGAGGCAATTATCAATCTCTACTCACAAACATGGGTTCAAATAAGGAAAGGAGACGGACGAAGTATAACAAACAAAATTCCAAAAAGCAATGGACTAAAACAGGGGTGTGTGCTGGCCCCCTGTTTATTTAACATCTATACAGTTGACCTAGAGAAGAATCTTCGCTCAATACAAGCTGACCCCCCAAAACTGGGTAAAACACCAATAACAAGTCTCCAATATGCGGACGATATTGTCCTCCTATCTCAAACACCCATAGTCCTGCAGCGATTTATTTTCCAACTAGGCGCATATACCACCTCTGCTCAATTAATAATCAATCATCAAAAAACGAAGGTCATGTGCTTCTCCAAATGTCATAAAAAAAAGAAAAGAATCAAATTCATCTGGAAGTTAAATGAGAAACCACTGTCCGAGGTGGATTCGTATAAATATCTGGGGTTCCAATTAGACCGCAACCTCAATTTTAAGCAATACCTGGACCAAGGAAAAACAAAAGCCAAACAACTGCTTTTCGCATTCAAAATTCTACAGAAAAAGCTCAAAGGCTGTTCAACAAGTCATCTGCTTGAGGTAATCGAAGCAACATTTTTGCCCTCCATATCATACGAATCGGAAATGTTGAACACAAAGGACTCAACAGTTCTAAACACAGCTCAATCTAGCCTCTTCAAGAATTTGTTTCTAATTCCACGACACGTTTCACAGGCACAAATACGATTAGAATACGGCCTAAAAAATCAAATACCAGCAAGACAAGGAGCCTTGGCTAAATATTATTGGAGGATGAGGGCAGCAGAAGATAACACCTTAGCCCATTATTGTTGGCAGGAGATTGAAAATCAATCCAGTCTAAGCAAATCCATTTTTACAGTTTTAAAAGAATCGCTTTCGACACTACAGCTAGAAGAGGCCTGGCTTACAACTACTACCTACTCTGGATTTAAAAACATAGTGAATAAAGCAACCAAGCGAATCTCACTGTCACTGGACAAAACAGCCTTTGCTAAAAAAATAACACGCGTGGGCCGTGATACAATCTTATAAAACGCTGAAACCCCAACCGTACTTGTCCGAACACTTTTCACACCAAAAAAAGCTAAATCTGACACTATTGAGGCTGGGGTCATTTCCTACGAAAGATCTCGCCCCAAAATGGAAACAGAGTGGATGATAAAGGTATGCCACCTCTGCGGACAAGGTGACGAGTCAGTACTACATCTTCTATACATCTGTCCTTCACTACTAGATATCCGGAAAACTGTCCTTCGGGAAATATTAAGGAGAGAACAAATAAGGACTTGTAGAGCGGCAGTTATAAAATGCCTTGGAGGCTCGTCTGTCCAACTGTCCTGCAGAGCCATAAAACTTTGGAACATTGCGTCAAAAGAATTAGACAAAAAAGAGAACTGACCTGAATACGTCTAAACGGAATTGCTTTGAACATTTACTTTTGTATCGCTTTGCTCACATTTTTTACACATTTCCTATTTAATTAGTTGACTGCTCTTTCATTAGATGAATTTTGTAGTGTTTTTCTTTCGGCAAAAGAATTAGACAAAAAAGAGAACTGACCTGAATATGTCTAAAATGAATTGCTTTGCACATTTACTTTTTATCGCTGTGCTCACATTTTTTATACATTTCCTATTTAATTAGTTGACTGCTCTTTCATTTGTTGAATTTTGTCATGTTTTTACTTCTTTGTTTTTAACCAAATGATTGCTTGATGCTCTATGTACCTCGGTGGCTTTTCCCACCCTTTTTTGATTTAAATGAAATCAAATAAAAGTATTACTGACTGGGTACAAAAGGGCTTACCTGGCTGTAGGACCCTAGATTCGACGTGGACAAGATTCTGAACAAGAAACCACTGACCTTCGACCGTCTGGACACTCTGGACTCCGCTGGACTCCGACTGGGCCCGACTTCGTCTCCCTCTCCGTCCAAAGCATCGTCTGTGCCCGTGCACCATACAGGCTCTGTGTAGGTCCTGTGGAGCATCAAGGACAGCTGAAGAATCTCCTTTGGGGTGAAGGAGTCACTCCCCTGCATTCACAGGCACCGTAATGCAACTGACCAGTCTGCTGATCGTGAGCTCCTGCAGACTCCGAAGGGTCCAGCAACACAGGAGGTGGGTTCCTACGTTCCTTGAGGTTGAGCTGCCCTCTCACCAAGTTTGAGGCCAGTATCCCTCGTGGGGACTGCGTAACCGGAACCCCTGTGCACCGCGTACATTTGCAAGTGCATATACTTGTTGGTGTTCTCCAACTTCGTGCATTGGGCTGTCAATAGCCTTAACCTCTGCACACATTTTGTACCAAGGACTTTGGCCTCCTCATACTCTGTGCCCTGCAAGCTGTTGTTTGGTGAAACTGCTAGAGGTCCACTGGCGACTCCTGTGCCTTCGGTCTGTGGGTCCATTTGAGGGATAATCTTGATTTTGTTGGGCTCCCCTGGTTGCTCCAGGCCGGCCCTGACTCCTTTTGCTGTGGTGAGTCCTCTGGTCCTTGCTGGGCCAGACCGTAACTTTTCTTGACCTTCTTCATGGGTTGCCATTGCCAAGGCTTGTTGGTGCTCCCGCCGTACACCAACCCCTCAGCACTCGACATCCTTTGTGGGACAGCTCGTATCCGGCTCCTGGTCATCCTCGACGTCTATTGGTCCCTGCAGCTGTAGAGTCAAGGTCTCCTTCTTCGCACCTGAAGCACCGACATCGGTGGGCATTCGTCTACCGAGCCCCTGGTCACTCCTGAGTGACCCAGACTCTGTCCCCTCTGCTTTCAGGTTCCTTCCATCAAGAATCCACCAGCGGCTTCCACCGGATACTTTTCTTCTTTCCAGCAGTGGCATTTCTTTGAAGAGTCCTATTGAGAACGACAGCGGTTTCCGACGCCACTTCAGCCCTATGTACCCGGCTCCTCTGGGATAGGTAACTTTGGTACTTCAGTATCCACAGGTGGGGTGGCTCTCCAACCGTCTATGTTCCAAAGGGTTTCCTCGTAATCCACTGGGAAAGGTCCTTAAACTTTAAAATTGCAACCGCGACTCTCCCATTGAATTGTACGTAGCACGCGGTCGTGTTCTCACACTGCACCCATCCTCCGTGGGGTCCCTACTTACTCACCGTGGGTGGTTCCTTGGGGTCCCAGCGATTCTACACATTCTAGACATTGTCTTAACTCGAGTTGTGGTTCCTATACCACTATTTTAGCATATGGTTTGGTCTCCCCCAGAGCCCACTGTGTATTAGTGCTACTTACGATTGTTTCTGTGCTACAGTATTGTGTGCTTTGTGTTTATCTGTGTGTAGCAGATACTGTGAGGTATTTAAGGTGTTATAATAAACATATATTCTTATAACTACTGTGTGGTTCTCCTTTCATTTAACCAATACAATAAGATTGCATTCTGGTAAAACAAGCTGCTTAACAGACTGAAGGCTGCTCTCCACAGCTAGCACTTGGATAGCTTTCTAAGGTTATCTTTGACCTCCTAAATCACCAAAAGGGTTGTTTGGACTGGTGCAAGGTGCCCACTTTAATTAGTGGACATCATATACCAGGCCAACTTCTCACAGCTAGTGATTGGAAGGAAATAAGTAAAACGAAGAGAATACTATGAGGAAATGGTGTAGGAATAAAAAGAGAATGGAAAAATACGGAGAAGGGCATGCATGCCAACATTTTACAACAGGACAGGGGAAGAGTTTGAACAGTGGCAGCCGTCACCGGTGGCGAGGGGGCATTATGGGGTTAAGGAGATGGAAAATACTTTTTGTTTTTTTTAAACGTACCTTACCGCCGCGTCTCTCCTCCATCTCTCCTCCTCGTCCCTCAGCACCACCGGAACAGAACAGGAAGCACACCCAGGCTCCCTAAGCCAATCACAACACTGCAATGCAGCGTTGTGATTGGTAAGCACCCAGGCCCCCCTGAGCCAATCACAATGCTGCAATGCAGCGTTGTGATTAGTCTGAGCGCTTCGGTTCGGAGCTCAGCCAGGGACTGGGATCCTGGGCATGTTCTCCACAGAGGCTGTAATGCAGCCTGGGTGGCGAACATGATAAGTACACATTAATGTTTGGCCAGCCCCAGAGGGCCGGCCAAACATTCGTGCACACTTACAAAGTGTGCTCACCATTCCCCCTGCTCCTGTGTCAGAGCAGCCTCGCCCGCCCTGCAAAGCTGCTGCAACAGGAAAAAATAAAATGATAATAACCTCGAGTTATTATCATTTTATTGTTCCTTTATTTCACTGCTGCACAGCAGTGGGGCAACACTCCTCCACCTTAGTGGAGGAGCTGCCACTGAGTTTGAAAACAAAACCGGGAGAATGTATTTTTCTCATTGATTTATATTGTTGCAGAGGCGGAAGACAGCTACAATAAAGCCATTTTTAGCTTCTAAAATCGTGAGTCTCCCACCTGAATGGGGTCTGTTGGCATGTATATCAGAGGAAAACAAACAAATTAAACATTTGGCTTTTCATTAATAAAATATTCTCGTGACTTCTGTAAGCACTCTATGGGTGCAACAAGGATTGGAGCAATGCATGCTTCCTTCGCATAGGGGCATGTGCTGAGTGCTCTGTGTTGTAATACGCATCTTACATTGTGGGACTTGTAGTTTTCCCTTTTAAACAGCACTGGAAATGTGAACAGTAAACTTCAGGATCCCATAAGTTGATGGTCAAGTTGTGAATACATACCTATAGAACCGATTTAGGCGGGAGATTCCTGATTTTGGAAGCAAAACAATGACTTTATTTTAGCTGTCTTCTGCATGAAATTGCATCTGCTTTAATGTAAATTGATGGGCAAAATACATTTTCCCATTTAAAAAAAAAATCTCCCGCAATCCTGTTCTAAAATGTTGGCATGTATGAGTTGTGGCATCTAAAAATGAACAATAACTAGGGGCAGAGTCATGAGGAGGTAGATCTGACTGTCAACGTATGCATTTATTTAAAAGAATCCCTTTCATAATGAAATTGCAAGATCACAAAATTGATGGTAAATGTATCCCACCTAAATGGCAACATATATGCTTCATTAAAACAAAAAACAAAAAACTTATGGGGTTATAGGAAAGTGCCTCTTTTTGCATGGTTAGCCCCCACTTTTTGCCTGATGGGATTTCAAACTGTAAGTGCTCTGGGACCCTACTAACCAGGTCCCCAGTGCCAGATCTCTTTCCCAAAACACTGTACCATGATTGACACAACTTCAGCTATCCTGTAAGTCCCATGCAAATGGTAACCCTGGAACTTAGGGGATGGGTACTGGAGAAGTGTAATTTTGAGCCATCCGGGGATACTGTACGAGTGCATCATAATAATGCGTAGTCCGCACTCAAATATTTTCTGTGTGATTAATGTTACTAAGGACATGGACTATTGCACATTTAAAGTACTCCACATGAAGAATTATGTGTATAGAACGTGACTAATGAAGGTCTATGTAATATTTACATATTAAGGTGACAGGAGAAGTTAACGTAAAATGTGTACCATTTTGAGAATAACAAAATAGAATGTGTATGTGTAGACAAATGTTTAAACGTTTATACTTGTAACAAGAATTATTTCATGTAGGTGTATTTGGAATGACATCTTCGTAATCCTTTACAATGTATACATGTATTAAGAAGCTTCATTTATTATCGTGTAGAAATGTGCACGCCTTCTGTAACCCTGCGCACTGTTAAGTTGACAAGAGTGGGCCTCCAGAAACCGTTCAGTTCAAGCTCACATTCAAAATCTAACACATAATTCGTATTTAACCTTCAAAGTAAAATTTATTTGCTTGTATTTTGTTTCCACTGCAGAGTTGGACAAAGCCTTATTAGTTAGCATAGAAGGGTTTTGTTTTTGTTAGATAGTAAGGTATGTAAAGATGAAGTTTGGCAAGGAGGAATGCGGTAACGAGCAAGGAGGCGAGTTCTCATGGAGGAGAAGAATGACCAACGACAAATTAAGTTACAGCTTATCAATGTGGGAATGGCAGTGCAAGTATCCAGTTATGTCAGAGTCCTGGGAAAGTACTAGCAGAAGTCATATAGGATTGTCTACCTTGAATACAATTGATATTTTATGCTGTAACTTGGTGAGGAATAGGAAAAACATCTTAGACTTCACGGGGAGCAGATCTATGCTTCTGCTGTTGTGGCTTCATGCTACGTGATCTATGGTTGGAGTGCTACTACTGAAAATTCCAACAGCTGACACCTTTCAAATGTCACCTTTTATTAAATGCTTCTTAGTTTAGGGTCGCCCCTTCAAGTAGTGTAGGGCGAGATAGCTTGCTTATGCTTACCTCGGAGAATCATTTGACGCAGTTTAATACTCAACTCTTTTTCCTGATTATTTGCATCATCATCATAGAGTTAGTTGTCTGCTTTGTATTAAATAGGGTGAATCTCATCAGGAGATTTGGACTCATTTTGGTCATTCTGTATTTCTATATAATAATGTTGAGGCTGGTCTATATTGATTTGTTTTTATAATTAAATCCTATTTAACTCAGATCTAGTTGTCGGTTGGATTATTGTGTGACCAAATTGGTTACACTGTATTGAGATTTAACTGTGATTGTTTTCTCCTTTTGACTTCTCAAGCTACTAACAAAACCATCAGACTAGAGATAAATGTTGAGGTGGGACCAAGTTCTTGCAGCTGGAAGCAGTGTCGGATGGTTAGCTCTTGAAGTAAAGTGTGATAAAACCTAACCTAGAACAGTCTAGACCCCAACTCCAGTGGCCCTAGCCCAGATTCCAGGATTGAGACGTGGAGACTAGACAGAGTTCCAGTGGTGTGTGTTGAAACAGCAGAGGAGTGAGTATCAGTAGGGTTGTGTGTATGAGGATTATGCGTTGCTTGCGGTGTGATATTAATTGTGTGATGTCTGGCAGAGATGTTGTGGTCTAGTGGAGATATTGTGAAAGTCATGTGAATGTGGTGTTAAGTTGTTGAAGTTGAAGTTGTTATCGGGTCCGAAATGACCTAAGGTCCGGGAATATATAATAAAGGTGCAGAAGATACCATGTTGTAATTGTCTGCTAAGGTTTGTGGGGTTTGTCGTGAGACGTCATAGATGGCCCAATTGAGCTAGGGATCTTTCGTGTGCAAGATAGAGTTGTAATTGGTGTGGTGAACCTTTTTGCGCAGAAGGAAAACTTTACTGATTTCAGTGATTCCCCGCTGGTCGAGGTTTCATTCGTGACTGTGTATTCTTTGGGTGATTGAATTCTATTGATTCTTTTAGCTGAGCAGACAATTTTTATTTGTTGTTTTAGTATAATCAAAAGTGAGCAAGAGAGAGAGTTTGGGGAAGATTCTGAATGAGAATGAGCTTCTGCGAGGGAGTGAGAGTTATGTCATAGTGTGCCGCCCTCGGATAGGTCAGTTAAAGTAATGCTGTATTGGGATTGGTTGAAATTGTCATTCGGATGCTGTGCTGTTATTGGTGATCATATTGCTGCGGAACTTGAAATTCGCTTAATTTGGATTTGAGTTGAAATTATTGAAATAAAAGATTGAAAAATGAGATGTTTTAAAGCAATAAGGGATATGGTACGAGGAGATGTAGATGTGTCTACTAGAATTGGCGAGGGAGCGCCACCAGAGGATACGCCAGCTCATTATATGGCGACGAATGTAGGGCTCCATACTATTATTTGGCTTAAGAATTGGCACAAGGTCACAGAGAAAGAAGGTGCCTTGATGTTTTCATGCTACGGTACTTTTAATTTGAGAATAATTGACCATTTGAGAGCAATATTGTTTGCAATGAAACCATTACCGACACCCACAAAGTTTGAAGCGCTTAATGCATGGGAACGTGCAGCGCATGCTAAACAAAGAGATAAATATCAAGGGGGGATGAAGAAAGCCATGCGTGCATATGCAGACGCGAAATGGGATGAAGAACAAAGGAGATTGAGGCTAGACATGATTGAGGGAGTGAGATCATACCCTGCCATAACAAGCGAGGGAAACAATGCTGAGAGAAGGAGAAAGGAAAAGAAGAAGGAGGGAGAGTGGCATGCAGACAGTGTTGCAAGTGACAGCCTTTTGGATGGACTGTTAGCTGAACGTCCAACTCCATATAATCAAACACATTTTAGAGGTGGGGGAAATACGAGTTTTACAGGTAGTTCTGGAAGTGCTTCAGCACCAGTTGCTTCTAGTCCTGGTATTGTCGAGGTAATATCAACTGGCACGACACAGACTATAGCTGGAGGAAATATGGGAGTGTGTCCCCCAGGCTCTCTAGGGAATTGTAACACTAATTTGGCTTCAAAACGTCCGGATGCTCTTACAGCACCGGTTACTATTGGTCCTATAGTCCCTATGTACGATCCTGGTCCCACTGGGAACGAAAGTCAGAGAGTGCCTTCTTCTACAGAAGCAAAGATACCAGAAAGGGGATTAGATAGCCAGGGAATGCAATTTGTTCCGTTGGTTCCAATGAATGCAAGCTCACCATGTGCAGCGAGTACAGATCCTTCTGTAGTACAGGATGGGTTCAGACCTATAAGGTCTGGATTGGCAGGTATTAGTTCACCTGTATGGGAAACTCTCCTGAATGTACAGAATAGTACGCCCCAAGACAGCACTACACAAAAAAGGACTTCGAAGTGCCAACATCTATTTGATGTCCAAAATCTAGAGCAATGGTTGAAGGAGCATGATAATAATAACTCAAATGATAATCAGAGTGCAGAGGTGAGCCATGCAACTATAAAATCGGCTGTAAAGATAGATTTGATAGATGTGGTTAAATTAAAAACTGAATTGGATGAAATGATAAATGGGAGTTTGGAGTTTAATTGAATAGATACCTACCAACAGAATAAATTGTTATTCATGAGTAAAGATGTCATGAGGAGAGCGAGACAGGAGCAAGAGAAATTATCTGAATTTGCTCTGAGATATGATGTTGATATAGAATGAACAAAGGCTTTATAGAAAAATCATAGACTTGCATTTAACAATCAGGATATAGAGGATCTGAGATTACCAAGATTGAAGACACAAATTCGAGAATTAATTCTAAACATTCAGATTTGGAGTATGTTGGACAAATGGGAAGAAAGATGGGCAAAAAAAAAGGGTCCCAAAAGAACAACAGGAGAACCTCCTCCTTTTGGGGAAATGGGAGTGGGGGTCAAGGCTATTCCCTTGCGAGAAGTACCAAGTGGAGGTTATGTGCATGTACCTTGGATTAGAGGTGGCCTTTCAGCATTTACCAATGATTTCCTGAGGTTGAGAGAGAAACCTGTAGAGTGGTACAAACAGGTTGATTGATTTGTGAAGATCTCGAAGGTGTTGTGCATCGATCTGAATACGTTGTTAGAGATTATAGTTCCTAGTGATCTGTGGTCAGCATGCAAAATAGCTGCAGAATGGCCCGAAGATGAGCCTGAGAGAGATCTAGTGACACAAGGTCCTTCACCTGTAGTCATGAATAAATATGAGCAGGTGATTACTTGGTTAAAAGCTAAAGTGCTACCGCAGGATATTGATTGGGTAAAGATTGATAGGACGACTCAAGAACCTAAGGAGACAATTCATTCATTTTATGAAAGGTTGTTGCAGGCTGTCAAACAGTATAGTGGGATAGACACCCTAGAACCCAAGCATATGGGACAATTTGTGTCCCGATTTGTGACTGGGCCGAGACCTGAAATTAATATGATGATTGATGTAGCACAAATTTCGCTCTTTCATTTATAGGGGTGCATCATAATCATGAGTAGTCCGCACCCACATATATTCCTTTGCTGTATTAACGCGTGACATTAGAATGTGAACTGTAATAACGTGAATTGTGGTGTGTTAGGGATATTTTCATGTAAACGTGCAAAGATTGACGTTGAATACGCATGTGTTTAGCTGAAGACATTAACGTGTAGAATTCGTACATGCTGCTGACAATTATTTGCATATTTTACATGCTTATGTGACATGTTAATTTAGAAGTGCTGAGTAAAAGTGTTCATTTATATGTAATTTCGTAAAGCCTGTGTGCTATTCTTTTGTTGGCCGATTTCAGTAGGCCTGAAATGCATTTTCCCTGGAAGCTCTCGCATTAGATTTCATAGTTTCATGTGCACGTTGGATTTGTTCTTTCTCACGTTTCTCTTGCAGGTGGAAGATTCATCCTTGTTAGTTAGAATAATGTCTTTGTTTTAGGAGTTAGGCTTAGGGAGAAGAGGATACATTGAACGTTGATACTGATAATGAAGAACTGTTGTACTTTTTTATCGGAGCAAGCCTGGGAATCAAGGTCATCTCGCCAAAGGTTGGGAGCAACGCTGCCTAATGGAACTTTACCTATGAGGAGGTGGCCTGACTGGATGGCATGATTTGCAAAGCATCCTGGGATACTACTTGTGGTATTGATGTATCATAACTATGGAAAGTGTCCGGAGACTTCTGACTTGCCTTGAGAGAGAGAGCATCTTAGAAAGAGCTCTGTAGCTTTATGCTACTTGACCCAAGTGATGTGAAGGGACTTCTTAGGAAGATTTCATGCGCTGACACCTTCACAGATCTTGCCTTGGGAAATGCTATGTCGGATGTCACGTTAATGGTAGTGTAGGGACAGATTAATGCTTTATACCTACATACTTCCAATGAAGGGGAATCTGGATATCTGCTCAATTTTCTTTTGTATCCTGGTTCTCGAACTAATCATTCTGTGCATGTTGCATCGCCTTAACTTCATCCGTAGATTTGGCTTTGTATTAGTTCCAATGTATTTCTACACCCTCACCTTGAGGTGCCTGTAAGTCCAGTTGTTCTTGGCTTTGTAATAAACTAACTAAACCTAATTGGGAGTCTGTGATTCTTAGGAGTCACAGTAAATTGGGACTGAAATGATTGACCTGCTAACGATTTCTTTCCCCTCCACGCTTTCACGCTGATAAAAGGTACAGTCGACCTGAGGTTCCAGAGCATATCTAGAACATCTTATTTGTTGACAGAAAAAGTCTGTTGATGAAATTCTGCATTACGCTAAATATTGTTGTGATGAGATTGAGATGAAGCACAAGAAGTTAAAGGAAAAGTTGATGGTACTGCAGATGAAGGCTGCTCAAAGGGGTCAGGGACAACCTTACGTAGGGAATGCCGCCACTATGCAGGGAATCTACCAGTCTGGGGATCTGATGCAAAAAGGCGAAGGACTTCAGGGGCAAGGAAGGGGAAGAGGTGTTCCTATAGATCCCAAAACTAGAGTTGATGTTGCCACTTTAAAGAAGTCAAACCCATGTCGTTTTTGTAACATGTTGGGTAATTGGAAGTTCGAATGTTGCTTCAATCCTGCAAATCAAAAACAGAAGGGAGGGTTTAATCAACCCTAGGGTAATTTATGCTTCCCCAGAATGTGCCCAGATCGACATTCCAAAATTCGGCTGATTCCCAAGGGCCTATAATGCAAGTACCGCAACCCCCGATGCCACAGCTGTCTTGGGTACTGCTCAGCTACATGATGTTGTCTAATGAAAATGGCATTATGTACGATTCATTCATTCAAGCAATAATTCATGAGCATCCTTGCTCACTTGGGGTTACGTTCATTGTTGTCATTCAGTATTTGGTTTGCAATTGCCAGTGCTTGTTGCTCATGTGTCATTCAGTATTTGGTTTGCAATTGCCAATGCTTGTTCATGTAATGACTAAGCACCATGTGGAACGCATGCCAACAGTTTAAATCAAGACACATTCAGTCAGCCTTTCAACTGTCACAGTTAGAAACGTGTAACTCCTCATTAGCCTAATTATCAACATGCCCCAAATTTGGTTTTATAATTGCTCCTTTTCAAACTGTGGCTCAACTGACAGGAAAACATGTGTACATCTCTGTCCTCTGTCGATGTAAAGTTGCACTGTGCTTATAGTCACTGCTTGGCTTCATTGTTCCTGACTTCTACTCACCTGACTCCAGCTAAGCTGTCCTTCCTTCTGGATCCCCTGGGCCTCTGCAGACCATTGTGAGGAAGTACAAACTATTCAAATGGACTCTCTGCAGTGCATCATTATTCAGTAGAGAAAGACGTATTTCTCTTAAAAAAGACTAGAGACCCGCACTGCCAAGAACTGTTCTAGTATGATCTTCACTGGAGTCATCTGTGAAGCAATTTTAGTATGTAAATAAGTCATTCGTTGTTTGTGCACAGTAAGCAGCTGTTATATGCAGGATAACAGTTATTATCTAAAAGTGATAATTTATTTTATTCTGAGGAACAGAAAGCAGTCCAAAGAGAGACATCTCGATGTAAGAGTCAACTGAACGTTTTAGTGTATGTAATGCTGTTATACGTACTGATTGTTCATGAATAATTCTTGACATCACAGTACATTAATGAGATATTCTCTTATTGCAGACACTCATGCTGCTTCATGTGAATTGTCTAATGCTGTACAGAAATCCCGGTGTTATTTCCTGTTTGAAACCCAGAATCCAGCACATCAGACGGTGCTATGTCCTGTCCTGAACCCAAAGTCCAGTACTCCAGATTTCACATCACTGGAAGCCATTAATTCTGTCTCTCTCTCCCTCTCACTCTCCCCACCCCCTTTCTCCTTGGGAACTTGCGAGGTAGCAGTGTTTCAATTCATTGCTGCCAAGTCAGGTCTCAGCGGGGTCTGGGGAATCATGTTGCTTCATCAGAACATCCTGGATTTCAAGTGTGTGGCTCACAACAACAGCAAGCTGTATGTAGCGCCCGATATAATCAGAATACAGACATGAATGGGAATCAGAATATGTTCAATTATAATGACTCGTACCAACAGTTCCCCATAGTTGATGCAGCTAATGGATATGGCTCAGATCAGTCCTTATGACGGTGCCTGAGGGGGGAGTAAGAGTGTACGCTTGGTGCAGTCTTAGAGGTAGACCAGAGTGGGACATATGTTGATGCTGATGTAGATGACCACAATGTCACTTTCTTGATTGACACTGGTGCTACCCGCTTGACCGTGAGAACAGCAGAGGTTCCAAACCTACCCCTCTCAGGAAAAACAACCTAAGTAGTAGGAGTTGCAAACTGTGAAAATAGAAACATTTGAAGATAATCATCAATTTGTTGTGTGTGATTCTAGTCCTGTGTGCCTGTTAGGACGTGATTTGCTGTGCAAGTTAAATTACACCATCTATTGCACACCAAAGGGTATTGGGCTTCAGACGAATGATGAGGACATTGCCTTCAAATGGACAAACCAGATTTTGTGTGTTTCATTGTTCCCCATGTTGACAGTAGAAGACTTACCATTTGATCTCAGAGATACAGTGAGAGGCCTAGTTTGGGATTTTTCTGCAAAGGACATTGGACTCATCCGAGGAGTTGAGCCAGCCCGTATCCAAGTTAAGCCAAATGCTGAATACCTGAGAACACCGCAGTATAACCTGACAACCCGAAACAGTTGCTGGAATTACACCTGTGATAGAGACTATGATTAAACAAGGCATTGTGGAAGAGATCCTTGAGAGGCCATGTAACTCACCCATTGTGGGATTGCAGAAGCCGAGCGGTAAGTACTGCATAGTACAGAATCTCTGAAAAATTAATAACATAGTGGTTGTTTGTTGTCCCGTGGTACCAAATCCATCTGTGATTTTGTTTCAGATTCCACATGAGGCTGAATGGTTCACTGTCATTGATCTTTGCCAGGCCTTCTTTTCCATTCTCATCCATGAGGAAAGCCAATTCCTATTTGCTTTCTCGCTAGGGAATCATGTTTTAATGTGGTGCCATGTCCAACAATGGTATACAGAGAGCCATTCCATCTTTATCCAGATCTTGAAGAAAAATCTGAAGTCTCTGGTCATGCCCTGTAATTCTGTCCTAGTCCAGTATATCGATGACCTTTTGATTGCATCGAATACTCGAGAAGCATGTAAAACTGATACAATTGCCCTGCTGAACCATTTAGCTGAGAATGGACAAAAGTGTCCCCAAGTAAGTTACAGTACTGTATGACGGAAGTCCTCTACTTAGGACATCACATTGTGAAGGGTGTGAGAAAAGGGTCACAAGAAAGAATGTCAGTGATCATGCAAATGAATCTGCCTCGCACACAGAGAGAAGTTAGGATGTTTCAGGGTATGTTGGGCTACTGTCGCCAGTAGATACCCAATTTTTCCCTAGTGGCCAAGCCTCTACAGAGGTTGACACACAAGGATGTGACTCATCCGGTGCCCTGGGACAATGATTGCTTGAATGCATTCCTGGAGATGAGAGAAAGCCTTTGTCGCTCTCCTGCATTAGGAATGCAGATTACAACAAAGAGTTTTTGTTCTTTTGTAGAGAAAAAGAAGGTTGTGCACTTTCTGTATTAACTCAGAATCATGGAAGTGCCAGTAGACCAGTTGCCTATTTTTCAGCTACTATGGATTCAGTAGCATCAGCATTGCCGGGATCTCTCAAATTCATTGCTGCAACAGATGTCAGCATAGAGAGATGCAAGAGCATCGTAATGGGTCACCCTTTGACTGTCTATGTACCCCATTCAGTTGAAATATTGTTGACTCAAACTTGCACTCAGCACCTAACTAATAGTAGGCTCACAAGGTATGAGCAGACTATTTTGGCTGCTGAGAACGTTACCTTGAACAGATGTTCAGTTCTGAACCCTGCTACTTTCCTACCTTTACCTGGTTGTGATGCAAATGAGCTCGAAGTAGAGCATGACTGTCTCAATGTCACTGAACTTTACACCAAGCCCCGTTCTGACATTACTGATGAGCCATTGTCTGAATCTGATTACACCCTGTTCGTGTTTGACTCTTGTCTCAGGAACAATGAGGGAAACCTGAGGGCTGCTTATGCTGTCTGTAATATTATGGTAGTGGTGGAAGCTGCCTGGCTTCATGGAGTATTCTCCGCACAGGTGGCAGAACTGATTGCTCCCACCAGAGCATTCTGCGCTTCAGACCTAATGAAAGTGACAATATTCACCGATAGTCAGTACAGGTTCGGTGTCGTTCACGACTTCGGACAGGTATGGTCTCAAAGGGGATTCATGATCTCGTCAGGGTCCCAGATCCGCAATGGAGAAAATGTGAGATGTGAAATGTGAGACTGACACTAAAATATGGGGCTGTGAATACTGAGCTTTTTCGAAAACAAATAGCTAGCAACTTGATTTTACACGCTTCGAGTTGCCACCCACCCAGCTTCAGATGGAGCATTCCTTACAGTGAATATCTCAGGGCCAAGAGAAACTGCAGCTTGGAACAGAGCTATCTTACAATCAGAAATGAAATGACACTAAGATTCCAAGCAAGAAATTACTCCAAAAAGGCACTTAAACAAGCAACCCTTAGAGCAGAGAGAGTCACAAGAGAGGAAGCTCTATTTCGCCCACCCCGCCTGAATCAACAACCAGATAGCGAACCAGTTCGGTTCATTACTACATTTTCCAGTCAAGCAGGAAAATTGGGGAATATCTTGAAAAACAGGTGGGATATCCTCTCACAGGACAGGATCCTAAGGGAAAGAAGAGTGCAGACCCAGTCAATAACATATCAGAAGAACCTGTCCTTAAAAGACATGCTGGTCCAAAGTTATCTCAAACCTAAAACTATCAACTGGCTTAATCAGGGAAAAGGTTTCCGTAGATGCGTCCAATGTAAGGCCTGAAGATACAGCCACAACATTCAGGAGGTGACTCTAGAGAGAACAAAAAAGAAATGGCAAATTCCCAAACGAATAACTTGTAAAACTGAATTTACAGTCTACGTCATTACCTGCTCATGTGAAAAAATGGCATATTGGCTCTACCATTTTTGCTCGTACAGAAACAAATTCTAGAACATTGTAGAGCCATCACCAACAATGACCAAACAGCTAGACATTTTCAGGAAGTACACCAGGAAAGCTGGACTATGGCCAGGTTTTGTTTGGCATTGATTCGGTACCTAGACATGCTGGAGGTGGGAACAGAGTAGCGGCATTACGCAAACTTGAATCCTGTTTCATCCTTCAAGCTGGTTGCTTCATTCCAGCAGGGATGAACAACGACGAAGAACTACACTCATACCTGTAAGATATAGCAAAGTCTGAAGCCCCCAGCCTACAACACAGTTAGGAGATACATTTTTCTTAGACATTTTTACACATTAGGGTAATTGTTTGAGGTGATACAAAGGTATTGTTTCAAAAGTAAGCATGTACCTCTTAGGAGAATGGTCCTTCTGTTCCACTATTGCCTTACTTGTTGCATGAGACCAGTGCTATGATTTTAATTGACATGTCTCTATGATGGTATCTGTGCAATATACAATCTACAGCTAAGAATAACTATATGTTTATTACTTTGCAGGTCTTTTAAGTTGAGAGCACTTATGACTGGGAGATAGCACTCGATAGGTGTACTACACTTATGTGTAACTCTTTCTCCAGTGGGTGAGATTAGAGATTAGTAGTATGGCTACTGTGAGCTTAATTATGAAGATTCAACTTCAACCAAAAAATTATATTATCCAGCATTATTCTCCTTGATATATCTTACTTACCACAATGTATGGGTACTTCACCCCTATATGACCACCTAAACATTTGCAACTTTTATTAAATTGCATCGATCAGACTGTAATACTTGGCATCAATATATTACTACTTGGGTGTCACAACATGCTCCCTAGTCATCACTGAACACTATATCATCCCAGAGACACCATTAATTCTGTTATGAAAGAATGCTATTATTCCAATGATTCTATCAACAGCACTGAAGGATTATAAGATATGCATCCCACAGGCTACTACAGCCATAATTGTTCGAACCTCTAACATGGCATATGTCTACTTTTTCTTTTACACACTACCCTTTCTCACTTACATATGTTTTTCAATTATTTTTTATTTATGGACATGGATAGTTAATGTCCAAAAAATCAGCTATAATTATAACAGACATGATGACAATGCCAGAATGTAATTTTACATGACTGATTATGAGCATGAAGTTGAAAGTCTTTTTTTACTATGCCCATGACTGTTGCGCCCTGTGTGACAGCGAATAAAATATGTATATTTCCACAACTGTGGTCATGTAACCAAGGCGACTTGCTCACCGCAACAAGTTCTCAGTTTCTCTGCTATCAATAAATACAATTGTAAATAAGCGATCCGAAATGGCTCATTCTTCTCTTACCAGGATCAAGTAAGAAGTAACCTTGCATATATATATATATATTTCTATATCGATATTTATATTTATCTATCTATTTATCTATCTATCTATCTATCTATCTATCTATCTATCTATCTATCTATCACCTACTGGCGACATAGTTTCCATATGAAAAGCGTTTTTTGTTTTGCTAATAAGTTTGGCGCTGCTTGACGAATCTTCACAATTTCAAAACTAGTTTGTCACTCACTTCAGCTGCTGCCCGGAGAGTTTTGGGGTGATTCATCAAGTGAGCCCAAAGAGTTATGGAGGGTCCCAAAACATTTTTTCCCCATGCAATTTCCTATTGATAGTTTAGACAAGACAACAGCCCGAATCGCTGAAGGGTATTACACCAAATTTGGCAGAAAGCTAGATCTTGGTCCAGAAAGAGTGCTTTTTAAAATTTGGTGTAAATCTTTTAAGTAGTTTTGGAGTTAATAAAGGAAAAAGATTTATGTATCTCTAGAGACGCAGAACCACCACGGTGGATCCGCGTGCCAACAGCAATGCCGTGATTGCCTGACCGCAACCTGAGAGAAAAGTTGCGGCCACCATTTTGTCAATCCTGGGGGGGGAATAAAGTAGAAATAGGATATAAGAGGCCAGGATAGAGTTATCCTGACCCCATGGGACTGATGGAGGAGTCTGTGAGGGACACCTCATGGGCAAGAAACGATGCTCAGCGCGACCCCTCGTGTGAATCCGCGACTGATCTGCGGATCCAGACCTCAATTAAAAAAAAATACACCCTTCACAAACCCACTCCCTCATTCCCTCACACAACTATTCACGCACTTACTCACAGACACATACAGTCAGTCACACACCCATTCAGAGACCCAGAGAACCCCTCAAACACCGACTCACAGACCCACAGAAGCACTCACACACACCCACGTACACCACCCACTCAGCAAAACCACTTACATACTCACTCACACACCCATACAGCCACTGGGTTTGGCTGCATGCACGGCCAAAGGTTGGCTGCATGCAGGTGGGTGGCTGCATGCGGGTGGTTGGCCTTTGGCCGTGCACCTAGGCGGTTAGATTAACATATGGTAACTAAATATTACTTTACGTTAACAAAATCCTAGAAATTCACTAAAAAAAACAAATTTTACAGGGACGTTGTAGTTAGGTTCAGATTTTACACACATAAAACCATAGAAATTTAGCAATTACAGAGGTCTTTTTAGGACAAGCCTACCAAAGAGCAAAGCTGTCTGGTCGCAAAGGACCTAACTTATATTGAGCTTAAAGCCTGACCATTGCTTACCATTGGTTAGCTTATTGTCACTCTCATTTGCTTGCTTCTTACTCATTGTGTTGTCTTGTCCATCTTCTGTTTGGCCCTTATTTGGTGGAGATCATCTTTACTTTTGTCCTTCCACTGTTTGCTTTTAGGAGGCTACGTTTTCCTTTTTTTTAAGCACTTCATGAGAGTGCATGTGCTTTCCAGCTGTCTCCCTCGTGTGTTTCTCTTTCCCATTGCACTCTGTGCCACTCTCTCTCACCCAGGGGCTTCTGTTCCCCACCCCCACTCATGTTGCTCTCTCTCCCCTGAGTGCTTCTGTGCCCCAGCACTCTTACGCATGTTGCTTTTATTACTCAGTGCGGTTATTCCCCCATGTCTCTTGCCCATGTGTTTCTCCTGCAATATGTGTTCCTTTACCCCTGACACACTTCCCAGTTAAAACTTTGGAAAATAAACTCAAAGACTTTGCTTGCTTGATCACGTCATTTTGGAGGCGTATGCTTGCATACAACAAGCATGCATGTGTCTACAAAATGACAAAAATATAATGTTCCCATGCCTTTTAAAAAAACATCTTTTCCTCATGCGCCACAGCATTGGCACTGATGCTGTACCACAAGAAATAAAGACGTCAGCAGAGTGAATAGGTTTCCAAGCCAAGACCTATTGGCTTTGCCAATACATATTATGTGACCTGTTGTCCTTTCACTTAGGTAATGCTTGGGCTCTTAATGCGCAGCTCTTTGTCCTTTCACTTAGGTAATGCTTGGGCTCTTAACGCGCAGCTATTCACCTGGCTCTCTGTCTAAATTTGCAGTTATAACTAAAGGTATCACACATGCCATACCAAAAAACAAAATAAATGATGGGTGGAATGCTTGAATTAATATCAGACACTGTTAAATTCTCATACTGCTATGTGAGTCAGGTAAATTACAAATAATTAAAATAAAACAGACCACAGGGGAAGACCAAGACATCAGTAAGGGGTACTATGGAAAATAAATTATTGCAAGGTGGCTGATATTTAGCATAAAATTGCAATATACATGGCACATCAGATAACATGGACGGATTTGATGGTGTAAAGTGGCAATATAAAATGGTAAAAAAAGCAAGCACCTACAGCAAGGAAAAGGAAACAATGGAGGTTGAGAAAAGGGGGGGCAGAGTGCTGTACTGGAAAATGGCAGTGTGAGCTGGATAGTACCCTAAACCAAGTGAAAATCCAACATAATCTGGCATGCTGCTGTTCTTTTTTTTGTTTTACACTCCAACTAAGTGGATTCAACCTAGTGGCACTGCTGACTGAGACAAGAGAGTGGAAGGTGAAATTACAGCACTCAACACCTGAGCAAGCCGTGAGTGAACTGACCCTGCGGCGAAACTTTGCTGCGCTGAGAGCCAGACATTGCCGGCAGAGACAAAGTTACTCCTGAGTACAAGAAGCATCGGAATCACGCTGTGCAAGGCAACTTCCCCAACCTGGGAAAAGATCTGAAAGGAACTAAAAAAACAGTCTGACCCGCATGGGCAGGAGAGTGGAGCCACAGATGAGGAGAGTCCTGGCAGCGATGTGGTAGATTGACTTAGGAGCACCCAGTGGAACTTGTGCAGGGTCCCTGTTGGAACCGATGTGAATTAAGATTTGAAGAGTGGCACTGCGGAAGCCACTCAGTGAGCTTGTGGTAGGACCGGAGGCCCAGCAGGGAGGATCAAGTGACTGATTAGGTGGTTCCCACCCCAAATCTGTGTTGGGAGAGCCTCTGGATTGGCCCAGCTCAGCGGGCTAGGTGAGAATGCGAATAATTGGGGCTTGGCGAGGAGTCTGGGGAGAGTTTTTGGGTTGCCGTCACTCTCTTCTGCTGCTGACTTTCCCCCTCCTTGGGCAGTGAGCATTAGCAGTGAAAAGGCCGGTACTCATTGGGCTGTCCGTGAGGGGAGCAAACGTCCACCCAAATACAACTACAGTTGATTTCTGTTGCAAACGGCATATATATATATGTATATATTTTTTATATATATATATATTATCTACTGGCGGTCGCCAGTAGATAGTTATAGTTAGGACCTATTTTCCATAGGAACTCCGCAACCTTCTATTCCCAATAACTTTGGCGCCGGTTGACGAATCTTCATGAAATTCTCAAAACTCGTGGGGCGCTCCGGTCCGCTCCTATCCTGAAAGTCTCGGGGTGATTCGTCAAGTGGGGGCCGAGAAAAAAGGGGGGTCCCAAAACGTGTTTTCCCCATGCAATTTTCCATGCCCCAGGGACCCTCAGGATTCAAGGTGACCTAATACCCCAACTTAAATCGCGCCACAGGGCGCGTTTGCACAGTGGTGATGGGAGGGGGTGGGGCCTCAGGTGACATGTGTGCAAACACGCCCTGTGGCGCGTTTTAAGTTGGAGAATTAATTCCCCTTGAATCCTGAGGGACCCTGGGGGCCAACTAGCCCACCAGGTACCTCCAGTGTGCGCCACAGGGCTGCGTTGCAGAGAGGTGGTCCAGGCCATGCCCCTTTTTACACCTCTGTGCAACGCAGCTCTGTGGCGCTTACTGGAGGTACCTAGTGGGCTAGTTGGACCCCAGGGACCCACAGGATTCAAGGGGACTTAAAACGGCCACAGGGCTTGTTTGCACACATGTCACCTCAGGCCCCCCTCCCTTCACCACTGTGCAAACGCGCCCCGGGCGCGTTTTAAGAGGAAGTTTTAATCCCCCTGCCCTATTATGTACTAGGGAGTTACAGAGGAGGTCATGCTAATCACAGGGGTACCCCAACGCATAGTGTTCCCTAGTGTATGTAGGTGTTTTAACTGTATTCTAAGTGTCTTTTACAATAGCACTGGCTCTAGGCCTGGTTAGTCAGAGTCAGTTACCACCAGTACCCGTCTGGAAAAGGTGTGGGCACAGGATGATTTTGCAACAAGGCCTCTTTCTGCTCCTCTGTTGGTTCTTTCTGCACATGTCTTGCTTCTTCCTGGGTTTTTCTTCGTCTTTGTGGACTTCTGTTTCTTTCTACATTTCTTTTGCTTCTTTCTGTGCATTTTTTCTTCTTTCTTCACATGTCCTACTTCTGTAGGCATAGTTTCAAACTAGCATTTGAAAAACCTTTGAAATTCACTGAAAAAACCATAGGTTTCAGGCACGTTATAGTTAGAAATTAGCATTTAAAAAACCTTTGAAATTCACTGAAAAAACCATAGGTTTTAGGGAAAGTTATAGTTAGTTGGACATTGCACTCGTACAAAACCCGTGAAATTCCCCCGTTATAGTTAGTTCAGCTAACTATAACTCGCGCTCTACAATGCACTGCTGATGACGTCACATACTACATCACTCATGACATGGTCAGTGACATCACTGATGACATCACTGATGACATCTCAAATGACATCACTGATGACATCACTGATGACATCATCCATGTGATAATTTGATGCATCTTCTCACACCCTAATATAACCTTTGATACACCCACTTTAAATTACAGACTGCCATTCTCAAAACCATAGACACTCCAACACCAATAACTACATACACACTCACTGATTCTTAGGTCTACACACACATCCACTCACTCACCCGTACAGTCACTCATACTTACAGTCACTCAGTACAGGACTATCATATGCACTCATACACCTATATAGACACTCACACACCGCCACTCATCCATAGAGGTACTCACACACCTAGTCAGTCATGCAAAGAATTAATCACACTCCCATTTACTCAGATGTACAGTTATACACACACCAGCTCACTTACTCATACAAATACTAGCACATTCTTACGCTCTTATACAATCACTGATACAAGTACATACTCATCCATACAGCCACTCTCACAATCACACACTCTCACTTATAGCCATTTATATACTCCAACACACATATATACTGCCTTTCACATATGTGGTTACTCACACATGTACCACTGAGATATACATTCACTCACTAACAAACCCATACACACACTCACCCACCCATACAGTCCATCACAGATGCACTCTTCAAACCATGCACCCAGTGAATCACCCACTCACACATCTATGCACAGAGTCACACACACCCCACCCACACAAAAACTCAGGCACCCATACAGATACTCAGACAACCAATCAATAACCCATGTAGACACTCATGTAGCTATTCGCAAACCCATGCAGCCGCTTACACACCAACAGACAGACGGATACAGACATTCACACAGTTTAGTCACTAACCCATGCATTCAGTAAGATACGTATAATCACTCAATTATAGAGTCAGTCACGCACCTACTAAATCATCCATTCAGACACTTATACACCCACTCATTCTTCAATACGGCTTTCCCTATATATATTAAACATATTTAAACTTTACAGAAACACACAGTCACTGGATGATGTCATCAGTGATGTCATTTGAGATGTCATCTTTGATGTCATCAGTGATGTCACTGACCATGTCAGGAGTGATGTAATATGTGACGTCATCAGCAGTGCATTGCGGGGGCGCGAGTTATAGTTAGCTGAACTAACTATAACGGGGGAATTTCACGGGTTTTGTACGAGTGCAATGTCCAACTAACTATAACTTTCCCTAAAACCTATGGTTTTTTCAGTGAATTTCAAAGTTTTTTTAAATGCTAATTTCTAACTATAACTTGCCTGAAACCTATGGTTTTTTTCAGTGAATATATATATATATATATATATATATATATGTATATATATATATATATATATATATTATATCAAAACAAAAACCTTTAAGGCATAGAGTGACGCATAAATTATGCAAAAAAGAAGCAGAGAACTCTGGGTAGTTCTCAAGTTTAGGTGGAAAGCAGCTTACTCTAAATTTGCTCACCTCAAATGTCTGCTTTTCTATCAAAGTCTTTAAGCATAGGATTAGCACAGTGCCATCCACACCGAGATAGAAAGGAACAAAGTCTTTTACCATTTCTACAGCAAAGTCTTTAAGCATAGGTTTAGCACAGTGCTATCCATGCCGATCTGTAAAATGGCCTAAGCCTTTTACCACTCCAGGCACAATATTCCAGCTTTGGATTGGTAAAATACCATCCAAGTCAAACTGAAATGAATAAAAGCAATCCCTGACATGTGTTTCGCTCTCATTAGAGCTCTTCAGAGAGGTATAGCTTTGTCCAGACACAAGGGAGCACCCAGTATAAGTCAAAACAAAACCCTTTAAGGCATAGAGTGATGCATAGGTAATGTTGCAGAAGAGCACTTGTATTATATATATATATAACGTGAACTCATGCTCAAAGACTTGTTTGATGAAAGTGGAGATGCGCAGGAAGGACCAGGGTGCAGTCAAGGTCCCAAAATATTGAATACACCACGACAGCAAATGAGAGAACTGGAGCAAGCCAGGATGATGGAGGTGAATAAATGGTGAGAAGGTGTAACCTTAAAAAAATACATCGAATGCAAGCTCATTCCTAGGGGGCAAAGAATCTTTGTCCTACCGACTCTCAGTAACCTGGATTCAGATCTATTTCTCAAATGGCAGAATGCTCTATGAAACTGTTAGAGACTCTCATAATACACAAAGAGAGGAGACTTAAAACGGCAATGGATAAAATCACTGTGCTGGAAAAATCATTGGAAAAATTCTTTGAAACTGAGGAAGGAAAGAAGTCATTAGAAGAGCTTGAGAACAGGCTGGAAAAACATGAGAAAGAGATACAGCTGAAAAAGGTGAAAAAATTCAATAGAGACAGAATTGACTATGCCACTGGGAAGGTTTACACATTTGCACGCCGATATGACTCCAATTTAAAAAAACAAACCATGGAACAAATTCAGGAACATGAGCAACAAAGAATTTCAAGTGTAGAAAGTTCTAAGGTTAGTTCGGGGGACGAAGGTGCCCAGGTCGGCAGACCAAGGATGGATTTCTCGGGGGAAATGCGACTGATGCGAATGATAACAAGGGGAAGAGGGAGAGGGGGGATCCCCCCCCCCCGGAACGGAAGAACAAAAACAACCAGGCGCAGCAGGAAGAGGCAAAGGAAGAGGAAAGAAAGTGAAAAAATAAAAAGCACTGACTCCACCTTTAAAAAGGAAGATAATCTGGTAATCAATCTGTCCAGTAAGATTTTAAATGAGAAACACACTAATTTACTCAACAAAGGACTGACGTTCTGCCCTGACTCAGGCATGGAGCTTGCTTCAGCTAGGGTGGACCTATACAAATTTTGTAGGAAGCTAAAACTGAGAACGTTTTTTGCTAATAGGTCCAGCCAAAATTCGAGATCTGAACATGCATTACCTCTAACTAACCTCATGGGAGAAGACATCGAACCTCTGAGGATACTACATGATCTGACAAGTGAAGGGGAATCACAGGAAGCCATGCCTGAGGGGACGACAACCTCAGATTATTGTGCAGTAATGGGTATCAAAACGGACGAGTCTGTGAGTAGCAAATGCAAAGGAAAATCCAAGTTCTGCCCACAACTACCCCCGGGCAACAAAGTGGATATCTTTCAGGAACTTGTGGCAGAAGACCTGAGGGATATCTACATTAAAGGAAAAGAAAATAGAAATCACAAATGTTCTAATATGAACAAGGAGGATTGGTGGGCACTTACAGACTTACGGCAAGATATGAATATCATAATTAAACAGTCCGACAAGAGTGGAAATATTGTAGTTATGGACCGCACCAAATATCTTCAAGAGGTCAGAAGACAGTTGGGGGACTCTACCAACTATGAGAGATTAAAAAACAATCCTATCAACGATACCATGTCCATTTACCATACAAAATTACATCATTGGCATGAGGAGGGCCTTATTGATGATGGTGAACTACAATATTTACAGGTGAAACATCCTATTATCCCGACCCTTTATGTGCTGCCCAAAGTACATAAAAATCTCGTGAATCCCCTGGCCGCCCTATCGTCAGTTCATGTGGTTCGCTTCTAGAGAACACCTCCAGATTCATAGATATTTTTCTATTTCCATACGTTACAGATCTACCATCTTACATACGCGACTCCATGGACTTTCTCAAGAGAATTAATAACACTCCTTGGAAACCCGGGTATATCATGGCCACGGTGGATGTGGTCTCTCTCTATACCTCAATTATCCATGAGGATGGCTTGAAAGCGTGCGAATACTTCATGAGATCACGATCCTTGAACCTGTGGAGTCACACCCAGATGCTCCTAGAAATGATGTCCTTTTGCCTAACCAACAATATTTTTATTTTTGATGGCAAATTTTATAGGCAGAACCAAGGAACTGCCATGGGCACGTCATTCGCTCCAACGTATGTGAACTTAACAATGGGCTTTTGGGAGGCAGAATGTCTGTGGTCAGAAAACAACAACATCAATCTGGAGAGGGTGGTGCTATGGGTCCGTTATATCGACGACCTCTTCCTCATATGGGAAGGAGAGGAGAGTGATTTGAAAGATTTCTTGATATCATTGAACAACAACTCCCTCAACCTGCAGTTTACCCACACTTACAGTAGGAGTTCTATTGATTATCTTGATATACGGGTCTACATTGAGGAAGAGAGAATATGCACCACCCTCTTTCGGAAGACCACAGCATGCAACAGCATTTTATCAGCAAATAGTGCACACCCCAAAGCCCTAAAATGGAGCATTCCATACGGAGAGTTCCTGCAAGCTCGCATGAACTGCTCCGAGGATAAGGAATACGCAAGACAAGTTGACGTGATGTATGATAGATTCCTTAGAAGAGGATATCTGGGCACTGTCTTGGATAAGGCGCGCTCAAGAGCCACCAAACAAAAGAGAGACGATCTACTGCTGCCTAAAAGAACTGTGACACCAACTGAATCAACTGTAGAAATAATTAGATTTATCACGGATTTTAACAGTTCTAACATCAAAGTCAAACAAGTAATAACTAAACATTGGAATATTTTAAAGAAAGACCAGGAACTCAAACTTTTTATTCCAGAACATGTAAACATTACATATAGAAAGGTATCGTCGTTGGGCAATCTGTTGACCCAGAGTTATTTTACTAACAAAAATACCCAAAAGGATACTTGGCTCACACACAAGGGCTTCATTAAATGCCCCAAATGCAAAGCATGTAACTTTGGCCGCAACCGAGTGGACATAATAACTCTACAAGGGATCAAGAAACCCATCAAGGAGAGGATCACCTGTGAAACCACCTTTGTGGTGTATCTCCTAGAATGTGGATGCTGGTAAACGATATGTTGGAAGTACTGTGAATAAATTAAAATTACACATTCTCCAGCATTTGCGGGCTGTAACCAACAAGGATTTTACATATGTGATGGCCAAGCATATTTGGAAAGAGCACGATGGCATTTTAAATAACAACTTTTTTTACTCTGGGATCGAGCATATCCCTGTTAAGATCAGAGGAGGGGATAGAGAACTAGCCCTGAGGCGTGCAGAATCAAGATGGATAGTGACTCTAGGCACAGAAAATCCTTGGGGCATTAATACAGATGCCGAACTTTATACCTTTCTGTAGGGTCTCTTTGTTGTGACTTTTTGATGATTGGATTATAGATAGGATTATCAGGATCTCTAATCCATGTCCATGACAGTCTGACAGTAACATTTGGGAATCAATCTACAGCAGTACTTGGTTCGTGACTCCTCGTCTATGAATTTGGTGTTTTACTTGTGATCTTATCTGGCTTTCAATTGATGGTGTGTGATAATATGAATTAGGTTTTATCTGTGTCCGAGTATATGCATGAGCCACTTTTTTCATAATAGGTTTACAATTGCACTTGGCACTTTAACATTGTATGTGCAAAAGTTGGAGAGAAGGAGGATGCAAAAACAGCCTAGTGTTGATCTTTACATTACAGCATGATTTCTTCTAAATGCACTTTATTCCATATGTTTACATAAGCATGGGCCACTTTTATCCTAAATAGGACCACAACTGCACCTAGCACTTTCATCTCTTAGATGGAACCCCAGAGAAAATGATAGAGAGGAATTTGTCTTTGAGGGTTCTCTGTACTTGACAGAAATTTGCACAGCCTCTTTAGTGGATGGATTACAAATGTACCTGTTTGTTTTTTAATAAACCTATATGATATACTCTGAAGGTCAGCTTTGGAATTTAACTATGGACATTTTAATATCGGGGCTTTATGCATGGCTGTCTCCCTTTTATATATAGATTGAACCATGGCTAAATGCAGTACCTGACAGCTGTTTATTTTACATTTTTTTGATATTGTTCTTAGAATGGAACATGGGTATGGACATTGGTAGGTGAGGTCTGGTCCGAGTTGTAGGAGGTAATGGGACTTAAACCTTGGGTACCTTCACATTACCCGGGAGGTATAATATAACATGTTGACACTCTATATTTTCCGACCCCACAGGGACAACATTGTATGCACTATATTGACACTTTAATGCCTGATACGGATCCCTGGATCCCAGGAATTGGGTGGGCAATAGATAAGTCATCTTGTTAAGGATACCTTGTATTTGAAAGGTACATCTGCACTTGGTATATCATAATATAGTAATAGTTCGACAATTATGATTTTTTGACAACTGATTGTTAGAAACTTGCTCTTATCTTGATCCTCTAATCTCCGTGGTAATATTTCAAAATTTCAAAAAATTACAACAACAAAATTTCAAATGTCAAAGACTTGTGGGAGTCTATATGGAATTGAGCCTCTATAAACAGTTTTGCACATTTTTGTCTGTTTTGCACAATATATATGCCAGATTAATCATGGAAGTCTGAATGTTGTACTCATGGCTCTAAGTCCTCAAAACTTTGTGTACTTTACAAGGACAAATTGAGAATTAATTGTATGCTTATTTATAACGCTGCAATGACATTTACTCTCTATAATCAAAATGAAGAGAAAAATAATTTTGGTTGTGTCCCCTTTAAAACAAATGTATGTTTTTAATTGGTGGTGGGGAAAGGGTAGTGATTTCCCTTTAAATTGACACTATGTATCACTCTATGACCCAGTAGAAGGCTTCGGCCGAAACTCGTAGGTCAGCTTTGGATGTTATGCACTCTGCACTTTGCTTGTTTATGGCTCCATGACATTTGGTTGCTTATGAAACTTAAATAAAGCACATCGTCGCAAAGGATTCTGTTGTGCCGTTCTTCTGTCTGCCCTTGGAACGCAGTGTGGATTGCAGGGCGTTCGTCACAGAGGCTTGAAGCAAATTTCTTCCTAAGCAACTGTGCGGAACATTTATTACGCCCCTTTGATGAACTGGATCCTTCCAAAAGTGCATGAAATGACAGCGACCCACTTGGGGAAGAAATTTGCCTACTAGTCCCAGAAATCATAGCGAGAAAACTCACCTGAGAGCTATTGGATTTTTTAAATAAAGGGGATGTGCTAGTGGCTAATGCGTGTCATTTCTTGCCTACAGGACAGTTGTGTGGAGTGTTTCCAATTTTTTGTTATTTGCTGAAAAGCAATGGCAATCAGTAAATCCACAATGTTTGTGTTATGAGAAAGGGTTTGCCAATGATCAGATAATGTACCTAGAAATGCAGCTTCAGGGGTGAAAGGGAAGTGGGTATGGCAAATAGTATTAATTTGAGACCCTACTTTTAACCAAAACTGGTGTGTATAGGGACAGGAAAAAAGCATATGAAATAGGTCTGCGTGAGGAATATTACAAGACCAACAGTCTAGAGACAGGGTAGGTTGAAATTTATATAAGGATAACGGAGTAAATAGAAATCGATTATATATAAAGAAAAGTGTTTGAGTTGTGCTTGCTGATCGTGAGGTCTTTCGTAGTTTCAACCATAATTTGTCCCATATTGAGATAGGCCAAGATGAATGAAAATCAGATTCCCATTGGAGCTCCGTGGGGGTCTTAGATCTGGGTACAGTGGGAGTACTAAGGAATTTGTAAATGGATGAAGCATTAGCATGAGCACTTAAAATGGGAAGAATATTGCGTTGAGATAAAGAGGAGTGTGGTGTAGAGGATAGAAGAAGTAGAGACTCTGTTACTTGCTTGATCAGTAAATTAAATTTGGTAGAAAAGGATTTTGGTAATTGATAGAGTGATTGTGCATCAGAGAAAGTGAGGAAAGAATTATTTGAATATAACTGATGGATCCATAGTAAACCTCTGTCCCTGCCAAGTCTTCCAAAAAATGGGTTTATTTTTGATTTTGATAAATTTGTTATGCCAAATAGATGAATTAAGAAATTGGTCTTTAGGTGAGAGGTGCGATAGCATAAAAGAATTAAATAATTTATGAGTAGTATTGTGTATAGGTGAAGAGAGAGAATGAGATTTATGAGTGAAAGTGAGGGATTCATCAAGGGAAAAAGGAGATATAAAGGAATGTTCTAAATCCTTCCATAAAGGAGAGGGATTAGGAGTAGACTCATTTAATGATTTAGAGAGTTGTTTAAGAAGAAAGGTGTTATGATAAAGTTGAAAATCTGGAAAATTAACGCCACCCTGAGCTTTAGAGCGCTTTAGTTTAACTAAAGACATACGTGGTTTTTTCTTATTCCATAAGAATACTGAAAGAATTGAATTAATTTTTTTGAAAAAGTATGCAGGTAGACTAAGAGGGATAGCTGAGATCATATAAAAAATGATGGGAGCGAGCATCAATTTGATAGTATCAAGCCTGCCCCACTAGGACAAATATAAAGGATGGCATTTATCCATAGAAGTAGATAGGGTAGAGTAAAGATGGGTCATGTTTAGGGAAAGCGTTGTTTTAATAGAAGGGGCAAACAAGAGACCTAAATATTTAATTTGTTGGGGGCTCCACGAGAAGTTAGTAGAAAGAAAATCTTGCTTAAAACAAAAGATATTCAAGGGTAGGATTTCACATTTATCATGATTTAGCTTGTATCCACAAAGAGAAGAGAAGGCATTGACTTCTGCTACGAAGGCTGGAACGGAGAGTTGCAGTTTAGATAAAAATAAGAGAATGTCATCTGCGTAAACACTCAATTTAATATGAAGTTTGCCCTGTTGGAAACCATGTACATTATGATTTTGGTTGATCTTAGCAAGAAACGGTTCCAAAGCAAGAATGAAAAGGAGGGGGGAAAGAGGACAGCCTTGTCGAACACCCCTCTGTAGTATAAAAGGTTCAGAAAAAGAACCATTAGTAAAAATAGTGGCCTTGGGGGAGGTATATAATAAGGAAATATAAGAAATGAATTTGGGACCAAAACCGAACCAGGATAGAGTATGGAAAATAAAAGACCAATCCATCCGATCGAAAGCTTTCTCTGCATCTAAAGAGATAGCTGCGAGAGAATGAAGGTATTTGTGAGCGTTATGTAATATATTGAAGAAGGAGCGGGTATTATCCGAGATATTGCGTCCTTTAATAAAGCCAGACTGTTCTTTACAAATAACAGATCGCAAAATATGTTCTAATCGGAGAGCAAGTAATTTAGCAAATATTTTATAATCCGAATTGATTAATGAAATCGGTCTGTAATTTTTACATAGATGGGGGTCTTTCCCTTCTTTAGGAATCAAACAAATAAGAGCCTCTTGAAAAGTGCCGGACGAGGCTTTAGAAGAAATAAAATATGAAAATAAAGACAGAAGATGGGGAAGTAAAGCTTTAGAAAAGTGAAAATAAAATTCCACAGGGAATCTATCCGGACCGGGTGCTTTACCCGTCTTTAGGAGTTTTAGGGCGAGAGAAATATCTTTTTTGGAGATGTCTTGTTCCAATGAAGAAAAATTCATATTTGTGGGAAATTGCTTTTGTATGGGAGCAAGATAATTTTGTATGTCTATGGAGTCAGGAGAAGATTCGGGAGTATATAGAGAGGTATAAACATTCTTGAACTCACCTAGAATCTCCAAATGTTTAGTGATTGGAATGGAAGCAGAGTTTAATACATAATCAATATTTGAGCGGTCTTTTTTAATTTTAAGGTATGAGGCAAGAAGCTTCCCCGCTTTGTTTTGACCATCATAGTATCGAGCACTACTTCTAAGAAGGTAGGCTGAGGCATTTTCGGTGGATAACTTATTATATTTGAATTTTTCTTTAATCAAATTATTAAGAGCAGCTGCAGAATTAGTTAATGTATATAGGGATTCAAGTAATTTAATGGATTTAAGAATTTCATTCGCTTTATGAGAATTTTGACGTTTCTTTTTAGCAACATAAGAAATTATATAATCTCTGGCAGAAGCCTTAAAAGAGTCCCAAACAATAGAAAAAGAGGAGACAGAGAATAAATTATGTTTATAAAGTTCAGTAATGAAATCTTCAAAGGAGGATGTGAAGGTTTGGTCAGCTAGTAATGAAGTATTAAAACGCCATCTTTTATTTGAAGTAGTAATGGGAAGTAATTCTAGATCTAAAATTACAGGGGCATGGTCAGAGATTAAAATGGATCCGATGTCTGCATGTAGGATAGCTTGAGTTAGTGCTTTTGAGACAAATAAATAATCTATTCGAGACTGTGAAAGATGAGTGGGAGAGAAGAAAGTATATTCACGAAGCTGTGGGTGACAGAGTCTCCAAGAGTCAACGAGGGATCTGTGAGTAAGGAGATTGGTGATTTGCTGGTGCATTGATGAGGAAATGAAAGGTGATTTGGATGTACGGTCTATGTAAGGGTCAATGATTAAATTACAGTCTCCACTGAAAATAATATACGGAGTATCAATGGACATCAAAAGTGAGGATATATGTGGCCAGAAAGTGCTATCTGGTTTAGTAGGTGCGTATATGTTAAATAAGGTGATAGGTACATCATTCATTTTAAGGTGAATAATTAGCCATCTACCATCGTCATCTAAGCGCTCAGAAAGCAAAGATACTTTAAGTTTTTTATGAATAAGAATTACTGTACCATTTCATTTACTAGTGCCTGGGGAGGAAAAAACATGTCCCACCCATTGTCTTTTGAGCTTGAGAACTTCAGAAGCTATTAAATGGGATTCTTGTAGAAAGACAATATCAGACTTAAGATTAGATAAATGGGAGAGTACCCGTTGTCGCTTAATAGGTGTACCCAAACCTTTAACATTCCAAGAAATTACACGTAGAGTCATTAATCAACCATATAAAGTGGAAACATTTATAAAATTACAGCATAAATATAAATGTAATAAACACTCTGTAATAAGTAAGGGGGAGAGAATGATAAAGAATTTTAGAAGTATAGAATAAAAGAAGAAAGGAAAATGATGGTGAGCTAAAGATAGAATTGGGATGTAAGGAAAGAAGAAAGAGCAATGTTTAGAGTAAACCAAAGAAAGGAAAGGAGAAAATGAAGCAAGGAAAGAAAGAAAGAGGGAAGGATGTACCAAAGACTCAAACATGGGTGGAGGGTGTTGAGGCACTGGACGCGAAGACGAACCAACTTAACACCGTCGGGGAAGACCACGAGGAAGGAAAACATTCTAGACGATATTAAACAACGGAGGATAGGGATCAGAAAGAGATTGTACCTAAAATAGGGGGAAATGTGAGAGAAAAAAGGGAAAATTAATTCATTATTCAAGAACGAGGAAAAACAGAAAATAAATATATGACTACAAATATAGAATGAAAATGATAAGAGACGTATATAGGAAGAAAATATGAAACAATTTTAAAGAATAAAGATACCATGGAAGGCAGGAGCAGACAAAAAATGACATTTGAAATAAAAGACAGAAAAAGAAGAAAAATTAATTCAGTTATCGTGAATCATAAAAACATAACATAAATACATGACTACATTTTGCCATTGGAAAAAAAAAATGACAGTTTTCATGAAGACAAAGACGATGTTCCTGCAAAATCCATAGATTCCTCTCTGCAGTTGTTAAGGAAACGTTGAAGTAGAGCTGGGTCTTCATAAGTGGTAGTTTTATTTTTATAAGTTACTTTGAAGAGGCAGGGGTGTATCAACCCGAATCTGGCGTTTAAATCTCCTAGTGCTGGACGCATGACTAGGAAACTTTTCCTTTTATCTGCCGTGGTTTTGGCGTAATCTTGTGAGAAAAAAAATTGCGAACCTTGCCAGGAGATGCGACGTTTAGTTTTGGCTGCTTGTAGAATTTTCACTAAGTCAGTGTATTCCAAGAAATAGAGTATGACACCTCTTGGTTTAATCTGAGATGAAGAAACAGAAGGAGGATGACCCAGTCTATGAGCTCTTTGTATGTTCAAAGGAGGAGAAGCTGGAAGATCAAGCACCTGCGGAATAAAAGACTGGAAGAAAGCTAGAGGATTGGACCCTTCCAACCCTTCGGTTAAGCCATAAATGCGTAGGTTATTCCGTCTACTGCGATTCTCGAGGTTTTCGACCTGTTTCTGAAGTTGTAAAATTTCAGCTTTCATAGGGGAGATTTGACAAGAAGAGACCTGCAATGACTCGATTTGACCTTCCGTAGAAGTAAGCTTATATTGAAGTGAACACCAATTATCCTCCAGGCTTTGCAGACGGGTATTTGTTTCCGTCATATACGGCTTAAGAGCACGTATTTCATCCAGAAGCAGTTCAATTGAAGGAGGTGGAGGAGAAACAGTAGGTGTAGGAGGATTTGTTTTAACTCTCTTGCTGGAAGAAAGTGACGATGATGCCACTGGTTTGTGTGTAGTCTTAACATTGAGTTGAGAGGAAGGAGGAACGGAAACAAGTAAAGGAGCCTGCATGGTGGATGAAGACTCAGCGAGATGTGGCATTATTGTTTGTGCAGGGTCTTCTACGTCATCTTGAAGAACAGAGAATGGGTTGGAGGTAGGCAGCGTTGTGGATTGTGAGCGGGAGGCAGACAAATTGGGTAGAATATTGCAGTGACCTCCTCTGGTTCTCCCCGTAGACATGAGAGAAAAAAAAACGAAAAACATGTAGGCAAATATATGCAGGATAGAAAATTGAGAAGTCGTAATGGGATAGCACTAATACCTCCGAGCATTCACAGCCAAAGCAGTAATATTATCAAACCTTTAGTGATCAAACTGTAGAATAATGACCAGCAATTGGTGTTTATACGAAGACAAATTACAGTGGTAAATGTTGAAAAGAAACCACAAGGTGGTAGTTATTCTCTTCCAAAATAGCAGAATGAAACCATTTTCTGGAGAACTGGCATTTACATAAGGAGAAAATTGCAGCAGCGACTAGATACCACAAGATGGCAGTCATATGTCAGTTAGAGAAGTCACTGTATGCCATAGCAAGTTGCAGGAAGCCAATAAGAATAAATATTGTAGAATATAAAGTATCATTCCATGTACGCCACTTCTCCTTCACCAAAGCAGAATACAACTGAAAATCACTTCTGAGAAGCGAATATATGGAGATCAAAGGTCACTGAGTGCAGCACAAAGCAGAGAGGAAAATAGCAGGAAAAAGGTATTACCCTCGTGGCATTGATAAAAAACGTTTAGGGGCTGAAATTTGCTGGCAGAAGAAAACATCTCGATGAAAGCGGCATTTCTGTGGTGTGAAGACCGCTATGTGAGGCGAGAGTTATGAAGGGCGCAAAATGGCGGTCGCGAGCTCCTCACGCAGCGCGCCTCATAACAAAGGCACAGTTCCATAGGAAAGCGGGCTTACCGCGGCATTCCAAAGGTATCCTTTGATGCAGCAGGGATTCCGCTGCTCGAGTCATCCGTCAAAGTCCCCTTTGAAGCACCGTCGTCGGCGAAAAACTTAACGGCTTCCTCGGAATCGCCCGAAGCGATATCAGCCGTCCGCCATTCGCGTCTGCGCTCAAGCCACGCCCCGAAAAAATTATATTTAAATAGTATTGAAGTGACACTGGTAAATGAATACGGGGACGTGCATATCAAGGGGACATGACTCCAGGTCCCAAATTGCTCTACTCCCTAGAGGTTAGGCCCTAATCAGTGTACTATTGGGTGCATAAATTCAGCCCTCTTGCACTGCGGGATGCTCACTTCGAGGGGACATGACTCCAGGTCCCAAACTGCTGTACTTTCTGGAGGAAAAACCTTAACCGGCGCATCATCGGGCACATAAATTCAGCCCCCTTGCACCGCAGTGCGGGACACACACATCGAGGGGACAGGACTCCAGGTCCCAAACTTCTGTACTCCTTGAAGACGGGAACTTAACTAGCGCTATCAGGTGCATAATTCAGTGCCCTTGCACCGCAGCGCGTGACGTGCACAGGACTCGCCCGAGCGAAGCCCGGGCCAAGGACAGGCCCATCTGCACCTGTCAGAGCTCAGATGAGGCTGGGCTGGGCCACACCTCTTGGCCCCTCTAGAAAATGTACTGTTTCCCTCACAACTTGCTGAACCCTTCACTTGGTGTCATTCTCCACGCATTTGAGGGCTCAATTGTTTTGTCGAATAGGTCTGTTGCAACTGTATTGGTCTAACGCTCTACTAAGGAAGTGATTTCCCACGTAGTTCATTTAGAATTGAAAGAATGATTGTGTTCCTGTTTTAGGGTATAACCACTAGTCTCCAACACATGTTTTGACCACTAGGGCTTGCCTAAGAGTCAATTGTTCAGTACACACGAAGCAGCAACTGAAGTGAAACCTGCACTATTTAAATATAATCTGTTCAGTTATCTTGCGATAGTTTGTCTGCTTTGTGTTAACTTTTAACTTTTGTGCGAGGTGGCCCCAGCACACCCCCAACAGTTTCTGCTACTTATATAGGAGTCTACTTGTGGTCCCTGCCCACAATATATCTGGCTGTTTGCTTTTCCTTCTCGAAACCTGCGTGTGCTACGAAATAAACAAACAAAACGAATTTCGTTCAGCACACGCAGGTCCCCATCAACGAAATCAGCCCCCAGCTCGGCAGCATGCCAAAACGCCCGGTAGCCAGTCCGGCCCTGGTCTCGCCCCTCTACCAAAAAATGGCACGTGAATTGAGGGTGAGTAGTACATGCTTCCTGCCTACGGTGGACATAGTCTGACTCTCTCAGGAGTCTACCCAGATTGGCAATGGTATGTATGTTACATCGCCGGCCTCTGGTGTGGAGCTTGGGCTAGGTTTCCTCCATCCCACAACTCCATTGCGGGAAGGCCCACGTGTCTTTGTGAATGACCAGGTAAAAACAGTTTCACATTCCCAGACTGCTCCTTTGGACCCACCCCACCTTCAGCTCTACAAGTTTCTGCCGCTGGGAAAGGTGCTGTTGTAAAATGTGTGTAATGGAACATTCGGCAACTTAATGCCATAAAAACTTGAATGACTTTAGAGTAAAAGCTCAAGACTCAAGATCCCAGGATATCCTAGGAAAATATATAACATTTTATGGATCCGCCCTAATAAAGCATATAGCTGTAATAAATATCTATATACGCTCAGTCCAGGATAATGTAGAATCCTCGACTATACATGCTTTTTTTTTATTCTCTTTATTCAATTTTCTCATTTACATTAACCAGCATATATCTGATTGCAAATACAATGCTCTTTCAGTTACATTACACTTTACATTATTTGCTGTTCGAATGAGGTCTAAGGAAATTATCCGATCCCAGCATGTCTTGCATTAGCTTGTCTTCTGACCACACAATGGATTCATCTGCGAGCACGTAGTTGTTAACTCAGTGTTTTTAGTAGATTCTGTTCCGTACAGGGGAGCATGTTGCTCAACATCCAACTAAGGGAAGGGGGAGGGGAGATCCGAGGGAAAAACAGGGAAGGAAGAAGTGTTCAATGTGCGCTTATTGACCCAATATTCTATAATGGGTCTCATTGTTCACTCTATAACCTTTATACCAGGTGTCAAGGCTATTCACTTGTGACCAAGGCTTGTGGTGCGGGCTCATCTGTTGAATGTGCACTGATGTATAGTTGCAGGGGGCCCCAAATATCTTTAGGTCGAGATTGAGTGGGCATTAGCTCCCAAAAAGCGACCAGCTGTTCTTGGCAGAACGCCGCATCCCTGAGCCATGTCTCTTTTGGGGGGGGGGGGGGGGCGTGTCCTGCCCTATGTCATTGCTATGCGCCGCTTTGCGAGCAGCAGTAGTAATGCACTAAGCCTTTTGCTTTCTGCGGGCATGTCCTTAACGTATCCCAATAGCGCAGTCAGAGGGAACCTGGTTATGGGTGTGCCCGTCATCTCATCTAGTGCATCAAAGACGGTCGCCCAATGTGCGTGGACCTGGGGACAGTCCCACGCCAGGTGTAGAAAGGTTGCATCTGGTGCCCCACACCACCGGCAGCGCGCCTCTGAGATCAGCCCTAGCCGCCACAGCCATGCAGGAGTTCTGTATGTACAATGCAAGAAATTAAAATGTATGAGGCGCAGTCTATAATTCGGGGCGAGGGCTCGCGCCTGTATGCAGTAGTACGTCCACTGCTCCTGCGGAATAGGTATGCCTAGCACTGTCTCACACCCCTGCCGGGCCCTTGGTGTGCATACCGGCGCCGTGTTTTGCATATCTGTGTAAAGGCGTGTAATTAACTTGCGCGGGGACGGGTTTTTTAAGAAATTTCTCTAGGACTTGGAAGGTAGCTGACGCCTCAGGAAAGGAGGGGTGATAAGCACGGACTGCGGCTCACAGCTGGAAGTATGTCATTTGTTCTAGCACAGTGAGCTCCTGTCCCTCCCTAATCTGGTGCATGTCAATGAAGGTGCCGTACGGGTAGACATCTCCCATTTTTGTAAGCTTCATTTCTCTCAGTCTGGCGCAGGGACCGGGCTCCGCAAGAAAGGACAAGCATGGATGCTTGACCAAGGGGACCAGGGGGTGGGCGTGCATAATTTCAAGTCGCACCCTTTTTTGCATGTTTTGCCAGGCTCTCACTGTGCACCCCACTGTGTCCATCTCCTTTCTAGGTCTGGGCCTTGGTTGATATAGGATCGCAGGGAGGGGAACCGGGGACACCTGGTCATGTTCCGGCACAGTATGGGCCATGAACTGAGTTGGGTATATCCAGTGGAATGAAAATTGCGCCTGCACTCACCAATAATACAGGTCAAAATCCGGTGCCCCAAGCCCACCTTGTTCAAATGTGAGTGTGAGCACTTCCCATACCACTCGGGGCTGTTTGCCCGCCCATGCTAACTCTATCATGTTCGAACGCAGCCACCTTTTGAAGCAGTATGTGGGGGGGAGTGGAATGTTGGTGAAGAGATAGACTATACATGCTTTACATGCTTTATTAAATGGCAGCTTACACCACTCATGACCTTTGATCATAGACGGTGATTGCAATCCCAAATGTGAACCACTCAAACCTCTCTAAGCCCTAATGGCTGAAGAGGATGAGGAGTGGGGTATTCCTAATCTTACAAACAAATCAGCCATAAGTGGCCAAAAGGGGCTAGTCACATCTTTCACTTCTGCTTAGACCATGATACTTTTCCAAAGCCATAAAATGTCCCAATATTAATAATGACATTCATGTCATGGCCAAAATCAACCACTAGTGGACTATTTTTTCTAATTCAACCACTTTTAAGTTTAGCTGTAAACATACTGAGCTCTTTGATACTCTTAAATCTTACTTTAGGAAGCAATACAGTAAGACACAAGTCAGCTCAATCAGGTGCCTTTGGTTTACTAAAGAGTATAGCGATGCAAAAGGGGGTTTGATTGGGGCTATCAAAGATGGTTCTAAATTAGGTATAGTATGAGCTATGAAGGCCTATAAGACAATCTTGACTACCTCCAAGGGAAGTTCGGAGGAGGAGCAGTGGGCCAAGTTGCTAGTGGCCCTTGGGAAACGAGATTTTAGAGTCTTTTGGACATTCTTTGCTACTGGTAATAACTGCGGACTCACTACCCCTAATGTATTTGTCCCTGTTGATCTATGGGTTTGTCACTTCAGTGAGAGGGAAAACTCTAGTCCAGCCCCCTACCCCCTGGAGGTTGATAGGACGGCTTGTAATCTGGCTGCTTCCTATTTACTCAGTGCCTCCCCAATAGTATTTGCACTGGAGGAAACTAAGGAAGCCCTCTTAAGCATGAAGAAGGAAAAAGCCCATGGCCTGATAGCATACCAGTGGACTGATTCCACTCAGAGCCAAATATTTGGGTACCCTATTTGAATATGTTATCTAATGCGATAACAAATGGGGAGGGAATTCATGAGTCATGGCGTGGTGTCGTCATTGTTCCGATCCATAAGAAGGGACCAAAAGACATTCCTGCAAACTACAGGCCAATCAGTCTTATTGACAACACACAGAAAATCTTCTGCAGGCAAGTTTTAACCCGCCTGCAGGATTGAATGGAAGAATACCATGTCTTTTCACATCTACAGGCAGGTTTCTTTGAGAATATAGGCACGATCGATCAGATAGTCCGCTTTATGTCCATCTGCTGGAAGTACTTTACCATCAATAAGGATCATCTGTATGCAGCCTTCATGGATATGAGGGCTGCATTTGACCTGGTGCCAAGACAGGTTCTCTGGGAGGTTCTGATTCACATGGGAATCTCCCACGATCTCCTCCAACTTCTGGTGAGATTACACACAGGCACGTATGCTCAGGTCAGGTGAAATGATCAAGGTGATTTGTCTCCTAGGATTCCTACTAAATGAGAGTTGAGGCAGGGATGTGTTTTGGACCCCATGCTGTTCTCTCTGTTTATGAACGGCGTGGTGGAAGCACTGAATCAGTGTCAGCATGACGCCCCTAAGATAGCTAGCACCTGTACCCTTGTATTGCTCTTTGCTGATGACACTTTGTTGTTCTCTCATACACCTATGGGTCTGAAGGAATTACTAAACCATTTTGTGGGGTTTAGTAAGTGCAGGGGCCTAGAGATCAACGCAAGCAAATCCAAGTTTATGGCCATTAACCCCCACAGCACATTTAGGAACAAAATGACTGTGGCTCATGCATTGACCAGGTCAGGAGTTTTGACTACCTGGAATTAGGCTAATGGACAAGCTCTCTTGGGACCAACAGTTGTCAAAAAGTAATGGCATACTATCCCATACATCAGCGGCCAATGTGAGGAAATACAAGCATCTTCAATTAGGGCCATGTCTCCATCCCTTGAGATGTATAGAGCTTTGGCCACGGGAGGTCCACTGTAGGGGGCAGACATCTGGGGTTTAGGGGGCATTTCGCAATTAAACATCAAGGAAAATAAATTTGTACAATCAATTTTGAATGTCCCACTGAGCACACCACTCATATCTTTAAAATGGGATTTGAATCTCAAAAGGATCGACCATATTGCCCGCCTCAAAATCTTGACCTATTGGATTAGAATTTGAACAACCAGCGAGTTCGCCCTTACAAAGCTGCGTTGCAGGAATTAATCCTGCTAGACAAGTGTTGTAACACACCCTGGCTCAAAGGCGTGGAAACTCTATGTAGTGAGCTACAATTTGAGGGCATGTGGGAAGACCCCAGTAAGTTGAGGTGTAACTCAGCTAAGTGGGTTAAAGGAATTTCCTGGGAGTATGTCCTCTAGAAGGTATGGCATCAGATGAGGCCCGTTGGTCTGAAGGATAAATGTTTAGGCCATAAATGTACCCCACGATTCGAATTATTTCTTGATAGAATCACCCCCTCTGTGGCAAAGGCTTTGTACATTAATTTCCCAGACAGTACACTACCACTTAGGGCTTTTACCTTCAAGTGGGACAAGGAGAGGGAGGCTTAGGGGGACTGCCTTTTTGTCTCAACATGTTGGAAACTGAGGTACACTTTTTATTAATTTGCCACAAGTATAAAATCTGGAGAACTAGGTGGCTTCTCCTTTGATGTTGTAATTTAGGCATGAAGCAGCGCATGGTGGCTTTGCGACTATTAAAAACCGACACATCCGAACCCATTGAATTTGCACTTTCAAGATTTTTAAAGTGGGCCTGGTCTGTTAGAGCGGCTGTGTTGTAAAGATGGCACTCTGGTAATAAAACTCTTGCAGAGCATCTTAGAAGGTACCAAATTTGTATCTGCGCTAGCTTGTAAGGGCCTTTTTTCGCCAGTCAAGTGCGCTTCTGGCTGGGCTTGAGACAGCACAGTTAGTTGCAAAATAAATTTTAGATCCGTTGCTTATCTGGGCAAGTGTGCAATTGATATGATAATTGATCCTGTAAAAGTTTCTGATAATCATATTAAGATCTGGCTATATTTGTAATTTCTACCCTTTGATTTATTTTCTAGGTAGCTATGCCCTTTATTTTTAATGGGAGTGTGTAATATATTTTTAATGTATGTATTTTTGCTGCTAATTGCTAGGCCTTGGCCTGGGACTCTATTTGCTAGAAAGTGCACTTGCTGTTATGAAATATCTTGATTTTACGCATGCTGCTATTATCATGCCCCTGCTTCTTCTAAAAATCATTGCCTATTCACATTTGTTTCCACTGCTATTATATTCTAGTTTCTAGACACTGCACCTGCTGCTATGAAACATTTTGATTTTAGCCATGCTGCCATTATTATTCCTTTGCACTTTTTAAAAATCATTGCTCATTGATATTGTCACTACCAACGGCGGTTCCCTGGCGGATCCGGTGGTCCCAGGGCGGCATGGCTGTAATGTGGTGGTCGGAAGACCGCCACCGATGCCCCACCATGAGTCTGGCGGTCCTCAGACCGTTAAACTCTTAATCAGGCCCTTAGTGTGTATCTTACTTACCTTGACAAGACGGGTGGTTCCTGCCTGGCCTGGGTGCATACCTCAGCCAAACAGGAATCCCAGTTCTAACAGTGTGTTTGTTATCCTGGCTTATGCTAACTACTCCTCAATTCGGTCTCAACATCATTTTATCAAAAATGGATGTCACATTCACTGTTTAATATTTCTGCTGCACAAAGTCAAGCAATTCATGTTTGTTTATCTCTAAATGACACTAAATGACACTGTTCTTGAAGAAGACTCCTTAACATGAATTTACTAATGTAACACTTTTTCAAGGCTCTTCCGTATGCACATGGTATTGCATTTATTCATAGTGATTTACTGTTGTTTATGTAACTAGTTTGTTCTGACACCTCCGGATGACATTAGGTTAGGAGGGCAGGGAGGTATTCATTATTCATGTAGGTAACTGCTTATGTATAGTGTAAAAGACTTAAGGCAACAATGATATCAAATCACAACAATTGTCTAATGAATAAAACAAATATATAGACAAAAAGAGAACCAACAATATCTGTTTGTTATATATAAAATGTAAAAGAATATATTTTATTAATAATCAATGAATTACTGGCAGAACCTTATAATATTAAAACAATACCCCATTTATACTAATTCATTCATATTATGATTCATACATTAAAAAATCACAATTTATTTGACAAAACAATAATAACACTTGATATCTGGTTTTCGTGATCATAAAAGTACAGTGTGGCAAAATGATAATAGACTGTTATGTTCTGATAATCAGCGTAGTCCCCGGATGCTCCCAGAATGATGTTGTCATTTACTTTCATGATCCATGAGATATTTCGAAACCTGGCTAGGGAGCCGTAAGATCCCAGCATGTCTGATGCAATTATCACTCCACCATCAAACTTCACGCCAAGCACAGAAGTGCCCGTCACCATTGGATTCAGGGTACGGGTGATGGGTCCGCATGTCTCCTTCTTTCCCGGAAGGTGGAAAAACTCGCCAGGTGCGGGCCCACCAGCCCAGAAACTCAACTTTCCGAGGCCCTCCATAATGCTTATGTAGCAAGGTTGTACAACATTTTTAAAGTCTGTATTTTGTTTTGTTGAAAATGTATTTCTTTGCTCACACCACAATGATTCAACAGTTTTCATACTGTTCTATGTAGAGATTTCTTATATAAATGCCCAATTTTGGAGGTGAGCTAGAAGACCTTTCTTATGCTACTAGTGATACTGTCTAGTTCTTACTGATGTTCCTGCATATTTGGAACTTGGTGTATTTTGGATTTTGCCTTCAAGAACCTTCACTGCAATTACTTTATGCATATAAATGAGATTAGTTGCATTTGCACTTTACTATTTCTGTGTTGCACATTATTTATTTTTTTACTAAATCTTCATAAAACTTCTAATTCTCTGCCCTTTAACTCACTTATTGAGTCAGTCTTTTCTTATTTGACTGTATTTTGATATGCTGATTTGTACATTATCTTGGGACACATTGCATCATGAAATTGAGGTTAATACCATTACAGTTCCACCCAACCAGTGGGTTTGTTTTTGTATTGTGAGGTTTTAGGAGTACAGCACACCCACAAAACTCAGGCCCATAGACTGGAGGAAGGTAGAACACCCAGTTGAATGCTGTCCAGTACACTTAGAAATTTTGCATGCATTCACACCACTATTGGATCGGTATAGAGACACTTCTACAGCACAGCAGATTTGAAGATTATCTAAATGATATCACACTTGCAAGATCGGAAAGAGTCCGGTGTGTCAGCTTTGAGGATTTACTAGAGGTAATAAAGTAGCTGCAGACTGGTGAGGCACCTGGGATTAAAATTCAATTTTATGAAGCTTATGCTGATATAATAAGTCCTCAACTACTTAAGGAGTATGACGAAGCCATTCTGGAAGGGGAACATCCCACAATGACATGAAAGGACATGTGGATAGCACTTCTCATACCGTTCAGAAGGCCACTGTGCATCATATAGACTACTGTTATTGCTTAACATTAACAATACGATATTTGCAAAAGTCCTGGCTAGTAGACTAAAACCAATTATATCAGGTATGCTACTTCCAGACCAGACAGATTTTATACCCAGCCACCTCACATTGTTAAATTTACCTATTCTCCAGACCATGATACATCATTTAGACCCTCAATTACCAGCAGTGACACTTTTTCTTGATGCTAAAAAATATTTGACTCTCTGGAATGGCCATATACATTTCGGGTATTAACTAGAATGGGCCTGGTTAGGCATTTTATTACATTTATCTTGTCACGTAGGAACCCCTTGGACAGAGTGATTATCAATTGGCAGTGGCACCAGACAGGGTTGCCCCCTGTCTCCACTCCCATTTGCAATTGCTGTGGAACCCTTGGCCTTTGTTTACAGGCAGCTGCATGCACATAAAGGAATTTTCATAGGTGGCAGGGCATTGGTTGCAAACCTGTACATGGGCAGTGACCTTCTGTATATACAGACACAACTGGAAACATAAATCCAATTGTTCAAGAAGCCAGCTGATTCATTGTTTTTCCTCAGGGCTAGAAATCAATTGGGCAAATAGAAGTAGTCGATGGGGCACATTTTATTCATTTGGCATGGACATGTCCATACATAGCTACGTTTTGGGGGGGAGTGATGACTATTCTATACAAGATGAAATAAATCCTTGCACAGTTGTTCCTATTGGTGGCACTATTGGGCATGAGGATTTGAAAGCCATTGCTCTACTTTTGGCAAAGTGTGGAATTGCAATGTGATGGATGAAAGGTCCAACACCAACACCTAAAAAATGGAAACAAGATTTAAGTTATTGAAGTGATTTGATGGACACTCATTCAGAACTAGTTCACCCAGTGCCAAGATCGTGGGACTTCAGAGACCCACTGAGAACATAACTTCTTTTACAAATTTCTTTATTGGTTGTAGCACAAGTATAAAAAGAAACAAACAACCATAACGGTGGCAATTCTGTTGTGTCACTCACAAACGATATCACATCAAACAGAATAACAAACATGAGTAGTGGAGTCACAATAGCCTAGACGTATTGCACCTCCAACCTCAGGTGTGGTAGCGTGTGAAAATGAAAAGGCCACTGCACACGCATGGGTCGCAGTATGGTGTATTGTGGCAATAGTCCGCAAGGGAACAACATGATTGGGAGGGGCAGCCAGGAACACGCGCAAGCCAATACTGGCTAAATCGCATGTGGAGATATAGGAAGATCCTGCAGGCCAGTGCAAGTGGTCACTCCAGACCACCGCACCAATCCTGGGGTGCCCGTCAGGACCCCCAACAGGACCCACACCCCACTGTTTTGAGGACCAATGTTGGTGTGGTTGTATTACCTAAACTATCTGTGGAGTCTGCAGAGAGACAAGGTCCCTCTATCGTATGCGCTGGGATGACTCATCAGATAGGACAGAAGGACCTAGGGTAGTGTTCAGGGTGAACGGGCATCATTTTTTGCCTCTAGGTTTCTGATGTAGGTATCCCAGATACCTCCTCCAGCGTTCCTCCCCTCCACATGTACGTGCCACGTCAAGGATGTCCAACTCAGCTTTTGATCATTTCAGCAATGTGGAGAGCCAACAGTGTAGAACGGGGGTTGTATGAATATGATGACTAGCTCAAGGAACCTATGAAAGTACTTATTTCCCTTGGTCTTGGGTCTAAGATCGAGTAGGCATGATTCCAGCGAGGGCAGGATCAAGCGCTCCACCACAGTGGAGGTAATTCCTGTGACTACCCCCCAGGCCCGCTGCATCACAGGCACTCCCAGACCATGTGGTAAAAAATCTGCCTCATATGCTCTACATCTTGGGCATGCAGAGGATGCCATAGAAAACATGCACTAGATGCGTTGCGTTTCGGTGTGAGGCGTGCCTGATGCAAAAAGTTAAAATGCATGTAGCGGAAGCATGGATTACGTGAATCCTCCTTTACATGTTGTAACGTCCGGGTCAAGAGACTGTCTGTGAATTAAGTCTGAAGGTCCCCCATCCGTCGGTCTTTAGCCCTGTTGTCTGACTTGCAGTGGGAAGAGTGCAACGTGACATAAAGGGCCGTAATAATTTTCTGTGTGCTTCTGCATGACAGGATTGTGTGCAATAGCCATGTAGTGTAGTGACTGCATGCTGTACAGCGTGATATGTCAGGAAATGCTCTGCTGCAATGCCATATGGGTCCAAAATCTCCTGAAAAGGAATTAGTGGGTCCGCCAGGAAAAGGTCCCCCATTTGGCCAATCTTTGCCTCTCTCCAAGGAGACATGTCATGGTGTTGGGTCACCTCCTGGAGTGCCGGCAATTGCCAAATGGGGATCAGCGGGGAGTTTGGAGGATGTTGCCCAATGATGTGCTATCTTTATCTGATACGTCTCATGCGGTGGGTGAGCCCTGGGGTCCAACAGTCACGTAGATATGTGTGTCCACCCAAGGAGCCTGCAAATGGTTGCCCTCTCTGGACATGGGGCTGTGCCCAGCCAGTGCATCAGCCACTGCAGCTGAGTTGCTTCATAGTACAACTCATAATTGAGGGCTCCAAGAGCGCCCTCAAGAAGCAGGCCCTGGAATATGTAGAGCGTCACCCACCACCTGACTGAGCCCCATATCAGCTCCAGCAGGAGACCATGGAGGTCCCGAAAGAAGCGCTTAGGGAGCAAAAGCAGTAACGCTACAAAGAAGTGCAGGAGTCGTGGAAGGATAAGCATCTTGGAGATCACCACCTAGCCCAGCAGAGACAGAGGCAAGGACAACCAGAAAGAGACGGATTTACAGATCGAGACCAGGCCCTACCAATGTTAATGTTATCCTTCACAAGGTCCTTGTCCAAGTGGTAGATCTGTACACCCAAGTACTTGAGTGTGATATGGTGCCATTTCAGCCAAAACCTCAGCTGGGCCTTCCTGTTATGCTCAGGAACCAGAGAAAGGAGGAACAGGTAAGACTTAGATGAATTTACTCTGAGCCCTTTCACAATTCCAAATTCCTCCAGTGTCTCCATCAGAGCTGGGAGTGTGGTATCGGCATCACACAGAAAAATAAGGGCATCATCTGTGTACAAATAGATGATATGGTGTTCGTCATGTGCCAGGAGTCTCCAAAGCTGCACTCGCAAGTCCAGGCTGCAAGCGAGGGGCTCCACGGCCAAGGTAAAAATCAACAGGGACAGGGAACAACCATGCCTGGTGCCCCTATGTATGTCAAAGCTGTCGGATATCAACTGACTCTTGCTGTTGGGTTCTTATAGAGTACACAGATCCAACTAAGGTAGCCCGGCCCAACACCCTTTTCCTCCAGTGTCGCCTGTTGGTAATCCCACTCCAGCATGTCAAAAGCCTTTTCTATGTCAAGCGACACCATCAAATGTTTCCCCCATCTCACTCAAGGCAGCTTTCATCAGACCAATTAGTCGTCGTATGTTTCGGAAGGTATTACATTCTGGAATAAATTCAGGTTGATCTACGTTCACTAGGGTGTTAGCAACAGGGAGCAGCCTATCAGCTAGGGCCTTCCCTAATATCTTATAGTCTAAGTTTAAGAGGGAGAGAGGCCAATATGAGTGGGGTTTGAGGGGATCTGGCCCGGTTGGGCAGTACCAGTATCAGCGCCTCTACCCTTCTACCCCTTCTACTTTGCTTTATTAAAAACTTCCAAGAGTTTCAGGGAAAGATGTGAGCTGAAGCTGGCATATTATTCTATTGAGAGTCCATCATACCCAGGTTTTTATTTTGGGCAATTTGGGCAATAGCCACCCATACCTCCTCAATTCGATGGGGCTCACCCAGTTCTGCTCATTGGAGTGGAGTCAATCAGGGTAACGGTAGCCCATGAAGAAACCCCTTGATCCTGTCAATTGGAGGCTGTCTACGTCCGCATACAGGGAGCAATAGTACTCCGCAAAAGCGGCATTAATGGCCACTTGCATATTAACCACCATGCCACCCCCCAACTTGATTGCTCCTAGCGGCGGGAGTGCCGGATCCTCTTTAACTAGCCACGCCAATAGCCTGCATGAGCGATCCACCTTCACCTTGGAAAAGGGCAGGGCGGTGCCTATAGTCATGTTTCCCCATGTGTGCCTCTGGATCCCTGTTACTCTTTCTCAGCTGCTTGAGTCTTTTCGTTCTGTCAGCCCACAGTGACACCTCGGACTCATGTAGTCTCCACGCCTGTAACATGTCCAGAAGCTTCCTGCCCAGGGCCTGATGGAACCCCCCACATAGTGGCAATGCAGTGCCCTCTCATGACCGCCATGTGGGCCTCCCACTCCAGTGCGCTGGTGAGGGTGCTGTCTGTTCAAAGTTCAAAATATTGGGTAATATGTGTTGACAGGGCCTCCCTGAAGGGGGGCTCTGAACTGCCTTGGTCTGGAACCTCCATGTTCCTATACTAGGATGCACCCTCCCCCAACGTAACTTCTGCAGCAGTGGGCAGTGATCAGAGAGGATGTGTCAAGTACTCCGTCATAGTTATCTGTGTGCCCAATGGTTCACAGCAGAGAAAAAGATCCATCATGGACCAAGGAATAAAACGAGAACTCACTGGTGTCTGGATGGTGAAAGCACCACATATCGAACACGCTCCTGTTAACCATGCAGCCCCGAAAGTATTGTGACACCTTGACACACATAACGCCGTTCAGTGAAGGGGTGGAGCAGTCCCGGACAACATCTGGAACATAATTAAAGTCGCTATCTCATATGCCAGGAGTGTGTGGGTCCCAGAAAAGAGCTGGGGTCAAGAGCCATAAAAAAGCAAGGTAATTATTGTTGGGAACATAAATGACCACCAGTGTGAGGGGGCACCCTCCATATGTCCTTCCACCACCACGTACCTACCCTTAGTGTCAACTCTGTGTATGTCTTTCACAAATTGGACCCCCCCAGCAATCCACATCAAGAGCCTCTTGCACACATTTATGTTGTAGTGCCATACACCTGTCCCTTCCATTTTGCATGTACTTTTTGGAACTCTGTCTGTGTCAAATGTGACTTGCAAAAAAACTATGTGTGTGCAGTGGCACTTAAGATATGTATGAACCCAGTACCTCTTTGTGGGAGTAGCCATGCCCCTCACGTTCCACATCAGCAAATTATAGTGTGGGGTAGTGTGACCAGTAGGTGTGCCCATTGGGTATGGTGGTAAGTAGTGATGCATCTCTTTCCGCGATTCCCATTCCCCACAACTCCAGTGTGCAGGACCTCCCAAATGCCCCGTTGATGATCAAGCGACCATTGCAGTACAGGGCCATGCCACAGAATTATATGTAGGAGACTCCATCTGTGTGTCAAAAGAAAAAACAAGATTTGTAAACATCCCCCTTCCTGACCGGGACTCCTTTGAGTGCCCAGCCATAAACATTCAGTGAATGAACAATGACCAAAGAGCTATGTGCAATAAAACACACGTCCTGTTTGGAGAGGTCAGGGCTCATGGACATACAGGCCCCCTTCAATCATCTGGGCATCTGACCCTCTATCTAGAGGCCCCAAGGTGTCTCCAATAGTCACCAGTGAGTAGTCCACACCACTTATCACACAGCAAAGAAGAAACCCCCACCCCTCATAGCAGATCATCTGCCAGCCATAGCATCAACCTCTGCTGCTGGGAGTCCTCCCCAGTAGAGGCCAGGGAGCCATAAGTATCCGACTCTGTCAGAGGCACAGCCTAACAGAAAGGCCTCAAAAGAATTATGGCTGCCTGTGCCATGGAGGGGTGGCTCCAGGTTCCCAGTGGCTCCTACGCTTTGGTCGGGGCATCAGCCATTTGCCAGTGTTCCAGTCATCTGATATAGGCTTCGCGTTTCCCTTGGTGTGTAACAGGGTTTATGCATCTCCAGGAGTGAAGAAAGAATGGGTTCACTCATCGTCCATCACCTTTAGTTTAGCCGGATAGAGATGATCATGCTTCAGGCCTAGCTCCCGGAGGCGTTGCTTGACCACCGTATGAGAGTTGGGAAGACGCTGCACCTGCACAGTAAAATCCAGGTAAGGAGTGATGATGCTGCCCCCGAAGTGCCAGAGACCTTTCATCCAAGACAACTGTAGATTCAAGTCTCTGTCTCTATAATTAAGTAGTTTCGCAATTACAGGACTCAGCTGGGCCTCCGGTAACGGCGGCCTCCCAGGTAGATGATGTGCCCTCTCCACAGAGAGGGTACCTTGCCTGCCAACACTGTGGTCATCAGCCACGGTTCGAGGGAGAGTTCCATACTCGGGCCCTCTTAGTGCTCCAGAAAGCCCAAGAAGCAGATATTATTACGCCTCCGCATCCTCTACTCTCTGATGTAGAGAGTTCACCTCTGCTCTCATGTCCTACAGTTGGGTTTAGAGTTCCTGCTATGTGGGTCGTTAATGTAGATTCAGCATTGTCCACTCGGTTCACTCATTTCCTGTGATCATTATGTGGCAGGTTTACATCCAAAGAAACTGCATCAATCTTGGACTCCAGCGTGGTTCTAGTGTCCAGAATTGCATGCAGTATCTTATCCAAAGAGTGACTGTGGAAAGTTACCTCGAGATGGCCTAGAGTGCCAGTGCCATGACCAAGAGGAACAGAAGGGCCCGGTGCATCCCTAATGTCTGGGGAAGGGTTCTAAACAGATTTTTGCTTCACCATCATGCCCACATTGGTATTAATCACAAGTGGATGCTCCAGCAGGTTCTAGACAGTGCGTTGTCGCCCCCCGGCTCCCTGGTTCGGGCAATGGGCGTGTGCAGTGCAGTGCTGGAGCTGCGCATGGTGTCTGCCAGCCCCATCCTGCGTGGACCAGTGGCAGCACTATGCAATTTATTTTTTATATATTTTTAAATATTTTAATATTGTGTTTTATTAATTGTTTTTAGGAGCAGGATGTTGGGGAGTGTTTCAAAACATGTATATAAAAATGTAAAAGATTCAAAAATTATAAAAAATGTTTTTTTCAATAATTCTTTTAGGACCGGGATGTTGGGTTTATAGGGGATAAGGGTGGGGAGTGTTTTAAAATAAGTAAATAAAAATTGGAAAAATTTCAAAGTTATAAAAAATGTTTTTTTAAATAATTATTTTATTAGTGGGATGTTGTGTTTATAGGGGATAAGGGTGGGAGTGTTGTAGAAACTTTTAGGATAAAAAAAGAAATATTATTCAATAAACAATATGTATTTTTACCTACTTGGGGTTTATAGGGTATAATGTTTGTGACATTATTTTTTTTAAGTTATGGGAGATGTCTGTTATTTATAATTTACTTTTACTTTTAAATTTTAAAATGTAAATGTAATTTTGTTTTTTAATTTGTTATTTGTATTTAATTGAATTTTTGAAAACTTAGAAACATTTTAGAAAATGTATTAATTGTTTTTTTTTAAATTTAATTTGTTGTTAGGTTGTGTTGTTGATTGTATTCGTAAAGAAGATTTTGAGATTATTTTAAAGGAATATTTTATAGAAAATATTGCTATATTTCTTATTTTTGAGATTTTTGTATTTTTGGTTTTTCTTTAAATTTTTATAATTTTTTTATTTGGATTTTTTATTAATTAAAAAGCAAAAACAGTTATTTCTGTTTATATTTTAATTAGAAATGTATATGGTATAAAAATTGTTGATAGTTTATTTGAGTACTGTTGTTATTCGAATTTTGAATTTTTAAAAAGTAATATATTTTTGCATTTTTTTGTTATTTTCAATATAATGATTACTAATAATATAGTAAAATCTTTAAAAGAAATTCAATAATTTAAAAATGTAAACAGGATTTTACATTTTTTTTTGTTAAATTGTAGTCAATAAAAAAGTAAATTTAAAAACAAGTTTTAAAAAAAGTTTAAAATAAAATATAATATTTTTTGATGAAAATATAAAGAAAATGTTTAAAAGAATTTGGGTAATAAAAATATTTTTGTTATGTTAAATTTATATCGTTAGTAATTTTGTTGTAATTGTTAAAAATTATTTATGTGTAATGCTTATTAAGTTTTTTTAATTGCTATATATGTTGTAACTATTTTTTAATTTGTTTTAATATATTAGTGTGTTGGTGTTTAACTTTATGGTATGTTGGTGTTGTTTTCTACATTTGAGAAAGTTAAATATGTAGAAAGGTTTGGAATTTAATGTCATTTGGAATGGGAATAGTAAATTATATGTGTTTAGTGTCCAGTACCATCCCTGAGTTTATGTAGTTTGGAGTGGGAATTGTAAATTATATATGTTTACTGTCCAGCACCTTCCCTGGGTTAATGTAGTTTGGAGTGGGAATAGTAAATTATATATGTTTAGTGTCAAGCACCTCCCTGGGTTAATGTAGTTTGGAGTGGGAATAGTAAATTAAACATGTTAAGGGGTCGATTCCGATCTCGGTCGGAAGGCCTCCGAATCGGATTCGGCTTTACCGGATCCGAGTCGGAGGCTTTGTTTCCGACCGAGTCATACAGAGGTCCGGACGCCCAAGTACGATGCGAATGAACGCGAAATCGCCGACCGAATCGTTTCCGGGTCCGAACCGCTCCGTACGACTCGTTCGCACTCGATTCGTACCGCGCAATGGAGACGTTTCACGACCGAGCCAGTACGATGCACGATCCGGACAGCCGGATCGAGTCGGAGCCTCTGACAAGTAAAAGCTCTGGGAAGCGGACTTCGGGGGTCCCGTAGCCTTACGAGTCGGACACAGGGGGGACCCAAGGGTCCCCCCTATACATGCATGTACGGTGCGGATGGCACTAACGCGTACCCACTACAGGGGGCACCCTTTTGCGCAACGTACCCATTGAGTCAATGGGAGCCCATGTACGCGTCGTCCGACCGGCTCCCATTGACTTCAATGGGAGTCCGACCGAATCGAGTCCGGCAGCATGCGGCCGCATCATACTCGCTCGGTCGGACTGCAGGAGTCCGGCTCGGTCGGAAAACAATCCGGATCCGGATCGGTCGGAGAGCTTTCCGACCCAGATCGGAATCGACCCCTTAGTGTCCAGCACCTTCCCTGAGTTAATGTAGTTTGGAGTGGGAATAGTAAATTATATATGTTTAGTGTCCAGCATCTTCCCTGGGTTAATGTAGCTTGGAATTGGAATAGTAAATTATATATGTTTAGTGTCCAGAACCTTCCCTGACTTAATGTAGTTTGGAGTGGGAATAGTAAATTATATATGTTTAGTGTCCAGCACCTTCCCTGACTTAATGTAGTTTGGAGTGGGAATAGTAAATTATATATGTTTAGTGTCCAGCACCTTCCCTGACTTAATGTAGTTTGGAGTGGGAATAGTATTTCATATATGTTTAGTGTCCAGCACCTTCCCTGAGTTAATGTAGTTTGGAGTGGGAATAGTACATTTTATATATTTAGGGGCCGATTCCGATTCGGGCCGGAAAACATACCGACCGACTCGGTACGGGAATGTAGTCCGACCGTCACGTACCGGCGCTGCCCGATCCGCGTAGTACGATGCAATGCATGTGAATTACGACCGACTCGTACGGAACACAAGCCGAACGACCGAACCGCGCGGAAACCAGCTATTCGGCCGGGAAACTACGCGAAGAGAACCGACCGACACGCACCAGGAATGAAACCGACAGAAACGTACCCGCGAACTCCGACCCGCGCAGTACGATGCAATGCGTGTAAAACCAGACCGAGTCGCACGGAGCCCAAGCCGTACGACCGACACGCATACAAAACCGAGCCGAAGCAACCCAATACTCCGCGACCGACGCGTACGCCGCACATGAAACCCATCAGGAACACAGCTTGAAAGACTCGGAGAAGCCCGCACGAGCAAACTGCAGCGTCCTACTTGGTCAGAAGAACGTCTCCTACATGCCCAAAAAAGGGCCAAACAAGCAATGACAAAGTCAATAAATACAGGGGTGAAAAAACATGGAACAAAGACACACCCACAACTCCACCCATATAAAGGCCACAAATCACTACCATGATCCTTTGCAAATTCAACTGACCTGCCAGCACAGAACACCATCAGACAGCAACCACAGACACACTCACAACTCATCCATCACACAAGCCACACACCATTAGCACCTCACAAATAGCACCCTCACATACACCCAGCAAAACCTACACTCACCCACCCTCACTGCACACTCACACACACATATCAATACCCACCACCACCCATTACCATGCCCCCAAAGAAGAATCCAAAGTTCCTAGACAGTGAGTTGGAAGTCCTGGTAGATGAAATCCTCAGGGTAGAGCCACAATTGTTTGGTACATTGGTCCAACAGACCCCCATGTCGCAGAAAACCAAGATGTGGGAGAGGATCATCGACAGGGTGAACGCACAATCACCATGTTTGCGCACAAAGGAAGACATCCAGAACAGGTGGTATGATGTGCGCAGGAGGGTCAAGGACCTACTCAAGAAGGATTACGCCTTGAGTCAGCGCACCGGCAGTGGCCCTCCTGCCAAACCAGTATACCTCAGGCCCTGGGAGGAGAAGGTGCGGGCCATCCTACCACCAGAGAGCGTACATGGACTATCAAACATCCCAGAGCATGGTGAGTACACAACCAATATACCCAATATTGTATGACAATACACACACATCACTGTCAAGGGGATAGTCAAACCATGCACCCTTAGCAAATCCACAGCAACCAAAAGATAATCATCCCAAGATGTGTATGTTAGTTAGATAAACACAATACATGCCATCTCATAGTGATATGTAACTGTGTCATGACATGTACAAACCTAACAACAAATAGAGCAAGGCAGTGGCACAAATCTAACCAACAAACACTGTCAGATATTTTGCCACCACTAGAACACCACCTCACAGGGAAGCTCACTGAAAGGAAGGAATTCTGTGTATGCAGGTGAAGTGAGTGTAGCCAATAGCATGATGGGAGTTGTAGTCACAGATATTGGTCACCCTCACAATTGGCCCATCAACACCACTCTGAACCATGCTCACATCACAGGGAGTGGAAAAGAACTGACAGATGGCTGACACTGGGTACTGCTGTGGGGAGCACAAGGCCCTGCTGGGAACTGTGCACCAACAAACAACAGGACACCACTGTCAGCCATCTTGCCATTGCTGTCACACTCACACACAGTGAAGTCGACTCAAAAGGAAGGAAGTATGGGCATGCTGGGAAGGGGGTGTAGGCAATAGCATGATGGGAGTTGTAGTCACAGATATTGGTCACCCTCACAATTGGCCCATCAACACCACTCTGAACCATGCTCACATCACAGGGAGTGGAAAATAACTGACAAGATGGCTGACACTGGGTACTGCTGTGGGGAGCACAAGGCCCTGCTGGGAACTGTGCACCAACCAACAGCAGGACACCACTGACTGACATCCTGAAAGCCAACTTGCACTCCCTGCAATGGAAGCACGTTCCATGGTGGGATATCTGGCTGGGTGGGAAGGAGGACTGCCAGCTCTGACCATAGTTACAAGCAGCTTTTCTCACACCCCCCTTAACACAAACTCCACACAACTCACCTGGGAGAATGCAATGCCTCACACTCTAATTAAATATCCCACAAAGAACACCCACACTGGGTTATGCTGTGTGAAGCACAGGGACAATTTTGGGACTTGTAGCCAAACAAACGCCAGGACAACACTGTCAGCCATCCTGTCAGCACAGGCACACTACCCCACAGGGAAGCAGAGTCAAAAGGAAGGAAGTATGGGCATGCTGGGAAGGGGGGTGTAGGCAATAGCATGATGGGAGTGGTAGTCACAGCTCAACATCCCCCACCCACATGGCCCAGCAAGCTCACACTGAAGCATGCACACCTCACAGGCAGTGAAAAGCCACTTCAAAGATGTCTGACACTGGCCTCAGCTGTGGGGAGCACAAGGCCCTGCTGGGAACTGTGCACCAACCAACAGCAGGACACCACTGTCAGCCATCTTGCCATTGCTGTCACACTCACACACAGTGAAGTTGACTCAAAAGGAAGGAAGTATGGGCATGCTGGGAAGGGTGGTGTAGGCAATAGCATGATGGGAGTTGTAGTCACAGATATTGGTCACCCTCACAATTGGCCCATCAACACCACTCTGAACCATGCTCACATCACAGGGAGTGGAAAAAGACCTGACCAGATGGCTGACACTGGGTACTGCTGTGGGGAGCACAAGGCCCTGCTGGGAACTGTGCACCAACCAACAGCAGGACACCACTGACTGACATCCTGAAAGCCAACTTGCACTCCCTGCAATGGAAGCACGTTCCATGGTGGGATATCTGGCTGGGTGGGAAGGAGGACTGACAGCTCTGACCATAGTCACAAGCAGCTTTTCTCACACCCCTCCTTAACACAAACTCCACACAACTCACCTGGGAGAATGCAATGCCTCACACTCTTGATAATACGGAATGTACTATTAGCAGCACATTAATTTCGGACCTCTCTGCAATGAATTTATCACTTTGCAACAGTGGCCCGACGCATACGGCTGGACACTTACTAGATCCAATTTTTTCTAATCTATCTTATATTCAAAGCTTTTCTGCTCTTCCATTATGCTGGTCAGATCACTTTGCGATTAAGTTTCAATGTACAGTTCCACCTAACTTGTTCATACCTGCAACTGAAGTACAATCGCAATTTAGAAATTGGGGAAAACTGGATTTGGAAATTTTTAATCAAATTTTGTCCAACAATATTCCAAATATTGGTTCATTATCACTATCGTCTCTGGATACTATCTACAGTTGGATTTCTAATGCAGTTAATCACTGCCTTCCACTTTCTGCCAAAAACTGTCTAATCATCGTCCCCCTGCTCCCTGGTTTACTGAACAATTAAAAATCGAAAAAGTAAATGTTAAGCATTGGAAAGATCTTGGAGGAGAGACTACTCCCTGATTCTAAAATCACATATAAAACTGCTCTAAAAAATATCATGTTCTATGTAAACTGGCTCGAGCGGAATATGTCTCCTCTTCTATTTCCAATGCACAAAATTGCTCTCGCACTTTGTTTGCAATGGTGAAAAAATTGGCTGGCTCGGATACGCAGCCCACTTCTCCTATTCTAAATGAATTTCAATGCAACACTCTTGCCAATTTTTTGTAAGTAAAGTGGAGCAAATATATCAGACATTGGATAAAATTGGGCCTTTGGTGCCGATTCAGTTAGCTTCCCTTTTAAATCCATTTTTATAGTGGAACCTCCGATGAAATTGGAAAAATGGGCGCCTCTTGATATTAATTCTTTCAAAAAAATTTAGGCAGTATCAAATCAGGATCTCCCTGTGATCCTCTTCCTGCTCCTATACTTTTACAACTTGAGCAGCCCTCATTGGAAATTGTTATGGAACTACTCAATGCCTCACTTCAAGAGGCTTCGGTTCCGTCCAATTGGAAACATGCTATGGTCCTTCCATTGCTGAAGAAGGCCAATGCTGACCCTGATCAGTCATCTAATTTCAGGCCCATTTCCCTACTTCCTATATTTTCCAAAATTTTGGAAAAACATGTAAATTTGCAACTATCCAAATTTATTGAATCTTCGAACTTTTTACACCCCTCTCAGTCTGGTTTCAGAGCGGGCTTTTCGACTGAGACGACTCTCCTTGGCGTTACCGAAATGCTGCGTCAACATTTAGATACTGGTAACACGGTGGCCCTCATTTTGTTGGATTTGAGCGCCGCATTTGACACGGTTTCTCATACCGTGCTAATCAAATCCTTGCAGTCACTTGGCATTACAGGGACTGCACTTGGCTGGCTGACTTCATTTTTATCTAAACGGACCTTTCAAGTTTTTTCATCGAGAGCTTCTTCTAAAATTCTTTTTTTCTCCTTATGGGGTACCTCAGGGATCAATTTTAAGTCCCCTTCTGTTCAATATCTATTTACAACCTTTGGCTGCGATTGCAGAGGAGGCTGGGTTGTCTCTTTTTTCTTACGCTGACGACACCCAAATAATTTTTTCCCTATCTGCGGGAAATGTGCAAGGCCCCTCAACTCTCCAAATGGGCTTGAGCAACATTGCATCTTGGATGAAAACCAATTTACTCAAGCTCAATGGTGAAAAAACGGAGGTCCTCATTTTTGGAAAAAATGAGGACCTTTGGGGCCCCCAACATTGGCCCAGCGAAATGGGACCCTTACCTCGCCCACCGCTCAAGCCCGTAATTTGGGATTCATTATGGATAATAAATTATCCATGAAACAACATGCGGTAAAAACTGCAGCCACCTGCTTCACCATTTTAAAATGGTTGAAGAAAATCATTTGGATGCTCCCCAATGCTACTCAAAGGACGGTAGTCCAGGCACTTGTTACATCTAGACTGGACTATGGGAATATTCTTCTTTTGGGAGCAAACAAAGATGTGCTACGTAAGCTCCAAGTGGTGCAGAACTCTGCCGTTAGGTTACTTTATAAAATCCCTAGAATGACCTCAATCTCCAATGCTTTGAGAGATTTACATTGGCTGAAAGTGGAAAGTCGGACTAAGTTTAAAGCCCTGGACTATATGTTTAAGATTAAGATTGGGACTGCCCCTCAATACCTGCAAAATCTGGTCCGCCATTATCAGCCCTCTCGACTGTTACGCTCTACGACACAGGAATTATTCATGGTTCCCAGGACCAAACTCACAAGAATGGGGGGCCGTTCTTTTTCCTATCTTGGTCCTCTCTTGTGAAACTCTCTTCCCATAGCGATCCGCAAAGAAACACTTCACTTAAAATTTCGTAAATTAGTGAAAGCTTGGCTGTTTAATCAATAGTACTTACTCTTTTTTTATTTGTTGGTTCCTCTCGGTCTGCGCTGGGAAACCCTTTTTGGGTAGCTACGCGCATTACAAAATCAATTAACATAACATAACATAACATAACTCTAATTAAATATCCCACAAAGAACAACCACACTGGGTTATGCTGTGTGAAGCACAGGGACACTTTTGGGACTTGTAGCCAAACAAACGCCAGGACAACACTGTCTGCCATCCTGTCAGCACAGGCACACTACCCCACAGGGAAGCAGAGTCAGAAGGAAGGAAGTATGGGCATGCTGGGAAGGGGGTGTAGGCAATAGCATGATGGGAGTGGTAGTCACAGCTCAACATCCCCCACCCACATGGCCCAGCAAGCTCACACTGAAGCATGCACACCTCACAGGCAGTGAAAAGCCACTTCTAAGATGTCTGACAATGGTGCTCTGTTGTCGGGAGTACCAGGCCCTGCTGGGAACTGGGCACCAACCAACAGCAGGACACCACTGACTGACATCCTGAGAGTTAACATGCACCCACTACAAGGGTGGCATGCTTCATGGTGGGATAACTGGGCTGGGGGGACAAGGAGGTCCGGATGTCAACCAAATACCACCAATGCTGGTCATGCACACACCTCAACATCCACATTGAAATGCATCAGGTTGGCAGGACAATGAGCCACACCAATATCAAACTCTGACTGTGACAACTTAGGACAATGCAATGTACAGGGCCGCATCCAGAGGTACAGTCACAACTGTCATGTGTTTGAACCATTGATTCCTGCAGAAACATAACATACATTGTGTGTCTCTTCCAAAAACAGGTGATGATGGGGACACAGCAGCAGATGAGGAGGAGTACCTGTCCCAGGCTCCGGGGGACCCTGAGCTCTCTGGTGTGGAACAGCCTCTGCCCTCCTCGGATGGCGAAGACCAACCTGGCACCTCCGGTGTGAGTCATCATGCAGCACCAGCAGGACCACCATCTCCACCCCCTACACCTATTCCTCCAACATCTGGCAACACACAGACCACCCCCACCGACACGGACAGACCAAGGACACTGAATGACAACAGCACAGGGACCCCAGCCCACCGTGAAGCAACGGACAACAACCCCAGTACCAACGCCCAAGGGGGCCTAGGGTCACCTGTGCGTGCCACCGCAGGTCCCGCACGTGTGGCCAGGGGTGGTGGGAGGGGTGGTAAGCAGAGGTCGCTGTTTGCAGAGGGGTCTGGACTGCATGATGACCCACAACTGGTACGCATTGCTGATGCGTACCAGAATAGCACCGGAGAGGTCAGCCAGGTAGTGGGGATCCTCAAGGACATTCAACAGCGGCAGGGTGCCCATCATGCCCGCTTGGACTCCCACATCTCCCGTGTGGACTCCCACATGTCCAGTGTGGAGACACACATGTCTGGCATGGAGTCCAAGTGGGGCACATTGGAAGAACTGACAGCGGTGCAGAGGGACATATTGACATGCCTCCGCCACATTAGCACCAACATGTCCACACCTCCCTGTGTGCCCACAACATCTGGTGCCGCAACAACTGCAACTGCCACAGGGAGGGAGGATGACTCTGGTGGAGAGTCCTTTGCACCGCAGCGGCCTGCACGTGAGGGTCCCCGCAGAAAGAAGAGGGGTCGTCCGAGGAAGGACAACTGAGAGGCCGATGGCCATGTATATCCCCCAGGAACCCAACACATGTTCTGGAAATTCTCCTTTGTGTGCAAACTGTTCACCCTGTTGAATGCAACCCAACTCTCCCACATGACATGGGGAGTTTAAGTTGCACTAATGTATCAGATGAATGTGGACTTTACTCAGGACATTTCTGCTACCAACACTTCCAACTCATCTGGGAACTTTGGATTCCAATCCCAATGTACAGCACCCACCATCCTGTGCACTATCCTCACACATGTATGTAAATAAACTCACTAATACACCATACTTGCCTCTGTTGTGATTCCAACGTTGTTTTTGTCATGGAGATGATGATCTGCTAAATGACACTGTGCATGCTAACTGCTACAGCAAGTTCAACACCGTCATGTGAGTCATGGCGACGTGACACATATGAGGGAGACACACCACTAGGGCTACACAACACATACACACCAGGGCCATCTGACTCATTGCCTACACTGATGTTGCCAGGAAATACAGTGGAATGCACAGACACCACACCTATTCAGAGTCTGTGTTAACTAGCCCACAGGTGCAGTAAGCAAATGTCAGTCAGATGTGTGACCACAGACAACGCACATCCCAAAGTGAAGCACAGGTTTATTACACATTTGCAACATGTTGTTTCCACTACAGATGCAAGGTAATCCCACGTGGCAGTGGCCACACAGTCAACAAGTGTAGAAGAAATAAAGTCCAGGGGTGTGTGGCACATCACCTGTAGGGAAACGACTGCTTCCACCCTGAAAGCTGAATCATGCTGTCGGGGGATCCGAGTTGACCAAACAACTCTGAAAGTACCCTGTGAAGGACAGACATGACACACAGTCAAAAGCACTGAAGAACAGGACAGAACTGCAATACTCATGCCCAATACATGTCACAAGATACCTACACAAAACCAAGTTAGCATGTCAACACTGTTGGGGAGTACAGACTACTTGTAAGGACACATCGCTGCACGCATCCAGTCAAGTAGCACATGGCCATACTCAAACAGCAACAGAGCACCACCAACACATATCATGCAAACTCAAATCATTGACATGACATCTCTGGATACTCACATTCAGCTGAAGAAGTTGGTGATGAGCTGTGTGCGGACATCACCCTCATCATCATCATCATCACTGGCATCGTGGCCCAGGCCAGGATCCTCCACAGGTGGTGGATGTTGGTCATCGTCATCCAGGATGAGAGGCAACTCCTTCCGCACTGCCAGGTTGTGTAGCATGCAGCAGACGATGAAAATCTTGCACACCTTTGCTGGGGCATATGAGAGGGCCCCTCCTGTCTTGTCCAGGCAGCGAAAGCGGCTCTTCAGGAGACCAAATGTCCGCTCTATCACTCTCCTGGTCCGACCATGTGCCTCATTGTAGCGCATCTGGGCTGGTGTCACAGGGTTCCTGAGGGGTGTCAGCAACCACGGCATGTTGGGGTATCCGGAGTCACCTACATACAGACAATTGCACATTAGCTGAGTTGGAAAAGAGGGTGGAATACAACATTGCAGAAAACACACAATGGTACAAAGTCAGTACACACCGACAAGCCAGGCACGCTGTTTCTGCATCTGTGACATCATCCTCGGGATGCGACTACTCCTCATCACGTAGGCATCGTGTGCAGAACCGGGGAAACGTGCACACACATGTGAGATGCTCATATCTGCAAGACATACCACCAGAGCATTGATAGAATGGTAATGTTTCCTGTTCCTGTATGCCTGCTCATGTGCCTGTGGTGGTACCAAAGCCACATGTGTCCCATCAATGGAGCCAATGACATGTGGCATCCTCCCCAGGGCATAGAAGTCACTCTTGACGTCAGTGAGTTGTTGACGTTTAGGGAAATAGATGTACTGGTTCAGGTATCTCAACATCGCCTCCAAAACATTGTGTAGCACATGGCTGAACATGGTCTGTGACATCCCACCAGCAGACGCCACAGTGTGTTGAAAGGTACCGGTGGCAAAGAAGTGTAGGGCTGCCATCACCTTCACCTTGGGGGTCAGCGCTGTAGGGTATGGCCGGCCAGGTTGCAAATGTGGGGCCAACCGCACCGCCAATTCCTCAATCAGCAGCCTGTTGAAGTGGTACCGTCGGATGCAGTCACGTTCAACCATGGTTGCAAGGTCAGGGAATGGTCTATGGACAGCTGGTGCCCTGCAGTGCATAGGTGAACAAAGAAAGATTGTCAGTCACCCCACATATGTGGCATTGACCATACTCAATATCACATGATACATCATTACGACACACAAGTACTTGATGTGTGTGCCGTTCTGTTTGGACATATATGGCACCTACATGGCCAACATCTAACATCATAGTACAACATGTGTTGACAACAAGTTCCAGGTTGTGCTATGGGAAATCATTAGGCTGTGTCACAGTACCCATGTACTGCTGTCATGTTCCAAACACACACCACAGTGACAAGTGAGGACAGATGTGCCACAGGCATCACAGCTCATTGACAGGTAGATTCCCAGGGACCCTGTATAGCCACATGGACACTGGCATGACATGGCGTATCATGTACACGTCAGCAAAACAACCATGACTCCCACAGGTAGTGGCCCCTGTTGCCTCTGCAGGACAGACATGGACGTCTGTGACACACACACGCACAACATCAAAGTCGATGCACAAACAACGTGGATGTGGAGACTGTTTCCCATTGTGCACATGGAATCCGAGACATCTGAAACACAACATGCACACAGACTGTGGAGGGCCATCACTATTGTGGCAATGGGTCACCCTGTGACGTACATACCTTCCCACATGGGACTCAGGGTGTATGTGACATGACATACACATACACAACCTGGAAATGTGACCATGCCACATGCTCTGAACTGAACAGTTGCACATCACAGTGGCCATGTGCACAACACACAAAGGATTCTGTCCCCATGAACACGTGCACAGCCTGGGAGTGGCTGCCCCCAAGTGCCACCAAAAAAACCACATGTTGACCCCCATACACACACAGGTAATGCAGCCTTACATGCCTTAGGATACAGTGTGGACAGGCTGTGGTGTTGTAGGTGTGCCCCTGAGTCCCTGGCAAGTAATTCTGGCTGGCATACGTTCACCAGTGACAACCATGGTGACATATGCGAGTGACTTGTACAGGGACGCGTCGTACAGCAATGGACCAATCGGTGCGCACGCATTGGTGATTGCATATGATGTGGACGGATGCGTGTTGTTTTTCGAAATACGCGTCGTACAGCAATGGTCCGATCGGTGCGCACGCATTGGCCATTGCATATGATGTGGACGGATGCGTGTTGTCATCCGAAATACGCGTTGTACAGCAATGGACCGATCGGTGCGCACGCATTGGCCATTGCATATGATGTGGACGGATGCGTGTTGTGTTTAGAAATACGCATTGTACAGCAATGGACCGATCGGTGCGCACGCATTGGCCATTGCATATGATGTGGACGGATGCGTGTTGTTTTTCGAAATACGCGTCGTACAGCAATGGACCGATCGGTGCACACGCATTGGCTATGGCCTGACATGGTAACGGACGCGTTTTCGAAGCTTTAACGAGTCGGATGCAGTTAATTCAGTTGGCCACCCACAACAATGTTGTAAATTCATGGGTGTCATGAAGTTGAACTTTTGAAGGATGCTGTGGGCGTGTATAAGTGGTGCAATTCCATGGATTGGCCAGATTCAGAAGATGCAAACAACTTGGACCTATCACTTTGGACACATGGGACAGTATCTGCCTCTACAGCACACATATAATGCTGGCTGTTCCCCTGAGAGCTCACTTGCCTGCACTACATGCTCCAGGACGACATCTGCCACCACCACTGCTGCTGTCTCTGCATCCTCTGGCTACTGCAATGGCACGTACTGTGGATAGAGCCCCAGCCTTCAGCACTGAGGAGAACCAGGCCCTGCTGGACAGCCTCCTTCCACAGTACAGCAAGCTGTATGGGAAACCAGGGGAGCAGGTGAGTGTGCTGTCCACTGCCTTACTAATTGTGCATGTTGTCTGACTAGCAAGACTTACAGTGTGTACACCAGTGGCTAGCATGCTCACTGAGTAGTTGTCACCCCCCAAAGTGTGTAGTCACATGCACTGAACAGGTATAGTGCAGTAACAGTGCATTCCAACAAGGTTTGACTTCCCAGGCAATGATACCATTTAGTAACTGCTGACATACTGTTCATAGCCATAGTTGCACTACCTGTGTACATCATATGCCCCTGTGATTGAGACATGTATATCCAACTGTGTGATGCATGGAAATGTTGCATGTGTAGTAATGGCCTTTTCACTTTGTCATCCTCACAGGTTGATGCCCACCAGAAGCAGGAGATCTGGCTGACCATCGTCCGGGCAGTATGATCTGTGGGGGTCTACAGGCGCAGGATCCGCAACTGCCAGAAGAGGTGGCAGGACCTTCGGGGCTGGACCCGGAGGATCGCAAGGGTCCAGCTGAAGCTGTCGCCTCCTCGCAGGAGGGGCGGACACCGTACCCTGACTCCCCACATGCTCCGGATCCTGGCGGTGGTCTTCCCTGACCTGGATGGGCAGCTGAAGGCCAGACAGCAGCAAGGAGGGGATAAGTGCTAGCCTTAACTGTGTACTATGACTAACATGCTCTATGCACTCCTTTAGCCTGGTTACACTTCCACAGTACAACTGTCATGTCGTCCTGGACTCATGTCCCTCACTTGTGTCATGCCCCCTCCTTATTTGATACACAGGTGTGGCCCTTACAGTCTGTGACTGAGGTCACTTGGGTACTGTGTACTTGCAGTTACCTGCGGTTCAAGTTGGGGATAGCATCAGTTACAGGAACTTTGTGGTGGGCTGCATGGGTGGTACAATTGCTCACAATGCCTGTGATCTGACATGTACTCTGGGTATGGCTTTAATATGTGTTCCAATTGCTGCTCTGACTCACCACATGTCTGGGGTATGTGCCACACACCCATGCTGCTGCAGAGACCAAGGTAGGAGCCTCAGAAGTATGTACATCATGTGTGTGACACATGCATAGCCACCTGCCTAGTGTTCAGGGTAATACCATGTTGCACATGGACCAGGACTGTAATGCCTACTCCGTACATCGAAGGCACTCTGTTCTCCCACTCCCATGTGTCAGCATACATATTGGGCATTGTGAAGAGTGCACTCAGGTGTATGCCTCTGTGTCACCGTGGTGTGGCCTTGCTTTTTGGACTACTGGAGTGTTTACCAATTTGGGGTGGCCAGCCATCTGAGTTGTGACTATGGGATCTGCACATAGGTTAATGCATAGGTCTCTGATCCCTTGACTGTGCACAATGTTGTATGAAACATTGAGGTGCAGGCAGCTTTGGTTCATTCTCATCAGACGGTGAAGTGCTCATGTGTATGGATTTGTGTTTGCAGTCACTCAAATGTCTCATTTGATTGACGTGGGATCATCTCAGTCCTCATGATGTGGGTGGCCAGGGGTGCACATGTGCACCTGTCAGCTACAGGGCTTACATTCCAAAAACTTCCATGATTGTGACACAGTGCAGACTGGTGTTGTGTGTATGCACTGCCCCTGTGACAGGAGACAGTTATGACTGACTTGCCAGACAGGCCTGTGCCATGACATTCCAATCGCAAAGGGTGATCCAGCAGTGGTGTGATATGTCCTGCATGCACACCCTTGTCGCATTGTCTATCAGGACATGAGGACATCATTGTGTCTGGTGATGGAAGCAAAACACGCATATCAACAGAGACTCTGCCCATCACTTTTCCTGACACATGTACTGAGTCAGTGGCAGGAGATGGCATGTGTTTGGAGTGACACATTTCCATATGTTCTCTTGGATGTCCAACAACTGTGTATGTGGTGCATGTGTGCACATATGATTAGTCGCATACAACAGGCAGCAGACAGATGGGTGCATGGACAGGTAGGATGTGTGTGGCATGACTAACTGTCAGGCAGACAATGGGCTTCTTCAAATCAGTGTCAGCACTTATTGCAATGTCTAGCAGATGTTGGCAGGGCTTGCTCTGTGATGTGCTGTACTTACTGTGGTGTGTGTGGTCAGTACAGGTGACTAATGTTGCTCTGTTTGTCCTGATTGTTTGCAGATACATCCATGGCCACAGGAGGAGACAGCTCCACGGACCAAGAGGAGCGGCAGAGCCAGACTGGGTCCACTGCAGGGGAGAGCGAGGGACCCAGTGGCACAGAGGGTGAGGGGAGCCACACTGAGGAGACCTCAGCTACGACCACCTCGGCTGGGGAAAACAGCACTTCCAGTGAGGACTCCCTTGTGGGTGTCAGCAGACCAGAGGCAACGTCAAGCAAGTCTGTCCCCGCCACCACCACCATCTCCACCCTCCCATCTGCTCCCATCCCACATGTCTGTGGAGGCTCCCGTGTAGGGGAGCGTGTCTCCTTCATGCCAGGCACCGCACCCCCTGCCTCTGTCCCCCCTTCTGCCCTGAGTGTGGAGTCTGTGGACTTGCTTAAACAGATCCATGTAGGGCAGACATCAATGCTGAGTGTCCTCCATGCACACACGGGTCTGTTGACACAACTGGTGTCATTCATGGAGGGCATGTCATCTGTCTGCCCTACATCGGACCAATCAGTCCATGGCCTCCTCACTGACGGCAGCAGTGTCCCTCCTGCAACAGTCCCTCACCCCTCCTACCTCTGCCCCATCCACAATCCCCAGCACCCTACCTGTCCCAAGCACACACACACCGACACCGGCACGCACCAGCACAGACACAAGCAGCACACAGACACACAAGCCAAAATCCAGACGCATGCACACACAGTCAGGGGACTGATACCTCACTCACAGGGAAGGGGCCCAGACACACACACATGCATCCACGAGCACTCCGCAGTCCTCAGATACCTCTCCCTCCAAAACCCCTTCCCTTGCCTCACCTGCAACCCCCCCCTCCCAGAAGCTCTTCCTCTGTGAGCTTGGCCTCTTCCCCACAGATACATCTGACACGAAGTCCAGGCGGAAGAGGTGACCACCACACACAGAGGGGAGTGCCCCTCACACCCGGACACCCTCCCCCAAGCACAGGCAGACTGAGGACCCCATTCGAAAGTCCCCCGGACCAGGAAGGGCAAGACCCCACCACCACCACCACGCAGCTCCACCACACAGTCTCTCTCCTCCATCCCCCAGGCCACCACTCCACAGGTTCCACCGCCACACCCTGCCCCAGGTTCCCCCACACACCGATACCGCATCCCCAAACTGCTTAGGCCCTCCCCCCTACCACTTGCTCTTCCACCCCCAAACCAGACGCTCTGCCTGTTTGTGCCACTGGTGTGGAGACCGGGTCCCCCCTCTGTCCTGCCCACCTCATCTGCCCCCCCTTCCACTCCCTTGGAGTTATGCACTGCAGTCCACAACCACCCCGTCTGACTCGGGCACTGCAGTGGGGACCCAGTCCACTCCATCTGACCGGCCCACTGCAGTGGTTGCAGCACCCACACCATCTGACTTGTGCCCTACAGTGGTGCCGGCCCCCACTGAGTCAGACACCTCCACTGCAGTTGCCGGTGACACTCCTGCACCCACCACCCCTTCACTGCCTCCTTCTGGCATTCCCTGATCCTGTCCCTGCGGTGCCTGGCCTGCCCCTTGTATGCCCCTACGAGGGGGATGTCCCCTGTCCATACAAGTGCAGGCAAGCAATGGGTGACAAGTTGACACATATCACCCTGTTGGGACTGTGTATTTGGACTGGCCATTGGCCTTAGTTTCTTTTGGACTTAAAATTTTAGTTTAACATTTGCTGAATAAAGCCTCTTTTTGTTTACTTGTGGTTTTTCTTTTGATGTACATGATGTAGATGAGTATCATCATGCATTTGCAGTTGTAATAGTGTTCAGATCAGGAAAATGAAGTGTTGCTGTGATGGACTCCATGTGGTCCATGGGATATGTGTCCTAATGTAGTCTGGATCTATAGCATCCTTTGCTGCAGTCTGAGGGTGTAATGTTCAGCATTTGACACAGGGATGTACGTTTTGCATTTGTAAATTAACATCTTTGGCTTACACTGATGCACATCTGGTGGGCTTACCACTGTTCAATGTTTCTATTTCCCTGACTGTGTGCCCATTTCCACTGGACATGCAGTTTAGCACATCAATGTTGAAGGACTCATCTGTGTATACAGTGCAACTTGCTTCACACGTGTTTTGGGTGTATGCAGATGACTGACGTGATACTCCCGTACCCAGGCTGATGTGAGCAGAGCCTTCAGTGTGTTGTAGTTGTTGACTCACTGACCGAGTGTTCTGCTGACATGTTTGAGTCGTGCACAGACGAGGTTTGGCACAGCGGACCTTCCACAGGAGTGGAGTGCCCTCATGGCAGTGTGTAATCCCGTGACATTGCCTGGGCCCGTGTTGTGTGTTGTGTGAACATGTCTATGTGTGTTCCCTTCCCTTTTCCTACTCAGGCTGTGTCCCTAGGGATGTTCCTGTTTGTGATGCTTGCTGAGTTGTCCTGTGTTCATCCAGCATCTTGGACCTGGTTTCTCCGGGATGTGGGTGCATGGCAAACTAATGTTCATCAGGTTGTCATCCCTAGTTGTCTTTGTTGTGAGGGCTGGGGATGTGGGCAAACGCAGATGGGACACAGTCAGGATTCCCCTTGGCACTTGTTGGTTACACAAGTCATGTAATTTACAGTTTGTGGTAGCTTTCAGTGATTGTGACACGTTGTGTGTGTGACTGCTGCCACTCCTCAGGGTCAGAGCTGCAATGTTGGAAGTTGTCTATGTGTGTTCTTTGTGGGTCACCTTGGCTTCTTCATTGGTGTGTGACTGTGGCCGGGATCCGATAGATTGGGGTGGATTTCACGTCATGCCCATGTACGGCGTACTGGGCAGTGTGTCAGACATTCACGAGTCTTGTTGACTGGCCATGTGTGATGGGTTTCTGCACCTTAGTTCCCACCACCACCCCTGGGATTGTCATGGGTGCATGTGCAATGTCAGCAGTCCATGTGAGCTTCACTGCTGCACATTGGTGGACATCAAGGTGTGTGGTGTTGAGTGTGTGCAAATGTGAGTTGTTGCACGGCTAAACCCCTACCTCCATATTGGCCTTGGCTGACAGGCCATGCTGATTGATTTGTGCTTGTGTAGGTGTGATGGTAGTTAGTTGCTCAGGACACATGGCTGTGGTTCACAGTGTGAACGACATCTACCTTTGTCATCACAGTGGGATTATCATGCAGGCTAGTGTCACCACAATGTGGGGTCCCTGGGGGTAGTGCTGTGGTGGGTCTGTCTCTTGCTGTGTTAGTTGCTGTTCCTACAAGCTTGTGTGACATGTGTAATTTGGGCTTCCTCTCATCTAACAATGCCTGATTGCCCACATAGGGGAATTCGATCCGATAAACTAGCGGCCACCCAGGAAAGTTCTTCTCACGGTCGTTTGACTATGGAGTTTCTCCAAGTCAAAGACGTGTATAACAGAGAATCCTTTCTGGATACTATTGAACCCCCTTTAGCCAGGAAACTTTATGTTCAGTTCAGGATAGGGTCCCTTCCACTTCGCTCTTTTACCAGTAAATGGGCTAAAGAAATCAATAGCGAGTGTCCCGCCTGTAAGTACAGGGAAGAGTCGATTACCCATATTTTCTTTTTTTGCCCAGCCTATCTTACGCCGCACAAGCGTTGGTTAATCCAACTGTGCAAGAATATCGGCTTTGTGCGTTGCGTGGAGGCATTGAGGGTTTTAAAATATGCAACTCACCCGCCAATAGTGTTTGCTGTCTCACGCTTTTAAATTCAATGTGGTTCATTAGGCGGCCTTTTTAATGCAGTTGATTCCGGGAGGAGAGAAATAGTTGATTACGCATAGGATTGTTTTCCTTCACCTATGCGTCCCCTAGATCTAGACTGCATCCATTCCTAACTTTGAATAACTTTTATCTCTATTCTTATTGTATCCTTTTTAAATCTATTCTATGATATTTAAAAAAATAAAAAAATATTACCACTAGTACGGCCGACTTCCCTTTTTATGTGTATCTTTGTAAAACTGCTGTGAATTTAATGATAATGAACTCGGTAATATCGAATGTGCTATTGTAAATATTTTTCAAGCGTTTTAATGTTTTATTGTCATATGTACTTTTATGGTCTCTTGTGGCCGAAATAAAGTTTATGGAATGGAATGGAATCCGATCCATGAGTTACTTTTGTGTGGCACTGTATACACATCTGTGTAATTGGAATTCAGGCCTCCTCATGTGTTGTGTGGTTGCCTGGGGACACTGGCACACCCCCCCCCCATCACCTGTTGTGTTTGATATGCAGTGTGAGGCTGCCTGTTTGTATTTGTGCATCTGCACCACTGCATTGGCATATCTTTAGTGTGCCATTGGCTGTATGTTGTTTGGTGGATTTCCCCTGCTGTCCCTGGGACTCCTAGGTCATCAGTCAGCACAATAATCATGGTTTGTATGTCCCATTGCTACCATGGTATGGTATTTGTTCACCTCACATCTACAGTCTCCACAGGATATCTACATTTGTGTGTCCATTGGTGCAGATATGTGGGTCTGCGTTATGATGGTCACTTCTGTCATTGTGTAATTGATAAATGTTGACAATGTCAGCCCCCATGGGGGTTGTTTGTCTGCACATGGCCAAAGGTATGTTTTATTTGCACTGGACTGTTTGCCTCACCCAATCTATGTTGCTATAGGACACAACCACTACTTTACCACTGATGTGTTTGTTGTTGTGTGACCAGGAATCATCCATGCTCTTTGGCAGTTGCAGCTTTTTCCATGACAACACTTACCTTTTGGTCACTGTGATGATGGGGGTTTAGACCCCATTGCCACAATGTTCAAAATGTGCTTCAGCTATGGACCCCACACTTACATTTTGGTCACTGTGATGATGGCGGTTTAGACCCCATTGCCACAATGTTCAAAATGTGCTTCAGTTATGGACCCCACACTTACCTTTTGGTCACTGTGATGATGGGGGTTTAGACCCCATTGCCACAATGTTCAAAATGTGCTTCAGCTATGGACCCCACACTTACCTTTTGGTCACTAAGATGATGGGGGTTTAGACCCCATTGCCACAATGTTCAAAATGTGCTTCAGCTATGCACCCCACACTTACATTTTGGTCACTGTGATGATGGGGGTTTAGACCCCATTCCCACAGTGGTCATGGTCTGCTTGCATTGTGGAGGCCACACACATTTATGTGTGACACATGTGATAGGGGGTCACATTGTATGCTCAATGTCATGTTCAGTGTTGTAGGCATTTGACACAGACTACACACTCTTGTCATGATGTTGGGGGGATGTCTTTTTCTGACATTCCTTATGTTGGAGTATGCTGGTTGTGTCATGCATTACCCGTCCTATGAGTGGGGATGGTAGTAGTGGTAGGCATCCAGGCCCACATGAGTAGGGGTGGTGGTAGTGGTAGGCATCCAGGCCCCCATGAGTAGGGGTGGTTGTAGTGGTAGGCATCCAGGCCCCCATGAGTAGGGTGGTGGTAGTGGTAGGCATCCAGGCCCCCATGAGTAGGGTGGTGGTAGTGGTAGGCATCCATCCCCCTATGAGTGGGGATGGTAGTCGTGGTAGGCATCCAGGCCCCCATGAGTAGGGGTGGTGGTAGTGGTAGGCATCCAGGCCCCCATGAGTAGGGTGGTGGTAGTGGTAGGCATCCATCCCCTATGAGTGGGGATGGTAGTAGTGACAGGCATCCAGGCCCACATGAGTAGGGGTGGTGGTAGTGGTAGGCATCCAGGCCCCCATGAGTAGGGGTGGTGTTAGTGGTAGGCATCCATCCCCTATGAGTGTGGATGGTAGTAGTGACAGGCATCCAGGCCCACATGAGTTGGGGTGGTGGTAGTGGTAGGCATCCAGGCCCCCCTGAGTAGGGGTGGTGGTAGTGGTAGGCATCCAGGCCCCCATGAGTAGGGGTGGTGTTAGTGGTAGGCATCCATCCCCCTATGAGTGTGGATGGTAGTAGTGACAGGCATCCAGGCCCACATGAGTAGGGGTGGTGGTAGGCATCCATCCCCCTATGAGTGTGGATGGTAGTAGTGACAGGCATCCAGGCCCACATGAGTAGGGGTGGTGGTAGTGGTAGGCATCCAGGCCCCCCTGAGTAGGGGTGGTGGTAGTGGTAGGCATCCAGGCCCCCATGTGTAGGGTGGTGGTAGTGGTAGGCATCCAGGCCCCCATGAGTAGGGGTGGTGGTAGTGATAGGCATCCAGGCCCCCATGAGTAGGGGTGGTGGTAGTGGTAGGCATCCAGGCCCCCATGAGTAGGGTGGTGGTGGTGGTAGGCATCCAGGCCCCCATGAGTAGGGTGGTGGTAGTGGTAGGCATCCATCCCCCTATGAGTGGGGATGGTAGTAGTGACAGGCATCCAGGCCCACATGAGATGGGGTGGTGGTAGTGGTAGGCATCCAGGCCCCCATGAGTAGGGGTGGTGTTAGTGGTAGGCATCAATCCCCCTATGAGTGGGGATGGTAGTAGTGACAGGCATCCAGGCCCACATGAGTAGGGGTGGTGGTAGTGGTAGCCATCAGGCCCCTATGGGTGTGTATGGCATTGGTGATAGCCATCCCGCCCCTATGGTTCTGCTGTTGCTAGTGTACGTCATTTCTGCATCCCTATGTGTGTGTGACATATGTCGGGTACGTGTCGTTTGTTTGTGTAGTGGGTGTTTGACTTACCGTCTGCGCCGTACGCGTCCGTACCGGTTCCGGTAATAGATGTAGAGTATTGGTAGGACCTGCGCGATGGGATTCATGGTTGGGTCGTCTCGTTCGGGTTTCTCGTGGCTTCGACTCGTACTCGTCGCTGGCTTGTTCGTCTCGTAGCCGTGGATCGTCTTGTGGCGCGCATCGGAGCTTATGTGCAGCTCTCCCGGATGCTCTGACGTGCCGGACGTACCGACGAGTTCGGCGCGTACGGAAGGCGCATCGTAGTAGTCCGGCTGGAAGGTGCTGTATATTTACTTCCGTGCGACTCGATTCGGCGTTTACGGATCCGGCTCGGGCGGGGAACAGGAGCTGGAATGGGTACGTACGGCTGGGTCGGAATCTGAGCAGTTATGCGCATCGTACTTGCTCGTTCGGACGACTGTTTGAATCGGTCGGGAAACACGCGTTCAGCTTGGTTTTTTCCCGGACGAATAGTGTTAGGTGCGCTTCCGGCCGAGATCGGAATCAGCCCCCAAGTGTCCAGCACCTTCCTGGGTTAATGTAGTTTGGAGTGGGAATAGTAAATTATATATGTTTAGTGTCCAGCACCTTCCCAGGAGTTAATGTAGTTTGGAGTGGGAATAGTAAATTATATATGTTTAGTGTCCAGCTCCTTCCCTGAGTTTATGTAGTTAGGAGTGGGATTAGTAAATTATATATGTTTAGTGTCCAGCACCTTCCCTGGGTTAATGTAGTTTGGAGTGGGAATAGTAAATTATATATGTTTAGTGTCCAGCGCCTTCCCTGAGTTAATGTAGTTTGGAGTGGGAATAGTAAATTATATATGTTTAGTGTCCAGCACCTTCCCTGAGCTAATGTAGTTTGGAGTGGGAATAGTAAATTATATATGTTTAATGTCCAGCACCGTCCCTGAGTTAATGTAGTTTGGAGTGGGAATAGTAAATTATATATGTTTAGTGTCCAGCACCTTCCCTGACTAAGGGGCAGATTACGATGTCGTTAGGAAAGCATTCCCACCGAATCGTGTTAGGAATGCTTTCCGAACGATTCGTATTCTGGGAGTCCTATCGACCGATTACAATGTGTCCAGGTGCTCACGGACTCGGTTCGGTCGCACTCCCATTGACTTCAATGAGAGCCTGTGTGCCGAATGAGAACACAGGCTCCCATTGGAAAAAGGGTTGGTTGGGGAAAATCTTGCACCCTGGGGCGGGTACTCCATGGTGCCTGCCACATTGTGCATGGTTGGGTAAAGGGGTCCTTTGGGTATACCCACGGGGCACATTTGGTCACCTCCGGTTGAAGGGGGGCCCGCAACAGGCCCACAAAGAACGATTCCGAAAGCCGTTTCGTCTCGGTCAAACCGATTCAGAACGGCTGACCGAATTTGTCATCGTACTCGCTCGTTCGGAAACCGTCTCCATTGGGCTGTACGATTCGGCTCTGAATGACTCGGGCTGCTAGAATCCCATTCGGAACCGATTCGGACAGCCCGGACGGCTTCCTTGCATCATACTCGGTCGTCCGGAAAGGTGGCTGATTCGGTAGGAAACAAGGGTTCCGAATCGGATTCGACAATGTTGAATCCCATCCGGAGTCCATCCTAACGACATCGTAATCGGCCCCATAATGTAGGTTTTAATGGTAATAGTACATCATGTATGTTTATTAATATAATAATTTAAAACAGGCTTTGCATGTTAGTAAATGATGTTTATTGCAATTATGATATATGCAAATTCAAATAGAAAGTAAATAAATAAAAAGATTCATATTTAATTTTTCAATTTATCTTTATTGAAAAAATGAAGAAAAGAAATTTAGAACACTTTATTTTATGTACAATATTTTGTATGCATTTTATATAAAGCAAGACAATAATACATTTTTTATTTTTTGTAATGTAACATATTTTGTAAATTACTTTAATATAAATAATAACATTTTAAAACATAGTTAACATTTAACATTTTTATTTTATATAATGCAAAAGTTTGGAAACATACATTTTTATCAAATGTCAAAATATTAATTGGGTTTTTTGCGTACATATATTCATTTAATATTTATTTTGGAACAGTTATACAATTGATCATATATATTAAATAATTATATAAAGTGTATATTAGTATTTAATATATATTTTTTAAACATTTTTGTGATATATTTTCTTTTTGTTTCTTTTAATAAGTTTGATATTAAATAATATTTGTTATAATATTATTTAATGCATAAGAAAAATAAATATTAAATAGTTAGGAAAACATTGTGTAAAAGTACATTATGGGGCCGATTCCGATTCAGGCCGGAAATCACTCTGACCGAGCCGGACCCGGAGCGATTACCGACCGAATCGGACTCTAGCAGTCCGACCGAACGAGTACGATGCGCACGCATGCAATCGGACTCGATTCGGTCGGACTCCCATTGAAGTCAATGGGAGCCGGTCGTACAACGCGTACGCGGGCTCCCATTGACTCAATGGGTGCGAGGCGAACAAGGCGCCCCCTACAGCGGGTACGCGTCGTTGCGACTCGCGGCGTACATGCACAGGTAGGGGGACCCATGGGTCCCCCTGTGTGCGACTCGCGCGGCTACTGGCGTACAGGGGGTCCGACATGGACCCCAAAGTCCGCTCCGACTGCTCTTTCGACCCGGACGGCACGAGTCGGTCGGACTGCTCGAGGCGCGCATCGTACTTGCCCGGCCGGGGAACGTCTCCATTGCGCGGTGCGAGTCGTGTCCGTGCAGTCGGTCGGAGCGCTTCGGACCCGCGAGCGAGTCGGTCGGCGATTTCGCGTGCGCTCGCATCGTACTCGCTCGCCCGGATGCACGTTCGAATCGGTCGGGAAAGAGGGCTCCGAATCGGATCCGGTTAAGCCGAATCCGATTCGGTGCCCTACCGGCCGGGATCGGAATCGGCCCCTATATATTATATATTTTGTATATGTTTATAAACAGTAAATAATAATTTGTTATAACACAAAAAATATATATTTTTAATGTAAAGTAAAAAATATTATGTATGTTGTAATATTTATTACTATGTATTGTACAATTTTTAACATATGATAAAACAATATTTTCTTAATTTGTTACATTGAGATATATTTTATATAAAAAAATGTATTAAAGATTTTTATTTTACATTATGTTCAATGGGGAATGCTCTTTTTTTCAATTAGAAGGCCATTTTATTTTCAGTAACTCGTATTTTTAGTCTATCGGTGTTGTTTTTGGGTCATTTCTGAGGGGAGAATGGGGAATGCTCTTTTTTTTTTTCAATTAGAAGGCCATTTTTGTTTTCAGCAACTCGTATTTTTTAGTCTATCGGTGTTGTTTTTGGGTCATTTCTGAGGGGAGAAGGTCGCGGTTGGAAGCTGCGTCGCATTGGTTAAGGTAAGTTTATTTTAATTACCTTTTTAAGGTAATTGAAGAGTAGGGTGAAGGTAATTAGGTACTGTTTAGGGTTTGTACGTTGTGTTTTTGGCTGTGGTTGTGTGGTGTACTAGGTAGATTGTTTTATTTGAAGTACAGTTAGTGCGTCATAAGTTTAGTGTTATGGTTTGTTTTATAGTGTTACTTATAGTATTATGTCTTAAGTAGTTGTAAGTATGGGGCTCATTATGATGGCGGAATGCCCGCCACCGACAGCCGGTCGATGGCGGGCCTTCCGCCATCGTACTGCTGTTTTCCCCCCGCCATATTATGATGGTGGGGGTAATCATTGGGTAAGCGTGGCGGTCGTAAAGACCTCCCGCCACGGTGCTGACAGGCGGTCCTTTTCCGACCGCCTGTCGGAACAGAAACATAGCCCAACATTGCGGCGGTGCCTTGCAGGCACCGCCATATGGATTATGATATCCCTTTCCTCCATTTGTTTTGCGGTGGACATACCGCAGCAAATCGAATGGCGGAAACGGATTTGGGGGCCTGTAGCAGGGCCCCCTTAATCCCTGGGGCTGGGAGATGTACCCTATGTATCCCTGCACCATGTGGCAGGCACCGCAGGGTGCCTACCACGTAGTGCAGGGATGTGTCTGCACCCTATATTTTGCATTGTGGCGGGGTCTGCTGACCGCATCCCGCCAGAATGCAAAATATAGGTGATGTGACCGCTGTGGTGGCGGTCGCATCGTGATTCGGATTGTGGGGAGGCCGACTTATAGGCAGCTGGTCCCAAATCCATAACGATGGCGGACGGACTGAAGTCCGTCCGCCATCGTAATGAGCCCTTATGTTTTTGTTTGTTTTATAATATTATTATTGTATGTTTGTGCGGGAGGGATTTGTGTCATTTTCTTTTTCAGGTACTGTTCGTCCCAGACTTGGCGTTGGAAGAAGGTTTCGTTTTATTTTATTTTTTAAGGAAATTTGTATTAGTTTCGAGTAAACTAATAATTATTTTACATTTCCTTTATTTTTTGGGTTTTCATGGAGCGCTTTTTAAAAATCTATTTTTTGGGCCTTTTATGGTTCTACACAATGGATATTGTGTCGGAGGATTTCGTTTTGGACAGTTGTATTTTTCCATTTTTTTTAAAAATTAGGTAATGGATTTTCTACCACTTTGGATTTTTTCCTTGCTTTGTGGATAACATTCTTCAGCTATGAAATCGTAAGTAGTTTTAAATTATTTATAGTGGGAGGGAAATGTTATTTATACATTTGTTATTGGTAATTAATTTATTGATGTGTTTATATTTCTTTTCTATTTAGGTAGGATTATTATATATTTTGTTGTTTGTTGTGTTTTTAGATGAAATCTATATTTTTAGATATTTTTAGGATATATAATATTATTATGTCAATTTTTTTATATGAATATATTATTTGACATTATATTTATATTTTATATCTTAAAAATAATGTTAAGGTTTTGTTAGGAATTTAATTTAGAAATTGCTGCTTTTTATGTAGGTGTTGAAGTTGAGTATGGATTTTGCGATGGTTTCTAAGTATTCTAGTCCTTTAGTGTTTGGGTATGGCCTTACTTTGAATTGTAAATGCTCATACATTGTTTTAGTTTGTTTTGTATAATTTGGGACTAAGGGTCTGATTACAGTGGTGGACGGACTTCAGTCCGTCCACCATCATATCGGGGATTGGGACCGCCCGCCTACAAGGCGGCGGTCCCACAGGGCCAATTATAATGCAACCACCACTGTGGCGGTCGCATTGACCATGTTTTGTATTGCGGCGGGTGCTGCGCTCTGCAGCACCCGCCGCAATACAAAACAGAGACCCCACACATATCCCTGCACTACGTGGCAGGCACCATGTGGTGGCTGCCACATGGTGCAGGGATATGTCCATATCTGGGGTGCAGAGGGGAAGGGGGGCCCGCTAAGGGCCCCCAAAGTCCCTTTCCACCTGCCTTTTCATGGCAGGTTACCCGCCATGAAAAAGGCATGCGGAAAGGGACATCATAATCCATACGGCGGTGCCTGGCAGGCACTGTCTCAGGCACCGTCTCCATTGTAGGAAAATGATTCCCCTCCGACCGTTGGAACCGTGGCGGTCAGTCTTCCCGACCACCAAAGACACGCCCACCATTGTAATGTGGCGGGCTTAAAACCTGCTTATGATGGTGGTGAAACCGCCACCGACAGGCTGCATAAATTAAGGGGATGCTGCATAAATGAAGGGGATGTTGTTATTGTGGTACTGTCCATGGACTGTGTATAATTGGAAAAATGGTTTGGGACATATTTTAAATGTACCATCCATCATCCATGTTTCACACGTTTGAAGTTTTTTTAGGTTTGTGGGAGTTGCAAATATTAGAATTATTTTATCATTTGATTTGTTAATATAAAGAAGGAATTGTTCTTCGTTATGAGTAAGAGTAAGTTCAGGTGGTATTTCAACTTCACTGAATGTTTTGGGGGCAGGTGGGGTGTGAGTAGTAGATTTTTTAGTTCTAGCAATGAATCTTTTTAAAGTTGAGATGGAGGGTAATTGTCCAGTTACATGTTCAGGAACTCGGGGTAGGATGTCCTTTAGTATTTCTGTTGTGGGTTTCTGAGAGCTAGTGCTAGCTTCTTTAAGAGTTTCTAAAACCTCTCTTACTTCTAGCTCTGCTATATTAGGGGGGTGGTTATGCTCTTTGACATTTATTACAGTAGTTTCCTTTGTTGTTGCCCTCCCATAACATGCATTGGAATAGTATTTTGTGTATTTTCAATTAATCTTGTCGGCTGTTTGTTTCTCTTGGGTGTAGACATATCCCATATAGCATATTAAAAGTTTTCCTTTCTGCGATGTTATGAATTTTTCACCTTCAGTAATTTTGATATCTGAACTGTAATGAGAAATTTATTTAGAAAATGTTAAATATATTATACATGCTTTTTGTATTAAAAACAGTGCAAGTCTAAAATATACTTACATGTTTGGCTTTGTAGAAATTGTTGGATTTTGTGACGTTTTTTGTTGGTCTTTGGATGCAGTGCTTGTTTTTTTCTGTTGAAGAAAAATATATTTTTAATTCATTTGTTTAACAGTATTGTTTGTATTTTGGGGCATGGGTAGTTAGTGGGTTTTTGGGTTGGGAGTTTTAGTTATTGGATTAGTATTTTTTAAATTTATACTTACTTTGTTTGGAGGAGTTTCTTGGATGTTGTTTGAAGTTAGTTAAGTGTAGTTTGGATATTCTGTAGAGGAGAAATAATTTATAATAACAGGTTATTTGTTTAGTTTGTTTTGGTTTACTTTAGTTTTATTTTATCACATTATTAAATAATTTTCATATTTTACTTACTTTGTAAAGTTGAATTAGACGTCTTGGATGTGGCAGTGTGATGTTGTAGAGGAAATCTGGCAGAGATTTTGCTTCTGGTATTTTGCTGGTGTAATACAGATTTATGTTGATTTTTCATTGGTTTATATAGTGTTCATTTAATTGTACTTTAATTTTTATTTGTTTATTTGGTTTGTAGTTGTTTGTCATTGGTTTTTGAAACATGGGTTTAAATTGTTTTGGCAGTTGTTTCCTTTTTTGGTAAATGCTAATTAATGTTAAATTATGTTTTTTAAATATTATGTGTATATATTCAGTTATATGTTAGTACCTATTTTGTAAAGTAATAATGAAGTAAATGTATACATTTTTGTTTGTTAATTTCTTTGTCAAAATTATTTATTTGATGATGTGAGTTTTGTGAAGTATTGTGTAGTGGTGTTTTATTATAATATTGAAATTATTTTTAGTTATTTAGTTATATTGTGTGTGTTTGTACTATTGTTTATATTATTGTTATGTTTTGTGTTATTTGTATTATTTTTGAGGAGTCGATATTTGTGTGTTTACGATATTAATGTGGTTTATATTTTTGATTCCGATATTTTTGTTGTTTTGTTTGTTTATCTAATGATTACAATATTATTTTTTACGATATTTATGTTTTTGAAATTAGATGTATCAGTGTTTTTACTGGCAATATTTTTATTTCGGTATTTGTGTATTTTATTAAATAAATATAGGTTGTCGATATTTTTGTGGTCGATATTAGTGTGTTGATAATTTTGTTGGTCGATATTATTAGTGTCAATATTATGTCAGTGATCCATAAAACGTTGGCGAGAGAGCAGTAGTGATCAAAGAACAACATAAAGTGCAGTGTATCCTGAGTAGAAATATTATCACAGTGACAAGGGCCCAACTGATCGACCTTATGCCACTCTTGGGGTACTGCAAGGAAGAAAGGTAAGAGATTTAATCGGAACTTCGTTAGGAGGAAGCGATGGTAGGGAATTGAAATTACAGTTAGATAAGGCTATAGTAGTTGGGACATTTTTAATTAAATATAGGCCCGTAAAGTAGGTTTAAGAAGCTCCCTTGCTTTTATTTCCGCATTCACGATAGACAAATATTGGTTTTTGGCCCAGATCATATCTTTTTTATCAAACCCATTTTGGAATTCAAACAGATCTGGGCACCCCAGTTTCTCTGCGAGAGTCTTAATATAGCAGAGCCAAGGAATACTATTCCACCTCTCCAAGGTCAGGTTATCTTTGGCTATTTTTTTATTCAATTCTACTTCCGGACTAGTCCATACCCTTATCCAGCGCAATAGTGGAGCCACTACCACCAGGTCAGAGACATACCCTACCCCTAATTCCTGATGGACATGGTCCATGTATGTGTATAACTGAGTTTCTCACTGTTGTACATTCTGCCTCCAACCATGTCTTTGTCTTCCTCAAACTGTTTTTTTTGTCAAGTGCTATTCTTGATCTTCATGACATATCTAGGCAACATGTTGGTACCACTATGGTCAAATCTGCACACCTGCTCATTCTTCCTTCATTTGGCTCCGGGCCTCAGGCCCATCATGCTCACCCTAAGAGTACAGTATCTTCTTTCCCCCACTACTTTTGCTATTGTTTCAGTCAGATGTTTCCAGTAGACTAATAGATTCAAGCACTCCTACACTGTATGATCAAATCTGTCTTTAGACCTGCACGTCTGGGAGAATAATCTTTAGTCTCCATATCTTACTGAGCTTCCTTGAGGTGAAATAGTTTTGATGAAGAAAATTAAATTGTATTTTGAACAGGGCAAGGATGCCACCACTGTTAAGTGGTCAGCGTCTAGCAAGGCTGTCATCAAGCCGGCCAATCTTTTAGAGATGAAGGAAGTTCACCTGCCCAAAATGAAGCCATTTTGATCATGAGCTAAGACAGAGAGCAAGGACAACTATATATTTGCCAGCACTTTCCCCAGGATTTTATATTGTATATTCTACACAATAATATGTAGAGAGCGGTCTCTTCAAAGTCCTATCAAAACTATCACAGTCAGATTTCAGAACCAATAGTAGAGTCTTGCACATTTCTGGATGCATGAGTTTGGTTTGCACCTGACTTTCAAGAGCTAAGGAGTAGCAGTCTTTTGTGCTTTAAGTAAAATTTGTTTGGCAGGCCATCCAACCCTGGGTTCTGACCCCTAGCACTTCAATAGCTTGCCTAGTTTCAGCCAGGCCAGTGGTGCCTCCAGCGCAAGTCTTTGATCTGATGAAAGGGGAGAGCCTTATGTCCTTAGAAATTCAGTAAATGCACCCTATATCTCACTTGGTAGTGCATCCAAGGAGGTGCAGTAATTAACAAAAATGTCATTGATGTTGGTCTGTGCATAGTGCACACTCCAGGTTATCTCCTCACTGCATCACCACTGGAATTTGGGGCTCCTTCGGGGTCAGGAAGCTTTCTAACAATCTGCCTTATCTTTCACCCTCTCAGAGTTACTTGGCTGTGAATTTCTTATAAGCAAATCTGTTCAATTCATGTTTGATCATCTTGTACCTTTCTCTACATGCTAGTAATCTATCATTGCTCTCATCTCACAGTGCTACCACCTGAAGTTTACATGGAGGAAGCTAATGTGCAATATACTCCAGCCCAGGTTAATTAAGAACAGCCAGTGGGCTGTTATTGTTTTGTATAAGTACTGAGCTTCAGTCACAGGTCAGGAAGCTTCCGGGTCATCTGTGGCGCCACTAATCATCAATGTGCTGTCTCCTAAGCCACTGGTGAACAATCAAGCCTAAAGTTTCATGGAGTGCCTCCACTGCTGCAGCAGCCCTCTCTGCATGTGCAGAGTAGCAGATGGATCTTCTCTTTTGTACAGTCTAGATCGCAGTCTGTTCTGGGATGACCGGTAGATAAGGCTCCCAGAATTTGTCAGTGATTCAGCACATTTCCATACTGTCAATGTATCAGTGTAGATGTCAGGGGCGGCTCCTCCAGAATGGTGGGAGAGCGTCACCCCACTCGTCAGAGTCAGTCACAGAAAAATACAATGATAATATTATTTTATTTTTCTGTAACTGGCTCTGGCTGAGGCATGCCTGTGTAGGGCGGGGCCAGGCCATGTAAGGGAGGAGTGGTGGGCACCTAAAAGTGCACATGTCAGTTTGCCAGCTGTCTTAGGCCTGCCAAACAGGCATGCACGCTTCTATTTCTCCAACCCAACTGTGTTGCACATCCGGGTTGGAGAAATGCTGCAGGCACTGCCTGAGAAGCAGACCAGGCTGCTTAGACCAATCCTAGTGCTGCTCTCATGCTAAGTATAGCATGAGAGGAGCGTCTGGATTGAGTGGGGAGCCTGTGCTTTTCCAGTGCCTGCCGGGAAAGAAGTACAGAGGCAGCCGGCAGCAACAGGTAAGTTTGAAAAAAACATTTTTCCCCTAATATCCCCATTCCCACACCCCCCACTTTCTTTTTGCTGCAGCCCCCACTTTCCCATTGTACAAGACTTTCAGGTCTGCTCGGAATTATATCATGTACTTGAGGTGTAATTCAGGGAGCTGTTCCCTAACTTTCAGATATGCTCTTCTCTGTTGTTGAACCATTGGAGTGTAATCAGAGAAAATCAGTACATTTGCATCATCAATGGTGTATGGGCCATCCAGGCCAATCTGGAGCTTTTGTGGTGCCCTGGCCCAAAGAACCTTGGGATCTAGAATGACTAAACAGTGTGACCCTGGGCAATTGCTTTTCTTCACTGTGACTCCTTTTTTCATGATCATTATATTTGACTGCACCGTCAAATAATTGTTCAGGATGCAAAATCTACAAAAACATCTCCTGAATATTGTTTAATGTACCGCAATGTTGTTAGTTCTATAACAATAAAGGCCTTATATAGGAGACTCAATACACCTGCCTATGCACACTTACCTACCACAACCTGTCAACTGGAATCAAGGTTTTTGGCACAGCATGGGCATGGTCTGTTTTATAGCATGACTATGATTACAGTTACCCGTTCACCTTGTGAAAAATGCTGCACATCATGCCGACAGTCTCACCCATAGCACATTGCAGGGCCTCTTCAAGAAGCAGAACCTGAAGAAAACTGCCTATGCATGCTTGCCTACCACAATCTGTCAACTGGAAGCGAGGCTTATGTCACTGCATGAGCATCGTCTGTTCCAAAGCACAACTATGATTACAGTTACCAGTTCACCCTATGAAACATGCTGCGCATCATGCTGACAGTCTCACCCATAGTGCATTGCAGGGCCTCTTCAAGAAGCAGAACCTGAAGAAAATTGCCCTGTCTGCTCACTTTTTAACAGTGCTGGCGTCATCGCACCTAGCACACTGCAGGATTTTGCCTCTTTGGCTGCAGTATAACAGTTTACAGATTATCTGCCTGACTGGCCCTCCGGGCGGTGGTTGTGATAATATGGTCCTGTGTGCCTGTTCAACTGAGGAGAACTTGGCCAGGCAATAGGATGCAAGAGTTGCACTTAGTAACCCTTTCCAAAAAACATTCAGTACTAAAGCTCTTAGTTCATTCGGTGAGGCCCCAATCTGAATGCTGGTCCTCATAGCTTTTTCTTCTGTATCTTCGGCCCAGTTTTCAAGGAATGAGATTCTGTCTTGCATGATCTCAAAGTGCTCCTGAGAACTCAGATCTCGTTGTCATTTTTGCTTCGGCTTCTGACACAAGTTAACCCTACATCAAGCACTAGAGTGTCAATCTTTGCTACCAGCGCTGCATGAGTATCCTGTATAGTGAGCAGTATAGGTTCAATATGTCAGCAGTGTCTGCAGTTGCAGTTTCACCTCTTGCCTCCATGCCCTAATCTTCAACTATCAGCTCTCTTAAGCCTTTTACCTTATCTTGCTGGTTCTGCCAATATTACACGCGTGTCTTCCCTTCCTTTTTCTGGCTGTCCATTACTTTTTCTCACTGTTTCTTTTCCTCATGCACTCACGTTTCCTCCTGCTCCCTCACATACTCCTAAAGTCTGTTGCTTTCTCTCGGTTGTCCTACCCCACTAACATCTATTTTTCCCTCCATGCTGTAAATTCCAATAGGGTTGCCACCTGGCCAGTCTGTTAGCAAAATGGAGGGTATTTTGAAGTAAACTGAACCAAAGCTCATAGCTATTCTGTGTGAAATACAAGGTTAAAGCAGTTAATACAAGCACATATCCAGGGCCACTGGAATTATGCGACTGTATGGCTGTGGCGCTTTGTCGCACAGTTGTAAATTTGTCGCAGTTGCCACATAACCTATCATCTGCCTGATAATCTGCAGATTTTAACAGAAATTCTTTCTTTTTTTTAACTCAAACGGTTTAAAAGTTACTAAAAACACGTGTTGCTGCACAGTCGAAGGCCCTTTGCAAATGGTAACTGGTAACCTTACTGTTGATTATTTCTGTATTTGGGGATTATAATGGTATTATTGATGTATAACTAACGCTCAGACAGTATTAACAAGTGTAAAAATTACAACTTAATAAAGTAATACTATCACACAATGTGCCACATTACGCTGCATAAATTGTCTTGTCATGTCACATAATTTACTCAACCCTGTTGCATAATTTGACTCTATTCTGCCGCAGAATTCCAGTGGCCGTGCATATATTGCATCAAAATTATTTTCAAGCAATATACGTAATTCCTAAATGATTATTAAGACTAAAAGAGTCTTACTCTTCGTTGTTCAACATTTGGGTCTGAAAATGTCTTAGGATATGACTTGATGACTTTGATAGTTCAATGCAATAATTGCTGGCTTCACATTCACTCTGCTCCAGATGACGTCTTATTTTTGTCTATAATTCCGTGTGTGCATTGTGAACTCTTCAGGACTCCTTCACTTTCTGCAACACTCACTGTACTGTGTTTATTTTGTATCCTATTATCATCATACTTTATGGACATTATAAAATAAAATGAACTTGTTTGAGAAAAAAAGTTAACAAAGTCATGATTGAAATTTCAAAAAAGGCATGGAGCGGAATTTTCCATAACTTGTTATTCAAGTACCAGCTACGTCCCCATTTGTGTCTGAAAAAGTGTCAACCCTATCATATGTCCACTTTAAATTCACCTCTCCCGTACATTCTCTGCAAAAGTCTGTTGTGATGTGGGTCTATTCCTTTTCATATGCAGGATACCCTGTTGTTCATTCCTGGACAGGGAGGGAAGGCGTTACTTCACACCTAGAAAACCCTTTCACATTGCCAATCTCGACGCTGTTTTCATGCAGATACAACGATTAAGCAATGAAAGGCCCTTGTAGGGGAGGCTGCTAAAAGAAAGAAAGAGGTAAAAAAGGTAAACGCAGAGGCTTACTGTGAACGACAGGGCTTTCTTTAGGACAGATGCAATAATACCCTGGATGAACCTTGATTACTGCCTGGCAGCCTCAGCCCAACCTATGGCACCTGATTGGGGTGTTGGGTGGGTGATGGTGTCGCTGAAGTCCTTTCAGCCCTTTCAGTCCAATGGTTGTTGCGCGCCTGATATGGAGAGAAATGCTGTGTTTATGTTTCATGCAACATCCATTAGATCAAAACAGGGCCTCACATATGAGAAATGGGACTGCGTCACAGCGATAATTTGCAGTATTATTAGTGAGCGGCTGCTGTGCTACAATATTGGAAACACACGTCACTATCCCCGAATAGTAGATGCAAGCACATTTAGAATTTGAACGAGAGTGCCTGTGCACTGTCAGTGACCTGGCCAAAGAGGACATGAAACAGCTGAAATCGGATTATAAATCCAAGGCTGTTCTGAACAGGGCCCCCCAAACCCATTTGGCCCAGGACCCCTAAAGTCCTTAAGATGTCCCTGCGGTAGCCCCCTCGTCCCTGCTATTACAACTAAGGGTTAATGTTCCATAAACAGAAAAAAGGAACAAGCAGATAGGATAACAACATTAAATAAAATCTACTCATCTGGAATCCCCTTAAATGTCACCTCAATTGAGTTAGCCTGTAAACCTTACTAGCGCCCTGGAAAGCAGACTTCTGTTTATGAGGGGAGGCTCATGTGATAACTGCTGCTGGCTGTCTCAGCGGGTCTGATTTATTGAAACTGAGGCATGCACAATGTGAAATATCAATCACGCAAGCACGAAAAGGGCTGACCGAGAACGCACGCTTCTCACTATTTACATGCATTAGTGTTGCCAAGCAGCTGTTAGTTTGTAACTGGGGAAGGGGCTCTTTGGAGGTCAGCAGCATGAAAGTTCTTTTCTTTAAGGGGGAAAATCACTAAGAAAGGGCATTTTGTAGAGGAAGGTTTTTTCTATATATCTCTTGCTCTCCTCCCAAAAGGGTAGGGAAAGGATTTTGATTCAAAAGATCAGGAGGAATTGTGTTAGAGTCTATGGGCAGTATGCAATCATCTGCTAATTATAAACATTTACAGATCATTTCCATTTCCACTTCTGGCTCTGACTCTGAAGAAAATGAAATGGATGTTCCTATCATAAATCAAAGAAAAAAGTACATAGACAATGAGACATTACCTGAAATTCTAGCGAGAATGCAAGAAACCATGGGGTTTCTGGCAGAAGAAATTCGTTTAACTTCGTCTGATCCTGTTTTAAGATAATTTTGAGAAACCCCTGATCCTGGAATGCCTATTTACGAACATGTTATGATTGTTTTGATACTGAATTTAATGACCCTGATAAAATTAGCGTTCCTAGATTAATGTCAAAGCTATATTTGCTGGAAGATATGGATAAGAAAACTCCTAAGTCGGTGATGGTGGATTCAGTGGTGGCCAGTTTAGTGGGAAGCACTTTCAAGATTGAATAAAGTATTTTTAAAGACCAAACCCGGAAGAAGTTAGACTCAGCAATTAAAAATAGTTGTGCTGGAGCACATTCGGCCATGAGAGCCAGATTCTAAAGTGCCTTCAACAGCCAGGCACTCATTTCTAACATTTAGAATCTGTTTAAAGCAATTCAAGAAGGATCCCAGGGGCATATTTACAAAAAAATGTCAGAGCGCAGAGCCACGCCAAATTTGGCAGTGCAGTGCTCCAACATTTTTAAAACGCAGGGATGCGCTGTATTCACAAGAATACGTTGCACCCCTGTGTTTCCTCTAGCACTGGCACAAAAAAAAGCGGCCTAGCGCCATCACAGCCACCTTGCCACCATGTTGTAAGGGACAATTGTTTTTGTGCAGGAAGGGGCACCTTCCTCCACATAAACAATCAATATTGGCAATTTGCTCCTTCTATGTGTGCTGCAGAATGCATGACGCATGGACAGAGCAAAAAACAAGGGGAAATCAATCATTTCGCCTCGTATTGCCATTCTAACGCCTGGTATTCCGTAGCACTAGTTTTTGGTGCTGCATCATCCTTGCAAATCTAGCACAGCGTCAAAAACCAATGGATGTTGGAGTGGAATGCCCAGAGCAACACCTATTGCACACCCCTTTGCCGCAGAGGACTGCAGCGGAAAGGGGCATTTTGACAAGGTGGCGTTAAGCCACGCTAAGTGGCTTAGCGCCATCTTGTAAATATGGCAAATGGCGCTACGCCACCAGAGCATAAATAAAAATGACTTTCCGCTGTCAATATGGGCTTGTAAATATGCCCCCCATGTTCTAATTTGTTAGAGTCGATGGAGAAACAAGCTGAATTCCTTTCTGATATTCCACTTGAAGTGGCACGAGCATCTGCTTTGTATGAAGATGCTAACATTGCAACAAGATGTAGCGTGGTTCTCAAAAATCAACAGCCTTACATAATGCCTTTTGAAGGAGTACTTCTCTTTGAAACTGGATTCAAGAAAAAGCTATATTTACTTTTCAAAAAGAAGAAGCACTCCTGTTTTAGGCAACTAGTAGAATCGTTGGCTTTAACTGCCAAATCTTCACAGAAATCAGCATTTCATAAACCTTTAAGGTGGTCTCAACAACAGCAGTCTGTTTTTTCAGAAGTATTAGAATTAGAGAAATCAAAAAACAAAGCTAAGCTTTCATCACCAAATAAAAATCAGCAGTCCTGACTATGTTGAGATTTCACCTCCCATTGGCAGTTGATTACGGCAAGTTCAGGACAGTATGGGAAAACCCCACTTCCGATGCCAGGGTGTTGTAAATAATTAGGGAATGATACCACTTTGATTTTTCTGCAATTTCTGCAGAAACTGGGACCATAACTACTTATTGTCCTTCAAATCCAATCAAGAAAGAAGTAATGATAATGGAAGTAAATCACTGCCATTAAAGAAGGCAGTTACACTAGTACCCAAGAAGGAAAGGGGCGTTATTATATAGGGTTTTGGTTCCCGAACTATCAGGAAAATTCAGACTAATTATCAAAATAAGAAGAGTCAATAGATGAATCAGGAACATACCCTTCAAGATGGAGACTCTAGGAATAAAATTCAATGATTTTTTGATTACTGTAGAGGTGAAAGACGCCTACCCTCCTGTACCCAAAACCATGGATCATCAGAAGTTTGTTTTGTCTTTGAGGTTGCTACTTCCAGTTTCAAGTGTTACCCTTCGGAATACAATCAGCTCCAAAAGTATTCACTAAGATGATGGCACCATTAGTGGTTCTACTTCATCTCAGGAGTTTGAAGATCTATCCTTATTTGGACAACTGATTGTTCCATGTGTGAACATAGGAGGAAGCTTTGTAGGGGTGGAAGGCAATTCAGGTGTGCCTTCATGAGCACTGTTGTTGATCAACATGCATAAGTGAAAGACAGAACAAACAAAAGACAGATTATTTATTGGAGCCCATGTCAGGATGGATCTAAGAATGGTATTTCTCCAAGTGGAAAGAGCAGGGAAACTGCGAGAAGCAATTCATCAGATTATGAATGTTAGACCTGGCATCCTTGGCGTGGTTTTCCCTGACTTTTTGCCTCTACCTCCTGAGTTTTTGATGCTGTGCTGGATTTTGTTTTTGCTGGCTTAGATGCTTTGGGCACTTTGCCACTGCTGATCAGTGTCAAAGTGCACGTACTCCCTGTGTAAATTGGTATTGTGATTGGTTCTCCCTGATTGGCATATTTGATTTACCAGTAGGTCCCTAGTAAAGTACACTGAGTGTGCCAGGCCTGGTAAATCAAATGCTACTAGTGGGCCTACAGCACTGGTTGTGACACCCACATGAGTAGCCCTGAAAAGATGTCTCAGGCCTGCCACTGCGGTGCCTGCGCACAGTTTGTTAACTGCCAGGTCGACTTGGCAAGTGCACCCACTTGCCAGGCCCTAACCTTCCCTTTTCTTACATATAGGGCACCCCTATGGTAGGCCCAAAGTACCCCCATGGGCTGGGTGAAGTGTTTGTGAAAGGTAGGACATGTGCTGGTGTGTGTAACATGTCCTGATAGAGAAATACTGCCAATTTCGTTTTTCACTATTCAAAGGCTATCTTGCCCCATTTTACAAGCATATCTTCCCACAGGGATAAGATAGAAAAATGGAGTTTGGTATCCCTGAACTCAGGATTTAATAACACATCTTTTAGTAAAGATGGTTTTTTAATTATGTGTTTGAAAATAGCACTTTTAGAAAGTGGCTATTTTCTTGTTCAACCATCCTGTGTGCCTCAGCTTGTTTGTGGATTGACTGTCTGGTTTCAGTGTGACAGAGACAGAGGATGTGTATTCTCTGTAGCCAGTCTATGGGGGGGGGGGTTGAGGTGTGCCTGGCCCTTTCTGGATGACTCAGCCCTGAGATGAATAGACCCTGGCTGCATATAGAGTGGTGGGAGGAGATTTTCCTTGCACCTGAATGGAGCCTGTCTCCCTTGCACAATGCTGTCTCCACCTCCTGTGGTCATGCTGCAACAGTGAAGGCAGGACTGGTTTGAACTGGGCTCAGAGCCCCCTGCACAAAGAGAACAAAGACATTTTGGGGTTATAAGTATCAGACCCAAAACCCCAGACTTTAGATCATTCCTGGATTTCAAGAAGAACCTTTGCCAAGGAGAAGAGCTGGAGAGACTGAGGAGAAGTACTGCCCTTGCTGTGTGTCTGGGGTTGGCCTGCAGTTGCTGTTTCTGCCTAGGAAAGGAGAAGGACTTTGCTGTGTGCTGTGACCCCTGCTTGCAGGAGATCTCCAAGGGCCTGAAGTGTGCTGGCCTCCTGTTCTGAAGTCTCAGGAATACAAAGACTTCACCCCCAGCTCCCCTGAACTCTGCTGCTGTGAGTTCTAGCCTGCCAAGAGGTGCCTGTGCCAGTTTTGGGCCTCTGGAGGTTGTTGCTGCTGTTTGGGAGCTGGAAGAAAGAAGAAACTCAAAGAACTACAGAAATCAACGCATCGCTCTTCTTGCGGCTGTTTTTCCGACGCATCTCCATGGCGCGAGAAGAATTTCCACGCATCGCCGCGCCGCTGGATCGAGGGATCGCGGCTGAAGAGGACTGACGTAGCGCCGCTCGATGCCGCCGCATCGATCGCCGATGCATCCCGGATTTCCACGCATCGTGCCTGTGCGTCAAGTTCGTCCGACGCATCACCTGCGGACCGGAACCGTCATGAAGAATCGATGCATCACTCCCCGTACAGACCGGATTCGACGCACCCCTTCCTTTGCATGCAGCGGGACTGTCACATCGCATCCCCAAGGTCTCAGGAGGGTCGCATCTCTTTCTTTTCCGACTCTGCGGCTGTTTGGCTTTTGGAACTTTTATCGCATCTAGAGGTACTTTGGTGAAAAGTCACACATCATTAGTTTTCTATGTTACAAGTTCTTGAAACCCTTTGCAAAGTCATATTTTTAACTGTGTATGTTGGATTTTTGTTGTTTTGGTCTTGTTTAGTTTAGATAAAGATATTTTATTTTCCTGAACTGGTGTGGTGTCCGTTTGTGGTGTGTTCACTGTGTTACTGTGAGTGTTGGTACAAATACTTTACACATTGCCTTTTGGGATAAGCCTGTCTCCTCGTGCCAAGCTACCAAGGGGGTGAGCAGGGGTTATCTAAAGTGTGTATCCCCCTTACCCTGACTAGAAGCAAGGGTCCCTATTTGGACAAAGGTACCTACCTCTGCCAACTAGAGACCCCCATTTCTAACATTGGTGGTCAGCGGTGAGGATGTGAACCTGTATTTGTATTTGACCCACAGTGATTGGTGTACATCACTAGTTTTGTGCAGACCACTATGCAACCACATACTGTGTTTTGTTTTTGGTTCTATTTTCGAGTAACCCTTAAAGTATCCACGCATCATGTCTCAGAAGGGTAAACCAGCAAGTGAGATGGCAGAATTGGAGTTTGATATTGAAATGTTGCATACCTACAGAGTAGATCAGCTCAAGCAATTTTGCAAAGATTTTGGATGTCCCATGAAGAGCAGCTCCAGGAAGGAGGAGCTACAGAAGGCCTTAAGGGCCTGGCGGGAGGCCAAAGAGGCTGGGGAGACAGGTGATGCAGAGGTGGATGAGGATGCACAAGGGAATGGTTTCAGGTCACAGGATCTGCCTGTATCAAGAGTAGCCTCTAAGGCTGGCAGCAACCATTCCGCTAGACGTTTTTCCCCAGAGGAGTTGGAGGAAAACCAAAGGGTTAGAGATTATGAATTAGAGATCTTAAGGTTCAAAATGAAGTAATTGGAAATGGAGAACCAAAAGGCTGCCATGGAGAGGGAAAAGATGGCAGTGGAGAGCAAAAATGCTCGTGCTTTGGAGGAAAAGAAATTGCTTCTGGCTCATGAGTTGAGCATGGGGGAACTGGACATTAAAGTCAAGCAAGTGGAGTCCAGTTCAAATGGTGGCAGCGTACAGCCAGTGCAAGGGGGTAAGGTTTACATACCCAAGGACCTAGTGCAGAATTACCAGAGGGGTGAGGATATTTATGCATGGTTCACGGTGTATGAGTTAGCCTTGAGAATGAATGAGGTTCCTGAGAAGAATTGGGGGCGGACCTGTGGAAACACTTTGAGGCCACTGGGAGGGACACCCTGACACCTTTGGAGGAGGCGGGTAACCTGACCTATCCCCACATGAAGGAGGCTTTATGCCTCAGGTATGGGCTCACACCGGAGCAGTCCAGGGAGAAGTTCAGGAACTTCAAGAAGCTTGATTCCCATACTTGGGTTGAATGCATAAACATGTATAACTGTGCACTGGATGGTTGGATAAAGGGCAGCAAGGTAATGGATTACCCGGGGTTGTACAACTTGACTAGTTGGGAGCACTTGAGTAGTCTGTGTGTTCCAGAGCTGCATCAGCATCTATGAATAGTAAGCTAACTGATCCCAGGGAGCTTGCTAAGGAGGCGGACCGCTGGACTAGTGCCAGGGTCCACAAGGGGATTGTGGGTAACCCAGCCAAGGGTGGACAGGGTCCCCAACAGAAGAGTGGGGGGACAAGGGTAACAAAAAGGAGTTCTCTAAATGGCCCCAAAATAGTTCCCAGGGTAAGGAATCCCAGCCCCCCAATTCTAAAGTGTCCTGTCCCCATAAGGGCAGGCACGACTACCGGGGTCCCCACTGGTGCTACAACTGTGGTCAGGAGGGCCACATAGCATGGGACCCAAGGGCCCTAAGGCAACCCCAGCCCCCACTGGTGCACCTTCACCGGGGTTAGTGAGTGTAGCGCTGGGGAAGGAGTTGGTTCCTAGTGAAGGTGGGGAGCCAGCAGTTATGACCTTTGTCTCATTAGGAGACAGAGAGATGGTCCAGGGATGCTACCTGTCTGAGAACACTAAGAAGTACAGGCAGTGGGTGACCATCAATGGGAGGAGCGTGGAGGCTCTGAGAGACACAGGAGCCAGTGTGACATCTGTCAGATGTCAATTGGTGTCTGAAGAGCAGGTTATTCCCAATGTACTTCACCCTGTAGTTGCAGCAGACAACTCTGAGTGCCTGTGTAAGGTGGTGCTAGTTCCTTTGAGTCGGGGAGGGTCTCAGGTTCCTTGAAGGTCATTGTTAGTCCGTCCATGCCTGTAGACTGTCTGCTTGGCAATGACCTGGAGAGTTCCCCATGGAAGGAGGTGGAACGCCAGGCTCATTTGGAGATGTTGGGTCTGCCTGAGTGGGTCTGTGTGACCACTCGGTCAATGGCAGCCAGTAGGGGTAAACAAGAGGACCTAGAGCCTGAAACAGTGGCCCAGGTGCCTGCCAGGACGAGGAAGGGCAGGGGGGCATGGGAAACCAGCCCCAGAAGTTCCCACGGTCCAGGAGGAGGCAGAACCTGAGGTGAATGCCCTGGAACCTACAGGGGAACAAGTGGCCGAACTGGGAGACCTGCCTGAGCTGACCCATTGGCAGCAGGAAGGGGTCCCTCCAGGAGGAGTTCTGCAGAGCGCAGATGGAGTGCCCTACTCTTATTGGTTTGCGGCAACAGGCTGCAAACCAGGCAGCAGGTGATCAGTCAGGATCACATCTGAATTACTGGGAAGATGGATTGTTGAATAGTGAGCCTAAGGTCGCTGAGCCCGGTGCAGCCCGTGTGCTGGTGGTACCCAAGCACTTCAGGACTTTCCTACTGGGTCTGGCTCATGACGTGCCTCTAGCAGGACATTTGGGGTGCGACAAGACCTTTCAGAGGCTTGTCACCCACTTTTACTGGCCCCAAATGAGAAGGAATGTTGATACGCATTGTAGATGTTGTCAGACTTGCCAGGCAAGTGGCAAGAGTGGAGGGAAGTGTAAGACTCCCCACCAACCCTTTTCTGTGGTGATCACCCCTTTTGAGTGGGTGGGCATTGATATTGTGGGGCCCCTGGAACCCAAGACAGCCTTAGGCAACAAGTTTATCTTGGTCTTGGTGGACCATGCCGCCCGGCACCCGGAAGCTGTCCCTCTCCGGACAATCACAGCCCCCATGGTGGGCCGTGCATTGATGGGGATCTTTTCTCATGTGGGGTTCCCTAGAGAGGTGGTCTCTGACCTTGGTACAAACTTCCTTTCGAAGTACATGACATCTTTGTGGAAGGGGTGCAGTGTGGCATACAAGTTCACCACTCCTTACCATCCTCAAGGGAATGGGTTGGTTGAGAGATTCAACCGAACCCTGAAGGGCATGATAAAGGGTCTTGCAGAACCCATGAGACGGAAGTGGGATGTCTTTTTGCCATGCCTGTTGCTTGCATACAGGGAGGTACCGCAGAAGTCCTTAGGGTTCAGTCCCTTTGAACTGCCGTATGGTCCCCCTGTGAGAGGACCTCTGAGTCTGGTGAAGGAGAGTTGGGAGAGGATCCTGGTAAGACCCCACAAGATGTGTTCAGCTATGTGCTGGCCTTCAGAAACCAGGTTCAACGCTTCCAAAAACTCGCTCAGGCGAACCTGGAAGCTAGCCAGGAAGAAATGAAAAGATGGTATGACCAGAATGCCACTCTGGTCAAATATCAGCCTGGCCAGAAAGTGTGGGTGATGGCACCAGTGGAGCCTTGTGCGTTCCAAGATAAGTGGACTGGTCCATATGAGGTGGTGGAACGCAAGAGTGAGGTGACCTATTTGGTTGACTTGCAGACTCCTAGGAACCCTTTGACGGTCCTGCATGTAAATCGCCTCAAGCTGCACTTTGAGAGGTCTGAAGTAACTATGCTCCTTGCAACAGATGATGGAATGGAGGAGGAGAGTGAGCCTCTTCCTGACCTCCTGTCAGTGAAGGAACATGATGGGTCAGTGGATGGGGTAAACCTCTCTCCTACCCTGACCCCAGAGCAGCAGAGGGACTGTCGCCAGGTGCTGGGACAGTTTGCCTCCCTGTTCTCCTTGACACCAGGAGTCACCAATTGGTGCGTCCATGATGTGGACACTGGAGACAGTCTAGCTGTGAAGCAGACATTTTACAGGGTAGCTGACTGTTGGACCTGGCCCTTTTTGGCAGGTTCACCCCTGAACTTTTTGCCTTTTCCCTGGCATGGTGTTAGTGGTTTTAGGCCTCTGGGCACTTGGACACAGTGGTCCAGTGCCAAGTGCGTGCGCTCTCTGTGTGTGTGTAGTAAGCTTGGCCTGTCCTCCCATAGGAATGCATGGGGGATAGTGTGCCTGTGGTAATTCCTGGTATGAAAGGTGCAGTGTGGTCAAGTCTAGTATGTATGAATTCGTGAGAATAAATGCTGCGCAATGGTGTGCGCAGATTTATTGTGACTGGTGTAGAAATGCCACTTTTAGAAGTTGGCATTTATGTGTGCTCTGTGTCTGCCTGCCTGATGTGGATTGCATGTCTGGCTCTGTGAGTGACAGGGGCTGGGAGGTGTGTGTGTGGCTCCAGGAGGGGCAGGGTGAGTCAGCACTGGGCTGAATGGGACACCTGAGCTGAGAGTGGTGGGAGGAGAGATCCCCTGACCCTGAATAGGATGTTGCCTGCCCTGTACAATGCTGGCTCCACCTCTTGTGGTGCGTCTGATGTCCCTAGCCTGTCTTGTGAAAGCGAAGAGGAGCTGGGCAAAACAAAGTGCTCCAAAACTTCCCTGAACCAGTTGCATCTGGTTCCCCCATGCCCTGCACCCTAACACAAAGGAAAATGGTGTATAAAAAGAAGGGGCTGTGACCCCATGAAAATGTTCTTGTTCTTGTTCCTGGACTCGAATCTGCCAAGGGCGTGCTGCTGCTGGGGCCCAGGGGGCTGCCAGGAGGGCTTGCCTCCCTGGGCCCTGTATTGCCCCTGGATCTCAAGACCAACCTCTGTCCAAGGAACTGAAGGAAGCTGCAGGAGAGGACTGTCCTTGTGTTGTAGAAGAGGGAAAAGGAGCTGTAAGAGAACTTTTTAATCTTGAACCTGCAATCACCCAAAGGCTAGAGAGAGAACTAGCCTCCTGACTGGTCTCAGGCCCAGTAGACTTCATTTCGTCGCTAAAGCCTGTTAGCGAGCCGCCACAGCCGAGGAGCGTCAAGAAATCCGTCGCACGGCTGCCGCTGAGTGCTCGCTGACCAAATCATCGCGCCGCACGCTTACAGATCGCCATTTTGTCGCTAACGCCCGTTAGCGAGCCGCCCGCAACCGAGGAGCATCAAGAAATCCGTCGCACGGCTGCCGCTGAGTGCTCGCTGCCCAAAGTCATCGACCGGCACGTTGCGGACCTTGGAACCATCGCTAACGCCCGTTTGCGAGCCGCCGCAGCCGAAGAGCATCAAGAAATCCGTCGCACGGCTGCCGCTGAGTGCTCGCTGACCCGATCATCGCTCCGCACGTTTGCGGGCCTCGAAACAATCGCTAAGGTCCGTTTGCGAGCCGCCGCGACCAAGAGCGTGAGGAAAAACATCGCTATCACGCCTTAGCAGCATTTTGTGGATTGACACCAACGTTTTACATACTTATTTACCGGACCAGAGGGGCACGTGTTCTTTTTCAGTGCCACAGTGTTTGGGGGCATTGTTTGCTACAGAGCCCCGTGTGGCTCCATCATTTGGCCTCAGTATTTCAGAGCCTACGTGGCTCCACCATGTACATATTTATTTTAAAGCGCCAGTGCGCTCCACAGTGCTTGGGGACATGTTTATTCTTAGAGCCCGTGCGTGGCTCCAACGCTTTGTATTTGTTCCAGAGCCCATGTGGCTCCAACGATGTGGGCATAATTTGTTTTAAGGGCCACTGAGAGCCCATGCCTCATTTATACATTTCCAGCTGCCCAGCAAGTAGTGGGCAGCTGCAACGTTTAGGTTATTCTTTCTTTTAGGGGACATGTTTTGAAGTTAGGAGTGAGCTGCACTCCTTTGCCCCAGTACTTTCCCAGCTGCCCAGCAAGTAGTGGGCAGCTGCAACGTTTAGGTTGGGCGCAATTGCGCACCCTTGACTTCTGCTGCGTTGGCAGCACGCCCTGACTTTTGGGACACAGGGCATTTGAGCCCCTGTAGAGATGGCCAGTTGGCCCAGGGGGGACTGTTAGGTTTATAGGGCGCCAGGCCCTAATGTGATTTGGGTGTTAGTGAAGCCTCTTTCCTAGGATTTATAGGCAAATGTGATTTATACCTCTGCTATGGTTCTTTCTACTATGAGGTTATGTGCTACTGTGAGTATGTGGTGCTAGGAAATGTGATGCATTTACTATGGTTTACGCACCCTGTTTCATACCTCTAAAATGTGGTTTCTATGCTTGTGAGGTTATTACTTCCTAATGCGTTTAGGTGGTGAGCTATTTTCCCCTGAGATTATTTCCTAATGTGATTTATACTTAGGATGTTATTGTCTAATGCGTTTAGACTGGAGAGATAATTGCATAATGGGTTTATGGTGGTGAGGTTGGCGCATAAGGTTTTGCGCCTAATGTGATGCTGTGCATAATGTGGTTTATGTTACAGGCTGATGCTGAGTACAGTGGTTGCCAGTGATTACTGGTTGTACGTTTCTGATATGTCCTACATTTATTATGTGTTCTACATCTATTACCTTTTACTAAGTGATGGTCCTGACAGTGGTCCCCGTGGCCCTGTCATGTGTACATAATCCCCTGTAAATATTGTCCCGTGCCAGTTGGCACAGTGTATTGTATGTGCGTACTATTCTAATGTGTTATGATAATACAAAGGCTATTTTTATATATAACCTTGTGTGGAGTTCCTTTTGTAGTGTGCCTTGGGTGTTGGGCTGTGTGTGTGCTGCGCAAACGCTTTACACATTGCCTCCGGGATAGGCCTGACTGCTCGTGCCAAGCTACCAAGGGGGTGAGCAGGGGTTATCTTGGGTGTGTAACTCTCTTGCCCTGACTAGAGTGGTGGTTTCTGCTTGGCTTTGGCGCAAGCCTTAGCCAACCAGAAATCCCATTTCTAACACTGACAAAGTCAAGGCCAGCATCAAGGAAGAAGTTTCCAAGATGTTGGCGTTAGGGGTGATACAGCCCACAAGCAGCCCCTGGGCTAGCCCAGAGGTCTTAGTGCCAAAAGCTGCTGCGCCCGGTGCCACTCCAGAACTCCGGTTCTGTGTGGAATACCGTGGGCTCAATGCGGTCACCAAGACTGACGTGCACCCCATCCCCAGAGCTGACGAGCTCGTTGATCGGCTGGGAGCTGCCCGGTACCTCAGCACATTTGATTTGATGTCTGGGTACTGGCAGATTGCCTTAACCGATGGGCCAAGGCGAGGTCTGCATTCTCAATGCCAGAGGGGCACTTCCAGTTCTGGGTTAAGCCCTTTGGGTTGAAGAACGCCCCTGCTACCTTCCATGGACCGGTCAACCGGGTACTGTCTGGGCTGGAGGAATTCAGCGCCGTTTACCTGGATGACATTGCTGTGTTCAGCTCCAGTTGGGAGGAACATTTGCAACACCTCTGTGAAGTGTTGAAGGCTCTGCAAAGGGCAGGCCTCACTATCAAGGCTAGTAAGTGCCAGATAGGGCAGGGGTCTGTGGTGTACTTGGGACACCAGGTAGGGGTCGGTCAGGTGGCGCCCCTACAGGCAAAGATTGACACCATTCTGGCTTGGGAGCCCCCCAAGACCCAGACAGAAGTGAGAGCCTTTTTAGGTCTCACCGGGTACTACAGATGGTTTGTCAAAGGGTATGGCACCATTGTTGCCCCCTTGACAGAGCTGACTTCAAGGAATCAGCCCAGGAAGGTGATCTGACTGATGCCTGCCAGACCGCTTTTGATGCCCTGAAATCTGCCATGTGTACAGCGCCCGTTCTTAAGGCACCTGATTTCTCCAAAGAATTTGTTGTGCAGACAGATCTTCAGAGCATGGTGTGGGGGCAGTATTCTCACAATTGAATGACGAGGGCTTGGACCAACCTGTAGCTTTCATCAGTAGGAGGCTACTTCCCAGGGAACAGAGGTGGAGTGCAATTGAAAGGGAAGCATTTGCTGTGGTCTGGGCGCTGAAGCAGCTAAGGTCCTACTTGTTTCGGACTCACTTCCGGGTTCAGGCAGACCACAGGCCCCTCAGATGGTTGATGCAGATGAGGGGTGAGAATCCAAATCTGTTGAGGTGGTCCATCTCCCTACAGGCAATGGACTTTACAGTGGAACACCGGCCTAGTACAGAAAACGCCAATGTTAATGGTCTGTCCACATTCTTCCGCCTTAGTGATGAGAACTCCCAAGAGGGTGAGTAGTTCTCCCCACTTTTCAGCTGGTGGGGACACGTGTTAGACCTGGCATCCTTGGCGTGGTATTCCCTGAATTTTTGCCTCTACCTCCTGTGTTTTTGATGCTGTGCTGGATTTCGTTTTTGCTGGCTTAGATGCTTTGGGCATTTTGCCACTGCTGATCAGTCTCAAAGTGCAAGTGCTCCCTGTGTAAATTGGTATTGTGATTGGTTCTCCCTGATTGGCATATGTGATTTACCAGTAGGTCCCTAGTAAAGTGCACTGAGTGTGCCAGGGCTGTTAAATCAAATGCTACTAGTGGGCCTGCAGCACTGGTTGTGCCACCCACATGAGTAGCCCTGAAAAGATGTCTCAGGCCTGCCACCGCGGTGCCTGCATGCAGTTTGTTAACTACCATGTCGACTCGGCAAGTGCACCCACTTGCCAGGCCCTAACCTTCCCTTTTCTTACATATAGGGCACCCTATGGTAGACCCAAGGTGCAGTGTATGTGAAAGGTAGGACATGTACTGATCCGTGTAACATGTCCTGATAGTGAAATACTGCCAATTTCGTTTTTCACTATTGAAAGGCTATCTTGCTCCAGAGATCTAATGATACTCATAATAGAAACTGCTAAAGAACTGGCAGCTACATTGAAAATTTAGCTTATGGAATTAGAAGATAAGATCAAAAAAGCTAATGTTTTAGAGGAAGCAAAAAAGAAATTAGAAGAATCAGACAGAGATCTGGCGTCTTTCTCTGATTATCTAACTAAACGTAAAACAGAAAAACTCATAAAAGATTAATCCTATGATTAATAAGATAGATACTGATCTTAAACGGATGAACTCACTACACTTGACCATCATAGGAAGAGTGAATGTATTAAAAATGGTGATGCTTCCTAAAATTTTATATCTATTTCGTACACTCCCTATAGAGGTGGAAGGATCAATAATTAAGGCTCTAGACTCGGTATTCAGAAAATTCATATGGCAATATGGGAAGGTCAGGAGGTCACTGAAAAAGACAACCTTACCACAGGTTCGGGGTGGTTTGGCAGCTCCAAATCTTACCTTTTACTACTGGGCAACTCTATTGCAACAAATGAAGGTGTTATTTTTTGATAATGTTGGACCTGGGGGTGGATTGAATTCTGGTATCCCCACTATTTATGAACTCGCATTAGGAGATAAAGGAAGAGCACTACTACTTCGGCAGGTAGAACCTAGCTACTTTAAAAAAGTAAGATTTAAGATCATATTGAATGCCTGGAAAACATGGTGTAAAATACAAAAATTCATGAAAATTGAGAAATACACTAGATATACACCTATCTGGAGGTCTTCCCTAAGCTCCCCAGGGCTTTATGATATCATAGGAGACACTGGGAACATTCCGGGGTGCAGGTTGTAGGGGATATCCAGGCCAACGGCTCTTATTATTCTTTTTCTGAATTACAAAGGAAATATGGATGGACACTATCTCAAATACCTCCAAGTAAGAGGATTTCTGGGCAAACAACAACAAGCTATATCTAGTAGTAGGATAGTGCTATTTGAGACTCTTAAGAGGGATTCTGTAAGCTCAAACCCTTGTATAGTATATTAATAGGGGCAGCCCCCGATGATATGGAGAAACTGGAGGCTAAGTGGGCAGATAAATTAGAAAATAGTGAGGTAGATATGGATATGTCTCTATTGCTGGCAAAAAAAGTGCTCCTCTCATCCAATTTAAAAGCACAACACTACAAAACAATCTGTAGCTTATATTTTACTCCCTATAATTTATTTAAATGGGGGAAAAGGGAAGACGACCAATGTCCAAGATGTGGGAGGGGACCGGCAGAGGAGATTCATATGTTTTTGGCTGTCCACAACTCGGTTTGTTTAAAGCGGAGGTAACTAAATTTTGGAGAAGATCCTGAGTAAAAAGTAGTACTGACTCCCACACTCATGATGTTGGGATATGATAGTAATGCCGGACTGGATCAGGCTCAATCCGGTATATTATTCATTTCAGTAACTATTATTCGGTTACTTATCGCAACTAGATGGAAAGATACATCGCCTCCACTTTTTCAAGAATACTTGGCCAGACTTATGGCTATATATAAGTGGAATCAGCTTTGTATGATTGTAAGGGCCGTCAGGCCAGGAAATGGGGTGCGAAATTATGGAGCTCTTTATCTAATTGGGTAGAAGGGGAGGGGGGAAATTAAGGGGCCATGTTAAATTAGGGTTTTCTTTTTGCTTATTGTATTATGATTTTATGTATAGGAATTGTATTCCTTTTTTTTTTTCCTTTTTCTATATTGGTTGGCCTCCATTCCTTTTCACTTATGTGTCATATGTTTTAAACAAGATCGTGTGTATAATTTTCTTTTGTTTTCCTTTTTTCTCATTTCTTTATGTTTGTAATGTATGAATTTGAGTATGTATATGAATCTGAATTTGGTATTTGTAAATATATCTTCTCCAATAAAAAAAAAAACTCATAAAAGATAAACGTTTTTATTCATTAGAAAGAACATACCCCTATCTAGGTGTAAATTTCTATAAACAAAATCAGTATGTTAATGATAGTATCTCTAGAAAACAGAAGGTTACCACTTTCTCAGATACCTCAGATTCGGAAGGTGAAGGCAATTCACATTACTATGAGCCTCAAGGAGCATATAACTCTTTTACCTCAAATCAAAATATGCGTCAGCCTTTTTTGGCCCAGCGTGGAAAGCGCCAAGGCCGACAGAGAGTGAGATTCCAATCACAACCCAGAGAGAACTATCAGAATCACCACTATCAACCGGATACCCAACATGTGCTGGAAACCCGAAACAGACAATACTTTAGACAAGGGATGTGATCCCGATCTTCAACTTGTCATCAAATACTTTGGACTCTGCTAGCATGACCTTACTTTCAAAAGGTTTATCATATGTCCCCCATTTGCATGTCAATAAATTTGAACTTTATCGGGACATAATTTTGTTCTTTCGTAAGATTAGATTAAAAAGATTCTTCAGCTCTGAAGAACAGAGTAACACTGAGTTGCTCAGAGTGAATGAGCTATCACTACCTTCTACTTTTACGCCTTCATTAGATCAGGTAGGACCGGAAGTGTCAGTCTTTGAACATACTGTCTTAAAACGTCTTGATCAGGCTTTACGCTATATTCCTAAGCCGATTTATAATTTAGACAAGGAAGAATTCCTGTCTCTAAAATCTCTAGCTCAAGACAAGGCTGTCACGATAAAAAATTGCGATAAAGGTGGGGGAATTGTAGTCATTGACACAAATATTTATGAACAAAAGATGCTAACCATGCTCAATGACCAAACTTTTTATTCTAAAATAACATTAAACCCCACTCGCAGAGTAGCTCAAAAAATTAAATCCCTCACTAATTTAGCATTGAATGCAGGTCGCATTAGCAAGAAAGAATAAGAATATCTGAATAGTTCACAAGGGAAGACACCCTGTATCTATGGAGTACCAAAGATACACAAAAACGCTAGGGACCCGCCATATCGACCTATTGTATCCACAACTGGATCAGTTACAGAACCATTGTCTAAATTAATTGATAACAAGATCAGACCGTTTATCCCTAATATTCCGTCGTATATTAAAGATACGAGGGATATGATCAATAAAGTTGAAAATCTCCAGTTTAACTCACACACTAATATTTTAGTGACTCTAGACATAGAGTCACTTTACAGTAATATCCCCCAAAAAGAAGCGTTGGAGGCTGTTGAATGGTTTATTGACAAATTTGAGATCCCCTGCCCTAAATCCTTCCTGGTAAAATGCTTAAATATTGTGTTGACAGAAAACACCTTTGAGTTTGGTCATAATCTGTTTCATCAGATTAAGGGCGTAAGTATAGGAGCTTCAGTAGCACCATCTGTAGCAAACATCTATATGGCTCTCTTTTAAACCAAATTCATATACAATGAAATCGCCCCTTTTTTTGAGTCAATCTCCCATTGGTTCAGATATATAGATGATATCTTTTTTATCTGGACCGATGAGGAAGAAAATCTACAGGAATTTTTACAATGGCTCAATTTTGCAGATGTCAACCTTAAGTTCACTGCACACATAAGCAAACAGGAAGTTGAATTTTTAGACATCTTAATTAGACACAATACAGGGGTATTGGAAGTAGATCTATTTGTTAAACCTACTGCGAGGAACACCCTCCTTCATTTTAATAGCTACCATCCACGCACTCAAAAGCAAAGCATTCCTTTTTCACAATTTTTGCGACTGCGACGGAATTGTACAAGGTTGTCCGATTTTGACTCGCAAGCTATTGCTATGAAAACTAAGTTCTCAGCAAGAGGATATCCCCACCGGCTGGTTAGGGAATACTACAAACGAGCTAGATTTTATGATAGGGACCACCTTTTAGTATCCATCACCAGTCCGAAATCAAACCAACTCGTATGTGTCACAAAGCATTCTACTCTGAATGCTAAAGTTAAACAAATCATTAATTCAAATTGGCACATCTTAAATAGCGACCCTGAACAGGAAACTAAACTTGCCAAACCACTGTTTGCGCATCGTCGCAACAGAAATATCAAAGACATGATAGTGCATTCACGATTCAACTCTGGTCAACCCTTTACTCAAAAGACCATTGATGGGAGTGTACAGGTAAAAGGAACCTTTAAGTGTTCATCATGTAAATCTTGCGACACAGTTATGGAAGGAGAAGCCTTAGTCCATAACGGTTACACAATTCATGCACAGCAGTTATGGAATTGTAAAACCCAAAATGTTATCTATCTGATTCTCTGTCCGTGACAATTAGGTTATGTTGGAGAGACATCTTGGGTAGTCAATACTAGAATCACAGAACATCGTTCTGCGATCCGACAGCTAAAATGACTGCACCATTAGTCAAACATTATCTTGACTTGAGTCATAAACCAGAAGATATGCGATGGCGAGGTTTAGAAAAAATTAAAGTTGCAGATGACAATGGAGGCCAAGAAATCCGCAAAAAAAGGGAAGTCTTTTGGATCTTCTCTTTAAATACATTTAAATGCGGGTTAAATAATGACCTGCCATGGGAAAATGCGATTTAGAGTAAATTTGTTATTTTTAAGTAAACTGCAACGAGGGTACACTTACATTACTATAGTACTTACTCTCTCTCCTAAAATACGAGTCGCTTAAAAATTATTTTCATAAAAATAATTAATTTAGAAAGATTCTTACATGTGCAGCTATCAGAATAGCACTAATATTTATTTTAAACCTATTGTGCTTGAGGTATTTAATATTCTGGTATAGGTCTTATAAAGTCATGCATCTATGATCCAGGAAGTGTAGAATCAGTGTGACATAAACAAAGCGGGTTTGCATTCTAGTACTCTTTACGTGATTACGGCTCGTAAGAGTTAACTGACTACAGTGGTCACAGTCGAGCGCTTCCTTACGTAATTACGGTCCGCTGGAGTCATCTGACTGGAAATACGTAAAACAAACGGGTATTTAAATTGTAAGCGAGCGCGGGAAGCTCTGTGTAGGAGCCACCCATCCAGCACTCGTACGCAGCCAGTTTGGACGTCTACACGCCAACGCGGTTAAATTAATTGAGTAGGTAAGTAACGCTCGCGTTCTGCTGTCCGTGTCCAGAATCAGTAAATACGAGATTTTTTGATAGTGATATGTAGTTGTAACACAAAACTATATTAGAATATTACTTAGGGCACTGCTTTATTTTAGCGTGGCCCTATATGTCACCATGGCAGATTAAAAGCTACTGACCGCGAAACTAACTATAGCCTTACTAAAGGAGCAACGTAAATATCGGTATAACGTTTGATAGTTATATCCAGAATAATCGATAAGATGTACTGAATACATATACATTTTTCTGATGGGTACTCGAGTCAATGAGAATACATTTTAAATGTTTTTAACTAATTCATGGGTGTGCTCGATAGTATTACAATTATGTATATAAATATACATGAATGTTATTTCGAATAGAGTAATATAAGTGTACATATCTATTACTCTTAGAGCATCCAGACGTTTGCTGTTGGGAAATTCTGTATAGATGCCCAAATAGTGCACTGCAGGAACAGGACCCTACCTATTATCACATCGCAACTATCAGTTGTTGCGATAGTATCAGGTACTTGTCTGGTTATTACATAAGTTTACAGCTAAACTCTTCACGAGCACTTTTAAAGATTATGTCTCTAACATTTGATAATTGTTGTTCCTTTTAGAGAATTTTAAAGAAAAACAAATACACTTTTAAAATACCAGCCGTCCTGTTGAGATACATATCTATATATTGGACATTAAGGGTAACTATTCCGCCCTTTTTAATTTTAAATAAATAGGAGATCTCTAGCTAAAGATATATATTGATGACTTGTATTGATTTCCCTAGATTAAGGTCGCCTCTCTATTTGGACCAAAATTTCATACTTGACCTAAATACAGCTGGAGGTTATCTACAAAGATTATTTAGTAAGCATTACTATCATATTCCTAGTCTAAAGGGTCTGCACAATTTTCAAATAGGTTTGAAGTGGGACTAATTTCATTTTCCTCCATGGTGATTCCTACCACATTCTCCCTTATTGTTCCATTCTGGATATCCCCAACTTTTCTCAGTCTTTACACTTGGGTTGTGGTATTAACTGGAGTATTATATCCCTCTTCTCTATCTACTTTCGTAGTACTGCTAATTGCAACTCGTGGTTGAAGGTATATGGTCGATCAACTGTGTAAAAACCAAGAATCTCAGTGTAACCTCTAAATTATTATTTTTAGGTATTTGTGTGGCATTCCTGATGAAGGCGCAAAGTGCGCCGAAACACGCGTTGAAGACCCATCTTACTGCCACTGTTTGTGTTTTAGTATTTTATACACTGTGGGGCATATTTACAAGCCCCTTGCGCCACTTATGGGCCGCCGTTGCGTCACTCATGTGACGCAGCGGCGATCCAAACCATGCGCCACGTTGCGCAATATTTACAACGTGACACATCTAGGGAGATGCGTCACGCTGTAAACCCCTGCGCCACATGAAACCTGCGTCAGGTTTCATGTGGGCGTTCCAGCGCAGGGTGGGCGTTCCCTCGCAGGTACACCACGTAAAAGTGACGCAGTGAAATCTACAAGATTTCACTGAGTCACTTTTACGCCCATGCTGCGTCAAAACCCTGCGCCTGCTTGAAGCAGGCGTAAGGATTGACGCACCATGTTAGGGATAGGGCACCCCCAAGCATTGCTGGAGCTGCGTCGCACTTGTGACGCGACTCCAGCAATGCGCCGCCTTTCCGTCTGGGGATGCGACACGCATCTGCCAATCTGTGCGCCACGGCGCGCCGCATTGTAAATGCGGCGCATCGGCAGTGGCGCAAGGGCAAACTTGCATGTCGCATCTTTCCTGGCGCATCCCTGCTGATTTGCAGGGATGCGCCAGGGAACGTAAATATGCCCCTAGATGTTTGTGATACATTATGTTTTGATAATTTTATTTGTTTTTGATGTATAGAGTGTGTTGTATTTATTTTTTATTTGTATTGTTTAAATTAAATTGAATTTTGTGTTTTCATGTTGTATCAAAATTTTAACCAATTCTAATTAAAATTGAGAATTTTTAAACAATAAATTGGTTGTTACACTGAGTTCAAAATATCAAAAATGTCCAGATATTAAGGTCTGTAAATATTGTAGACTGCTAATTGCCTAGGGGTTTGTTTCCATTGCATAATTGCCCTGCCCTAGGAATTGTGACATCACTTTATCTTGCCCCGTAGGACAGAATGAATGAAAGACATTTCTAGAGCGCATGGTTACCCGGGGGCATCCCAGCGCTAAATGCAAGGCAGCTTCGAGTTCGAGAGGAGTTAAGGAAACAAGAAGGTCTTTAGAAGCTTGCGGAAGGTCAGATAGTTCGGTTCCAGGCGAATCCATAGGGGTAAATGATTCCACAGTTTGGCAGCATTATACGCGATGCGGCACCCTCCGCTTCGTGATTTCCTTATTTTAGGAACTGCTGCCAACTGCTTGTTGTCAGATCTTAAAGACCTAGAGGGGCGATAAGGCTGAATGATAGATCTGAAGATCGGTGGGCCTTTGCCTAGAAAGGCCTTGTGAGTGATACACATCGCCTTAAATTGGATTCTTTCTTGAATCGGTAGCCAATGGAGCGAAGTAAGCGCAGGTTTGGCTGAAGTGCGTTTGGAAGAATTAGTAAGCAGACGTGCCACACAATTTTGCATAATCTGCAGCTTTTTGATAGTAGAAACTGGAGCTCCTAGGTATAGAGCGTTTGCGTAGTCCAGGAGAGACAGAATTAGTGCCTGGACCAGCACTCTTCTAGCAGCGAAAGGAAGCAAGGGGAGGATCTTTCTTAGCATTCTTAAGATCCCGTAACAGCAAGCTGCCACCTTGCGTGCTTGCTCCTTAAAATCCAGATTGTGAGCCACCCACCCCTCAGAATCGGGAATGCTTTGTAACATTTTGCAAGCAAAAAGGTCAATTTTTTTTTATTGTTTCAGTTAATTAAAACCATAACAATACAACTACTAAAATGGAGAACTGCAATAAAAAAATTGTTTTCCTAAAATTCATAAAAATCTTTTGTTTAACAATTATTAACACCCAAGTTTATATAGAAATATCATAGTTCAGTCGATTTAATTATTAATAAAATGCAGACGTTTTCAAAGTACGTAGTTTGCAGTTAGTAAATCCGGAGCATTGATTGACTCGTAATCCGCTATATATAATTGAAAATGTTCCTCCCAGTGTTCTTGCATTGTTCTCCCTTGTGTTCGGAAGACCCGATCTACCACTGACCAGTCCGTCTTATTTGGTGTTAGGGAACAACGCACAAGATTCTTTTTTTAATGCTTGCGCATGAACGGAGAGGAACTTTATTAGTTGGCAGTTCAATGAAGTGTCTGTTGGATCCAAGCCCGCTATAATTGCCGATCTGCAAGTCCTTATACCTCTAATGTTCATGGCGTGTTTTAATAAAGTGGCTCGTGCTTGTGATAATTTAGGACAGATGCAGACTAGGTGGACTAGGTCCTCTTTGCTGCTCCCACATAGTCTACATTCTTTCGACCCTTTGTAGGCCCAAGTTGGCTGGTCCGCAATGGACGGCAGTTTGCCTAGACGCAAGGCCATTAGTTGTAGCTTTCTGTAGGCCGAGATAGTGATATTTAAATATGGCGCTGGAGTGAGTGTCTTGTAATTGGTCATTACCATCCAAGCGTGTTTTCTCATACTGAAGGTATTTTTATCAACTAGCAGCGAGTGAAGTTTTGCTGATTTATTTATAATTTGCTTAAAAGCTGAGAAGGGCAGGTTGGTTTCCCAAAGCTCACCTGTACAGGTTTCTAGTAATGCCTTTTTTAGGTATTGATTGTATGGGGACTTTTCATCTTTCTCTAATTCGTCCCACAGAGCCTTATCAATTCCGAGTCTACAATATTTTGCTTGAGGCTGTATCATTGCTTGATGGTTGCATACATTCTCCCCAGTGTTTCGTTGGTTACCCCAAATTCTAGTCTAACCTGAGCTGGGGATGCTGCCTGATGAATTTGAAAGACTCTTTTGTAGATTGTAACTTGAGATTTGGTTAGCAGGTCGGCGTCTTTCCCGTATAAAGCCCTACTGCCATATGATAGTGTTGGTAGCATTTTGGCTTTTATTACTGCTAGTAAGGGTTTAAATGATGGCCCCTTAAGATTTTTGATAAGGACCTGAAGGTGAATGATAAGGCTTTTGTTCTCTGAGTCATGTAGGCTTTTGCTCCCGGTGGTTGTGCCTGTTGTCGATGTAGAACCCCAGATACTTGTAGTTAGATACTACTTCTAACTTTTTGCCCTCTAGTTGGAATTGCTGTTTAGCTGTCTGATGTCTGCTAATCAGCATTGTTTTGCTTTTTGTAATGTTTATCTCTAGCTTGTTCTCAGCTATAAATTCCAGCATTCCTACAAGTGATCTTCGTAAGTCGATCTTAGTTAGGCTCATCAAAACAACATCATCCGCGTACGATAAATGGGATTGTGGTAAAGTACCTAATTTAGGTGGATGGGATATGATCTTGTTAAGTTTTGGCGCAAGGTCTGCCATGAAAAGATTAAAGAGATGGGGGCCAGGACACATCCTTGTTTGAGCCCTTTGGTGGTTTTAACTTTTCTTGATAGCCTTGTGCCATCTCCCAGTTTTACTCTCATCCATGTAGTGGAGTATAGGAGCAATATTCCTCTAAGTATTTTATCAGGGATGTTCCATGTGCTCAATTTTCCCCATAGGATATGACGGTCCACGCTGTCAAAAGCCGCCTTTAGGTCGATAAAACAGAGGTGCAGCTGTTGTTTCCTTCGGATATATTTGTCAGCAATCAGCGAGAGCAATAGAATATTTGTTATCGTCCCGCACCCTTTCTGAACCCTGTTTGATTAAGTGGGATCCGTTTTGAATTGTCGGACCAGGTAATCAGATCTTCCAGTAGTAGTGAGGCATAGTACTTTGCATCCATGTCCAAAAGTGCTATCAACCTGTAGTTTGTTGGAGACATTCTATCTCCTCCTTTAAAGATCGGAGTAATTATTGATCCTTGCCAGCTTGACGGGGTTCGCCATTCTCTCTCCACTTCTTCAAACAGGTTTTTCAGTCTTCCGCTCCAGAAATCTGGAGCTGATTTGAAGATTATTGGGGGGATGCCGTTTGGACCTGGAGCCCCGTTTCCACGACCCTTCAGGAGTATTCTTCTTACGTCTTCGTCACAGAAGCCTGAATTTCCAGATGCAGGTTCTACACCACAAGCTTCTCTCCATTGTGCCTCTTCTGTGTTTTGCAGTTTAGACCGTTGGCATGTTAGGGCACTGTTTGTATTTTGTAGGACACTCCTGTCGTAGCTCAATTGTTCTTCTCGCTCCGCGATCGACACTTGCATCCTCTCCATCCATTCTAGGTGATTCGATGGTTCAGTGTCTGTGAATCTCTTTGTTTATAGTGTGGCCCAATCAGTTTCTTGTATGCTTGAGGTTATTGAATTCACAGGACGCTTTAGCCCATTTATTATTCCCCAGAATGCACTTGAGTTGGTGTTCTTCGCAGTGAATAATAATTTGGCCCAAAAGTTGTCCTCACTTCTTCTTTTGTGTTCCCACAGTATCTTTTTATACTTTTTCTTGAGATTCCATCTTCGATCCCAGTCTAGGCGTGATGTCACTGTTCTTTTCAGTCTCCTTGCATTTTTCCGTATTTCTCGCTTAAGTTTAACCAGTTTAGTTGAAATTGACTTGGTATTTTTCGACTCCGCAGCTTGTTTGGGTTTAACGGACATAATTGTTGTTAATTTGTCGGTGAATCTTACCCAGTTTTGTATCTGGTTACGTTCACTTGTTTCGCTCTCCATTTTAATTCTCTGTACTTTTACTTGAAGGTCTTCAATGTTATCTGATGACCATTTCAGTCGTTTCAAGTCGGTTGAAAGCGTGCTGTCTGCAATTATCATACTGTTTTGATGCTTTTGAGGCTTTAAATTGAAATAGATATGCTGGTATGAGTGGTCACTTTTAGTAGTAAATTCAATTGAGAACTGCTTGAGAAAGGGCAGTAGTGGGAGTGATACTGCTGTGTAGTCGAGCCTAGATAGCGTGGTCCCTCTAAAATGAGTATTCATTGGAGGGTAGTCTTCTGGTGTTCTACCATTTAGGAACCTCAAGCCCAGGTATTCCAGAGTTGTTACCAGTTGCTGTCCTACTGGGTCGGGACGCTCTGTTTTAAGCTGATATTGAGGTTGTACGTTCCAGAACTCATTATCTGCTACTAGTTTCTCGTCCTCTTCTGGTGTATAAATTAAATTTGAATTAAAGTCACGTGTTAAGATAATTTCCCAGAAGGGGTGTCTGTTTCGTATGGCATTGATTATGGTTATTAGCAGATATATCTAAGCTTTCTTCTCTTTCGCAGATGGGTGTACGTAGATGTTGGCTAATAGTACAGGTGCCGCTCTGCCTGGAAAAGACAATTTTATTAATTGCACATTTGGACCATAAGGAGCTATTTGCTCAGATCTGATGTTAATGTCAGTCGGGCCATAGACTGCTAGCCCCCGTTTTGGGCGACCATACCTGCTGTCTTTTTCTGCTGGTGTGCTGAAGTGTGTTTACCCGATGAGCGGCAGCTCCTCTAGTGCCCAAGTCTCCTGTAAGGCGATTATGTCACATGATGCCCAATTTTGAAGGGGCCAGCCGTCTTCTAGCCATTTCTTGGCTCCGGCTATATTCCATGAGATAAGGTGAAGGGTATCTTGGCTGTTGCTTGTTGTCTGTTTGTGTAAGGGTCAGTTAGCTTTCCCTTTGTTCAGCGTACCTGCTAGCCAGCTCCAGTGATCCAAGACGGGTTCAGTACTTGCTCCTTCCCCGGATTTATCCACGCTACAACTTACTGTTGGTGGCCTGTGCCCCCTTGCATTCCGGAGGACTGAATGAACCTGTTCCTTTGTCGCCGGGGTATACCCCACGTTTCCCTTCTCCACCGATGTATCCCTTAGTGGGCCTGGGTACCGTGGTTTGACCGGTCTCGAAAGCCTTATGCCCCATGTGTCAAATTGTTGTTTAAAGGACATAATTAGCTGGACGATATCCTCCGTTTGCCATGTCATGAGAGTTTGCTCCGTGGTCTTGTTGTGTCCTGCCAGAATTCCACTGAAAGTAGGTGGGCTGAGTTAAGATGTTTTAGCCCTGGGATAGTTGCAATCAGTTTGAGTATGTTGCCCCTATTTATGGTATCATGCATCCCCTGGGACTCATGCTCTGGTGTTAATAGTAGTTGTTGTGATTGTTGTCCGTACTTCCCTGTGCTGCTGCTGTTACTGACTTCTTGGTCTGTTCCCGCCAGGGTAGATATTTGTATTCTACGCTTCTCGCCATTAGGCTTATTGCTCATTTCGACGTCTTGTAGTGTAATTGTTAGTGGTGGCCTGCTGGCCCGGTTGTTCTCTTTCCCGGTTACGCCGAGGGAGTTACTTTGGGGTGTTAGTTCCTTTCCAAAGGTTGCTACCCTTGGGCGGGTCGCATATGCACCATCCCAAAGGTCGGCTTCCCCCTTATTTTTATGCTGACTTTAAGGCCTCCGTGTGATAGAGCGGTCTTTGTGGCTGAACTAGGAGGTGGGCTCTTGGCATTCGTATTTGGGGAGGTCTTGGTGACCTTGCCTCGCGGGATTTTTCCCATATAGTCATTGAGGCTTTGTTTGATATTTGAAATTTCCTCTTTTTTTGTTCCCCGTTCGTTCCGACTGGCTCCGGTCATTGTTCCCTGGTGCCTCGCTTTGTTACTTGCTTTGTTGTGAGTTTAAGCCTTCTTTTCCAAATAACGTTCCTTTTGTCCCTTCCTTCCGCTTCTCCTGTTTGGCGCAAGGTTTGAGCCCATGCGACGTGAGTTTTTTGATTTGCCCTTCTTTTTAGGTCTCGCCTACGCAGCGCGCATGCGCTGATGAAAAAGACCTTTTGGAATCGCTTCGGCTTTTCAGCCAGAAACGTGCACGCGTTCCATTGCCTTCAATGGCAACGCGTGCACGTTTGGCGATTCACTTGCGGGAGCGAGCGGTGCCATATGGTAGCAATTATCGCCCCTGGCGCCGCTCGCTCCCGCAAGGGAATCGCGCAGGCCCCCTCCTCTCCCCCCTCCCCCTGCTGCCGTGCGAGGCGCGCAAGCTTGTTAATGCTTGTTTTTGCACAGCGCCTCAGCTAAACTCGAGCAGGCTGTCTTCAATAGCTTTTGTCCGCAACGGAACAATTGCTTTCACTTTTAATTTTCAGCCGCGTTTCATCACAGCATGGCAGCTGCTTGCGAAGGTCGCATGCCTTTCTTTTTTCCAGCATGGCGCCCGCAGCTAAAACAGAGCAAGCTGCCTAAAATGGCTTCTGCTCACTGCTGGCAACAATCAAGCGCTTTAACGTTTAATTTACACAGCTTCATAGCGGATGAGCTGAGCGCCGAGCAGAAGAAGCAGCCAGTGCTTGTTTACTATTGCAGGCAGGATAATGTGTCAACATACTTTATCGGCACTGCGCCCCTTTCACAAGCGCCGCGCTGGTTTCACTTGCATTGCTGTGTATTTTATCTGGTCTCCCCTCCTCTCCCCCAATCAGTCATCAGGCTCCAGCACAGCCCTCCCTCTCCACCCGCCTGGCTCCTTAGCTCTGCTATGAGACAGTCGAGGCTGGAGCCCCATGACTGATTGGGAGGGAGAGCAAACAAAATACACAACAATTAAAGCGAAAAAACAAGCGCTGATAAAGTATGTTAACAATTGGTAAAAAAAACATGCAGCTGCTCCGGCCGTTAACTGGGTTTGATCTCCATGGAGTACTGCAGGTCTTTGCTCTGTCAGCGCGGTGCCCTTTCATGAGTGTTGCGCTGGTTTTGCTTTCGTTGTCTTGCCTTTACCCCCGCTCCTCCACCCAACTCTCTTCTCTCCCTCCCTTCCTTCTCTCCTCCCTCCCCCTCCTTTCTCTCCTCCCTCCCCCTCCTTTCCAAACAGTGAGCGAGCTCCACTGTTTTCGTCGGAGTAGACCAAAGTGGACACAAGCTTGTTTATTCTTGCTGGCTCGTTCTTCACTTCCACCCTTTAAAAGCCAAGTATAAAATTCCTCTCCCCGAAATAATCCTGTTGCTTTTTGCAGCCTTGGTCCTGCTTTCTAAAGGCACTGTGGGAGCGAAGGCACGCCAGCTCGATTCACAAGGAACATGAATCTGAACTCACCAAGAAGCATTTAGGCAGCTGCCACTACATGCGTTTAGTCATGTACATACATAGACTGCCAGGCGCACGCAAGTACCATCCATCCATACATACAAGGCAGCAGACAGCACGAGTTAGGCTTCAGAAAAAACATAGGGGAGTGAAAGGGATTCTCTTCAGAGATCTTCAAGGACCCTTCTTTGCAGGAACAGTAAGAGAATTGGCAAGGAGATATAAACAGGGTGTCAGTGGGACTGAAAGGGTGCAATCTCTACAAAAGGTTTGCTACTGTGTGCTATCTGGGTGGTGTCCACTGTATAAAGATTCTAATGCCAGGGGCCCTTTGTTCAATTTAAAACGCCTGTCAAGCATACACTCAGCTGCCAGCTCTAAGCTGTTAACAATGCTGAAAACAGACTGGGGCGACGAGAAAGAAATATTGCATTTGAAATATTTGGGGCAGAACAGCACAAAGGAGAAACTGGTGGGTGTGCAGCACAGACGCAATGGTGTCCTGGAGCTATAGATTTATATCTTTCGTTTGTGTGCCAATTGTTAGGAATTCATTGCAAAATAGATTGGCAGCTGAGGGGATTGATAGATTTATGGGGTGCTTTTACAACAGCATTAAATCTCATCTACTGGAACATGGAATGTGCGTGTAGCTGCTGTGCAAATGCCTACCCAATACTTTATTACCTGTACTGGACAAACGGTAACTAACATGTTATGTGTATAGGACTTACTATCAGATTAGTTGCTGCGTAAACACTTTTATCATCTGTGGATAGATGAAAGGCTGAATCAACTCACTCCACAATGCAACATGTGACTTGCAAAATATACGCTATGTATCAGCAACATAAATGACAAATATGCAAACAAGCATTAAAAATGCAATAGGTCTCGCCTTTCATTAAGTTAAAGCCATTTGCTTTGCTATACAATACCATTAGCAAAGCAAAATGGCTTTAACTTAATCAAAGGCGAGACCTATTGCATTTTCAATGCTTGTTTTTCTTGTTGCCTTTTCCCAGTAAGTTGCGGATAATCGTGGTGTTCACTTCTTTGATGATTTCCTATGGTGCCTTTAAATTAACCCTGGGCAAAGCACTACGCTACGCTCGTGTAGTTTGCGAAGTTTGCGCTACTTCGCACAACGCGAATTGCACGTAGCACAGTGCAAACACGCGTAGCGTAGCGTAGTGCAGCGGTCATTTTTGCTTGCTCGCGGTCCTCAACGTCAAGTTGGCGACCGCGAGCAAGCAAAATGACATCCCGGCGAGACTTTTTCCTCGTTCGCGATCAGCAACATCAAGTTGCCGATCGCGAGCGTGGAAAATAAACCTCCCGGCGAGATTCTCAACGCGGGGAGGTCAGGTTTCTCATTGCGAGTGGTCGCGTATGCTCGCGACCGCTCGCGATGAGAAACTACCAGTCCGCGTTGAGAAAGCTGCCGCTCGAGTAAAAATCTACTCGAGCGGCAGTAAAAGACAGCTCGCACTGTGCAAGATGCCGTTTTCAATGATTGCACAGTGCGGACAAGCATCCGGCACTGTGCAATCATTGCGAACAGTGCACTACGCAGTTCGCGTAGTGCTACGCGTAGCTCGCGTAGTGCAAACTGCACTTTGCGTAGCTTCGCGTAGCGCTACTTCGCGAACTACGCCCAGGCTTACTTTAAATGGGCTTGGTTCCTCTTCACTCTCAATATCGATACTGCTCTGTGGGCTTGATGTTGGGTTTTTTTGTACTGCAAAACACACAAGATGATGGACGGAATGTTGCACAATGGCAAACATTCACCCCCAGTCACAGATCTGGGTTTAATCCATCGTTATTTTGCTTCACCACGCCACCCCAGTTCAGACATGGCCATATGCAAATCAGTCTTGACCCTGTGCCTCATGGGAACAGTCCAGACCGAACTGCCAAGCCATGTCTTCCTGGACCGGAATCAAGCATCCTAGGACCGGTTTCGGGCATTCAGCCCTCATCAGCCAGGATAGCCTGACTCCAGTGGCGCAGTGAGCACGGGACCCACGTCTGGGCATACCCTTCCCACTTGGGGCGAATTTCAAAACACACAAGATGATGGACGGAATGTTGCACAATGGCAAACATTCACCCCCAGTCACAGATCTGGGTTTAATCCATCGTTATTTTGCTTCACCACGCCACCCCAGTTCAGACATGGCCATATGCAAATCAGTCTTGACCCTGTGCCTCATGGGAACAGTCCAGACCGAACTGCCAAGCCATGTCTTCCCTGGACCGGAATCAAGCATCCTAGGACCGGTTTCGGGCATTCAGCCCTCATCAGCCAGGATAGCCTGACTCCAGTGGCGCAGTGAGCACGGGACCCACGTCTGGGCATACCCTTCCCACTTGGGGCGAATTGCAAAACACACAAGATGATGGACGGAATGTTGTACAATGGCAAACATTCACCCCCAGATCTGGGTTTAATCCATCGTTATTTTGCTTCACCACGCCACCCCAGTTCAGACATGGCCATATGCAAATCAGTCTTGACCCTGTGCCTCATGGGAACAGTCCAGACCGAACTGCCAAGCCATGTCTTCCCTGGACCGGAATCAAGCATCCTAGGACCGGTTTCGGGCATTCAGCCCTCATCAGCCAGGATAGCCTGACTCCAGTGGCGCAGTGAGCACGGGACCCACGTCTGGGCATACCCTTCCCACTTGGGGCGAATTGCAAAACACACAAGATGATGGACGGAATGTTGCACAATGGCAAACATTCACCCCAGTCACAGATCTGGGTTTAATCCATCGTTATTTTGCTTCACCACGCCACCCCAGTTCAGACATGGCCATATGCAAATCAGTCTTGACCCTGTGCCTCATGGGAACAGTCCAGACCGAACTGCCAAGCCATATCTTCCCTGGACCGGAATCAAGCATCCTAGGACCGGTTTCAGGCATTCAGCCCTCATCAGCCAGGATAGCCTGACTCCAGTGGCGCAGTGAGCACGGGACCCACGTCTGGGCATACCCTTCCCACTTGGGGCGAATTGCAAAACACACAAGATGATGGACGGAATGTTGCACAATGGCAAACATTCACCCCCAGTCACAGATCTGGGTTTAATCCATCGTTATTTTGCTTCACCACGCCACCCCAGTTCAGACATGGCCATATGCAAATCAGTCTTGACCCTGTGCCTCATGGGAACAGTCCAGACCGAACTGCCAAGCCATGTCTTCCCTGGACCGGAATCAAGCATCCTAGGACCGGTTTCGGGCATTCAGCCCTCATCAGCCAGGATAGCCTGACTCCAGTGGCGCAGTGAGCACGGGACCCACGTCTGGGCATACCCTTCCCACTTGGGGCGAATTGCAAAACACACAAGATGATGGACGGAATGTTGCACAATGGCAAACATTCACCCCCAGTCACAGATCTGGGTTTAATCCATCGTTATTTTGCTTCACCACGCCACCCCAGTTCAGACATGGCCATATGCAAATCAGTCTTGACCCTGTGCCTCATGGGAACAGTCCAGACCGAACTGCCAAGCCATGTCTTCCCTGGACCGGAATCAAGCATCCTAGGACCGGTTTCGGGCATTCAGCCCTCATCAGCCAGGATAGCCTGACTCCAGTGGCGCAGTGAGCACGGGACCCACGTCTGGGCATACCCTTCCCACTTGGGGCGAATTGCAAAACACACAAGATGATGGACGGAATGTTGCACAATGGCAAACATTCACCCCCAGTCACAGATCTGGGTTTAATCCATCGTTATTTTGCTTCACCACGCCACCCCAGTTCAGACATGGCCATATGCAAATCAGTCTTGACCCTGTGCCTCATGGGAACAGTCCAGACCGAACTGCCAAGCCATGTCTTCCCTGGACTGGAATCAAGCATCCTAGGACCGGTTTCGGGCATTCAGCCCTCATCAGCCAGGATATCCTGACTCCAGTGGCGCAGTGAGCACGGGACCCACGTCTGGGCATACCCTTCCCACTTGGGGCGAATTGCAAAACACACAAGATGATGTACGGAATGTTGCACAATGGCAAACATTCACCCCCAGTCACAGATCTGGGTTTAATCCATCGTTATTTTGCTTCACCACGCCACCCCAGTTCAGACATGGCCATATGCAAATCAGTCTTGACCCTGTGCCTCATGGGAACAGTCCAGACCGAACTGCCAAGCCATGTCTTCCCTGGACCGGAATCAAGCATCCTAGGACCGGTTTCGGGGTTTCACCCCTCTTCAGCCAGGATAGCTTGATTCCAGTGGCATGGAGAGCACGGGACCCACGTCTGGGCATACTCGTCCCACTCGGGGTGACAAATGCAAAAACAACAGTTGATGGATAGAATGCAGAACAATGTCATACATTCACCCCAGTACAGAGATCTGGGCCTAAATCCATCGTTTTTGCTCACCATGCCTTTCCAGTTTGAACCCAGCCATATGCAAATCAGTCTTGACCCTGTGCCTCATGGGAACAGTCCAGCCCGAACTGCCAAGCCAGGTCCTCCCTGGACTGGAAACAAGCATCCTAGGACCGGTTTCGGGGTTTCACCCTCTTCAGCCAGGATAGCTTGATTCCAGTGGCATGGAGAGCACGGGACCCACGTCTGGGCATACCCGTCCCACTCGGGGTGACAAATGCAAAAACAACAGTTGATGGACAGAATGCAGAACACTGGAGTCAGGCTATCCTGGCTGATGAGGGCTGAATGCCCGAAACCGGTCCTAGGATGCTTGATTCCGGTCCAGGGAAGACATGGCTTGGCAGTTCGGTCTGGACTGTTCCCATGAGGCACAGGGTCAAGACTGATTTGCATATGGCCATGTCTGAACTGGGGTGGCGTGGTGAAGCAAAATAACGATGGATTAAACCCAGATCTGTGACTGGGGGTGAATGTTTGCCATTGTGCAACATTCCGTCCATCATCTTGTGTGTTTTGCAATTCGCCCCAAGTGGGAAAGGTATGCCCAGACATTGTTCTGCATTCTGTCCATCAACTGTTGTATTTGGTTTTTTTTTTGTACTACATGTTCTACGCTCTTCCTGGTCCTTGCTGCTTTTTCATTTTTGTTTTGCGCGGGCTCTACTATCCTACTCGCATTAGAGTCTCTTTGTTCCTTGGGGACTTGTTCCTCCCTTCCTGGTATAACTAGGGACCACTTATTTGGGGCATCAGTTAATATGTCCGTTGAGCCCTCTGATGAACTTGTAGTGTTTAATGTGTAATGTGCTTTTCTAATTGTAGTGAATATAGGAAACACTTTGATTCCATGCTCCGTGTTGCCTCCTAATAGTTTGTTCCTTGCTTTCCTTTCTTGTTTTTTTTGTCTTCTTGTTAGTTTGTTTGGATTGAGTAGAACAGGCAAGTTTAACGTGGGGCCTGCTTTTTCTATGCTTATCGTTTTTTGTTTTTCCTTGTCCACCTGTTTAAAGGAGGCTGGTTGTGGTTTACTTTCAGCTTCTTTGGGCTTGGGACGTGGCGGACTTAATTGTCTGAGTGCTATGATTTGTTCTAAAAGAGTTGGAAGGAGGCTCAGCTTGTCAATAATTGGGCCGCAGGCACATGGACTTTGTTCTAGCATGTATTTTGATTGTGCTGTTGTTATTAGCTTGTTAGGTTTGTCCAGTTTAGTGTCAATCCCTGCTATATGGAGGTCTATAATGTTCTTAGGTCTATTTGAGTGCCCAGTTTGTCCGATTGCCAATTAAGTGCCTTTGCAGATGATTGGAGTGTTTCTATTACGGACATGAAAAGCTCCGGATGAATTGTAAAGGCACTAAGTGCATTCTCTTGCTGTGATGTTTGATTGGTGCCCAGCTGCTGTTCTGAGTTTGACAAGCTATTACTAGAAGCTGTTTGACTTGTGTTCTAGGTTGATGTCATTACCGTTCTGTTTTTGTCCAGATTTTTATCCGGATTTTCCCCCAGGTTGGTCTGCTCCCCTTCATTTTGCTTGGGGGGTTTGTTGGCCTCTACTATCTCAATTTTGATTGGATCTTGTGATGTCTCCTTGTTTGATGTTGGGCTTGATGTAGGGCTTAGGAGCTTCAACCATGAATTTTCTAAGTCTTCCAAGTCATTAGCTTGGGCTGCACTTGTCCTGTGTATCTGGGCTTCAATTCTCAGTGCCTGTTTAGGAACAGGTGACTTTATAAGTGTACAGGGAGATGTGGGTTTTAGGGTAATACTTGAAGCGGTTTTCGGGATCGCGTCTGATACTGGTGTGCTGGACCTTACGCCTTGCTTCTCTCCTTCCTTGCTCCAGTTGCTGCCTTTGACAGGAGGAGTCGTAGCTATTGCCTTCAGGTTTCCCTGGCCCTCTGCGGGTAACTCAGGCTGGTTTGCTGGTGCTGTTGTTTCCCCTCTGCCAACCCCTACCGAGATAGTTTCTTTCTTCGAGTTGTTCTCTTCCATTTCCTTGTATGACTGTCTTTTATTTTTACTAGAGTCCTGATTTGGGTCTTGACCACTTGGGTCCGTTTGGTCCAGAGGGGGGACTTTTAATCCCAAGGATGCCTGAGCAGTTGGAATGACGTCTGATCCTTTGTTTTGGCTCGCCCTTTGAGGAATTAAAGGGGCAGGCAGACCTGGCAGGGCTCGTGGTGTTGAAAAAAGTGGGGCCCCAGGGTTTTTCAGGAAAAAGAAGGCCTTGCTAATTTCTGTTGTGCCTCTCACCTCCTGATTCCTGAATAAGGTTGCGGTTGGAGAGATTAGTGGGCTCTGTAAGGTTTTTGCTATTCCTTTTTTTGTCTGGGTTATATTTTGGTTTTTGCCCCCTTGGTTGGCACTAGAAGTTTTCTGCACCTTTTGAGTTTTGGGTTTTTTTTGGGGCTGCTTTGGGGTCCGCCTGACTTTGCCCAATCTCATCCTCCGTGGCTGGCTGACTGTAATTACAGTTTGATTTTGGTTTTTCAAGTTCTGAGTTGAGGCTTAACAGTATATACTGTCATGCAGTGGTGCTTCTGCGTACTGCGACCACCTGTTACAGGCCCAACTTAATCCCGGCTTAGTCCTGGCTTAGTCCCGGCTTTTGTCCCAGCTAAACCCGTGCTGGGAATACAAATCAACGGCTGACCAGGGCAGGGCAGAGCGCACGTGGCAAGATGCACAAACAACTCATATAACTTGTACTACGTTGTGCTCTCTCCTGTATGCTGTCCTGAGTCACTCCTGACCACTCTTCTAGCTGCACTTCGTTGTTGCAGCAGAGGTCGCCACCGTCTCCTCAGTGCAACAATGCAACAATGCAACAATGCAACCCCACCACTGCAACACGTCCTCTGCTCGTCGACCGTTGGCCTCTGCCCTGTCTCTGTAGGCACTGTGGGCACTGCTAGGGCTAAGGCTGTAGGTATACAATGGCAATAGCCAAAGCCCCCTGCGGGACTGGTGCGTGGAGAAGCGGAGGGAGAGGCAAGGCGAGTGAGCGAGCGAGGCACGCAAGGGGGACACTGGCTACACTCTGACTGTTTGGCCGCCCTCGCCACCGCCTGTGCGCCAAGGACTCTCCCGCTGTGCCTACACCCGCACCCGCCCTCGCTCCCGTGCCCGCTGCGGCCGCCGCACTCACCGCCACTCACTGCAGGCACAGCGGCTCCGACAGGCTCAGCGAGACTCCAAAAGACTCCTGCAGGTGAGACCCGTTCCCGTTTGGGGCAAAAGGGCTGGGACCAAAAGGGCCGCTAGATGAGCGCTGAAGGAACGGGGCTAACTCCGCTCGCTGCCTCTGCTCACTGCTTCTGCTCACAGCTGATGCCACTCGCAACTCTGTGCTCGTCAGATTACAGCCACGTCACAATTGCACTGCGTAACTGAGTAACATTTTGCAAGCATATCTTCCCATAGGGATAAGATAGAAAAATGGAGTTTGGTATCCCTGAACTCAGGATTTAATAACACATCTTTTAGTAAAGGTGGTTTTTAAATTATGTGTTTGAAAATAGCACTTTTAGAAAGTGGCTATTTTCTTGTTCAACCATCCTGTGTGCCTCTGCCTGTTTGTAGATTGACTGTCTGGTTTCAGTGTGACAGAGACAGAGGATGTGCATTCCCTGTAGACAGCCTCTGGCGGTTTTGAGGTGTGTCTGGCCCTTCCTGGATGACTCAGCCCTGAGATGAATAGACCCTGGCTGCATACAGAGTGGTGGGAGGAGATTTACCTTGCACCTGAATGGAGCCTGTCTCCCTTGCACCATGCTGTCTCCACCTCCTGTGGTCATGCTGCAACAGTGAAGGCAGGACTGGTTTGAACTGAGCCCCCTGCACAAAGAGAACAAAGTCATTTTGGGGTATAAGTATCAGACCCAAAACCCCAGACTTTAGATCATTCCTGGAATTCAAGAGGAACCTTTGCCAAGGAGAAGAGCTGGAGAGACTGAGGAGAAGTACTGCCCTTGCTGTGTGTCTGGGGATGGCCTGCAGTTGCTGTTTCTACCAAGGAAAGGAGAAGGACTTTGCTGTGTGCTGTGTCCCCTGCCTGAAGCGTGCTGGCCTCCTGTTCTGAAGTCTCAGGGGCACAAAAACTTCACCCCTAGCTCCCCTGAACTCTGCTGCTTTGAGTTCTAGCCTGCCAAGAGGTGCCTGTGCCAGTTTTGGGCCTCTGGAGGTTGTTGCTGCTGTTTGGGAGCTGGAAGAAAGAAGACACTCAAAGAACTACAGAAATCAATGCATCGCTCTTCTTGCGGGTGTTTCCCCGACGCATCTCCATGGCGCGAGAAGAATTTCCACGCATTGCCACGCCGCTGAGAAAACCGCTGCAGCACCTGTTGCCGCTGCAAGAATCAACGCATCAAGGGATCGCGGCTGAAGAGGACCGATGCAGCGCCGCTCGACGCCGCCGCATCGATCGCCGCCGCATCCCGGATTTCCATGCATCGTGCCTTTGCGGCAAGTTCATCTGACACATCACGTGCGGACCGGAACCGTCACGAAGAATCGACGCATCACTCCCCGTATAGACCGGATTCGACGCAACCATTCCTCTGCGTGCAGCGGGACTGTTGCATCGCGTCCCCAAGGTCTCAGGAGTGTCGCATCTCTTTGTTTTCCGACTCTGTGGTTGTTTGGCTTTTGGAACTTTGACGCATCTACAGTTACTTTGGTGAAAAGTCACTCATGCATAGTTTTCTATGTTACAAGTTCTTGAAACCTTTTGCAAAGTCATATTTTTAACTGTGTATGTTGGATTTTTGTCGTTTTGGTCTTGTTTAGTTTAGATAAAGATATTTTATTTTCTAAACTGGTGTGGTGTCCGTTTGTGGTGTTTTCACTGTGTTACTGTGAGTGTTGGTACCAATACTTTACACATTGCCTTTTGGGATAAGCCTGTCTGCTCGTGCCAAGCTACCAAGGGGGTGAGCAGGGGTTATCTAAAGTGTGTATCCCCCTTACCTGGACAAAGGTACCTACCTCTGCCAACTGGAGACCCCCATTTCTAACAATGAAACACCAACACTTTTCTGCAAGGCTCTGGCTCAAAGTACAGGGACACATGGCCTCCTGAGTGCTTCTTGTCCAATGGGCATGGCTGCATCAGAGAACTGGTGATACATCTATTAAAATATTGGAAACCATCCTACATGAGTGTAGAGAAACAGACTCATGTTACACTTCAGAAAGGAGCTGCTCTAAAGTGGTGGTTAACTCCGAGTTCTTTGAAGAAAACATTTCATCTACAACTTTATCCAACAAGGATGATAACAACTGACGCCCATCAGGAAGGTTGGGTAGGTACAAATTGGAGAGAGTTGTCAGCAATTCTTCATGCAGTACAAGGATGTCAGGATCAGATTGTACACCAACATGTGGTAGTAAGAACAGACAACATTGTGAGCATGTCTTATATAAACAGACAATTTTAAACCAAACAATGGTTTTGAAACTAATTGCACTAAAGATTTTTTCTTGGGCAGAGAATCACCTTCTTTCTTTGAAGAAGGTGCATATAAAAACTTGGAAGCAGTTCATCTGGGCACGATGCTTCTGTCCTCTCAGGATCTGTAATTTATTCAAAAGATTTTTTCAAAGGTATGTCGAAAGTTTGGAACTCCATGCATACACCTGTTTGCCTCACCATAAAACAAAAAGGTGTACAGATGATTTTCATGATTCCCAGGTCATAAATCTTAGCAAGTGGATGACCTATCTATATTCTGGGATGACCGGTAGATAGGGCTCCCAGAGTTTGTCAGTGATTCAGCCCATTTCCATACTGTTAATGTATCAGTGTAGATATCAAGGGCGGCTCCTCCGTAAGGGTGGAAGAGCGTCACCCCACTCATCAGAGTCAGCCACAGAAAAATAAAATGATAATAAAACAAAAATATCATTTTATGTTTCCTTGACTGGCTCTGGCTGAGGCATGCCTGTGTAGGGCGGGCCGGGCCATGACAGGGAGGAGTGGTGGGCACTTAGAAGTAAGCTTGTCAGTTTGGCCGGCTGTCTTAGGCCGGCCAAACAGACATGCGCTCTTCTATTTCTCCAACCCGGCTGTGTTGCACAGCCGGGCTGGAGAAATGCTACAGGCTCCCAGGCACTGCCTGAGCGGCAGACCAGGCCACTAAGACCAATCCTGGTGCTGCTCTCGTGCTAGGTATAGCATGAGAGCAGCGTCTGGATTGAGTGGGGAGCTTGTGTTTTTCCAGTGCCTGCTGGAAGAGAACCAACGAGGCGGGCGGCAGCAACTGGTAACTTTAAGAAAAATGTTTTCCCCTAAATTCCCCATTCTCTCACCCCCCACTTTTTTTTGCGGCTGCCCCCACTGGTAGAAGAGAGATTTCACAGTGTACAAGACTTTCAGGTCTGCTTGGAATGATATCATGTACTTGAGATGTAATTCAGGGAGTTGTGTTTTTGACTTCCAGATATGCTCTACTCTGTTGTTGAACCATTGGAGTGTAATCAGGGAAGATCAGTACATTTGCATCATCAGTTGTGTATGGGCCATCCAGACCATTCTGGAGCTTTTGTGGGGCCCTAGCCCAAAGAACCTGGTGATCTGGAATGGCTAAATTGCGTGACCCTGGGCAATTGCTTTTCTTCACTGTGACTCCTTTTTTCATGATCATTATATTTGAGAGCACCTTGAAATAATTGTTCAGGATGCAAACTCTACAAAAACCTCTCTTGAATATTGTTTAATGTACCATAATGTTACTCGTTCTATAACAATAAACGTCTTATATAGGAGACTCAAAAATACCTGCCTATACACGCTTGCCTACCACAACCTGTCAACTGGAAGCGAGGCTTATGTCACAGCATGGGCATCGTCTGTTTCAAAGCACAACTATGATTACAGTTACCAGTTCACCCTGTGAACAATGTTGCGCATCATGCCGACAGTCTCACCCATAGCGCATTGCAGGGCCTCTCTAAGGAGCAGAACCTGAAGAAAATTGCCCTGTTTGTCAACCTTTTAAGAGTGCTGGGGTCATCGCACCTAGTACACTGCAGAATTATGCCTCTTTGGCTGTAGTATAACAGTTTACAGATTATCGGCCTGACTGGCCCTCCGGGTGGTGGTTGTGATAATATGGTCCTGTGTGCCTGTTCAACTGAGAAGAACTTGGCCAGGCAATAGGATGCAAGAGTTGTACTTAGTAACCCTTTCCAAAAAACATTCAGTACTAAAGCTCTTAGTTCATTCGGTGAGGCCCCAATCTGAATGCTGGTCCTCATAGCATTTCCTTCTGCATCTTCGGCCCAGCTTTCAAGTAATGAGATTTGGTCTTGCATGATCTCAAAGTGCTTCCTGAAGACTCAGATCTCATTGTCAGTTTTGCTTCGGCTTCTGACACTAACACTAACACTGGCAGTTTCTTCTGATCCAAGTTAACCCTACATCAAGCACTAGAGTGACAATCTTTGCTACCAGTGCTGTATGAGTATCCTGTATAGTGAGCAATATAGGTTCAATATGTCAGCATTGTCCGCAGTTGCAGTTTCACCTCTTGCCTCCATGCTCTAATCTTCAACTGTCAGCTCTCTTCCACCTTTTACCTTATCTTGCTGGTTCTGCCAATATTACACGCATGTCTTCCCTTCCTTTTTCTCGCTGCCCGTTACTTTTTCTCACTGTTTCTTTCCCTCATACACTTACCTTTCCTCCTACCCTCTCACTCACTCTTATAGTCTGTTGATTTCTCTCAGTGATACTACCCCACTTATGTCAATTTTGCCCTCCATGCTGTAAATTCCAATAGGGTAGCCACCTGGCTAGTCTGTTAGCAAAATGGACGATATATTTAAGTAAAGACTGGAAAAAAAACCTTGGAACTGAACCAAAACTCATAGTTATTCTTGTGTGAAATAAGCAGTTAATAAAAACATATATACAGTGCCACTAGAATTATGTGACTGTATGGCTGTGGCATTTTTTCGCACAGTTGTAAATTTGCAGCAGTTGCCACATAACCTGCCTCATAATCTGCAGATTTTAACAGAAAAAAAATGTTTTTAGCTCAAACGGTTCAAAAAGTTACTAACAACGCAGTGACACGTGTTGCTGCATAGTGGAAGGAGGCCCTTTGCAAATGGTGACTTGGCACCTTTCTGTTGATTATTTCTGTATTTGGGGGTTAAACCGGTATTAATGATGTGCAACTAATGCTTAGACTGTTAACAAGTGCACAAATTACAATTCAATAAAGTAATACTATCACAAAATGTGCCGCATTACGCTGCATAAATTGCCTTGTCTTGTCACATAATTTACTCAACCTTGTTGCATAATTTGACTCTCCTTTGCTGCAGAATTCCAGTGGCCCTGTATATATAATTATTTTCAAGCAATATATGTAATTCCTAAGTGATTATTAAAGCTAACAGAGTCTTACTCTATGTTGTTCAACGTTTGGCTCCTAAAACTTTCTTATGATCTGACTTGATGACTTCGATACTCAGTTGTTCAATGGAATAATTGCTGGCTTCACATTCACTCTGCTCCAGATGACGTCTTATTTTTGTCTATAATTCCGAGTGTGCATTGTGAACTCTTCAGGACTACTACCCATTCTGTAACACTCACTGTACTGTGTTCATTTCATATCCTACTATCATTTTACTTTAGTGACATTACAAAAAAAAGGCATACAGCAGTGGATTATTCCTTAAATTGTAATTCAGGTAACAGCTACATCCCCATTTGTATCTGAAAAAAGTTGCAACCCTATATACATCTGTCATATGTCCACTTTAAATTCACCTCTCCCAAAGCCTGTTTTGATATGGGTGTATACCTTTTCATTTGCAGGATACCCTGTTGTTCATTCCTGGACAGGGGAGGGAGGGGGGGGTTGATACTCAATTTTATTGGTTTTGCAATAAACAAAGAACAATACAGCACAGGTAGATCTTTGGAGATGACACAGTGAGATAGTTATCAGCGTACTATTGCACGGTTATACATACCGCCCCCACAGTGAGCATGTTATCATGTACCGTCATAGCCTGAGAAGAGACAAGGTATACATACATCACAGTTGATTCAACCATTTGCCCCAAACCCTTGAGTGCTTGGCTGGGCAGCCTCTGGCCTCATAGAGTGACTTCTCTTGGACTGAGCACCAGTCCACTCCCTTACACCATTTAGGTATACTTGGGGGATCAGACTGTCGTCATGCCGTGGCAATATCACGCTTTGCCACCATGATGGCTGTGCCGAAGAAGAGTTTGTCCGACCTGGACCCATCCAAACCCTCCATGGCACCCAAGAGGAGGTTCATTGGGTTATGTGGCACCTCCCATCCCAGGACCCCTGTGAGTGTAGATTCTATTGCATCCCATGGACAGGGAGGGTTGGCCTGACTTCACAACTATAAACCCTTTAACATTGCCAATCTCATTGCTGTTTGCATGCATGCAGATACAGCAATTAAGCAATGAAAGGGCCATGTAGGAGAGGCTGCTAAAAGAAAGAAAGAGGTAAAAAAAGGTCAACGCAGAGGCTTACTGTGAAGGACAGGGCTTTAGGACAGATGCAATAATACCCTTGATTAACCTTGATTACTGCCTGGCAGCCTCAGCCCAGCCCACGGCAACTGGTGGTGGGTGAAGCCCTTTCAGCCCAATGGTTGTTGCACACGTGATCACAGACAATATAGAGAGAAATGCTGTGTTTATGTCTCATGCAAAATCCAAGAAAAGGTTTCTTTTAGATCATAACAGGACCTCTCATGTGAGAAATGGGACGGTGTCACAACAATTATTTGCAGTAATATTAGTGAGCGGCTGCTGAATTATAACATTGGAAACACACATCACTATTCCTGAATATTAGATGCAAGCACATTTAGAATTTGAACGAGTGTGCCTGTGCACTGTCAGTGACCTGGCCAAAGAGGGCATGAAAGAGCTGAAATTGGATTATAAATCCAAAGCTGTTCTGAACAGGGCCTCACAAAATCCGTTTGATCCAGGGCCCCTAAAGTCCTTAAGATGATCCCTGAGTAGCATGGGAGCAGAACTAAAGCCTAAAGCCACATTTATGGATGAAGCCTCCAAGAGGCTGGTACAAAAGTTGTAGAGCAAGTCATGTGAGTTTGTTGCCTCTACATTGGTAGTAGAGCTGAATCAGTCAGCCACAGTTCAAGTAAATAGATCTAAAAGGCAGGTAGTGTTGACAGTCAGTTGTGTGTCAGGCCAATGTCTCTAAAAGGCTGATGGGTTTGAGGTGAGCCACGTCAGGTAAGAGCCTTTAATATAGGCCGTTAGGGCTTGATCAAAGTTATATAACTCAAACCCTCTTCTGAAAGGGAAGTGAGGCTTGGGTGCTCGTTTCCATGCCAGGCGGAGGGATATGAAAGGACAGTAAGTCTGAAGAAGAGTTAGTCATCCGCATTACTGGCTTAGGGGAGAAGTTCTTATTAAAAGTGCCACTGTTTTTAATTTAAGGAATGTCAACACTGGACGAAAATAAATAAGATAAATTGTGCTCAATGTGCGTGATGGAAAAATATACCAATGCTCTTTCACAGGAAATAAATATGCTTATTCTAAAACATTGTTTCATGTTATTCGTGATCAATACAACGGCTTCACAGGTTTTATTTTGCCACAGGGCTTAGCATGCTGGAATTGTCAATGCCATTTTGAATGCTAAAACTAGAATGTGAAGTGCACTGTCACTCTAAAAACCAATCAGACTCCATGGCACTATAATGGCCTACATATAGCAATTCACCAGTATCAAACCAGACTCCACACATCTTCACCTGAATCCCATCTGCATGACATAATGATGTACGGTAGAGAGTTCTTTTAGTACCAGATTTTCAAATGTTAGTATTTCAGTTGGCATCCCTATATTTGGGCAACAAGAGTTGCGGGTGGCTTCAAGTTGGTAGCCGCATTCTGTAAAGAGTACTCACATAAGGAGAAATGGAATGTAAGTCTAATTTTGCTTAACAATTATAATATTTCCATCTGTAGTTGAAGTAAATGTGTCTAGTCAGTTACAACAAAGGACGGGCCTATGTATGGAGACCTTATCAGATGATAAGACATGCCTGGAAAGGTTAAAGATCGGGATGGTATGCCTACTATGATTTCAATTTACATAATGCAGTTTTCTATTGTCCCTCCGGTCCCCGTCTGTAATATTTTTATTGTGTCTGCTTTTCGCCTGGGTTCTGGTTCATGAATCACCCATTCCCTCTTCTTTCCCTCCGGCCCTTAGCTAGAAGAGTTGGGTTGATCTTCTTGCGCCTGTACTTCTGCCCTTCTGGGGAGTCAGAATTCTCAGAACCCACTGAGGATTATCTAAAAATGTCACGACCCTTTGGTTTTTATAACGACCCCAGGTTTGTGACATTTTGTAATGTTGTGTTTGGTCATAGAATTCATATAACAGGTAGGGATATTTATTTTGCTATAATTCTTTTTGTCCCTTGAAACTTTATCTGCCATTTTCTTCAATTCTATTTAAGAAAAAAAAAAAGATTTATTCTCTTATTGAATTAAATTCAAAATCGCTTTATTCAAGTTCTTGCTTAGGCTCTGATAGTGTATCTACTTCTAAGAGACTCTCTTCTAATCCTACAATCTCTGCCAGTTCTCTTTTACAATGTTACAAAGCGATATCAATACCTAACACCATCCATTGCCTTGAGCATGTAGTTGCAATGTGGCTGAAGCCTCCTTTAAATTTCTTATCTTCCCTGACGATACCTGATACATGGCGGACTTGAAGCAAAAAATGTATGGTATGACATGGTTGTATCTATCAACAGTATATTCTAATGAGTATATTTAAATACACTGGACAAACATTACTTCAAGTGGGAGTCATTTTAACAAAGTAGTGTGTTGGAGATATAGCTCAATGATTTAAACGTTCGTTCATTCAAGAGAGTGTTGAGCGACAGCTTGAATCCCGACAGAGCTCGGAGACATCTGCTTATCAGTACTTCCGAATTTCGTAAATTTGGTACGATAAATTAGGAAATAGCAACTTCTGTTATTTACAGTGTCTGCTGTATAAAAGACAAGTTACTGGAGCCAGTCACACCCTAAGGGAACCTGGGTGAAGAAGAGTAAGATGAGCAGGGGCACGACCACCCAGAGGTAGCGTTACCCTCCTAAGGCAGTGAGTTGAGATGTGGTTGTGTTTTTGTGTGCGTGCAGCCGCTGTCCCTGCAGATCACAGCGGTGGGGCTGCGTGGGGGTGGGGGGGGATTTCGAGAGACGGTGCTGAGGGAAAATTAATTATTTATTTAATTTTCCCTCTGCAGCGTTCCTCGAAATCCCCCCCCCCCCCAGCCTGCCCCACCGCTGTTACCTGCATGGACCACGGCTGTAGTGTGTGTGTACTTGTAGAAAATGTTTTATCAAAGAGGACTAGCTCTGGAGTGTGTGCTCCTAGCGTATGTTTGTTTGGAAAGGAAACACATTATGTTTATAGTAGAGTCCTAGACCTTGATGAAGTAAGTGGGAACATCCTAAGGGGGGTATGCTTTAAAACTGCCCCTCCACCCCACTGCTGCCATTTTCTCACAGCCAAGCATGCGGGTAAATTTTAAATCGCTTTTGTCTCCTCTTTTAATTTTTGTCACATAGAGTGTGACTACAGGTCGGGCCCCCACATGGAACTCATGGGGCACTTTCCGGATATTGTCTGAGTAAGATATTTTGCTCTTTTCGCTTTTCGTTTTTAAGTTACACGATGCACCATGTTATGCGCATCTTGATTACCACCCGGTACCGCATAAATTACCAGGCGTCTATTATAACTAATTACGCCACACCCCGTCCTCACTGTGCCTTTGACCGCATAAGAGCACGGACACTCCGCTCCTGAAACAACTATACCAGTATGTTACATGTTTCTCTATATGTTTGTTTGTCTTTTCCTTCCCCACAGGAAAGCGCCACTAGAAGAAATTCTCCTCTACCACATATCACACCTTAGCACGTGTGTCACATATATGGTCTTCTAATAACACATTTTTAGACCACTCACTTTGCACTACACATAGGTCCTGAAGAAAGCCATACCACTAAGAGAGCATGGCTGAAACATGTTGACCGACTAGGATATTGGAGTTACCTTAAGATCTCCTTAAATATCCGACTCTCGTTTTTATTAACTGCCAAGGGCCCACCCATTATCCCAGGGACCCTTAGGACAGCTTTTTTTTAACATTCACTCACTTCCTTTCACTGCACTCTCACAGCACAATACCAGCTCCGCTGTATCCAGGCGTCGTAGCACACCCAAGGTGCACTCAGTGCTTTGGGTGGGGCCCGATGATCAAGCATGTCACCAACTAGGTTGGTGAGTGAGGGCCTTACTATAAACATAATGTGTTTCCTTTCCAAAACAAACATACGCTAGGAGCACACACTCCAGTGCTAGTTCTCTTTGATAAAACATTTATACCAGGGGAAGTGAACTGGCTCCAGTATCTTTCCTCCCTCTCCTTTTGATTTTTATTATTACTTGTAGAAAATAACATGGCTAAGAGGATGCATGGGACAGTGTGCACAAAACCTGTTTCATTACAATGCTCAGCTCTGTATAGGCTTAAAAGCATTGTGCCCCCAAAATATTTTTGGTTGACATAGAAGAGAAAAAAAGTAACCAATAACACTTTAATAACACGTAACAACTAAAAAAAAAACTTTGATAAAATGTAATAAATTGTAAAAAAGCAACAACGGCATTTTCATCACACACGACAAAATGAGAAGGCCTTTTCGAATTCAACACTTCATCTGCTTTGCCATGAATGGATGATGTCATTTGTTTTACAAAATAAATACATATATGATATTTAAAGTCAGCTGCACAAGCTAAAAAGTAATTTCCAGAGCAAAACAGAAAATATTGATGTATTTGTAGTCTTTTTTCATATATGAATTGCATGAATACTGCTTGACAAAGTTCCCTAAAAACTTCTAATTTGTGACGCACAAATATTTATGCTGTCTGTTTTTTTAAAGGCATGGATCTACTATCTGAAGGATCTCTGATTTTAAGACATCTGCATGGCAGCTGTCACTTGCCAATTTCCTTTCTTTCCCATTTGGCATCATGATATTTGAAAGCATCTCTGCCTTTTACATGTTGCCATCTGGATGACCTCATATTCCACCAGGATGCAGTGTGCTACCTATCAAAAATGTGCTGCAGTGCTACACTTATGGGTATGCAGTGCTATATAAATACTGCAATACAATACACTGTTGGGGCTAAAGAGAAGCACCACCTGGTTAAACTATCATCTTACACTAATAACCTATTGTGCTCCTCAGGCGTTGGTGGGTGGGGGTTAGTATAAAGAATGCTTATTTATTTTTTTGAATAGTATGAAGCCAGCTTGAGAAAGATGTGCAAAAATGTAAAATATGTTGCAAAGAATGACTGACTAAATAAACATGGTCCACTTTTTAGATCTCGCATAGGCAGCGCATGCTTTGTCTCTTCATGACATGTTTACAGTTAATGGGCTACAGCCTGCCCATAGGCTTACTATTGGTTAGCTTCAGCGCGGTTGCATTTTCTTCTTTTCTATTTGCCACGCATGCATGCATCATATTGTCTCTTGAGTTTGTCCGTCTCCTGCAGCATTGACTAAGTACTTGTGTCCTTTCACTGCTCCCATTTTTTTAGCTACTTTTTTAGGTCTTGCTTAGGCAGCGCTTGCCCTGTCTTTCCGAGACATGCTGTATTCAGGATATGTGTATGAGGCTAGAGACCACATGGTATCTAGAACAAGGTGTGCACTACAATAAATCGATATATTTCTTCAGCTTGTAGTCTATGTTTTAATCCAACTTCACATAAACATCAACAATTATACATCTCATTAAGTATTAACAATTAATATTGTTCCAACAATATTCAGTAATACTACTTTTTGAGAAAGAACATAATCAGACATTTGAAGACTTCATGTCCTGAATTGTTGTCAACATAAGCCCAATGCATTTCGGGACACACGTCCCTTCATCAGGAGCATAGCTGTAAAAAATACACAACGAAAAGGATTTTTATGAGTACAGCAGTGGATCAATAAACAAGTTTTTAAATTCTTCAATAATCCATTTGAGTTGGTAATAATGGTGATTAACCATTTGAATATAAGTTGTCTTATTCGCCCTGTGCAGCATGCTTAAATCGTGGTCATTGTCGTAGCGTCTTAAAATATGTGTGGTCACCACGAGCAGTGCAAACATTCTCTAGTGCATCCAAATGTGATTAAGTCACAACAATCGTATCATGACACTACCTACACAAAGAAGCATGAAGATCTCAAAAACACGAGTGCCCGGATTACCTCGAGATAGTAACGAAATACTGTGCAAAAAAAGTAAGTAAAGGATGCGCTATTACCATTATGCGTCCCCAGATAATTGACTGAGTGTCTATTGAAAGTTCAACTACATACCTACAGATTGCAACAAAATGTTCTATGACCTAGGAAACATAATAAATCACAGTTATCAATTATAGCGAGTCTAATGCGACACACTGCCCACTGGACGTTAAACACAAAATCAAACCGGCTTACCGGTAATTTCCTGTTGGCACAATGATACTCCAATCCCTGCAAAACATGGAGTGGAACAAAGCCTTCATACATTGCAGAACATGAAGCTCTGCTCAATTTCCGCCCATCTTTTTAATTGGCTCCTGTCACTGTCCTTTGCAAATGGTGGCTTGTCATTGGTCAATAGACATAGTAGTCCCTCCTAAGTACCGACTTTTCTCCTCTTGTAAACTCTCATGAGGACACCCCATGTTACATGTTTTGTTACTCAATACGTTTTAATGACAGCCTCGGAGCACTATTTTCTTAAATAATTTTCTCCTTCCTGCTGTTGCAGGCAGGACATGCTCTCCCGCAATGCTTTTAAGCACCAGTTCTCTGGTTCCAAAGTGGCAGCTCGCCGAGTTTGATCTTTAATAATGGCGACTCTGCGTCTTTTATTTTGTTGTGTGTGGCTCGCCTAACAACGTTTTTTTTAAATTTAAAGCTTGCTGTTTATCAATGGAGGCTGCGCGTCTTTTCTTTGTTGCACGCAGCTCGCCTACGCTTGTTTGTTTTAGATTCGGGTCCGAGCAGCAATGCACGACTCGCCGATCTCACTGCAATTTGTCACTGGACATTGTCTGTCGGCCAATGCAGTTATATGTGCTGCATTTTATTTTTTTGTCTTCCCCGGGTAGTCAGGGGGCATCTACAGTACATAGAAGGGATTTAAGTAAACGGATTGAAGTTTTGACCTATATCTGTCGTCGTGTGGACTAGTTAATGGGGGGGGACAAGCATTGTGTTGGCTTTTGGATACTGCAGATGGTGTGGACACAGAGTGAGGGAGAGAAGAGCAGAGATGGAGAGACAGTGTGAGAATGCATTTGTTTCTCGGTTTACACCAAATTGCATATTTGGCACTACGTATCTACACAATGCAGGACATCTTTGACAAGATAGAATAGAAATACAGAAATGACAATTGTTATAAAAATGAATCTAAAGGTGTAACTTGTAAGTTTCATGCGCGATCGTGAAATCGTTGCTTTTGTGCACGTGCAATCTTTTTTTGTAAAATGATCCTTTGTCCCGTTAAGATATGAGCGCGTAAATGTAAACGATAGGCAAGGCACTCAGTGGTAGTTGTCTCAATAACCCATCATGCCTGAATTCTGTCATTTGTATTTGCTTGCATATCTGTACTCGCACAAATAACTTTTTTTACATTTTTCAATAGGTCTTTCACTTATCAAACTGTGGGCATGCCCCGAGGTACACTGCCTTGTGCGTTTGGCATTTCATACAGCGCATACCTCTTTGTCTGATGATGTTCATGTTCCCAGCTTTGTTTAATGCCATATGTAAACTGAATTACAGAGTCTATCGCACATGAGAATAGTTTAGGCTTCCATCAATCTCCCCTTTTCTCGCCCCTTCCTTTTGTTCAGACCGCAATACTTTAAGATCACGACTCTGAGAAATGATTATTAAACCTTACAAGTCAGTACACCTTAACTCTGTGTGGCTCTGTCCCTGCACACATTACTAATTACAAGTTTCACGGATATGCTACAGTTGGAACATCACTAATACAAGTACCGCTGCAGATCCTGGGAGTGTCAGATCCTTACTCACGTTTTCCGCAGGAACGTCATGCAAATGCTGAAAAGTCCTCAACCTCTCCTGGCCACCTATTGTACCCAACCAAGTCAAAGTACCAATAGTAACCTGGGGAAGAAGGGAAGAAACAAGGAGGAAAACAAAAGGTCCCACGTCGCACCCCACTCTGGGATAAAACAACTTGTCAGCCAAGACACTTCTGTTAAAAGAAAAGGACAGAAAGAAAAGGTAAGTATATAGTCTAATTCTAATTCTATAATCAGTTCTATCTTATGGGTGCACGTGACTACCTGGGTGATTCCCTTCTTCCATGAATCCCGGTGACAGGTGACAGCAAGAAGGTTGTTTAATCTACAAGGTAAAAGGTATAAGAGACATTGTATGTGGTCTCAAAGAGCAATGCATAGGAAGGGAAACATGTAAAAATGTACATTAACCCACCTAATGTTGTATACAGACTGAAGACAAAATATGGTAATCTGTAAAACTCTCTGTGATGACTTGTATTCCACCTTACTTCAGGTAGATCTAACACTATTCCTTGAATTTTCAAGAATCTACTGGACTCCAAAACAATACTCAGCTGACCATCATATACGCAGAGCCCATGTCAGATAAGTATAGTGAAAGCAAATTAGAAAAGTCAGCCCTACCGAGCTGTTACCGTAAAAATGAAGAATATAAGCCTTGTTTTCTTTCCAGGCAGGACCAAGCACAGGGAAATGGATCAGCCAATAGATGTGACCAGAACCTGAAGAAACGACGAGAGAGGAGAAGACGGCCACCCGACGAAACGAGGGAAACGCCGACTCCGATGCCGACGAACGCCGATGCTGTGCAAAGGTTAGTGACCCGTAAGAGGTGCTCACTTCCCGTAGCTGGAATGCGAAGCGTGCCCGCTCGTGAACAAGGAGCCTTTGACCTCCCCGGCCGGCTCCTGCGCATGCGTGCTAGCGGGAGCCGGCCATTTTAGTAGTTCGTAGGCATTCTGGCGGCACCCGGTCGGCAGGCGTGACAGGGAGATTCCAGCTGGTACCGTAAAAGCTGCATTGTATGTTGAACTCGCCGAGTTTTGGGGTTCACTGGAAGGGTTAATGTGAGCACAGTGAGCTTGTTCCAGCACGTCAGCCATATAAGGCCCGACTTCTTGGTTGCCGGCATCTTTTCTTAATTTACTCAGAAACGCCATCTCTGTGCTTCAGGTCAGTCTATTCCCGATCTCAATTGCTTTTTCAGTTCATGCGCAAGCCTCGGTTGATGACAGAAGCATGGGCTCGGCTCTCTGAATTTCGCTTCCCTTGGGAAGCTTGGCAAACACCCCAACGGTACTGGCAACTTACAGAGTTTTCTTTTTTCATGTGTTGCATAGAACAGTGCAAAATGTCGAGACCAAAGACAATGTAGCTATGTAATTGTGCCTTACCTAACACATTTTTTAGGGAAATTGGAAAATAGATTTTCACCAATATCAACAGTGTGCAGAAATAATTATTGTTGTACGCCTAGGGACTCCGTGATAATGTGTTGGTTAAATGCACCATGTTCTGATTAACAGTGACAAAAGATACAGCCGCACTAACTGTAAGAGCTTCATGGCTGGCCACCCCTGCCCCTTGGTGGAACACGATAGCCTTTTAAAATATAATATGCACAAGGCCAATCACTTACACTTGATCTCTAAGGTGGCTCACCGCTATGCCAATCCCACTGAAGCCGAAACACGCAACTTCTGCTTCCAGTCCTCTTTCTATGTAAATGTAGGGCATGGTCTGTGTTGGTTGGAGGTTGAGTCTGAGTCAGAGGGGTATCTTGCAGCTTTCGGAATACCTGTAGTAGTCCTGTTTATTTATTTTTTTATTTCTTTCACATTGTTTTTTTATTTCGCTCTGGGTTAATGGAGGTTGTTGTAAGGGCTTTGAGATTTACCCTTATCATATTTATATATATTTTTTTTCTTTTATCTCAGGGAATAAACAAGAGATATAACAATATAGAAAATATATACAAATTTATACATAATTGTATGACAATGTGGATACTGAATGTCTTGAGAGTACAAGACAAATATGTATACAAATGATAGACAAAATAAACAAATACATCATCGCCGTTAGCACTAGATATAAAAATAGCAAGTCTAATAAAAAAAAATAAAAAACCCTAAGCATAGAGTAGTAATTTTTAAGTCTTACTAAGTTGTCCTGTTTCTAACACTTTCTCTGCACCGCCCCTTCTTTAAGAAAACATTTTTCTTCACCCTAGGTAGGTGATAATGTTTAAATGGTTATTAGGTATTGTTATTTGGCTGTTATGCTGAGCTACTCACCCGCACAGATGACAACTTTGCCCAATACAGATGGATGCACCCAAATCTTAATATACTTCTCATATTTTGCAAAACGGTACACATCGAGGATGCACACCTACAGACTCCCAGCGTGGCGTAGCCACAACAGTTTTTAGTGTGGTAACGTTTAACCTCTGATTGATTAAAAGACACTTTAAGACAATCACATGATGATGAAAGCAGCATCAGTAAAGACAGCAGTGAAGTTGTGATGACTTGATAGACTACTACATTAGGTTTCATTTTGGGGACGTCCACTTTTTTTTTTTTTTTTGGGTTCGCGCTCCGAGTCGTTAGTGAGCCTTGGCTAGTGTCATGTAATTTATTCGCTGTGTTAGAAGTCCAACTTCTTGTTGTAATGTAAGTAGCTTGATGTCTGCGAAGGAGCCGCGCCAACATCGGGTAGTGGCAGTCACAAAGGTACCGCAGCAGAGCTGTGCTGCTCACTCTTCGTCCTTACAGGTAATTCATTCTCCTCCACTAGTTAAAAGAAAATTAGCGTGTGTGCCTGCATATGGAGCTGCCAGGAGTGTGCCGCTGAGCCTCAGTAAAAGGGAGGAGGTGACGACGTGACTTTACATTTTGTTGGGAGTTGTATCCTTAATAAGTATTTGCAATGCAATAGGCCTCGCATTACTAAAAGTTTGAGGTATTGGCGTTGCAAATAGTAATGCAACACTAATAGCTCAAACTTTCAGTAATGCAAGACCAATTGCATTGCTAATGCTTGTTCTTTGTTTTCAAGCATTCCACATAAGTGCTTGTGTTTTCAGAGCCTCTCCCATATCCCGGTTTATGTTGCTTCTTTTCCCTCCCAACCCACTTCCCCATCCATTACATTGCTCCCCTCATCTCTGACCAGGCTGGCTCCAGGATTTTTTTTTGGGTGGGCCAAGGGTGCATTTGGGTGAGCCTCTGCGGGACCAATTTGTCGCTTCTTGTGGTAGCCTACAAGCCCTATCAATATACCTGTCACCTCGCCCACTCCATTGAGCATGTGACTAAGGAATGTGCACAAGAATTTTCAATGTCCATCCCATCGTTTATAAAAATAAGATGTTATGTTTAGATTCAGTAATATATCACGACACTGGACTGAGGCTGTAATATTGGCAACGTGTTCATGTTATTACAGATCTGATTTTGAAATACGGGCACAACCGGGAATACCAGTTTACATTTTATCTTCTCCCCTACTGACCGGGGCGGAATTACAACCGGCACAGAGGTATGATATTCTCTGATAGCCCATAATGGCTTTATTTATGGACTAGACTTCATGGCCGCTTATGAATAAATTACACAGCTTTTATATTGCCGCTTTCAGGTTGACAGAAATAACTTGCTACGTGACAGATATGTCTTACAGACTAAGGGCTATGGAGTTTCACCATAGTCAGTATCACCTTTAAACATAAGGATATATGCACCATCTCCCTTTCTCCCATCAATGATAAATTTGATTACTGGATCTATGTAACACTGGCAGAGATACCGATAAGTGCACCCCGTTCTACAATATATTGCTCATATGCTAGAATATCAGGTTCTCATACACGCATTGAACAAAGAATGATCTCTAAAAGAGTTTGGATAATTACTGCATCACAAACTATAGCTTGATCTTTGGTGCCATTTTATGGGTTTCCACCTATTGCACTAAATATATACAATGTATGAATATATGTACAAAATACCAGTATATGTTCTGTACAATTGTCATTCCAGCCCTGAGGAAGTTGTGGGTTCACTCCCGGACGACGAAACACGTGTTGGCTGGAACAATCAAAAGAAGAAAATAAAATCACAAGAAACCAAAATCTGAAATGCATTATGGATAAATATGTTGTAATGAGCAACAGCTTTATTGATGTATGAGTGCTCGGGCATTGTATAATCTATAGTTCAGATCCCTTGGGTTCACACTTAGGGGGCACGGGTGATTTCACCCTCCCTGGAGCACCATAATTACTACGTACCTTGTGCTACCACACTGCTAAGAGTGAGCACCAAAACCACATGGGACATTATCATATAATTAGCACACACTTTAACATGTTCCACATTTGCCCTAATGCCCTGACTGCTAATTAAATAAACAAAAACAGAAAGGCCATGACAGGGCCGGCTTTAGCGCTAGTGCGAAAGTCTTTTTTGGCGCCCCACCAATGACCTCTTTCTCCGCAGATACCATTACTACCACCTTCCAACAGTGCCCTTCATCTCTCCGTAGCCACTCTCTCATATGCATTTCATTTGTAGTATAGCGCTACTCATAGTGTAGGGTGCCACAGTACTTTACACCATGCACACATTATACAGAGACAATGAATCATACAAGTATATGCATCAGTCTATAGGGAATGCCACATAAGCCAATGAGGATTACAAGGTGTAGGAATCACATGTCATCCATACTGGTGGGCAGTATATTTTAAGAGGGTTTGGACTGGGGAAGCACAAACTCAGGATTTAAAGCATACCCCAGTGGTTGGGGGTTGGCTTTATTAATAAAAATGTATATCGGCCCAAACTCTTTTTAGTAACATTAAAATAATGAAACACTGGGGAAGTTCTAACTATGTAGTAACACAAAAAAGTGGAGTTCTAACTATACCATTCATGTTTGTAGGCAGCTCTTTGATGACAGTTCATAGGTCACTGTTCTATGTTAGAATTGTAACTTCTGAACTGCAAGTAACACAAGAATCTCTGAGACAAAGGCAGTAATCCACTGAGCTATCCACATAAAATGCAGTTTATCTGCATCTCAAATCTACCAACAGACAAAGAAAGGATTGCTCTCCAGCAGGATCATTAATCACCAGTTATCTGGACATTTTTATTGTTGTCTTGCATCCATGACCATGATAATGATAAAAACAATTTAAATGAAGCATACTCAAAGTATGTGCCTTGCTGGGCCTGTGCAGATTAAAAAAATAAAAACAAATAATAACACATTCTCTTACCTACTTCGTTAGCCAAACTTTGTGTCACAGCCTGATCTGATTTGCAGCTGCAGGGGTCAAGAAAGGTGAATAGGAATAAACAAACTTATTTTCTCCAGCGCTGAACAGAAAAGGAAATATCCACACAGCAGGACGGTAGGCTGTAGTTACTCGGTCCAAATAAAGAATTGTTCCCTTCACCATGCCCCTATTGTTCCTGCACCACACAGCCCACCTTTCTAAAAGGAGTTGGGTGATTGGGGATGGCTGTGAGAAAGAGCCCAGGCCAAACCACTCAACTCCCAGAACAGGAAGTAAAACAACGTTAGGAGTAACGTTTTAAATTAAAGATGCCATTTTGTATTGGCCTTTGCGCAGTCACTGCGAGGGCCAAGGCTCATGTTTGGGTGGGCCAGGCTCATGTTTGGGTGGGCCTGGCCCACCCGGCCCCCCCCCTAGAACCGGGCCTGTCCCTGACCCTGTTTCATTTTACCGTCCCATCTCTCTCCACGCTCCTTCGTATATGTTTCTTCTCCCCTTCTTCTGCTCGTCTCTGGTTCTTGTTCTCCCAAGGTATTTACGAGATGGGACAAAGCTGGAGTGAACTTGTGTGCCTCTGCCATTTGTTTACTTCACTCGCAGCTGCTGTTACTTTTAACATATTTCTACTGTACAGTACTGTTTGTGCATTTCAGTGAGTCTTGAGAAATTGTTTGTCGGATTCAGTAGTCAAAATGCATTTTAAAAAGTATGGGAACTGTGATGCTGCATGCAAAAAGGGGCGGGGTGAGTGAACGTAGGGGTGGAGTGAAAGACGTGGCTTAAAAAACGAAATTAGTCTTTCAGCTTCAGGTAATCAGAGATCCACAGAACTGAAACCTGGTTGATGCAGTGAAGAATATTGAGTTGTGTGTGTTTTAGTGCTATGAAGCCCCAGTCTGCGACAGAAAGCCCTATGAATAGATAAGTCATTATTTTAAACTTGCATTACACGCAGTATAAGATAGGCCGTTACAAAATGTGTAAAATGGTTTGATAAAAGAGTGCTTCCAAAATATAGATTTTAGTAATACCCAGACTGCACATAGTGCAATTTATTCTAGAACTGTCCTTTAAAAGCCCACAATCCACATCTCAGCAGGTAATTACCTTCCAATACCACTCAAAGGGCCAGATGTACGACCATTCCATTTTGCGAGTTGCAAATTGCGATGTTTTGCGACTCGCAATTTGCGACTCGCACAATGGAACATCCATCAGTGTCTCAAACACTGTTTGCGATTCCTAATGGGGTCACAAATGACCTGCCTCATCAATATTCAAGAGGCAGGTCACAATTTGCTACCCATTGTGAATGGCCAGCACCCGCAGGGATGGTGGACGGCTGGGTTCAGCAGACTACCATGTCTGTGACTGCTTTTTCAATAAAGCAGGTTTTTTTAAAAATGCAGCCCGTTTTCCTTATAGGAAAACGGGAGGCATCTAAAAAAGAAAAATGAAATGTTTCTGTTTCATTTTTTAAGAGTAGGCAATGGTCCGTGGGACATCGGCCTGCTCTTAAAAAATATTTTTGCATCCATTCACAAAGGGGAAGGGGTCCCCTGGGGATCCCTTCTAGTTTGCGAGTGGCTTATTACTCACTTGGAGTAGGTAGTAAACTGCGAGTGTTTTGTGACCACAAATGCGGTCGCAAAACAATGGCACATACCATTCTGACTCGCTATTAGGAAGGGACACCCTTGGCACGCCTCTTCCTAATAGCGACTCGCAAACACTATTTTGCGAGTCACCGACTCGCAAAATAGCATTTGTTCATACCAACACCCTTTTCTGCGATCGTATATCTGGCCCAAAAAGTATAAATCGGTTTCATCAGGCAGCTACAACAGATTCCATCAATTAAACCCAATACTCTAACAATCAGCATTTGTATACAGCAGCACGGTCATCCATAGGGGTATCTGGGCGCTGTGGATGCAACGTCAGAACAAAGATCAGAAACGAGCCGAAGAGGCAAAAAGAAGGTCAGAAATGAGCAGAAAGAGACAATATAAATGTCAGAAACGAACAGGAAGAGGCAAAATACAGGTCAAAAACGAGTAGAAAGAGGCAGAATAAAGGCAGTGCTTAGTTTGTAAAATATTAAGTGCCAGTGCTCTGACCAGGAGGCCACTGCAGCTTGCACCAACTATCGCCCTTGTCACTGCTGCCAAAACAACTACTAACCATCTCTCTTGCCTGCAAGGGCGACAGTTCAGATTATTCCAAGTCCCCAAAGCTAAAGGAATGGCTGGGGAGGCAGGTATTAGCAATTTTAATGTATATTGTATTCCTAAACAACCGTTTGTCTGCTCATCTCTAAATTAGATGAGCAGCGCCACCATCTGGTAGACTGTTCTTTGTATGGTGTTGACAATTAGGTGCTGGTGCCGAGCACCGGAAACCAATTAAGTGCCGGTGCTTAGCACCAGAAAGCCCCGGCTCAAATTAAGCACTGAATAAAGGTCAGGAATGAGCAAAATAGAAGGCTGGAGCGAGCAGAAAGAGGCAGAATAAAAGTCAGAAATGAGCAGAAATAGGCAAAATAAAGGTCAGAAACGAGCAGAAAGAGGCTAAATAACAGGCAGAATGAGCAGCAAGAGGCAAAATAGAGGGCTGGAGCGAGCAGAGAAAAGGCATAAAAACGAGCAGAGGAGACACAAAATCAAAGGCAGCAGAGGGTAGTGGACTGTGGGCAAGCTGGACAGGAGGTCCATCGCAGGAAGAGCACAAGGACCTGCTCTGCTCTTCTGGCTTCCAAACACACTTTACATTTGCAGGTTAACCAGTTGCGCACATTTACATTTTTTTCAGGCATCCTGGCAAGAAGGCTTGTTTAGCTGTCTGCCCCACCCTCGGTTTCACAGCACCGGAGACTCCCTGCCTTACATTTCAGCTGAAACATTTCAGCTCTCTGAATTAATTGTCCCAGGACGGTTATCTTTTCACAAAAAGTAGGGTAACTGTTTCACTTAAATTAAAAAAGTGTGGCCATGTCGTGCCCTACAGATCTCGCCCACTTCGATCACTGGTCGTATTGCTTTTATGTCGGTATTCCTGCCAATTCCAACTTTCTCTGTACAAGAGTTCTGTGAATATGAAATCAGGATAACAACAGTTCACTATTGAGAAGAAAAAATTGCACCTTTGTAGCAAACTCCACAGTGTCCATCAAAGGAAGTACGCATGTACCAGCAGACGCACGTAGGGTGTTAGTTATTATTAATGTGTGTGCATATATTTTTATAGATGTTATTTATTTGGCGAGTATATCTCGCAGTACATCCGGAATATGTTTTGTTTTCTAAAAAACAGGGTTTCACGTCAAACGAAGGAACAAAGCATGTTATTTGAAAGTTTGATAGACATCATCAAGGTAACGTTTGTAAATAGCAAATAATGTGTCCAGGGTATAGGCAACTGTTCTGAAATATGTTATGTTACAAACATTTGGATAGCTCATTTAAACCATCTGTATACAGGGACATCTTAAGGACTTTTAGGGCCCTAGGCCATATGGATTTTTGGGAGCCCTGTTCAGAACAGCTTTGAATTGATCATCCAATTTCAGCTGTTTCATGCCCTCTTTAGTCAGGTCACTGACAGTGCACAGGCACACTCGTGCAAATTCTAAATGTGCTTACATCTAACATTCAGGGATAGTGACGTGTGCTTCCAATATTGTAACACAGCAGCCGCTCACTCATATTACTACAATTAAATTGGGTGGCTCCTCCGATAAGGCGGAGGAGCATCGCCCCACTGCTCTGAAACAGAAAAAAGGAAAAATAAAATGATAATAACTTCGTTATTATCATTATATTTCTCTTTGATACGAAGCTGGGTTAGGGCAGGGTGGGGCTGGGGCCAGAGCCTGGGAGGAGTGGTGAGTGCACACTCTCAAAGTGCGCATGACTGGTTGGTTGGCCGTCTTGGCCCGGCCAAAGCGTCATGCGCACTTAGCATGCTCCCCAGCAGGCTGCATTACACAGTCTGGTGGGGAACATGCCCAGGCCCTATCTGAGTGCCGAACCATGGTGCTCAGACCAATCACAACGCTGCATTGCAGCGTTGTGATTGACTTAGGGGTACCAAACACAACGCTGCTTTGCATCGTTGTGATTGGATTAGGAGAGTTCCGGAAAGGTAAGAGGTTTTCTTTTTCAAACACCCCCCCAATCTCCCACGCACCCTTTGCCCTGCCACCTCTGTTCCCTGCCTGCCGCCCCTGCAAATAATCGCTGTGACCCTGTCCCATTTCTCTTATGTGAGTTCCTGTTTTGATCTAAAAGAAACTTTTTCATGGATGTTGCATGAAACATAAACACAACATTTCTCTCCATAATGTCTGTGATCAGGCGCACAACAAACTTTGGGCTGAAAGGGCTTCACCCCCCACCCCCTTCAATCAGGTGCCGTGGGCTGGGCTGAGGCTGCCAGGCAGTAATCAAGGTTCATCCAGGGTATTACAGCGTCTGTCCTAAAGCCCTGTCGTTCACAGTAAGCCTCTGGATTTACCTTTTTTTTTCTTTTAGCAGCTTCCCCTGCATGGCCCTTTCATTGCTTTATCGCTGTATCTGCATGAAAAAAGCGACGAGATTGGCAATGTTAAAGGGTTTACAGGTGTGAAGTAAAGCCAGCCCCACTGTCCAGGAATGAACAACAGGGTATCCTGCACATGAAAAGGAATAGACCCACATCACAACAGGCTTTTGCAGAGAATGTAGGGCAGAGGTGAATTTAAAGTGGACATATGATAGATGTATATACAACTACTGCAAAATAAAGCTGTGCACAATAGGAGTGTGCTTAAAATATAAGGAAATTGTATACTCTGCTTTATATTTTGGTAGTGCCCAACAAAGGTTGCAGAAAACCTTTAATGTACAATAGCTGCACTAGCTGTGCTATTGCAGGTGTTGAATTGGGTAAGGTAGGAAGAGGACCGGGAAAAGGAAGGGTGGGTAAAAAAAACGAAAATGGTTGGACATTGATATGATAATTGCCAGTGTTCTGTAGCCCAAAAGAATTCGGTTTTTTCAAGATTTTTATACTACGTTTTAGTTGTTTTAGAAAGGAGGAAAAAGACAAATTCCAAAGTAGCCATGCACCATGCTATCTAATACTGTGCATTTTGTTAATAAAACATACATAGATTGTATCTGAGTTGCAGAGAGGTAGTACTTAAAACCTAATAGTACTGCTATGGTTAGTTTGCAGCTTCATTATCCAGTGTCTAGCGATCCAAGGGCCTTTGCATCAGGGCCGGACTGGCCGTAGCGGGCACCGGGCATTTCCTCGGACGGCCAGCTTTGTGCCCGTGGGGGCCGATTTGGTTACAGTTGGCCGGTTGTGCAGCAGTGCTGTAATATCGGCATCCTGTAACAAAAGCGGGAGCGGTGCGCTTCGCTAGCAACCCCCACCCCACCCTCCCCTCCAGTTCCCAGGGCCGGTCGGGCAGCAATTGCCAAGGCTGGTTGCTGTTCCCAGTCCGGCCCTGCTTCGCGTTATTTATAATACCACATTTACCGTCCCCTAGACCACTCTCATATGGTTAGGGTGTTCGCCGGTCTCCAATGTATGGCAATGTTTTGCTTCGCAATCAAGAACCCAGTTGCAGCTAGGGTTCTGGGAGTACTTCAGTGCGCCCAGCCCACCGTTGTCCCCAGTTGTGGAACTCTTTTATCCAAGACCATAGGTGTTTGAAGGATATCGGCCAGTAAAGTGGGACTCTCCTGCCAGTATGGCTTTGGATTTTTCAAGTTTTAAAAATGTTGATGAGTGTACATATGAGATCGCTGAAAGTGGCATCATAAGTCTTTTGACCTGCTGATAACATCACGAGACCCAGATCAAATCGCAGAAAATAGCCACAACATACAGCCAGTAGTACAGGTCAGTATGTTAATATTCGTACTGTATAGACGTGTTACCATAGCAGCCCAATTAGAGTGGTGCAACTGGATAAAGACTACAATTACCATAAAGCATTGCCTTAATGAATGAGAGGTCAGGTCTGGAATCGTTGTCCCTGCCACATAGGGGTCACCTGATACATCTGCCCTTTGTTTCTCACTCGCTACCTCTCTAAGTATTGTAGGGGTCCATTACTTTTGAGAATTGTAGTGCTGCATAGCACAGTAATGCGGCTGCCCCCTCGGGTATGAGAAATGTATTAGACTGCAGGAATATAAAGCATAGCGTGCTAGACCTACGGCACTTGTGTTCATATAAACTTCAGTCCAAACCTGAGGCCCGCATAAAAGATTACAGCTTTTCGAGTTGTGGGGCACATTAGAAATAAAGCGACGATGCGCGGGCAATAAAATACAGCACCTCGATGAAAACGACACAACTGCGTCGTGAGAAAATCACTAAACCCCAGAGGCACATTCTGCAGTCAATCGTGTAATTAACTTCTCACCTACGTTGTTGCCAGTAGCGCCTCTGCGTTTCCCAGCACTGCGCTCATTGGGAGAGTTAAAACAAACCCCACAAAGCTGCACATTTGTGACAGAGGTAAGAAAGGCTGTGAGACAAATTTTATTGCAGATGATTAGATATTTTCTATCAGATTAAGTTGCAAGTCGAAAACAACTTTCTTCGTAGGTGTAATGTTCCTGGGCACCGGCCTAGACGGTCCAACTGAAAACCCTGCTCTGGTCCTATGTTACATTGTAGCTTTGAGTTTAGTAACATCTAGACTTTCTGACACTCTTGTGGACCTCCGCCAGGATTCTCGCGGGATGTTAATCATCTATTAGACAAAGCATTATAACATAAAAATAGAAAAATAAAATAGAAAATGTTTTAATTTTTCAAAAATATGCACATCTCAACCTTTTTGATCTTTTAGCTGCTTTTGGCACACTTTACCACTCTTTCCTTCTCAACAAGCTCATCTTGCAGCATCTTTCGGATATTCCTCATCTTGTGTTTTTTTTTACATTTTCAGTTTTCTTTCACTTCCCTGTCTCCTGGGCAGACACTCTGTCTCTCCATCTTACATTGATAGGATTTTCTCTTTGCCCTTTTCTGTTGAAACATTTTCTCCTGTTCTGTTGGGTGCTGCATTTGTGGTGAGGTGTTCATATATTGTGGGGAAGATGCATGAATAATGTTTTTGGATTTTGAAGATCAGGTTGTACTGTTATGTTGCAATTTTTTTCTTATAAATGCCGCATTCGTTCAGGTCTTGGGCTCGTAGTGCTTCAGGTGCCAGTCTGTGATTGAGGGCTTGTCCATGGGCAACCTTCTATGGGTGGCATTTAACATCCAGATGTGCCTGAATGAGTACATTCATTCAGCATACCAGTATAGTATGGTCATAAATATAGTGTGAATATAGAAAAACCTAGGACTACTCATGGGTATTCGATAAACCTACACAATGAACATTATATATTTGTTATTATAATAAAACTAGGCACAGCTTGTATGTGAAGTAAAAGAATAAGGGTGTATTCAAAAGATGATATTCTTTTATTTATGGATGATACATATTTATGGAGGAAAAAATGTAATTGTGATTTAAAATGCATTTATATAGCGCTTAGGACCCCTAGCGAGGAATTGAAGTGCTTTTGCAAGGGATTCTGGGTGAAACAAACCTGTGAGAGCCACACAAGCAAACTCACTCTTGATTCCCCTAGGTGTCTAGTTTTCACAATTGTCAAAGTTTGTTTTGTTTCCATAGGTGCCGGCTGAGTGAAGGCCCAAAATCTACAGCTACCCACTTTGCAAAAAACGGGTCAGTTTTGAGTGGAAAATGTGATGTATCCGTGTTATGTTTTGGGCCGTTTCCTGTCGCGGTTGGCACTAGGCCTACCCACACAAGTGAGGTACCATTTTTTATCAGAAGTCTTAGGGGAATGCTGGGTGGAAAGAAGTTTGTGGCTCCCTGCAGATTCCAGAACGTTACATCACAGAAATCTGAGGAAAATGTGTGTTTTTTAAGTCAAAGTTTGAGGTTTGCAAGGTATTCTAGTTAAAACAACATGGTGAGAGCCACACAAGTCATCTCACCCTGGATTTCCCCAGGTGTGTAGTTTTTAAAAATGTACAGGTTTGCTAGGTTTTCCTAGGTGCTGGCTGAGTTAGGGCCCAAAATCTAGTTTTGCAAAAAAAACTAGTACGTTTTGAGTTGAAAAATGTGATGTATCCATGTTGTTTTTTTGACAATTTCCTGTTGTAGGCACTGGGCCTACCTGCACAAGTAAAGTGCAATTTTTAGGTCGAGCCGGACAGCACATGCACTGCTCTGCGAGGCATGCTCTATTCGAGTATGGACTTGAAGCTCCGCCTACTCTCCGCCCATATTTTTAATTGGCTTTTTTTCTTTTTTTTTTTGTCCTCATTCGCCATTAGATATACCCAGAGCTATTTGGATTTCTCTGCGGCCCCCCTCTTGATTGGCACCGACTTGAGAGCTCTGTATCTAGATGGATGCACTTTACACAGAATCTCTCTTTCCCATGTTTGGTCTGTTCTGATCTTCTCTCTGGGTAACTCGCAGAACAACCAGAGGGGTAAAGTTTCCCAGTGAAGAGGCATAATCATTGGACTATATTCACCCTTATGTTAAAGTACCTAGCCAATCCACACATGGTAACCAAAAATCTTTTTTCTTGCTCTTCTTTTTCTGTGTGTCCCTATCAAGCTACATCGTATATTTAATAGAAGTTAACCAATCTAAAAACGTCGGAGATGTATTTTTAATCCAGCATTTACAAATTTCTCTCCGTGCGAGTAAACTTAAATAAAAGAATAGCTTATTTTCCTCTAGGGACATTGACTCATAATTTGGTAGAACCCCAAAGAATACCAGGATTATGCTCATCTGAATGTCAGGCCCAAACATGGCTTCCATACCTCTACTTACAGAGACCCAGAAATGATGTAGCACTGGACAGCTTAAAAACATATGCACATCATCTGCTTTTTCCTGAAGGCATTTCGGACATTTCGGAGTAGGACCCTTCGCAAATTTGGAAAGCTTTAAGGGAGACCAGTATACCCTGTGGAGACAAAAGATGTGATTTCTCCTTAGGTTTGCAGCTTGAACTATGGAGTACAAGATGTTATAAGATACTTGCCATAATTCTTCTGGATCGGAGCCAGGCAAGCACTCTCTCCACAGCTCTGATGGGAGTTTGAAGTCGCCCTCTGCCAGGTCTACCAAAAGCCAATATAGGTTCGCCACCTCTTTCTTTTTCCCAACTGTCTTCCTCAGGGTCGTCTCCAGTTCGTTAGATATACCAACAGTAGTACCGACCGCTTGATGCCAGCTCTTGATTTGTAAATACTTGAATTTGGATAGTTCGTTGTCCGTGATGCTCCTCAGTTTTTCCCACGAAAGCAGAGAACCCTCTGGTGCAAGTTGTACCCAGTATAATATCCCGGCTGTTTTTAAAGGAGTTGCCAAAGAGTCCTTAGTCCATTCGGGCGAGCCCGAGGCATCCCAGATAGGCACCAATGCGCTGTAATAGCTGATTTTCAATAATTTTCTGATTTTGAACCATGTAGAGGCTAACCCATTTAGAGTCTTTAGGCGTACTTTTAAAAAAAATCTTGGGTCACCGAATTTAAATATGAAGCCTTGGCCTCCTCTCTTTAGATCTAACAGCATTTCCTTGAACATTATCCCAATGTCCGAGCTGTCTGGTTCGTTCATGAGCATTTTTCCGGGCCTCATTAGAAATACCCATGCGTAGGAAACTAGGTCAGGCAAACACAACCCTCCCTTGTTTTTCTTTCTACGTAGTTTTTTCCGCGATATCCTTATACCCTTAGAGGCCCATATAAAGCTGTTTATTTTTGCCTGGAGTTTTTTCAATCCCTCTTCTTTAAATGCCAGGGGGATATTTTGAAATAAGAAGATAAGTTTTGGTAAAACCATCATTTTTACTAAATTAACTCTACAAATTATTGTTAAGGGTAAGTATGCCCAGCTTGTTAGAGAGTTGCATATCTCTTTACTGATTTTATGGAGATTCGTGTCTGCAATATTCTCTATATTTTGCGTAATCATGATGCCCAAATATCTTATCTCCTTTTTCATTAAATGGGCCTTCGTATCAAGATTCCAGGCCATACACTCCGTCTTGGACGCATTGATCTCGTAGCCAGAGACTCGACCAAACTGTTGTGCCTCATTGTATATTGATGGGATTGCTGAATTTAAATCTGATGTGGACACTATCAGATCATCGGCGTATAAGGCCACCTTTTTTTCCCAGGTCTTATGCGTAAAGGGAGCTATTACGGCATGGCTTCTGATCTTACCGGCTAGAGGCTCAATGTATAGGTTAAAAAGCAGCGGTGATAACGGGCACCCCTGCCTTGTTCCCCTCCGAATTTCAACTGGAGCAGACAAGTTCCCTGCTCACTAAAATTCTGGCTATGGGTGATTGATAGATCAGGCTAACTGTCCTGCAGAATTTTTCCCCAAATTACACAATCTCAATACATGCATTAGATAGGCCCAGTTGACTCGATCGAACGCCTTTGTGGCGTCCAGTGTGATAATAGCCAATGGTGCTTTGTGGAGTGTTGCTAGATCTATTGCCCCGATCAAATTGTACGTAAGGTCTCGAATTCCTCTCCCCTGGACGAAACCTTTTTGATCCTTATGCAACAGTCCCCCTATAACTCCATTTAACCTCTCTGACAAAATCTTAGCAAAGATCTTATAGTCAAGATTAAGCAGAGAGATAGGTCTGAATGAATCACAGGAGCTAGGTGGTTTTAACGGTTTAAGGATCAAAGCCACTGTGGCTTCATTCCAAGAGTGTGCCATATTCCCACCCTTTTCAAACATATGGGAGAATAACTTTTCCCTAACAGGGGTGAGGACCTCCATCAGAGATCTATACAATTCCGCAGGCTAGCCGTCCGGTCCTGCAGCTTTCCTGGGTTTTCCTGCTACTAATGCTTTCTTAATCTCGCTTCTTGTTATCGGACTGTTAAGATTGTAGGATTCCTTCTCGCTGATTTTATTCGGGACATCTTGGTCCAGCCAGGCCCTTATTGCTTCCTCTTAGACAGTTAAATCCTCTTGGTACACCTTTTCGACGTGCTTTTGAGTAAATTCCCAGAGGCATCACATTTTACTTCTTTGATTATTTTTCATTGGCTTGTGTCATTGTCCTTTGTAAATGCTGGCTTCTGGTTTGTTAATAGGCTTGTTAGTCCCTCCTTAGTACCGCCTTGTCTTCATTTGTAACCTTCCATGAGGACTGGCCCTTTTACTTCTGTTGTTACAAGGTATGTTATATTTAGTCTGTAAGCACAATTTTCTTCAATAAGCCTCTCCTACTGCAGGCACGACATGCTTTCCTGCAACATTCAGCGCGCCATGCGCGCTTTCACTTTCCAAGCAGCCCGGGACAATAGCGGCCGCTTCTATACCATGAAATAGGTCTCGCATTTACGAGAGTTTTAGCTATTGGCATTGTAATGACAATGCCTTTTATTTATGTGTTAATTATCAAAACAGATAAATAAAAGGCATTGTTATTTACAATGTTAATAGCTTAAACTCTCGGAAATGCCAGACCTATTGCACTGCAAATGCTTGTTACACTTGTTAACACTGTCTAAGCATTGTTTGCACATCATTAGTACCAGTTAAACCCCCAAATGCAGAGATAATCAGCAGAAAGGTGACAAGTCATTATTTGCAAAGGCCATTCCACTGCGCAGCAACATGTGTCACTGCGTTGTTAGTAACTTTCGAACCATTTGAGTTAAAACTTTTTTTTCTGTTCAAATCTGCGGATTATGAAGCAGATGATAGGTTATGTGGCAACTGCACCAAATTTACAACTGTGCGAAAAACCGCCACAGCTAAACAGTCACATAATTCCAGTGGCCCTTGATATGTGTTTGTATACTGCTTAAACCTTGTATTTCACACAAGAATAACTATGAGCTTTGGTTCAGTTCCAAGGGTTTTTTCCAGCCTTTACTTAAAAATATCCACCATTTTGCTAACAGACTATCCTGGTCGCACCCCTATTGGAATTTACAGCATGGAGGGAAAAATTGTTGTAAGTGGGGTAGAACCACCGAGAGAAAGCAACAGATTATAGGAGTGAGTGAAGAGGCAGGGGGAAAGGTGAGTGCATGAGGAAAAGAAAGAATGAGAAAAAGTAACGGGCAGCAAGAAAAAGGAAGGGAAGACATGCGTGTAAGATTGGCAGAACCAGCAAGAGGAGGTAAAAGCTGGAGAGAGCTGATAATTGAAGATTAGGGCATGGAGGAAAGGGGTGAAACTCAGGGCCGGACTGGCCGTAGCGGGCACCGGGCGTTTCCCCAGTGGACCGCCAGGGTGGGGGCCTGTTTTGGGCCCCTGGGGGGCCGTTTTTGTTACCGGGGGCCTGCAATATTGGCCCCCGGTAACAAAATCGGCCCAAACCGGCCCTTGCAAACTGCTCGGCCGCACCCCCTAAGCCCCCACAGGGGGGCCGGCCGAGCAGTTTGCCAGGACCGGTTTCGGTTCCCAGTCCGGCCCTGGTGAAACTGCAACTGCGGACACTGCTGACATATTGAACCTATATTGCTCACTATACAGGATACTCATGCAGCGCTGGTAGCAAAGATTGACACTCTAGTGCTTGATGTAGGGTTAACTTGGATCAAAAGAAACTGCCAGTGTTAGTGTTAGTGTCAGAAGCCGAAGCAAAAATGACAACGAGATCTGAGCCTTCTGGAAGCAATTTGAGAACGTGCAAGACAGAATCTCATTCCTTGAAAACTGGGCCGAAGATGCAGAAGAAAAAGCTATGAGGACCAGCATTCAGATTGGGGCCTCACCGAATGAACTAAGAGCTTTAGTACTGAATGGTTTTTGGAAAGGGTTACTAAGTACAACTCTTACATCCTATTGCCTGGCCAAGTTCTTCTCAGTTGAACAGGAACACAGACCATATTATCACAACCACCGCCAGGAGGGCCAGTCAGGCCGATAATCTGTAAACTGTTATACTACAGCCAAAGAGGCAAAATCCTGCAGTGTGCTAGGTGCGTTGACCCCAGCACTGTTAAAAAGTGGGCAGACAAAGCAGTTTTCTTCCAGTACTGCTCCTTGAAAAGGCCCTGCAATGCACTATGGGTGAGACTGTCAGCATGATGCGCAGCATTTTTCATCATAGTTGTGCTTTGAAACAGACGATGCTCATGCTGTGACATAAGCCTCGCTTCCAGGTGACAAGTTGTGGTAGACAAGCATGCATAGGCAGGTGTTTTGAGTCTCCTATAGAAGGCTTTTATTGTTCTAGAATGAGCAACATTATGGTACATTAAAAATATACAAAAAAGGTTTTTGTTGAGTTTGCATCCTGAACAATTATTTCAAGGTGCTCTCAAATATAATGATCATGAAAAAAGGAGTCACAGTGAAGAAAAGCAATTGCCCAGGTACACACAGTTTAGTCATTCTAGATCGCAAGGTTCTTTAGGCCAGTGCACCACAAAGGCTCCAGATTGGCCTGGATGGCCCATACACAATTGATGATGCAAATGTACTGATTTTCTCTGATTACACTCCAATGGTTCAACAACAGAGAAGAGCATATCTGGAAGTTAGGGAACAGCTCCCTGAATTACACCTCAAGTACATGATATAATTCCAAGCAGACCTGAAACTCTTGTACAATGGAAATTCTCACATCTAATAGTGGGGGCTGCTGCAAAGAGGAAAGTGGGGGGAGGGGGCACGGGGAATTTAGGGGAAAATATATATTTTTTTAAATGTACCTGTTTTTGCTGCCCGCCTTGGTGCTTCTCTCCCAGCAGGCACTGGGAAAGCACATGCTCCCCACTCAATCTGGATGCTGCTCTCATGCTATACCTAGCATGAGAGCAGCACCAGGATTGGTCTGAGCGGCCTGGTCTGCCGCTCAGACAGTGCCTGGGAGCCTACAGCATTTCTCCAACCCGTCTGTGCAACACAGCTGGGATGGAAAATAAGAAGTGCGCATATCTGTTTGGCTGGCCTATGACGGCCGGCCAAACTGACAAGCGTGCTTCTAAGTGCCCACCACTCCTGCCTGTCATGGCCTGTCCCCACCCTATACAAGCATGCCTCAGCCAGAGCCAGTCACAGAAAAATAAAATTATATTATTGTTTCATCATTTTATTTTTCTGTGACTGACTCTGACGAATGGGGTGACGTTCTTCCACTATTACGGAGGAGCCGCCCCTGACATCTACACTGATACATTGACAGTATGGAAATGAGCTGAAGCACTGACAAACTCTGGGAACCCTATCTACTGGTCATCCCAGAACAGACTGAGATCTAGACTGCAACGAAGGAGAAGACCCATTTGCTACTCTGAACATGCAAAGAGGGCTGCCGCAGCAATGGAGGCACTCCTTGAATTTTTAGACTTGACTGTTCTCCAGTGACTTAGGACACAGCACATTGGTGATTAGTAGTGACACAGATGACCCAGAAGCTTGTTTTCATGTGGGACTTGTGACTGAAGCTCAGTACTTATGCAAAACAATAACGGCCCACTGGCTGCTCTTAGTTAACCTGGGCTGGAGTATAATGCATGTTAGCATCCGCTATAGAAAATTCAGGTGGCAGCACTCTGAGATGAGAGCAATGATGGATTACTAGCATGTAGAGAAAGGTACAAGATGATCAAACACAGATTGAACTGATTTGCTCATAAGGAATTCCCAGCCAAGCAACTCTGACAGGGTGATAGGTCAGGCAGATTGTTAGTATGCTTCCTGACCTCAGAGGTGCCCCAAATTCCAATGGTGATGCAGTGAGGAGATAACCCGGAGTGTGCATTATGCACAGACCAATATCAATAAACTTTTTGTTAATTACTACACCTCTTTGGATGAACTACGAAGTGAGATATAGGTTGCATTTACTGAAGTTCTAAGAACATCAGCCTCTCCCATTTCATCAGCTCAAAGACTTGCTCTGTAGGCACCATTGGCCCTGGCTGAAACTAAGCAAGCTGTGGAAGTGATAACTAGGGGTCATAACCCAGGGTTGGTTGGCCTGACAAACAAATTTTACTCAACGTACAAAACACTGCTGACTCCTCAGCTCTTGGAGGTCTATAACCAGATGCGAACCTAACTCATGCGTCCACAAATGACAGAGACTCTAGTAGTGGTACTGAAATCTGACTGTGATACTATTGATAGGACTTTGAAGAGACCACTCTCTACATATTATAGTGTAGAATATACACTATAAAACCCTGGGGAAAATGCTAGCAAATAGATTGGTGTCCTTGCTCTTTGTCTTAGCTCATGATCAAAATCGCTTCATTTTGGGCAGGTGAACTTTCTTGAACTCTAAGAGATTGGTCCACTTGATGACAGCCTTGCTAGACGCTGACCACTCACCAATGGTGGCATCATTGCCCTGCTCAAAATAACACAATTTAATTTTCTCCATCAAAACTACCTCACCCCAAGGAAGCTCAGTAAGTTATGGAGACTAAAGATTAATCTCCCAGACGTGAGCGTCTAAAGACAGATTTGATCATACAGTGTAGGAGTGCTTGAATATATAAGTCTACTGGAAACATCTGGCTGAAACAATAGCAAAAGTAGTGGGGGAAAGAATAGACTATACTCTGATGGTGAGCATGACGTGCCTGAGGCCCGGAGCCAAATGAAGGAAGAGTGAGCAGGTGTGCAGATTTGACCATAGTGGTAGCAACATGTTGCCTAGCTATGTCATGAAGATCAACAATAGCACGTGACAAAAAAAACTGTTTGAGGAAGACAAGTACATGGGGGGAGGCACAATGTACAACAGTGAGAAACTCAGCAATACACATACATGGACCAGATAGGGGACCCAATAATGTTGGAATCTGAAAGGCTTTCGGATTATAGGCCACCCTGAATGACAGACCCTCACAACTGCATAACACACTGTACTGGTGTGTGGTTAACAATTAAATATATACTGTATAAGAGGCAGACGTGAATCAAAGGATGAACACACACCTCTCACCGGAAGAGCAGAAACAATGTTGAATTTAGTAAATTTACCACTGGTAAGAAGCTCAGTTTACTCGGGTCCAAATCAGTATCCTACGGAATTGTGTAGTAGAGATCACCCACTAAAACAGGTTAAAGCTGACCCTCAACACAGTTTGTTTGTATTGTTTATTGAGGTACACATTTATTATCTGCACGTATGAAAAGATAGCTTAAGTCACATGAAAAGTAAATTTTAAAATAACAATGTATGTGTTTTAGGATGATATTCATATGCATAATGTGATTGTTTTGAAAATTGATAAAAATGTTTATTAAAATATCAATCATTTGGAACAATGTAGCATTGAAGGGACTGCCCTGGTGTGGCTTACCTTTTTTCTATCTGAGAGGGCATAAACAGACCACTTCCACCTATTTTAGTGATGTTCAAAACATCTCACTTGCAGAATCCTTCAGAGCTTCTCTCTGAGCCCTACATTGTTTACTCTCTATCTTATTATGTTAGTTTTATTCATACAACCCTTTGGTTTCTTTGTGATGTCCATGCAGATTATATCCTTCGGCAATGATCTGGGGTCTGTCCAAGAGAAATTATGATCTTGCTTCCTAGCAGTTGACTTTTGCATCAAGTCTAATTAAAAGTCAATAATGACAAAACAGAGGGCCTCATCTTTAGGGAACCTCCTAGGATCTGGTCTTCACTTTGGTGGTGGTGGTGGAGATGGACCCATAGCCCACTCCGCATTGACTCAGCAAACAATCCTGGATTAATTTTCAACAACTTTTTCTCATTCTTTCAACAGATCAGGCATATTTTTCACTTGCTTTAACAACATTGTCATGCTATGCAAAAGCATCCCTTTTCTCCCTTCTCGCACTCATAGGACTGCTGCAAATTCAATTATTCTCTCACAACTCGATAATGGAAAATATGTCTTGGATTTCCTACTTTCAAACCGTTCAAAACCCTCCTGCATACCTCATCTGAGGAATGCCCTCTTGCTTTACCATCTCTTCTCACTATTCTACTGTCTACTGCCTAATGAAAACGAAATGATGTAACTTCAAAGTGTTGTGCCTAGATCTCGGTGCTCTCAATAAAATTGGTCCTCTGCTTCTTCACCATTATATCGCTCTTTATATTCCTTCCAGAATCCTACGCTTTGCAGTAGCCAACTGCCTGAATCTTTCTAACATTAGGTAGGTACTCATTGGACCCTGATGCTTCTCCTTTCTGGCATCAAAGCACTGGAACTCTCTGGCTCCAGAGCTCCATTGACTCCAGTCTTCGGTCCTTTGTTTTTCTGAGGAATAACTGTTCTCTATGCAGAATAAACCTAAAGTTCCATCCCACGCCATGTAACTGCCAGTCGGATACTTTCCATGGTCTGTCCCCTTGAGGCTCTGGAACAAAAGTTTTGAAAAGATTCCAAACGTTGTTTGGTACCCAAACAACTAAATGTGTACACTTCCAAGGCCCCCCCTGAACTCAGGGGGAGCACGTAGAAACTCTCAGGGTGTCACACAGAGGGCAACAGCAAACTCTGATCCAGGTCCATTTGCCACTGCTCAGCTGGGATTATTCGCAGGAATGTCGTTTTGAGCATTTTTATGTTTAGGAGCCAACACGATGTGATGTTGTGGGCCCTAGGCCCACATGCTTATACAAGGACTGACACAGACACGGTATCTATAGTCATTCAACTGGCCACGAGCATGTGCACTCGGGCCCTTTTATTAGCAGGCTCACGTCACTCGTGACGCCTGTGAGGGATGCGTGGGGGGTGCCAGTGTTTCCACTCCCATAGGGGAGTGGCTGTAAACTCTATGCCTGTCGAGACACTAGAACGTGTTTCGCAGGACATAACACACGAGGATCTGCCTCAAAATCTTTGGAGATCTTTCAGTCCTTGGATTTCACATTGAAGGGGGCCCAAACTGATCAGGTCCTTCTTACTGGTCACAGATGCCAAGTGCAGCAGGTTCAGTCCACCTAGAATCATTTCGCAAGAGAAGTAGTATCCTGAGGAAGGCTGGGTGAGGGACAAACTTTGCAGGGTTCCCAGGTGTCAAAACCCCTTTCAGAGGGCCACAGGGCAAGCAGGAGCTACTGCGCCCAACCGTGTGGTTGAGGCCTTTTATTCTGGATGTCCTGAGACCCGGCATACAATGGGCTCTGAGCAACTTGGTCAAGTACTCCTTCAGCAATTTGCTCTTAGTGGTAGCGCGGGTCGAGCAATCCAAGGCTTCTCAGGAGGATGTGGGTGTAAGGCGAGCACAGGCTCACAACTCAAAATATGCCTGGTAACTCCAGTAAAGGATTGTCCAAGCAAATCCTTGCTCTTAGGTAAAAAGAAGTATTTATCTACTAACACAAAGTACAATACAACACACTGCAATTAATATACACAGTCTTCTAAAGGCAGGCCCGCTAGCATTACCCGGGTCAGCTCCTGTCCTACTTCCCTGTCTATGGATCATGGTTATTCCTCATTCACGCATGTGACATCTAAGCTAGGCCGCGCTAGTGAGTTCATGTCTTAGAAGAACTAAGAGGGCTTTTAGCAAAAGGCCACGTGTCCCAGTTCCTGGCCGAATCAGTGAGAGCAAGTTCCCCATAGGCCGACAGTCTTACCGGCACTCGCTGGCTTGGTGGTCTGGAGTCCCCAGGCATGCATCCCTGGTGCATACACATACACAAGAGCGCAGCTTCCAATGTACTGAACCCTCGCATGGGCAACCATTCAGCTAGTGCAATAATGCAACACCGCACGTTAACTTCTACATGCGGTACCAGTACACAGGCCCAGATATAGCCCAGTGTGTACAGGTAACCATGCGCTCTATTTACTGATGTACTGTACCTCCTCAGAGGCACATATGAATCCCAACGCATGCATGCAACTTTGCATGCAATCTTCTGATACAATGTTCCTTCCCACAGTCACACATAACATCACATCACTGCACGCAATCCAATGCGGGTCACGGGAGACTTAAGCACACAGCAGCTAAACTTTGCCAGAGTGGTGAAGGAGGCGCCTCTCCTGTGATACAGGTAAAAAAGCCTGTTCACTCTACTAATCGCTAAAAATGACTGATAACTGCCACCACCGCGCTCGTGCTACTTAACTTTCGGTAGGGCCAGTAGCCTTCCACCACTTGAGGGTAGTTTTTTGGATGTCCCTCTCGGGCTAAGCAGACTGTAGTTCATAAGACATGCGTGGGTCATAGCGCACACACATGATCCATGTTTACCCATGACCAAAAATCATTACTAAGTGTAAGAAATTGGGTTGTTGATTGACTGGGGTATGAGCCTTAGTTACGCAGCAACCACAATCTTTGTCAGGGTGAGGCACAAGCCAAGCCAAAATTAACCTGTGCTCAAACCTCTGGTAGCTTGGTAGGCCTAACTTAGAGGGAACGTGTAAAGTATTTGTGCAACATTTCAAACATTAATGGAGTGACGATACCAAACAAAAAGGATTCCACACCATTTTAGAAACATAGTACATTCTTTAATACATAAAACAAGACCACAATGACAAAAATCTAAACAGTAGAACCAGAGATATGCAATTGTAAAGATTTTGGTGAAAATAGCACAAAAAAACTCAAATTGCCACTTTGGATATCTGGTTGCGCTGGTTCGGAAGAAAGTCACAAGTTCAGGCCGACAGCGATGAAACACAGGCTGGCTTCAGTGACCTAGTTAGTCCCACTGAACAAAGTACCTTAAATCCTGGTTTGCAGAGTATTGAAAGGATACGCATTGAAGGTGCGTCGTGCAGCCAAAGTTAAGCGCCGGCTCCGAGGTGCAGTGAAGCTGCTATGTGAGGGCCTGCATCGTCATCGAGGATCCTGTCAGCGGGACTTGTGATGAGAAGTCTGGCGTTAAGAATGCAGCACTCACTCGGGGCGAAAGTAGAACATTAGGGGGTTGGGACCTTAAAAACAACCACCATGGACCTCTATTAACAGTCTAAACAACAAAACAATAGGTGCCTGCGTGATTTAAATTCACTTTACTTTTAAACAAGGTCACGTTACTCAATAACCATGGCCCTTGAATTCCTGTAGCATATTACTGCACATATTGTTACAATTTACTATGCGTAAAAAAGAAGAAAGAATGACACCGCTATTCTTATGCATAATTCGCATATTCAAAACAGTGTACTCAACTTAATACCTTGACAGCATTAAAAGTGCTAAACATAAACAGACAAAACATGACAAAGTGCATTAACAATACGATGTTCAACCAGTCCTAAAATTGATATCCAGAGGGATATGTTTATTTGGGCCCTCTTGGAATGAGCAGTGGGGTTCCAAAACCATCTAATATGGCACCAAAAAGTAGTTCAACTAAAGTCTTAATCACTGTCCATATTGATGCGATTAGTATGAAATTCCCAAAGATTTATATCGCCGACGCGTTTCCAACCGTTGGTTGTTATGTGTTCTCCTCAGGACCAGGGCTGGTGGAATCTTTTTATCTGTAAACAAGTGTGAAAAATTATGTTAACTAACTTCTAACACCTCTCTACGTTTAGCAGTCTTGATCGGCATGGCATCCATTTTGCAATTTTAGCCTGAACATTTCGCGGGCGGACACAATCAATGGTAAAAATTGCGTTGCGAAGTTGGTGGATGCTACAAATTTCAAAATTTGGTTTCTTTGTTGCAGAAAAAGTATCTCGTGTCTGAAAACAAACAAGCGGAAACAACCTCTGTTAGTTTATTGGTGCCGCTGGAGGTGTTCGTCGATTCTAGAGAAAGCACAATGCTTCAAAAGTGTACTGCTGACAAGGATGGTTTTAACTATCATTAAGGCACCCATGGAGGGATTGTAAGCTGTGGCCAAGCAGCCATCTCAACAAAGGGAAAAGGTTGCGTTATTCACACGTGAGGCGTTTGCCCTTCAGTCCTCTAAATCTATTATGAATGCAGTGAGTTCTTTTACAGGGACCGTAAATTTATAACGGGACTATTTTATGGTTAATATCCACATAGTTAAACAACCCTGGGTCTGAAGCGATACACTTACTGTAGAAATTTCAACTGCTGACTCCGTTGTGCTTTCAGTGATTCTCCATGACGGCGGATCTGTCCTCTCTGACTATTAAAGGCAGACCAAAATAATCAATTGTGGAGTTGTAGACCGAGTGCATTCTAGTAAATGAAGTGTATCAGACAGCCATATATTAAAGCACTTTTCTAAAGAAATTTTCACTATAATCTATTAAGTTCGGACATCTCATCCAGACCTCTGCTCGCTGTGTTAAACTTAAGAATTAAGGAGGCTTCTTTCCTTATTAGATTCATTTCGATATCGCCTCCTCTGGGATCAGGCTGGATGACGCTCAGTACGGTCCATTGAAAGTCTTTTTCAGAGTGTCCCATCTCAATAAAATGATTGACCAATAGTGCAGAAGTGGTATTTGTTTTAATTCGTGATTTATGTTGAACAATGCGTTGCTTTATTTCTTGATTGGTTTTTCCGATGTAAATCTTATTACAGGGGCAAATCACTACATAAACCACATTTTTGGTCTTACAGTTGGAGAATTCATTGTGTATCCATTGGATCTTGCCATCTGTAAAGGTTCTTCCTTCTATTGTCTGACAGCATACAACGCAATGGCCACACTTGTGGTGACCTTGCACCGGCTTGTGGTGCCATCTAGACATTAGGTCGCTTTTTTTCTTTTGTTGGTTTAAACTTGCTCTCACAACTTGGGACCCAACACTTGCATTTTTCTTCATTGCAAACAGGGGAAGGTCGAACCCACATTCGGAATTCTTAATCAGGTGCCAATTGTTGTGTATTATTTTTTTGAAGTTGTTAGTATGAGGGCAATATGTGGTCACACAGACTAGTTTGTTACATGATTCCTTTGGTATTTTAATGAGTAGGTTCTCCCGTGGTGTAAACCAGGCTCGTTTCATGGAATGTTTCAAAAGCTTACTTGGGTAACCCCGTTCTTTCAATTTGTCTTGTAGGATTTACGCATGCAGGAAATAAACTTCTTTCTTAGTGCAATTCCTGCATATTCTCAAAAATTGCCCATACGGGAGGTTATCCCGTAAATTTCTTTGATGGAAACTTCTGTAATGTAAAGCTTTGTTTTTATCTGTAGATTTTCTATGTAAAGTTGTGTGGAGTGTGTCATTGGGCACTCTCACTTCAACATCCACAAATGTCAAGGAAGATTTACTCTTTGTCTTACTGAATTGTATATCAGGAATTATATTGTTCAACCAATCATGGAATGCTGTAAGTTGTTCTTCATTGCCATCCGACAAGCACCACACGTCGTCAATGTATCTTAGCCATTGGAAAATATGATTTGAGAATGGATTATTGTTATCCATAAATTTCTTTTCGAACAGTGCCATGCAGAGGACAGCCATCTCCGGCGCAAAGGGACAACCCATAGTGGTCCCTTTTATTTGTAAGAAGAAATTATATTCAAATTAAAAATAGTTTCTTTTTAGTGCTAGAGTAGCCAACTTGAGTATAAATGAAGTGGGAACTCTGTGAGGTCGAGGTCGTGTTTCCAGAAAGACTTCTATCGCCTCCAATCCATCAGCTTGGGGAATTTGTGTGTACAGAGACAATACATCAAATGACACAAACCAATGATTTTGCATGAGGCATTGTTGTCCCTCAATTTTATTAATAAAATCGATTGTGTCCCTAAGGTATGAAGGGACTTCTCCAAGGAATGGCTTGAGGAAAATGTCCACATACTGGGCGATTGGTTCTTAGAACATGTCTGCTCTGTAATGGTCATTCATTCCGAAGGGTCTCCTTGTGCCATGTAACAGATGTGTATTATTTTCGAGCTCAGAGGCACGCATTTATTTTCAGCCTCGAAAGTATGCACAAATGAGTAAATCAGCTGAAACTAGTGACCACGGAGGTCAAACAAATCTATCTAAATGTTAGGCCTGGACAGAGCTTGTGGAGTTTCACTTTGCATAATTCTGGGGAGCTACTGAAAAACTCCGCCAAATTCCATAGAGTTCTGCGAGCCGGCAGAGTTGTATTGACTCGTTTTACATTTCTAACTGGCTCTCACAAGGGGACTTCGCGCAGCCAAAAGCAACCTCAAATATAGCCTAAAATAGAGAAAATTACAAATTGCAACCTGCTTGCAGATGCCTTTGTCTTCCCAAGTAAACATATGCTAATTGAGCCTGGGAGCAGCAGCACATGTCTCTGTAATCCGCTTTTTAGGTCTCGCCTAGCGACGCAGCGCATGCACTTCTCGCCTTGGTGAGATCTATTGTTGTCGGTTTCTTAGCCGAAGGGGGACAGGACATGTGCATGCGCCCGGACAGGAGATGTGCACGCATACGGCTGACGGCGTTAGCGGAATAGACAGCAGATGTGCGCGTCTGGAGGACAGGAGATGTGCACGCGTACGGCTCGGCTCCCTCGCTCCCTCCCTGTCTGCGCACACGCTTCACTCCGTGCACTAATGACAGGACATATGCGCTTTGCTTTCATGAAATGCCGCTCCTATTTGCTTTACTTCTTCCCCCTCACTCCGTCCTTTTCTCCCTCCATTAGGCCCCTTCTCAAAGCTACTTAAAGTCAAACTTTGCAATTGCGGCCACTGTATATTTCACGCCGCTACCAGAAACAAAACGCTGCTACACATACCACACGTTCGGTTTTGCGTCTTACCACGTTGCTCGTACGGCTCACGGCATTAGCAAAGATACAGCAGATGTGCGCGTCCAGAGGACAGGTGATGTGCACGCGTGCAGCTCGGCTCCCTTGCTTCCTCCCTGTCTGCGCGCACACTTCACTGCGCGCACTAAGGCATCTTTGTACCCTCCCTGTCTCCCGTTTGATGTGCCTGGCCGGAGGCCCCGGACAGGAGATGTGGACGCGCACGCGGCGTTAACTTTCTGTCTGCCGATCTCAGCTGCTGCTTGGCGTGCCCGCTTGGACAGGAGACGTGCACGTGCCCGCGACTCTTATGCTCGGGGCCCGGACAGGATATGTGGACTAGTTTACGTCTGTTCGAAAGAAATCCTTAAAATCTCAAACATCGAGGGCGATTATACTTTAGTAAAACAATTCACGCTTGCACAGTTATAAAAATCAAATTCTCGCTGTCACAGAAAAACATATTTAGGAGCGAGCTGTTTTGATTTAATACCTACAAAGAATTGTGTAAAAATCTGCAGCTTGTGTAACTACAAGCAGAAATCAGCTCAGCACGTTTTAGGCGCGTGTCCCCTTCTCTCCTGTCAGCTCCAGACACGCCACGCCCCCCACAGGTGATCCATAATTCGCAGCCCACGAGATTTGTCAAGTTCATGGGAGTTGTTGAAAAGCTGTTGGAAAATAAAGATGTAAAACAGCGGCTGTAATGCTTAATTAACTGCTTCCATTAATGAGCTGAGCAGTGTTGTTCACTTTTCACCTGTTTTCTAATAGTTTTAATTCAAACGACTATACAAATATTTATTCTTTCACATTAGTTAATGAATAAAATAAAAGCCATCTTCCCTTATTATTTCATAGTGCTATCTTACCACTAGGTGGCGCCAAATACTTTGTTTTCTGGTTCCCCAGCGAGCCTCGTTTCCTGATTGCGAGGTGCTCCTTGGATTACAAGCCCGAGGATCCCTACAATGGTTTTTGGCCCACACCTCACAAAAGTTTATCAGAATACTGCTTTCGTTCCGATTCTCTAACTGGTTGTATGTTCATCCAGAGCTTTAAAAAGAAATATCCACGAGCCTATGGTATGATCTCACCCCATCCCTGCACGTTCCTGAAACACTTGGCACGAGGCTGCTTATTTTCCGAGAAAGTAAGACATTTTGTCCTGGCTCAAGATGGATTTGAGACTTTTTTGTACAAGGTGTGGTTGAGCAATGCGTAGTAAACAGTCTATGGGCGTAGAGGGAAAGCACCGCGCAACAATGTAAACATTATTGTTCTGAATACCCGTGTAAGTGATGAATATTATTTCATTTCGATAATCTATTCATCCCAGAATACATCTGTGCTGGTAGAAAATACGATTGAAGAGATGATCGAACCTCTCCTCGCATTTATTGCCTCAAACCCAGGGCCACTGGAAATATGCGATTGTGCAGCCCTGGCGTTTTTCGCATATTTATAGATTTGCCGCATTTTCTAAATAATACATTATCCGCTGTATAATCTGCAAATTAAAAAAAATTGCTTCTAGCTCAAACGGTTCAAAAGTTACTAAAAAAGCAGCAATACATGTTGCTGCGCACTAGAAGCCCTTTGCAAAGGTTGACTGGTGACCTTTCTGTTGCTTATTGTTATATTTGGGTGTTAAACTGATACTAATGAGGTGCAGCAAATGCACAGACAGTGCTAAGTTTAACAAGCATTTGCAATGCAATAGGTCTCGCTTATGCGAGTTTAGCTATTGGCATTGTAAATGACAATGCCTTTTATTTATGTTTTAAAAACCAACACGTAAATAAAGGCATTGCCATTTACAATGTCAATAGCTCAAACTTTCACAACTGCGAGACCTATTGCATTGCAAATGCTTGTTTTAACCTTTCACAGTTACAGAGGCGGTGTATTAGTTTCAGCTCAGCGCGCTGCCTGCTAGTCTCACCTTTAAATAAATACCATACATCGAGTTAGTAGAGTTGCAGCTGGTAGACTAGCAGGTCTTAGCATTGCGAAGTGGCCACTATAACATTTACTGAGCACTTCAAACCTTACCAACGCTACTACAACATGATTACTGCACACTGCAAGCTGCAAGCTGCTGTGATACGATACGACTAGAAGACAAATGAGGGTGTAATAGCTTGCAAAGATGGTGGGAGGTTGCCAAGTGTGAGAAGTTGGCCTGGCATATGCTGTCCACTAATTATAGTGGGCACCTTGCACCAGTCCAAATCGACTCTTATGGTAGGTAGGTTAAAGACAACCTTATTGAAAGATATCCTAGTGGTAGCTGTGGAGAGCAGCCTTCAGGCTAAGTCTTGAAGGAATGTAAAGCAGCTTGTTTTACCAGTCTATAATCTCTTGAGTGACCAAATGAAAGAGCACCACACCAGGTATATATTCAAAATATATGTATTTATTACTAAACACACCCTCTAGTCTCTTTATGAGGCTAGAGTTCGAAGTACATAGGTTATAAGATCTTAAATCACAGTAATAGCACAAATACACGTTTGAGCCCTAGGGGCGTACCAAACCATATACCAATAAAATGGTATGCGAACCACGACTGAACTAGACACTAGGCCTAGAGCCTCTAGAAGTGCTTGGACCACAAGGAACCACCCAAGGTAGTGACACAGGGGACCCACGGGAGACGCGTGCAGTGTAAATACACAACCGCGATACGCCGTTAACTTCTATGGAGAAAGTCGGGATCGGGAAAATAGAGGAAAGGGACACTTTAAAGAGGACTAGGACAAAACCCTTTGAGATCTAGGACTTTGAAGAGTCTCTACCCACGGGAGCACCGGAGTACTCGTGTTACCTCACCCAGGGAAGCCGGGTGCATAGGTGCCTTTCGGGGTCGGGTTTCGTCGCCGTTTCTTATGGCGATCTGCTGCAAAGTGCTGCTGGCGACCAGGAGAAAAGTGTCCGGGTGGATCCAAGAGTGGATCGGAGTTCTGAAGAACCTGAAAGCAGAGGGGACAGAGTCTGGGTCACTAGCCAGTGACCAGGGAGGCGATGGACAGATGCCCACCGATGTCGAGTGCTTCAGGTGCGTTGACGGTCGTCTCGTTTCTGCAGCCACGAGGTCCAAGAGGCGTTGTCGGCGACCAGGAGCAGGATTCGGGCTGGTACACGATGTCTGTCGAGTGCTGCGGTGTCGGCGACCAGATTGGACCCAACAAGCCTTGGCAACGGCAAGTCTCGATGTAGCTGAAGATCGTCGATGATGCAGACCAACAAGGTCTGGGGAACTCACCCAGCAAGGGTAAGTGAGGGCAGGCCTGGAGCAACCAGACTGCCAAGTAAAGAAAAGATTGGCCTTCGGTAAGGGCTACTAGCCAACGGGCTAGCGACCGCGAAGGAGCCTCGTGACGCCGCACGTGGAGCTGGCTTACAGGACACTCGTGGAGTGGGGGCCAGTGATCTTCGGTGCAGGTGGTGCTGGAGGCTAGGGCTACTCGGAGCCCAAAGCACGACTTCTTGGGAGACCCAGAAGATGGTGCACTTGCAAATGTGCTCGGTGTCCAGGGGTCACGGTCTCACGTTACCCACGATAGCCACGGGCCTCAGCTTTGCTGGGGACTCAGGGTAGCCTCGGGAAGTCTGAGAATCCACCTCTGGTGATGCGATGACTTCGGCGTCCGACGGGAGCTTCAGTGATGCGAACCGGACAGATGCTTCTTTGGTGCCTGCCAAGCAGGGGAGTCACTCCTTGACCCCAAGGGAGATTCTTCAGTCCTCTAATCGTGAGTAGAGCGTCGAAGGTCCAGGATTCTGTTTCAGAGTTTCGTCCAGGTATAATCTAAAGTCCTAAGGACTGGGTTCCTACCTTTATTCAAAAAATAGGGGATGGACTACTCTGTGGCCCCACCTATGGGTGGGTCAGGGCAGAGGGGTGGCTACACCCCTTTCCCTTTGTCCAGTTCACGCCAAAGCAGGGGCTGCAAGCCCCTGATCCGGTTTGAACTGGGGTATGCACAGGGACACCAAATGTGCCCCCAGTGCAGGACTTCAAAGCACCCGAAAGTGCTCCCGCCCAGCCCCAATACACATTGTCCTGTCTGGGGAGGTGGTCACACCTCCCTGGGACAGGAAACCTATTGTCCAGGCCTCCCTGCCGGAGTTTCGTCCAGCAGCAGGAGACCAGACTCGTGTCTGTGGCAGTAGCATCCATTTTGTGATGCCAGGGCTCTGGAAAGAAGTTACCGGACTCGTCAGAGTTAACATGCCTTTCCTCTAGAAGGGTGGAATGCTACCCCCGCCGCCAGGATTGGCGGGGGGTAGTATTCCAAGATGTTTGACACCAAACACGACATGTTTAGGTGCAGCCATTCCAAAGTTAGCATTTTACCGCGAGGATATAATGCGCTTAAGAGTATATGGTCAGGCTGCACTACAAACAGCATCAGAGATGGTCTCCGAACGCTGCAGAGGGGCCCTGCTCATGCAGGGGCACCCTCTCACATAGGAACCATGCACTCTGCCTTTAGGATTGATAAGGCCTGCCTTAGGAGTGACTTATAGGTTTCTAGGTGTGTATGTATTTCGTGATATAGGTAACCTATATCACAGTAAGGGGTGCATGCACCACCTTACCCAGGCTGCAGTAGCAGACCTGTGGTGTCAGTTTGGATGGCCTTCCAGGGGTGGCATAATACATGCTGCAGCCCCTGGCAGGCCTCTGAGGTACCTATGCCCTTGGTACATAGTATACCATATACTAGGGACTTATAAGGGCACTCCAGATCCCTAATCAGAGATGTGCCTAAGGCACATGGAATCCATTTTACAGAGAAAGCAGATAGACTGGGGCCCTGAATAGCAGGATCCCAGTCCAACTAAGTCATAAACCAGCAAAACACCATAAAAAAGTGGGGGCAACCATATAGTCAGATTCCACCTTCCTACATAACCCCCCAAACGAAAGGAGATAAGGCTAACCTTGGCCAGTTGAGCCTATATTGACTAAGTGGCCATATAAGGAAGCACCTGCACTAGCATGGTTGCCCCCTATGTTATGGTCCACTAAGCAATCCCTCACCCTAAGGGTATGAGAGGGTCTCCACCATGGGGAATCACTACCTCTGGTGTGCTTAGGTAAAGTACAAGGCTGGTGAGGTGTCTGAGTAGGGAAGTGAGGCCCTAGGAATGTTGGCCTCAGTTTCCTCAGATCACTGGTCACCATGTATGCCTGTCTTTCCATGACTGAGTTGCACTTTGCTCTAAGGGTCAACCTTTGGCTGCCTACAGCTGGGGGTTGGGTCCCTTTGGATGGAACACTGGAGGGACATGGCAGGTTTGGAACCTTCTGGTCCCAGGTTTGCCCTTGCCTACCAGAGTCCTTCTGGGGGAGGTCCCTACATAAAGGTATGGGGGATCCCTCAGTGTGTAGAGGAATTTTCACCTGGCTAGGGCTACTAGACTGGCTGCCCCTAATCTGCTGATGGGGGCTTCCTCTGGACAGGGGGCCCGGGGGTCCACTGACCTCCCTGACCTCTGCAGCCCTGGGCTGACTGAGGCAGGGTAGAGAGGGGCAGGTTACCTGCTCCAGACTGGGTACCACCGTGAAGGGTCCTCTGCCATCAGGGGTGTGGCCAGGCCAGGCCTGACTACCTCTGTGGCAGTTCCTTCACTAGGGGTAGGGTCAGTTCCCTGAGGAGGCTGACCCTTACCTACTGTCTGGGGGAAGAAGACTTTTCTTCAACCCTTTTGCTCTCTTTTGGGGAGAGTGGGCCGTTCTTTCAGGCTCCATCTCTCCAAAGTCTTGGGCTGGGGCTGTGGCCATCACAGCCCCACTAACCTTTGCAGGGACGCCCAACATCCTAAGATGGGTTTGGTGTTCAACTTCAGCCCAGGCTGAAATTTCCAAATCATTGCCCATCAGGCAATCTACAGGTAGGGTTGGGGACACTGCCACTCTTTTTGGGCCTGTGACCCCTCCCAGCTGAGATTGACTATGGCCATGGGGTGATCTGTTCTGACACCATCAATGTTGGTCACCTGGTATTTAAACTCAGGTAAAAGCTGGTGAGGGGGACTAGTTTCCCTGCCACCATGGTGACACTAGCCCCTGTGTCCCTAAATGCCACAGCTTTCTGACCGTTAATCATTGGCTCCAGTCTGTACCTGCCCAATGCTATGGGACCCATGGTAAAGGTGGCAAATCCTATACCACCATCAGAGTCAGAGGAGTCTCGTTGAGGGGTCCCTGTCTAAACTAGGGCCCACCTCTGTTCCTCTTGCAAAAGCACCCAACTTTTGGGTGCACTACTCCCAACTGGAGGATTACTACTGGTAGTACCAGGAGGGGTGGTAGTAGTTGTGGGAGGAACATTTTCTTTATTGCCAATCCTGGGGCAACTGGGATCAGTTTTCCAGTGCCCAGGCTTTTTACAGACATGGCAATATGGTTTCTTTTCAGGAGAGGAAGGAGTTTGGGACCCACCCCAGAAGAGGAATTTTGGGGCCCTGTAGGGGACTTATCCTTAGATTTATCCCCACCTTTCTCTTGGGACTTAGTAGAATCTTTCTTCTGGTCACCACCCTGATTTCTAGTTTTTACTCTGGTTCTGACCCATTTGTCTGCCTTCTTTCCCAATTCTTGGGGAGAGGTCAGATCAGAGTCCACCAGATACTGGTGCAAAAGCTGGTTTTGACAATTATTAAGGATCTGCTCCCTCATAATCAAATTGTACAATCCTAAAAAGTCATGCACTTTGTTGCCATGTATCCAACCTTCCAGAGCCTTTGTAGCACAATCTACAAAATCAACCCAGTCTTGAGTCTGAGCTTTTGGGTGTCTCTGAACTTCAACCTATACTGTTCAGTGGTTAGGCCAAACCCATCTATCAGAGCACTCTTCAAGACTGTGTAATTGTCAGCATCCTCTTCTCTTACAGTGAGGAGCTTGTCTCTACCTTTGTCTGCAAAGGAGAGCCACAAGATTGCTGCCCACTGCCTCTGGGGACCTTCTGAACTTTACAGGCCCTCTCCAGTGCAGTTATCCATTTGTGGATGTCATCCCCACTCTGGTAGGGAGGGACAATCTTGTTTAGGTTTCTATGGTCATAAGACCTGTCCCTATCTCTAGGGATATTGTTGCCACCATGGGACTCTAGTCCCAACTTTCTTCTCTCTCTAAGGAGATCTAGGGATTCTCTATCTAAAGCCAATTGCTTCTTCCTGATCTCTAGTTGAGTTTCCTCATACTGGACCAGTCTCTTTCTTCTCTCATGAGAGGATTCCCTCCTGTGAGAAGAAACAGAGCTCCCTATTGAGGTGCCAGAGTGGTTAGACTCCTGAGAAGGAGACCTAGACTTTCTGAGCACACTCATAATCCTTCCTGGGGGACAAAGGTGTGGTTCTCAAGATCCTCATCTTCATCTTCCCCAGAAGGGATTGGGTTTTCCAGGTCAGGGTCATTGTCACCCTCCTGGTCAGTTTCAGAGGGGGGCTGGGGGTAGTAGTACCCCTGGCCCCTTCCTCATCTGCTGGCCCACCCTCTGCTCCTACCCCTTCAGTCTCTGAGGACTTACTAAGATCATAAGCCACCAACAACTCCTGGAGGTGTTGGGTGGTGGACTTTGGCCTGTCCTTAATTTCCTCACGTTACACAAAGCTCTCAGTTCCAAGAATGGGAGTGTGTCATACTTGGAGGGGGAAGCTCAATGGCTTCCTGCAGGGCATCTCTAGATCCTGCTTTTAAAGACATTACTAGTGTGGTGTGGTGTATGCACTACCTACTCTAGTGTGGCCTACTAAACTCTCTTGAGTTGTAGAAAGGGTTGTGCTATCCCTTAACACACAACTCTAAGTTCAGTAGAACTTACTGATATTCTAAGCTTAAATTATATGTACCTTAGGTACCTTTAGTGGTTTTCAGTTGATCAATTCAATTGAGATTATCTGGTAAAACAATAGCAAGCTGGAATCCCACACGCTGCACACCAATGTGAGAAGTTGGCCTGGCATATGCTGTCCACTAATTATAGTGGGCACCTTGCACCAGTCCAAATCGACTCTTATGGTAGGTAGGTTAAAGACAACCTTATTGAAAGCTATCCTAGTGGTAGCTGTGGAGAGCAGCCTTCAGGCTAAGTCTTGAAGGAATGTAAAGCAGCTTGTTTTACCAGTCTATAATCTCTTGAGTGACCAAATGAAAGAGCACCACACCAGGTATATATTCAAAATATATGTATTTATTACTAAACACACCCCTCTAGTCTCTTTATGAGGCTAGAGTTCAAGTACATAGGTTATAAGATCTTAAATCACAGTAATAGCACAAATACACGTTTGAGCCCTAGGGGCGTACTCAAACCATATACCAATAAAATGGTATGCGAACCACGACTGAACTAGACACTAGGCCTAGAGCCTCTAGAAGTGCTTGGACCACAAGGAACCACCCAAGGTAGTGACACAGGGGACCCACGGGAGACGCGTGCAGTGTAAATACACAACCGCGATACGCCGTTAACTTCTATGGAGAAAGTCGGGATCGGGAAAATAGAGGAAAGGGACACTTTAAAGAGGACTAGGACAAAACCCTTTGAGATCTAGGACTTTGAAGAGTCTCTACCCACGGGAGCACCGGAGTACTCGTGTTACCTCACCCAGGGAAGCCGGGTGCATAGGTGCCTTTCGGGGTCGGGTTTCGTCGTCGTTTCTTATGGCGATCTGCTGCAAAGTGCTGCTGGCGACCAGGAGAAAAGTGTCCGGGTGGATCCAAGAGTGGATCGGAGTTCTGAAGAACCTGAAAGCAGAGGGGACAGAGTCTGGGTCACTAGCCAGTGACCAGGGAGGCGATGGACAGATGCCCACCGATGTCGAGTGCTTCAGGTGCATTGACGGTCGTCTCGTTTCTGCAGCCACGAGGTCCAGGAGGCGTTGTCGGCGACCAGGAGCAGGATTCGGGCTGGTACACGATGTCTGTCGAGTGCTGCGGTGTCGGCGACCAGATTGGACCCAACAAGCCTTGGCAACGGCAAGTCTCGATGTAGCTGAAGATCGTCGATGATGCAGACCAGCAAGGTCTGGGGAACTCACCCAGCAAGGGTAAGTGAGGGCAGGCCTGGAGCAACCAGACTGCCAAGTAAAGAAAAGATTGGCCTTCGGTAAGGGCTACTAGCCAACGGGCTAGCGACCGCAAAGGAGCCTCGTGACGCCGCACGTGGAGCTGGCTTACAGGACACTCGTGGAGTGGGGGCCAGTGATCTTCGGTGCAGGTGGTGCTGGAGGCTAGGGCTACTCGGAGTCCAAAGCACGACTTCTTGGGAGACCCAGAAGATGGTGCACTTGCAAATGTGCTCGGTGTCCAGGGGTCACGGTCTCACGTTACCCACGATAGCCACGGGCCTCAGCTTTGCTGGAGACTCAGGGTAGCCTCGGGAAGTCTGAGAATCCACCTCTGGTGATGCGATGACTTCGGCGTCCGACGGAGCTTCAGTGATGCGAACCGGACAGATGCTTCTTTGGTGCCTGCCAAGCAGGGGAGTCACTCCTTGACCCCAAGGGAGATTCTTCAGTCCTCTAATCGTGAGTAGAGCGTCGAAGGTCCAGGATTCTGTTTCAGAGTTTCGTCCAGGTATAATCTAAAGTCCTAAGGACTGGGTTCCTACCTTTATTCCAAAAATAGGGATGGACTACTCTGTGGCCCCACCTATGGGTGGGTCAGGGCAGAGGGTGGCTACACCCTTTCCCTTTGTCCAGTTCGCGCCAAAGCAGGGGCTGCAAGCCCCTGATCCGGTTTGAACTGGGGTATGCACAGGGACACCAAATGTGCCCCCAGTGCAGGACTTCAAAGCACCCGAAAGTGCTCCCGCCCAGCCCCAATACACATTGTCCTGTCTGGGAGGTGGTCACACCTCCCTGGGACAGGAAACCTATTGTCCAGGCCTCCCCTGCCGGAGTTTCGTCCAGCAGCAGGAGGCCAGACTCGTGTCTGTGGCAGTAGCATCCATTTTGTGATGCCAGGGCTCTGGAAAGAAGTTACCGGACTCGTCAGAGTTAACATGCCTTTCCTCTAGAAGGGTGGAATGCTAACCCCGCCGCCAGGATTGGCGGGGGGTAGTATTCCAAGATGTTTGACACCAAACACGACATGTTTAGGTGCAGCCATTCCAAAGTTAGCATTTTACCGCGAGGATATAATGCGCTTAAGAGTATATGGTCAGGCTGCACTACAAACAGCATCAGAGATGGTCTCCGAACGCTGCAGAGGGGCCCTGCTCATGCAGGGGCACCCTCTCACATAGGAACCATGCACTCTGCCTTTAGGATTGATAAGGCCTGCCTTAGGAGTGACTTATAGGTTTCTAGGTGTGTATGTATTTCGTGATATAGGTAACCTATATCACAGTAAGGGGTGCATGCACCACCTTACCCAGGCTGCAGTAGCAGACCTGTGGTGTCAGTTTGGATGGCCTTCCAGGGGTGGCATAATACATGCTGCAGCCCCTGGCAGGCCTCTGAGGTACCTATGCCCTTGGTACATAGTATACCATATACTAGGGACTTATAAGGGCACTCCAGATCCCAATCAGAGATGTGCCTAAGGCACATGGAATCCATTTTACAGAGAAAGCAGATAGACTGGGGCCCTGAATAGCAGGATCCCAGTCCAACTAAGTCATAAACCAGCAAAACACCATAAAAAAGTGGGGGCAACCATATAGTCAGATTCCACCTTCCTACACCAAGGTGAATCGTCTTCCGTTTTTTTTAGAAGATGAGCCCAAAGTTCCGACACTGTGTCTATCATGATAACACATGTGCCCAAGGAGAGATTTCCCACACCCCCTCTTGGGTCACAAAAGAGGTCTTTGCTACGGCAGAGGAGTGGTTCGTAAATGTGTGCAAGTTCATGTTTAGAAACAAATTAACATGCCACTCAGTGCAGTATCTAACGTACTACTAACACAAAAGTCAAAATGTTAAAGTGAGGCTTTTTATTTTAACTAGAAGAGAAAATTAGGAGGGTTTGCTGTTAAGGCCAGAGCTGCAGACTTCAGGTTCGAGTTTCAGCTTTGGCTCAACATTCTATGATCCTAGGAAAATCACTTACATTGTTGTTTGAAAATGAACTTGTGTAGTGTAACTGGCACTCATATAAAGTTCTCCAGTACCTTCAGGTCATGTTCGCACCTATTTGAAACTGAAAAACATACATTGTGACCCAAGACCGATGTAGGAAGTCTTTCCTTTGATATGGCACACCTGGAGAAAAAACACTAGAGGTGGCTAGGAAGTACAGGAGAACCGGGGTGGTCCGGGGAGATGCTGCAGCGTTCCATCTGCCTCCTTCAGTTCCAACCTCCTTCCTAGACTCCGGTATGCAGTGCTCTGTCATATCACAGGTTCCACACAAGTGCATCCTCCTTCGCTCCAAGCCCTCAGCTCACACTTCTATCTTCAGTTCACCCAGGTCATTCTGTTCTGCCCATGCATGCACTGCCCATCCCTCTGCCACTTTCTCTGCAGGTGCTCACTCCTCCGGTTGTCTTTCTCCCACCGGCCCTAAATGGAGATCAACAAGTCTGGTCTGACCCCTGCGCCTGCTTACGGCATAAGCCTCAGTTGCATGCAAAGAGCAGCCCAACTTAGAATTAAAGACACAGGCAGCCTTTATTTTTTTCCAGGATGTCCAAGCAGAGCGTGGAGTGGCAAATCTCTGCAAACTCCGCCAGCGGAGAGGAGTTTATCGCCCAGGCCTAGTAAATGTTATTTTAACCCACTGCGCCATTGGGCTGGCTGATGTGGTAATCATTAGAACCAGAGGTCGAAGTGGTTGAGGACTACTGGTACAGTGTTCCTAAACTTGTAGAGAAGAACCATCCCCATACTTCCATGCATTAGAAAATCGTTCTAGAGCGGCATTTAGCTGGAAAGATTACTCGATGATGATTGGTGCCAATGGGGCCTGGCAGATACAGATCTTTATGCTCCCCTCCGCCCCAACCCACCAGCATTTGCCTGAATTGATGGATTTTCAAAGTACAATGTGAGAAACAGCTTCCTTTTATTACGACATCTCTGCTTGATACAGCAAGGAAAAAATTCAGTACTAAAGCAAAGATAAGGTCTTTAGGCCCCTATTGCAAGATAATTAAGAGGAGAAACTTTAATAGTAAAGATCTCCGAGAAAACATCTCTCCCAAGAATTATCGGATAAAAATGCACATGAATCCAGAAGAACATGTATGTAAGTGTTTTGTTTGTGCATTACTACATTGTGTTAAGCATTTATAACACACTTGCATACCACCAAAGTGGCCCACGAAGCAATCTAAGGCCGTGATGACGTGCAAGCAGTTAGAAAAAAACTTATGAGCTGCAAGATCCTATCATTAGGTTAGGTAAGGTTTAATGTCAAACAGGGACTGTAGCATGCAAATTACACTGACATGCCTGTATTAAGGTTTGTGTGTGCTGATACAGAACCTGTGTAACCCAAAACCACTAGTTTGACTCGGAGTGGAGGCTTAGCCTTTCATTCTTCTGAGTTGCATGGATGGAGTACTAATAGTAAGATATGCTGTTGAGTATTTGTATAACACAGATTTATTGGATCGTTTGGCCTCTTAGAGCTTATATAGTCTATGCTCTGTAATTGTGATTCATCCACCAGAGGCTTCCTACTGGGTTCCCCCGAGTTACCTTTGGTGTGGGTGGGCATTTTTAAGGGTGATTGTTATCCTCATTGTACTGTTCCATAAGGAGGCTTGTGACCTTCCAGCCTAACCTATATGAGTGTGTGGTGGACTGCCCTGCATGGTGGGTGTCAGTTATTTTTACCTTCTTACTGACCTGTGTCAGCTGATGATCACCTGTAAAAGGTTTGGTTCAGACTGACCTCTTGTAGCTAGCAGGTGTTGTATTCTAATGGCTGTGTTTTAATGTAGTGGGTAAATATACGGTGGTCATTCTCCTAGCTGTTCTACTCTGGGGTTAAAGTGAGGGATTAGCAGCTAGTCTTGTTGACTAGTGCCCACTACATTAGATTGAAAGATGCTTTTAGTCTGAAACTTGATGTCCTGCGTGTGAGGTATGGTTATTGTGGGGTTGGATCCTAACTCTTATCCCAAGTTCTTGAGTTTCATTGTTTATTATGTATTTAATGCCTACACTGGGCAACTAAATCCTGGTTTAAGGTGTTTGGTATTTAGGAATTATTTTGCTTCTAATTAGGAGTTTGTGAATTTGAGGCGTAATTCATAGGTTGTTGATCAGTCTTGTGTGGATGCTCAATTGCCCAGGATTCAAGTCAATGTGTGTGTAGAGGAGACAAAGTATTCCAGTTCAGATCCAAGTAGTGCCTGTCATAACCTGTGTGAAGGATTGCCTTTAGGGAAGGACAGATGTTATGACATTGTCATTTATTGGTTTTGGGGAAGATAACAAGTATGGTGTTGCATCAGGTGTACATCGTGTTATGGTTAATAATGCACTAAGAAGTGGGGTAGATGGGCTTAGGTTGGTAGCCCATATGTGGAAGAGGATTGGAGACATATACATTTATAGATGTGTAACAATGAATAATGGAGTTGTTTTTCACCTCGAAGTTCTGAGTGACATAATACAGAGGATTTCTAAGTGACATCAAACAGATGAGAGAGAAGCATGTATGGCCCTCAAAATCATAAGCTGCTAAGCTGAGCATGAACACAGAATGTTTTGAGACCTAAAATCATAACAAAATAATGTAAACTTCTAGAATAAGGCCTTCTAGAATAATCCTTATGATGATGAAGTGGAATGCAAGGATAATAGTTAAATAAACTATAAACTGAAGGTATAAACTTATCTCTCGAATTCTATTGGAAAACTAGTGGGTCTATCATGAGAAAACCTTTTAATTTATGTCTTCTAGATTAAAGGTAAAAACCTTTCTATGGATGGAAAATAAATAGAATGGAGTACCCCCTTCATTTCTAGTCAAGTCAGTTCAATAATGTTACCATCTCCACAACCAATTTTGATGAAGGTCACCCATGAAGACCTCCAGACTTGGTTGAGTCCAGATTACTGGAGTAAGTAGCAATATGTTCTGAGAAACAATGGAAAGTTCTGTATTTTGGCCAATCCCTCTTCTCCTCCAAGAGGTGCATTCTGGCAGTAGCACAGTGTGCACAACTTGGTCTCAATTTTCAACATATACAGAGCTGATGTTGCAATGGAACTGGCAGTGTAATGAGTCTCCCTTCATCTGTCTTTCTGCTGAAGCTTGATGCTAGGTAAGTTAGGCAATGATTATTTGGGTGACAATTATATAAGACAGAAATAATTATATAAAACATACAATTACTGCAACAATGCAGGTGGAGTTGGGAGATTTTTCTTAAGGTTTCTCACTAAAGGAAGAGGGTGAGATTTGCCTGGTGGTACACAGTCAAACTACCATGGATGTCTCGTTCTACACTGTAAAGTCCAGTCAGTCCCTGAATCAGTGTAAGCTCCTTGCATACCATGATTGGAATTGCCACTGCTGCTTCTTTTCAGAAAAGTATGGCACACTTACCTCCATATCCAAAGGCAAATCTAAGTTGAAAGATTCATTTTATTCAGCTGATGAATTTAATGTATCCGCCTCAGATATCCATATTGGAAGGACATGCCAAAGGAAATGCATGGATGCCACTGAGGTGTCTCAGTCAGGGGTTTGTTAATCAATCAATCAATCAATCAATCAATCAATCAATCAATCAATCAATCAATCAGGGGTTTGTTAAGTGCGACTACTCACCCATGAGGGTCTCAAGGCGCTAGGGGGGGTGCAGGATCCAATCCATCAAGGAGGGGGTCTGTCGAAGAGCCAGGTTTTGAGGTTTCTTGCGAAGATGGGGAGCGATGTTGTCTGACTGAGGTGGAGCGGAAGGGCGTTCCAGGCTATGGCCGCGAGGAAGGAGAAGGAGCGGCCTCCCGATCTGGTCTTTCTGGTGCGGGGGACCACGGCGTAGGAGAGCTGGGCTGATCGTAGGGTCCTTTGGGGTGCGTGGAATTTGAGTCGGCTGTTCAGGTATGCTGGTCTGGTGCCGTGGAGGGCCTTGTGTGCGTAGGTGAGTATCTTGAAGGTGATTCTCGCCTCGACGGGGAGCCAGTGGAGTGTGCGCAGGTACTGGGAGATGTGGCAGTGTTTTGGCAGGTTGAGGATCAGTCTTGCGGCGGCGTTCTGGATGTTCTGTAGCTTGCGGGTGAGGTTTTTGTTTATTCCGGCATAGAGTGCGTTGCCGTAGTCGAGTCTGCTGGTGACCAGGGCGTGAGTGACGGTCTTTCTGTGCTCCAGGGGGATTCATTTGAAGGTCTTACGAAGGAGGCGGAGGGTGTGGAAACAGGAAGACGAGACGGAGTTGATCTGGCGGTCCATTTCGAGCTTGGAGTCCAGGATGATTCCCAAGTTGCGTGCGTGGTCCGTGGAGGTTGGCGGGTTTCCGAGGGCGGGGGGCCACCAGGTGTCGCTCCAGGCGTCGGGGTTTGGGCCCATGATGAGTACTTCTGTTTTGTTGGTGTTTAGTTGTAGGCAGCTGTTTTTCATTCATTTGGCGACGGCTTCCATGCCTTCTCGAAAGTTGTGTCTGGCGGTGTTGGGTTCGTTGGATAGGGAGAGGATGAGTTGGGTGTCGTCTACGTACGATACAATGTTGAGCCCGTAGGTTCTGACGATGGGGGCGAGCGGAGCCATGTAGATGTTGAAGAGCGTCGGGGTGCGGGAGGAGCCCTGGGGGACTCCGCAGGTGGTAGGTGTAGGGTCCGAGAGGAAAGGGGGGAGTCTGACACGCTGCGTTCTGCCGGAGAGGAAGGAGCGGATCCAGTCGAGGGCCTTGTCCTGGATTCCTGCGTCGTGGAGTCTGAGTATTAGGATGCGGTGAGAGACTGTGTCGAATGCCACTGAGAGGTCAAGGAGGATGAGGGCTACTGTTTCTCCTTTGTCCAGTAGGGTGCGGATGTCATCTGTTGCGGCGAGGAGTGCGGTTTCTGTACTGTGGTTTTTTCTGAAGCCGGATTGGGAGGAGTCGAGAATGTTGTGCTCTTCGATGAATGTGGCGAGTTGGCTGTTGATGGCTTTCTCGATGACTTTCGCTGGGAATGGGAGCAGGGAGATGGGTCTGTAGTTTCTTGAGGTCGGTGGGGTCAGCCGAGGGTTTCTTCAGGAGGGGGTTGACCTCGGCGTGTTTCCAGTCGTCGGGGAACGAGGCGGTCGCCAGGGAGCGGTTGATGGTGTGGCGGAGCATGGGTGCGATGGTGTCGGCGGCTCTGTTGAAGATGTGGTGGGGGCAGGGGTACGTGGGGGCCCCTGATTGACTTCATTGTCTTAAGTGTGTCTTCGGTGGTGAGGGATGTCCAGTTGTCAATCGCTGGTTTCCGGGTGTCGGGGGTGGTTGGTGAGGGTTCAGTGTGTTGGTTGTCTTCGTCGAAGTTGTCGTAGATGCTCTTGATTTTGTGGTGGAAAAAGGTGCTGAGTTTGTCGCAGAGGTCTTGTGAGGGAGGGATGTCAGTAGACTCGCTGGTGGGTTGAGCGAACTCCTTGATGATGTTGAAGAGTTCCTTGCTGTTGAGCGCGTGGGTGGAGATTCTGTCTTCGATCGCTTTTTTCCTTGTTTCTCTGATGAGTTGGTGGTGGGCGTTGGTGGCGGCTCTGAAGTTGTTGTGGGCTACTGTGGATTTGGTGTTCCTCCAGGCCTTTTCGAGGCGGCGGCAAGTGCGTCTGGACTCTCGAAGTTCGGTGGTAAACCATCTGGCTTTCTTGGGACGGTATTGTTGTTTTTCTTGAGGGGGGCTGTGGTGTTGGCGCTGTCCAAGATCCATCTATGCAGGGTTCGGGCTGCGGTGTTGGGGTCGTCGTTTTCCGCGATGGTTGGGGTGGAGTTGTTGAGTGAGGAGGTGAGCTGGTCGTCGGTGATTTTGGTCCAGTTTCTTCGTGGGAGCAGGTGCTGGTGTCTGTGGATGGTGGGTGTTCTGAAGGTGAAGTGTATGCAACGATGGTCGGTCCATGGGAGTTCGGTGGTTTGGCTGAAGGTGATGGAGTTTCCTGTAGTGAAGAGGGGGTCGAGAGTGTGTCCTGCTGAGTGCGTGGGTTCAGTCACGATCTGGCGGAGTCCAATGCAGTGGAGGTTGTCCAGGAGGGATGCAGTGTTGGGGTCCAGTTGGTTGTCGAGGTGGAAGTTGAGGTCTCCCAGCAGGGTGTAGTTGGTGGATGCGATGGCCTGCGGGGAGATGATGTCCGTGATGGAGTTGGCAAAGGGTCTGCGGGGTCCAGGAGGTCGGTAGATGAGGGTTCCTCGGAGGGTGGCGGTGGGGCTGGCCACTATCTTGAAGTGGAGGTGTTCCATCAGGTCTGTGTGCTCGTCGGGGAGTGTGCTCAGGCAAGGGTGGATTTGTGGACGATGGCGATTCCTCCTCCCGGGCGGGTGGGGCGGTCCTTCCTGGAGATCTTGTATCCTTGGGGGATGGCGATGTCCAGTCCCGATGTGGTGTTGGTCCAGGTTTCGGTGAAGAATGCTACGTCCGGGGTGGTGCTGTCGAGGAGGTCCCAGATTTCGGTGGCGTGTTTGTGGAGTGATCGGACATTGAGGAGGATGCATTGCAGGGTCTTCGGTTCGGTTGTGTTCTTGTGGGCGGGTTGTGCTGGATCCGTGTTCTTGGCGGTGCTGCAGGTGTGCCTGCAGCGGTGACAGCTGAAGGCTCCGTGGGTGTTGGCTGGTGATGCTAGCTTGCAGTTATTGTTGCAGCCTGGGTTGAGTGCGTGGAGTGCTGCTGGGTCGTAGCATTGGCAGGGCAGAGGTCCAGGGTTCCTGGCGCTGGTCGCGGTCGGGTCGCGGACGGGCGAGACAGGCGCAGGCAGGCTTGCCTTTGGCTCGCCAGCGGCGCGCCCACTGCGCGCGGCCGCCATTAAGTAGGGGTCGGGGAGGGCTGGACAGCTGGGAGGCGGGAGCCATTAAGTAGGGGTCAGGGAGGGCTGGACAGCTGGGAGCGGGGAGGGGAGCTGGATTGGTCGCGCTGGTCGTGCTGGGGGGAGGGACCGCGGGGGCAGCAGCGGCGGGGGAAAAACGGGCGGTAAAGGAGGAGAGTGGGAAAAAGGGAAAAAAGAGAAGACAAGCAGAGCACAGGAAAGTGCAGAAAGCAGAGAAAAGCAGAAATTTAGATTTAGAAAAGAGGGTGAAAAACGAGTGAAAAAATGAGTGAAAACGAGTGGAAAACCGGAGCGGAAAGCGGGAAAAAGAGAAGACAAGCAGAGCACAGGAAAGTGCAGAAAACAGAAAAAAGCAGAAATCTAGATTTAGAGAAGAGGGAGAAAAAACGAGTGAAAAAACGAGTGAAAACAAGTGGAAAACCAGAGCGGAAAACGGGAAAAAGAGAAGACAAGCAGAGCACAGGAAAGTGCAGAAAGCAGAAAAAAAGCAGAAATCTAGAATTAGAGAAGAGGGTGAACACTCACACTGGAGAGTGCAGCGGCTGGGGGAGGCCTCACTCAATGGTGGAGCTGCGAGGGTGGGAGAGCAATTTCACTGACAAAGAGTCAGTGCTCTTGCTCAGCTCAGTCATAACCACTTTTTGGGCCCTGGCTATCTAAAGGAAATGTGTTGGAACGTTCAGCAGGTAAATCAATGAGTTTTCATCAGTGTAAAAGGGTCCAAATAAATGATGATAAGAGAGTCACAGATTTAGTGTAATCTGGGAGTGTCCGCCTGGTTTCATTTCAGGTTCTTCTCCTTTCTCTACTTATGGCACAGATGATTCTGAGAGAGATCAGGCTCCTTCAGCTCAAATCCTATCCTAGGTGCCTTATCCTAACTTGAAACAAGTTTGTTACACCCTTGTTCATTAAAAACGGTCCCCATCCCCTACGTTGGTCAGTTTGGGAGTTATTAAGTGCATAATCAAATGGATAAGATAAGTGGGACCTATCTAATAGCTTAATGCCACAAAATAACTATTTCTAAGCAAGATGCGGGGTCAAAAGTAAAGCGCCTGATGCTGTGTCCATGTGACAACAGGTTGCTCATTTTATCATTCTGATTACAACAAACAGGGGCAGCCCTGTAACCCAGACCTGGGGCTCATAAACGGTATGAATGCTACAATGATTCAGGTTCTTAATTCAAAGAAAAAAACATTTGTGACTTTAAATGATTCATTTCAATAATCCTATTCAAAGATCAAAAAATGATTCAGTACCCTTCAGAAATTTTTCCAAAAATATTTTTTTTTCATTAGTAAGAAATATTTTGTACAATTATACAATAATACAGAAGGTGCTCCTAGAGTTACACAAACATATGTCAATAACAAAGACAAACTTTAGTGTAAACACAAATAATAATAATGGCAAAAAAGGAAAAAGTTATATACAATGACAGGTTTGTAGAGTCACAAGAACAAAAAACACTCAATGCTTCCTCTTATTTTTTGCCAAGGAAGGCGTTGATGGCGTTTCGACCATATTCATTTAACTGGTAATCATCAGGACAGAACATATAAAGAGCAACCGTCAGTCGTTCAAACAAGGCTGAGGAAATCTCAGGCAACACAAGAGCGCCATAGTCGCTCTATGAATCATTCACAATGTAAGTATGCGTGGCCAAAAGGAATTTGTCATAGACGGGGGCTATTAGTTTCATGGATTAATTGCTCCTTTCCCGATCCAATCCATATATTTTTAAGTTCTTGAGTAAAGATGCACTTCTCGTGTCACAGCGCGGTGAGGGCTGTGCGTGTGTGACTACTGTTGTGTGCAGCCTGGTAACTGCACACAGGTCACCTGGTGCACAGGGGAGTCTGCAGTATTAGATTTTGACCTGGGGTAGGCCTTATAATGTTAGTGTACACTCATAGGGAAATTCAGTGTGGTTTCTTTTTTTGTCTGTAGTGACACTTTATTTTACACATAGGGAGAAAACTGCCTGGAAAACTGCCTTCCAGTGCAGTTTTGCTTCCCTTTGACCTACAAAGTCCATTGATGTATCAAAATGGGGTGGAACCTGTGCAAGAAACCCAAATCTGAGAGTTCCAAGTGGATATCTGTACAACTTATGGGTCATCCAAGATTGTCATATTTCTCTGGCTCAGCTCAAATTGGAGCCCAGGCCTTTTGTCACCCTGCTGTGCCAAGTTAATTATATTTCTCTCCAGCAGCAGGAACAAAGGCCGTCTCACACAAAAGGAGTAATCAACAGTGCTTTACAGGAAAGGATGGGGATACAAAAATCTTCATGTGTTAATTACTTGCCACTCTGCACCAGGGCTGGGAACAGCCCAGGCCCACTGAATAAAGGAGAAAGCCCAGACAACTGATGCCAAAACAGGAGGGGGCTCCACTTTGAAATGAAATTTTGATGGGAAAGGTCCTGGTAGTGATGTCAGCGAGGGGGTGGAGCTAAGACCCCAGGGGCAGATGTGATTCATGACTTCTGGGTGACACCATCTTGAAATGTCCCAGCATGCTGTGATGGAGGCATGGGAAAGAGAAAGGATAGGTGATGTGGCACCCCAGGTTTGGCCATGGATGCATGGTTTCTAGAACCTCCCACTCCCTTTAAAATATCTTGCACAAGGGTGAGACTCTATTAGTTGGTGCTGTTTGTACATCAACAACTGGAAGGAGCCCCCTGATGCCCACAAAGGACTACGGACTCTGCCCCAGGACCAGTGGGTCTCCCCAAAGGCTAGTGATGCTGGCCCCCTTACTCCTTCTGAGGACCAGTTGGGGAAAAGCATGGGACTTCTGCGTCCAGAGACAAAGACGAGGAGGAACGCTGGCACAGGGAGCCAGAAAAGCAAGCTCCCTGTAGATTATACCACTATGGATGTGAGGAAGTCTACTAAAAATGCTTCCAGTAGCTAGAGCTCACCACCAGGAGTACCATGAGCCTACAATTGTCTAGCCCAGCCCAACTGAGCCAGAGCGGAGGTGTTTATAAGATTGGCAACCTTTGACCTTTCAAGAAAAATGGAGCGTGGGTCTCTGCCGCGTTTTCTGACTTTAACCCCGGGGTGGGCCAGGGCCCGGGGTTTAGCACAGGGTTTGTTAATTTAATTACTCCAGGGAGGTGGCGTGTGTGGGGCTCCCTTCCAGATTCCACTTTTGCTCAGGGGCCCCATATTACCAGAGGCTGATGCAAATGAAGGGGACCGGCACCACTGTGCTCCCCTCAAAGGAGGCGGGCCTGTCCCTGGCTTCCCATGCCCAAGTCTGGGGGAGCAGGGCAGCCACCATGACGAAAACTCCCTGTCTACAGAAGCGAGCATGGGAAAAGTGCTGCCGGCTCCAACAGCAGCAGAGGAGACTGCTCATGGAGCGGGAAACCGGCTGGGGCAGCTTTAGTTGGGCTCCCCTAGTAGCCCACAACAGAAGAAGGCATGCAGGATGCCTGAGTCGGACCGGGCACCCCCCAAGATAAGAAAAAAACAGAAAAAAGAAACAAGGCACAATTTGCAAGGCAGCACACTAGGAAAACAAATATTGTCTCACACTGGTGCAGTAGGGGGATCATTCATTCGATATTCACTCATCTTGGCTGGAGCAGCCCCAATGCCCTGCAGGGCTTGCCAATTTGCATATTTTCCTTGCCATGTGGTGGTCCTAGGTGCACAGGGGCACCACCAATGGAGATAGAAAGTGTTGTGCGGTGCTGTAGGATTGACAGTAGCCCCCAAGAGTAATACTTAATAACTGACCCTACGTTTGTGGAGTCCAGTAATCCTTGACCTTCTGGAATCTTTTTACTTCATTTTTAAACCATTCCCAAAGTTGGAGCTTCTGCTCTACCACTGGGGAGTGCAGTGCCTTCTGGGGTATTTTGGTATTTTCCATCTACTTAATGTATGTATTTGTAAATTAATGCATAGTATTTAGTAGTGTGTGTATAATAAATATACTTTCCCTTTTTCTAAAGATAAAAGAACTGACGGGACAATCATTAATTGAGTGCTATTATTGCTTTGCCAGCGAATGGTGATTACTAGGCCTGGGTGGAGTTTGCAGAGTTCTGCTATGTGGGACTCCTCGAAGTGATCCAAAAACTCCTCCACGCTATGCAGAGTTCCGCGAGCGGGTGGAGTAACAGTAGCTCAAGCTTCAGATGTGGGACAGAAAATAGAAAGGCTGTTGGATGAGAGATCAAATCAGCGGAGGAGCAAAGCAATGTGTTATGATGTAATTTTCCTGTCATAAAAACATGGCTTAACATTAATCAGTACTCATAGCTGGTTATTGTAAAAGTGCACTTACTTACTGTGTTGTTGTTCATCCCATAGCGGAGGGCTGACACCGGGTTGCTGCTGCTGCTGGCCGTGCTGATTGTGCAGATTCTTCTTCTGGTTAGCTTGCCAAGAAGCGAAAAGCATTTGTTGTCCGAGAGCAGTTGCAGCTCCTCTGCATAGAGCTGCCCACTGTGTGTTGGGCTAACGGCTAAGCCGGCCCGAGCCCAGCCTGTGCCATGGTGCGGAAGCCGGAGAAGCTGAAGCTGGAGGCGTGGACAGCGGGGTGAGCAGGCTGGTGGTCCGCCGAGAACTGAAACAGAAGGCATTGTTTGTCAAGAGAAGCTGCAGGTCCTTTGCATAGAGCTGTGATAGCAGGGGGGGTGGCGTGTGGGGCTCGACCGTCTCGGGCCCAGCCTGCACCGAGCTTGCACTGAGCTGGGGATGTCGTAAGAAGCGAGGCCTCTCGCCGGAGCCCCTCTGCTGGGTGATACTGCACGTTTGAAGTCTCCCCGGGAGAGAGAGGCGAGAGGGAGGGAGAGGCTGGTTCAGCCTGGCGCTGCTCCTCGGCATTGCGGATGAAGTGGCAGCGCGGTCCATAGGGATACGCATAACTCACTGTGTGGAAGCCAAGGTGCGGCACAGCTCCATCTTGTACGTGTGAGGCTGCGCAGCTCGTGGTAGCCAATAGCTATGGATGACACAGCAAGTTGATCTGCGCCACCTGTGGCCATGTATGCCATTGCTTCAATCTGAGCAGAGGCATTTCCGTTGTCTGTCTCATTGTGAAGGCCAGTGAGAGTGGCCTGCACGGCTCCAGTAAACTCCGCTATGAGGCGCAGTTTTTGCCAGACTTCACACTCCAAGCAGAGCGCGGAATGACAAAGATTCCATGCACTCTACCAGCAGAGTGGAGGTTAACACACAGCATTAGTGAATACTAGCCCACACTACCTCCCCTGAGTAGGACTTGGACTGATCTGCTTCACTTCCCTGAGAGAGTCAAGTGCTAATATGGGGTCAGGGCCGGCTTTAACACTGGTGGTGCCCTGTGCGACAATGTTTGTTGGTGCCCCCCCTGCCCCATGACCACCTCTGCTACGGATTCTCTTACTAGCACCCTTTCACAGTGCCCCTCAAGTCTCCATAACCACTCTATCTCAGATTCACTTACTTTTATAGCGCCACTCATACCAGTGTAAGGTGTCAGAGCACTTTACATCACACACACATTACAAAGAGACAATCTTGCTTGTGTAAATCAGTGTATAGGAAATGTTACATCAGACAGGACTACAAGGTGTAGTGTATGAGTAACATGTCATCGATACTGGTAGGCAATATAGTTTAGGAGTCCTTATTCTAGAAAAGCACAAATTCAGAATTCAAAACGTAACATCATTGTTAGGGGTTCTCTTTAATAATAAGAATTGTTTTCTACCCAAATGAACCCTTTTCACAAGATTAGGATGATGAAAGACTGGGCAAAAACATATATCTCTAACATATACCTTGCAGTTTGCATGCAGTTTGCATGCAGTTCTTTGATGACAGTTAATAGCTCAATGTTCTATAGTAGGATTTTGACTTATAAAAGACAAGTTACAAAAGGAGCTCTATTACAGAAGCAGTAACCTTCTGACCTATTTACATTATATGCACTTTGTTATCTGCATAGTACACGTTCTTAGCAGCAGGCATTTTAACCCTCTGCGCTACCTTAGGATGAGTCAAAACTTTCACTAGACAAACCTCCGGTCTCTTCCCAGGAAGACGATTAATCACCAGAGTTATCTTGACATTTTAATTGATGTCTGGATATTGCTGGAGGCCAGGAACGCAGCAGCAGGTGCTTCTAAAATGATAATATACTTGCAAAAATGACGCCCCCACCCCAAGTCAGCGCCCGGTGCGATGGCACCGATCGCACCGCCCTAGAGCCGACCCTGTATGGGGTGCTTGGTTCCCAGTAAGGGGAAATTGTGGACCTATTGTGTGTGCAGGCTGATGTCCTGCAGAACTAATAATCCAGTTTCCTACAAAGTGCAACTTCTATGCTTGGAACCTCATAGGAAAGGAACAGAACGACTCTTTTGATGCCCATTGGGCTTAGACCAAGCTAGTTCCAGCATGCCAGCCTGCTTCTGCATGAGAGTCAAATCAAGTGGTGCTGATGCCCACGTAAGGTCAATATGCCTCCACCCTCCACTGTGACACACCTTTTCTTTTAGCAGTGTTGATGTCAATATGATAGCCTTCATGTCCCACCTTGCATTGCTGTTACCCCTTGATTCTACTGATGCTGATGTCTGTGTAAAGCCTATGTGCCTGCACCTTGTGTTGACATGCACACTTTCTCAAAATGATGCTAATGTTTATCAGGATCTCATGTGCCTGCACCTTGCATTGCCATACAACCCTTTTTCTTCAAGTAACAGAAATGCACTTAAGAGGTCCAACTGTTGCACCAGCACCAGTTGCATTCCTTTAGGATTGGTATCAATTTTACTACAGTATTCCCCAATAGATGTGCATAGGTGTAAGACACAAAGAAGTTGCAGAGTAACACCTTAAGCTCTCAGACTTCAAACAGAGTGCTCCTACGACACCAGCGAACAGTGACTGAGAGAAAGCTTGGACCATTCATACCCAGCAATATGCATCCCACAGTCCCATCTGGTTAGCGGTTGCTTCAAATGAAGAGTTCCTTCATCCCTGATGATGTCCGGAGCCTGTAGGACTTCCAAGAGAATGCTTCTAAAACACCAATGCATAGTAAGTGGAAATGCGTTCAAACAACTTATTTTCCTCTAGAGCTCTTTCTATGACTTTCAGTACCTGCTCACTAGGAGGTCTGCTCTTATGCGAATTATGATCAGTTCTTGGTTCCCAAGGACGACTGACTAGAGGTCTTTCACAGCAGTCAGCTAGCAAGTCCAATCTTCTGCTGCTGCTCTATTGCAAGTGATGTTCTGCACCATGTCCAATCAAGGGGTAATTGAGTCCTGTCACTTGTCACCAGGGGCTTCTAGATTTAGTAAAAACCATTGCAATAGTGGTTGGATGATGTCTTCGCTTGTCAACCCCTCTTAGCAGTTTTCCCAAATTACAGTAAAAGTGTTTCATGTGGTAACATTCCTGGATCTTTTGAAGATAGCAGAGATGTTATCTCCTGGCCAGTTGTTCTGAGATCAGACTGGCTGGGCCTGTTTGCATGCAATACTTCCACTGGCATAGCAGCATGGTACCTAACTTAACTGCATCAGTAGACTATAACCCTGCACTCCAAAAAACAGACCTGCACCATATATTCCTGTTACTACCCAGGCACACCCCTGGTGCATCTTTGGAATACCTGGTCTCCCATCCTACCATCCAAATTCCTAAAGATAACCTTGTTCCTTGTTTCTACCAGAGACGTCCCATCCAGCTCCTCTCCCGATAGCTATGTGCTATATAGGCTTTCGATTGGGGTCATTAACTAGTAAGCTTTCACAGGTCTGAAAGCAAGGCCACCCTGTTATGACTACTCTAGCAAATGGAAAAAGACAGGGTTTATTCTTCTGGCTGCAGTATAGATGCAGTGCGTACACCATGTCAAACACAGTCTGTTTTTGAAAAAGCTGACAGCAACAGACTTCAGTTAGACAGGCCTGCAAGACAGGCCTAAAGTCAGTCTTTTAAAGACAACACTGTCAATAGTTCAACCCTACACTGCAGGCCTCATGTGACATTTAATTTTAAGCCACATCTGCGCCTTCGCCCCATACAGTGGCCTTACTGCAAAATCAAATACACTATTTGGAAGTTACCTTTCTCCATGAATAAGGAGCGGACCACTTGCACAGAATGGCTGGTTAGGCATATTCCTGGGCTCAGAGTAAAAAACACCACCAAATTCAGTTGCAAAAATTGTTAGTAGATGTTAGAAATTGGGTTGTTGGTTGACTGGGTGTGAGCCCTGGTCAAGCAACAGCCACAACCCCTTGCAGAGTGAACAACAAAAAATCACTAAATTAACCAGTGCTTAACCCTGGGTAGCTTGGCACAAAAACAATCAGACTTAATTTAGAGGCAATGTGTTAAGTATTTATGCAGCACAGGAAAAGTAATAAAGTGAAAACACAACACAAGAAGAATCACAAACCAGTTCAGAAAAATAGAGTACATGTTAATAAATTATTTGACACCAAAACAACAAACATCCATCAGTAGAACCGGAGTTATTAATTTTTTTAAGATCAAATCGCCAACGTTGAGCAAGATCGGATCAAAGTCGAAAATATGGCCAACCGCAATGGAGCGAGGTTCAGTTACAAGAAGTGGATTGGGCCCGGTCAGCGCATACCTTAGCACTTGGAAAAATTCTTGAGAATAAAGTTTTGATAAAGTAAAGTTCAGCAGGGCAAGGCTGCAGGAGGTGTCCGAGGAGGGAACGTTGTTGTTGGATGGCCTTGGGTCAAAGCCGCAGTGAAGATTTCTGCGCTCGGACTTAGTCGCCGAAATGGAAACCGAAAATCTCCAGCGGAATGAGGCAGTGGGCTGTGGCTGAAGACAGTTCTACAAGGTTGGATGCCCCTTTTGCAAAGGTTCTCTGAAAAGGATTTGCTATTGTGGAGAAGAACGTAGCGAGAGAAGCTGCAAAGTCAATCTGACCGGCGATGCACCTCGGGTGGATAGGCGAGCAGATTGATCCCGATCTTCTCCTGCTTCTGAGAGAAGTTTTAGGCAAAAAATGTCTAGATTCCCAGTTTTGGATTTTGGCTATCTCGGCACCTTTAGCAACACTTCAAAGGGTCCAGGACTCAAGGAGCACTACTTGGAGGTTCAGGACTCACTCAGGCTAGGTCCAGGTGCAGGTTCAAGATGGTGAACACTTTTTGTGTCCCTGTGGACCTGAACAGGAGGCCAACAAACTAGCTCTTGTGCACTGGTGGTCCTGGGACAGATGAAGATCCAGTCCTTGTACCCAGACAAAAGGTAGCGTGGAAGCAGGACAACAGGGGGAATACAGTGGGGTAGCAGTCTTCCAGAGCAGCAGTCCAGCAGAGTAGCAAACCTTCCCGCAGCACAGCATTCATTTTACCTGGCAGAGTATCCTTAGGTCTATAAGTGCACCGTAGAGAAGGTCTGGATAGACCATCAGCATTGGAGTAGTCTGACTCAGGTCAGTGTTGCACAGTGAAGTCCATTACCTGTAGGGAAATGGACCACCTCAACAATTTTGGATTCTCACCCCTCATTTGCATTAGCCACCTGAAGGGCCTGTGGTCTTTCTGAACCTGGAAGTGAGTCCCAAACAGCAATGGTCTCAGCTTCCTCAGTGCCCAGACCACAGCAAATGTGTTTCTTTCAATAGCATTATACCTCTTCTCCCTGGGACGTAATCTCCTAGAGACGAAAGCTACAGGTTGGTCAAGGTCCTCTTAATTGAGCTGTGATAGAACTGCTCCTATGCCATGCTCTGAGGCATCTATTTGGCCTACAAAGTCCTTTGAAAATTCAGGAGCCTTGAGCACAAGGGCTGTGCACATTGCCTGTTTGAGGGAGTCAAAGACTTTCTGGCAAGCTTTCATCGAGATCACCTTCTTTTGCTGCTTCTTCGAAGTCAGCACAGTCAAGGGGGTAGCAATAGTGCCATACCCCTTGAAAACCTACTGTAATATCCTGTGAGGCCCAGGAAGGCTCTCACTTCAGTCTATGTTTTGGGGGGCTCCCAGGCCAGAACAGTTCCTATTTTGGCCTGGAGGAGCTGCACCTTACCCCAACCCACAAGGTATCCTAAGTACACCAGAAACCCCCACCCTATTTGGCACTTACTGGCCTTGACAGTCAGCCTACGTGTTGCAGAGCCTAAAGCACTTCCTGCAGGTGAAAGAGGTAATCCTTCCAGCTGTTACTGAAGACACCTATGTCATCTAAGTAAGCAGCACTGAAGTCCTTCATCCCAGTCAAGACCTGGTTCACCAGCCTCCGCAAGGTGGTGGGGCATTTTTCAGCTAGGGTATCACTTTGAACTGAAAGTGGCCCTCTGGGGTGGAAAAGAATGTCCTTTCTTTAGCACCTTCAGTTAGGGCAATCTACCAGTATTCTGAAGTTAAATCAAAAGTACTCAGGAACTTGGCAGTCTCTTATCTGTCAATGAGCTTAACAGCTTTAGGGATGGGGTGAGCATCAGTCTTAGTAATAGAGTTGAGCCTCCTGTAGTCCACTCAGAACCAGAGTTCTGGAGAGGTGCCCAGAGGGGCAGCTTTTGGTACCAGCACCAGTAGGCTGGACCTGGGCTTGTCAGGAAGTCAGAATGATAACCACTAACCGGAAACAGATGACCAGCAGGGGCGATGTAAGATGCTAGTATATCTTTTTCGCCAATGGTGTCCCCTGGGAGCGAATGGTACGCAGCTTGATCAAGAGACAACACACAGGGGAAAGGGAATAAGGGATAAAACAAAAAGGTACAGCTGCAGAGAAGTCGACAGCGCAGTCCAGGTGAAGTGAGGCAGACGCAGTCCTATTCTCCCTGGGACAGGTAGCCTGGTAAATGTGCACTGTAGTGAAACATAATAAACACATGTAAGTACAGAGCGCAGGGTAATCTAGTGTGTGAGCATGTGCCAACTAATGCGACATACTTACACTCCTTACACACAGCAGGCAACCATGGAAAAGAGCCTTTAGGCTGGCAAGAGCAGGGCGTAGAAACAACAATGCCTCAACAGATAATAAATGACCAGTCATAAGTACTTATCTGTTGCGTGGTTCCAAGTGCCTAGCCGCACCGTAGTTGCTCTTCTGAAATGAAAGTCTAAAGTAAAGGTGAGCGCTCCTGCGCGTATCAAACACGACGTTTCTGTATGTGGAAGACACTACCCTCAAAATTAGCTAAATAAAGGGAGGCGTGCGCGTTCCTGGGCATCGAAAGGTAGTGCACTCAAAATCAGCAAGGGTAAAGAGAAAATAAAAATATACATACAGCGCTCCTGCGCGTAGGATGGAAAGCGCTCTGTAACCTTGTCGTTATCAGCTTACATGCCAAGGTGAGTGAAAACAAAGCCTGATTCTTTCTGATGCACCGCTCTCCTGAGCAGGCACCCAGTCCAGAGGTAGAAGGAATGTTGCGCTTCTGGAAGCGACGAAGACGATGACCAGCTTGCTTGCAGGCACAGCTGAAGATGAAGAGGGACGCCGCGGGCGTGTGCAGCCTGCCTGCTCTCCTGAGCACAGACCGGAGTAGCCAAAGGTAAAGAGGGACGCCGGGGCGTGTAATGCCTGCTCACTCTCCTGGAATCCAAACTAGGGTTCAAGTATAACACTCAAATAATTAAACCATCCAAAAAGGAAACATGTAAGAAAAAGAAAAAGAAGAAAAGAGAGCCCAATATTATTTGGGCATAGGATACCCATATATACAATATTTCACTAAAGTCAAGAACATTTTTTTATTATTATTAACGAAATTAGACAAATAATCATAAGACAATGATGGCGCTCATAGGTTTACACAAACAGTACAAAAAATACAGTGTATAATCAAACAAAAGTGGCTGAGGGACAATATACAAGGGCGGGGTTCAGAAAAACAGAAACAGCACACAGCAAAAAATGCGCCCTCTTTATTTAGGGCCACATTAAAGCGTCAACGGCGTTTCGACCAAAAATGAACTTAGAAGGTCATCATCAGGACAAGACTATAAACTTAGGAGCATCCAAGCAATTTTCAATAAAACATTAAATGATATATCCAGGGACTAATACAGATGAGAAGTCACATGAAGAACCAAAACTTTGTACGGATACAAATTGAACCGTTCCATATTGAAAAGCCTCATTGAATTATAACAATTCACGGGGCCAAAGATGATAAAATAGTTTAGAGGACTTCAAAAATTATTGAAGGAGACAGGGCTAATTGAGGTGTTCTCCACGGGTCCAAAACTACTAGTGGATGTAATGTGTGAAGAATTAAACAACCGGGCTGGTCTAGGAGATCACAGGCGATGGGCTCACCTAATTGCCCCCCTTGGCTTCGCCGGGTCCCACCAGCATAACGGTCAAGAACTCGTCCACTCTACTGGCACAGACCGGAGTAGCCGAAGGCGTGCCTTGGGGAGGACAAAGGTCAGAGAGTACTCGCTCACCAGAGCGGACGCACATGGGTGATTCCTGGCGGAGCTTCGCTGGATACCGTTGCTCGGTATAAGCCTCAAGGAAGCGCTGAAGTCTGACGACGCCAACTCGTATTGTCAAGCATCAGACAATACGAGGGCGGGGTCTTTTATAGTAATAATCTCTGGCTTTTTGGTGGCAAACAGGAAATGCCCTGGAAGTTTTCGGGGATTTATAGTTCCAGAAGGCTCAAAGCTGATAAGCTTCATTCACCTACTCATTCTTATGCATGCACACAGACTACAGGGTCGGGGTGTTCCTGCATGTGTGTTGTAATTGTGCTATTCGTGTCCCAGTGTCATAACACTACTGAAGTGCTTAATCACCCCTAGTTCGAACATCTTAAAAACCTCTCCTTTGATGCTGGCCCTCACTTTATCAGACAGGAGTGAGAAAAACAGAGAGGGAAATTGTCCAATAACTGGCAACAATCCCTTTGCTGTTCTGTGGTCAGGGTAGGGAGAAGTTGAATCCCTCCACTGACCCATCTTTCTCTTTGGATATAAGCAGATCAGGAAGAGTTTCACCCTCCTCTGCAGTCCCCTTAATCTGTCACCAGCAACATGGTGACCTCAGACCTCTCATAGTGTGGCTTGAGGCAGTGGATATGGAGCATCCTTAAGGGGTGTATGGGGGTCTTGAGGTCCATCATGTAGGTAGCCTCACTCTTCTTCTCAACTACCTCATAAGGCCCAGTCCAATGGTCTAAGAAGGCCCTGGGCTCCACAAGCTCCATCACCCACACTTTCTGTCCAGGTTGAAATTCCACAGGGGGAGGGAGCACACTGCCTCTCATCCCAGCACTGTCTTCCCCACTGCATTCTGGTAAATGCAGTACGCTTGCTTCAAAGTTGCTGTAGTTTTTCATCAAAGTTGGTGCAGGTAGTGCTGTTATCTCTAGACATGTGTTTCTGGGTTTATCCCTTCATCAGTAGAGAGCAAAAAGTAATAGAGAGCAGAAAAAAGTCATCAGGGGTTGCTGAAATGCTGCCCAAGTCTTCACAGGTCACAGTACCACTCCACAGGCACACAGGTGCATCCCAGGTGAGCTCGTCAGCTCGTTGGCTCAAGGGAGCCTTTTAAACACAAGGGGGGAGGGAGCATACTGCCTCTCATCCCAGCACAGTTCTCCCCACTGCATTCTGGCAAATGCAGTACGCTTACTTCAAAGTTGCTGTCGTTTTTCACCAAAGTTGGTGCAGGTAGTGCTGTTATCTCTAGACATGTGTTTCTGGGTTTAGCCCTTCATCAGTAGAGAGCAGAAAGTAATAGAGAGCTGAAAAAGTCTTCAGGGGTTGCTGAAATGCTGCCTAAGTCTTCACAGGTCACAGTACCACTCCGCAGGCACACAGGTGCATCCCAGGTGAGCTCGTCAGCTCGTTGGCTCAAGGGAGCCTTTTAAACACAAGGGGGAGGGAGCACACCACAGGGGTTGCCATCTGGCCATACAGCTGCTTCATAACCTCTTGACTAGCTTCCAAGTTCTTAGAAGCCTTCTTTTAGAATTTACCCATCTGGTTCCTGAGGGCTAGCATGTTGCTAACCAGATCCTGGAAGGGGGTTTCTTGGGAACTTGCTCCCAACCCCTCTTGACCAAACTGAGAGGTCGCCTAACAAAGTGTCAATACAGAAGTTCAAAGGGGATGAAACCAAACCCCTTCTGTGGAACCTCCCTGTAGGCAAAGAGCAGGCATGGTAAGAGGACATCCCGCGTCTGCCTCATGGGCTCAGGCAGGCCATAATCATGCCTTTTAGGGTCTTGTTAAATCTTTCAACAATCCCATTTGTTTCTGGATGTCGGATAGTGGAGAACTTGTAAGTTACTCCAGACTTCTTCCATATTGACTTCATGCCCATAGACATGATGTTGGTGCCCCTGTCTGGTGCCACTCCTTTGGGGAACCCCATTCGGGTGAAAATCCTCATTGGTGCCCTAGCCACTGCAGGTGCAATTACAATACTCAGAGGTATGGCCTCTGGGTATCTAGTGGCGTGATCCACCAAGACCAGGATAAACGTGCTGCCTAATGCTGTCTTGGAGTCCAAGGGTCCTACAATGTCAATGCCCACCCTTTCAAAGGGGGTGCCAACTATAGGTAAGGGATTCCAGGGATCTTTCAGCATTTTTCCTGTTTTCCCACTGGCCTTGCAGATTAGGCAAGTCTTACAGAATGCACCTGAGGAAATCCTCACCCGGGCCAATAGAAATGGGAAACAAGCCTGGCAAAGGTCTTGTCCTGCCCCAGATGTCCTCCCAGGGGTATCCTATGAGCCAGCCCCAGTAGGAAGGCTCTGTAGCATTGGGGAATACCAACACATGTGCTGCCCCATGCACAGGTGCCTTAGGCTCACTATACAAGAGGTTGTTCTTCCAATATATGAGGCGATCTCCCATTCAAAGGGAATCAGAGCCACAGGGTGGTGGCTCTCTCGGTTGTCTGCTACTACAACCTGGTGGAATGTATTGGGCATCACTTGTTGTGAGGACACTAGATGAACATGTAAGTATTCATATTGGCTCCTGTGTCCCTCAGAGCCTCCACCCTCTGCCCATTGATGGTGACTCACAGCCAGCACATTAAAGTATTGGAAGGTATGTGGGCTTTAGGCACCATCTCCTTGTCACCCAGGGACACTAGGGTAACCTCACTGGTCTCCTACACACTAACTGGGCCCATCTCCTCCCCAAGCCATACGCTAGCCAATCCCACGGCCTGCCCACCATTGGGGGGCTGTGCCTGCTTGGGGAACTTGAGATCACCCTTGATGTCCCATACTCATAGCACACATAGCACTTGGGGACAAACTTGCCAGTGTTCTTCTCAAGGAAGTCTTTTTTCTGGTGGCCAAATTGGGATTGGGACCCCTTCCCCTAGGAGCTGTTTTGGAGGCCTTGAGAGAAGTCTTTCTTTGTATCTCCCCCCCTCTTTCTTCTGGTAGGAACCCTAACTACCCTATTGGGAGTACCCCCCCAGATGCCTTCTTGGACATTCTGGTGTTGACCCAGAGATCTGACTCCTCAGCAAGCTTCCTGGGGTCAGTCTGCTTTCTTTCTACCAGGTCTTTGCGCAGCTCTGTAAAACAGGTATTGAGCATGTGCTCCCTCAGGATTAGGGTGTACAGCCCAACAAAATCATCCTCTTTGCTGCCCCTTACCCAGCCCTTCAATGCCTTGCTGGAATAATCTAAGAAGTCCACCCAGGACTGGTTTGGGAGTTTGTAGCTGTCCCTTAACCTCTGATGGTATTTCTCATGGTTTAGCCCAAATTTGGAAAGAAGAATAACCTTCATGGGAGCATACTTGGTCTGATCCTGTACCTCTAGTGTAGGAAGTGTGCTCCTACACTAGAGGTAGAGGTAGGCAATGCATCATCCTTACAGTCATAACATCTCTTTAATGGTTATCATAAATCACTTTTCAACTGTTGTGGCAGCTCTACTTCTGTCAATTACTTGGTGCTGCGGGTCACAGCTTCGAGGCTTCACTTGCTACCGAATGTCTGAGGTTTGTGACCCTGTGGCCATGCCTGGGCTGCAAGTGTTGTGTCTGCCCAGCGCTGACCATTTCTTACCCTTTTGTCTGCCCTTAAGCGTCCCTGCCGTGAGGCATCCCAAGGTCCTTGTTCGGGCAATTGCCCTTTCTACATCCTTGTGTGAAGATATTTATTGTTCAACCTTGTGACTCCCCGCCCCTTTGTTTCCTTGCAGCTGCGATGCCTGCATTATCTGGTGTGGGTGGGTGGAATCAATTTCTTCTGACGACAATGCTGGGGAATGCCTGGCCCAATCTCGTAAGGCCGTGCTCGTGGCTACGCCCTTCTCTCCTGATTGGGCCCTTTAAACTCCAACTTTCTTTGGTCATTCGCTGACCCTTTGCCTTGGCACGCTTGAGCCCAGCTGCTGCTGTGCCCTTTGTTTGCTGCCCACGGTGGTGGGGGTTAGCTGCCTTCCGTCCGACCTCTTTGAGGATCTTCTGCTCCCTCCTTAATATGCCAATGTGATCCTGAGCAGGGTTTCTGTCCGTGGATGTCCTAGTTTGTCTCTATTCTATCGGGTATTGTATGTAACCTACCTCATCATTCGCATCATTAGAACATGCGATTAGCTTTTCTGGCACCAGCAACATTTCACAATGGTGCTGTGTTGCAAGAACGGCTAAGTGCAGGTTTTCTCAGCCATCCTAATCACTCATAAACAATGTAACATTTCAGCGGTCTTCTTTTTGAGTCAGGCATGGAAGCTACTACTTCACTGTGTACCTTCTTTAACTAAATACCCTGCTTTCAGTAACCTTGATAAACTGGAACAGAGTTGGAGGTCATTAGTCTGGTTCCAGCTTTCATCTCATTGCACTTCTCCTCTAATTATAGACTAGGGAAAATCATAAAGTTCTAAACAATACCTTGCAGTTCTGCATGCAGCTCTTTCATGCCAGTTCATAGCTCACTGTTCTATATTAGGTTTGCAACTGATGAACTGCAAGTAACAAAAGGATCTCAGTGACAAAATCAGTAAGGCACAGATCTATCTATTTAGACACTTCTGTGTTCTGCATGATGCACGTTCTTCAAAGCAGGTACGCTAACCCTGTGCGCTTCTGTATTACAGTCAAAACTACCACTAGACAAAACTCCTGAAGGAACATTAATTACCAGCGTTATCTGTACATCTTTAGTGTTGCCCAAAAATGCCCGTCCGTATACCTTCTTTACTAAATACCCCGCTTCCAGTAATTTTCCTAAACTGGGATAGAGCTGGAAGTCCTTAGTTTTGACTCCAGTTTTCATCACATTGTACTTCTCATCATGTCTACTGGGTTTCTTTGCACGATGTTTCACAACTGCAACTCTCCGTTAATACCTCGTGCTGTAATTCATCCCAGCTGTACCTGCCACGCAGCACTCAGAAGTGCCCCAATCTCTTCTACCTCTCCTTCGAGCGGGATGTCCCTAGGGGTGAGCCTCCGGCCATGGCTTGCTGCACACCACACCACTCCCTCTGCCCAGTATTTATCATCTTTGGGGTGATGTTCTGCACCTATGTTCTTCTTGTGCGGCTTCCTAGTCGTTGGAGACAACCATCAAGTTCTTCCGGTGACAATGCTGGGGACTGCCTGCCCAGTCACCTTATGGCTATGCTCATGGCCCTGATTGGACCCTTTAAACCCAAGTTTGCTTTGGTCATTCGCTGACCCTTTGCCTTTTTTTTTTTAGTTTAATAAAAGCTTTAGTAAAGTGAAATACAAATGTACAGAAAAATCCATAACTTTAACTAGAAAAATCAGGTTATGAAATGGTATATGTATCAAAGAAGGCAACAATAACAATATCCAAAATATGTTAGAAGAAGTTATAGAATATACATATTATCATAAATCTGTACTTATGCAGTCGCAATTTTTATATTTTGTAATAGAAGAAAGGAAAAAAAGGAAGAGGAAAGAAGAGGTGGAAAGGAAACAAAAGAAAAAAAGAGGAGAGAAGGAAGAAGAAGAAAGAAGATTACCATATATATCGCGTGTCTATATATATATACTGCATATTAAACCGTGTAACAAATTATAAATTATTCTGGACAATATTTTCCACTTCATAGAACATTACAATTCAAATACAAATAATTACAAAATAACAATGCATGTTATTGAACAAAAAGAGAGAGTCAATAATGGAGGTTGAAAAACTATTGTAGAATCCTTAGAAGGTTTAGGTCCTTTGTTCAAGTAACCAACAAGCGGAGACAAAAAAATGTCTTGATTTATCATCTGCAATGTAGATGCAGCTGATGCTGTATCAAGCCTGTGATGAGAACAAAGAATATTCCACCAACTAGTGACACTTATGTTCTTGGCATTCTTCCAGTTTGATGTAATGACTTGAAAAGCAATAGCAAGTGCCAGATCTAGAAATTTGCCTAATTTAGAACGTGTTGGCCAAGAGTGTGAAGAACTTCCTAGAAATATGTGTGTAACATCAAAGGGAAAATTAATGGAGCAAATAGCAGAAATAGTTATACAGACCTGTAACCAAAAAGCAGCAGTTGGCTGACAATGAAAAACATGTGTAAATATGTACCAGAAAGGGTTCCACAAGTCCAGCAGATATCTGAAAGACTGGGGTTATATTTTTGCAAAGAAAGTGGGGTAATATATGACCTGTTATAAAAATAATAAAGGGTTTGTGTAGTGCTAGCATTGGGTGAAGTATGATGTATTTTGGTCCAGATTGAACCCCAAACCTTTAAAGTCAAGGGTTGTTGAAGTTCAGATTCCCACAATATCTCAACTCTAGACTTAGGACGAGAAGGAGTAATGTAATGCAAATACTTGTATATGTGTGACGCTTTAAGCGATGATGAAAGTGGAATTGGGTCAGGAAGTGAGGGATTTGTGGGAGATTGCGATTGAGTAAGTGTGGAGATAGGATGTAAAAGAGCATTTTTAAGAGACTCATATTTGGTGGCATAAGTAGCAGGAAGAGCAAATTTGGTTTGGATTATGGGAAAAGGAAGAGGAGTCATATCACTTAATATTTGTTTTATTTGAATTATACCTTTCTGAACCCATTGTTTCCAGAAAATAGTACGATTCGAAATTTTGAGAGATTTATTATGCCATATAGAGGATTCCAAAAATTCTTGTATTGGGGACAAGGCCTTCATGAAAATACAAGAAGATAACATATTGGAATATTTAACAGGCAGAGCAGAAAAGACTCTAGGGGGTTCAAAAAGTATGACAGAAAACAAAAAGGTAAAGGCTACATAAGTGAGTCCTCCAATTTATGCCAAATATCATTGGGAGGAGATTCAGTGTCTCCCATAGATGGCAACACCTGTTTTAAGACAAAGGCATTATGATATTGCTGAAAGTTTGGAAAACTTACACCCCCAACTCCTTGGGCTTACAGATGCTAAAGAGATGCGCGCCTTCTTACCATTCCATAAGAATGAAGTAATCAATTTATTCAATGATTTAAAAAAAAGTTAAGGGTAATTTAATAGGAAGCATGGACAAACAAAAATTAATAAACAGTAGAAACATCATCTTAACAGTAGCCAACCTACCCCACGACAAATATAATGGAGATCATCTCTCCGACATTTGAAGGATCTTATGATGGACTTCTTCTAGATTTATCTGAATACTTTTGGCTATGGAAGTAGAATATTTAATACCCAAACACTTGATAACTTGTGAAGACCATTTAAGTCCAGTGCCATCAAACATAGTCCTCAGACAATACTTATTCAGAGGGAGTACTTCCGATTTTGAAAAATTCAATTCATATCCAGATAACCCAGAATATGATAGTAGTAAGTTGGTAAAGGCCGGGATTGATGCTTCTGGATCAGAGACATAAAGGATCACATCATCAGCATATGCTGATAACTTAATCTCTGTATCTTTATGACGAAAGCCATGAAATGAGGCGGAATATCGTAGTGTATGCAAGAAGAGTTCAAGGGATAAAATAAAAAGCAAAGGAGACAAAGGGCATCCCTGTCTGGTGCCACGCAAAAGGGGAAAATATGATGACTGGGAACCATTTAAAAAGACAGACGCCCTCGGGGAGGAATATAATATAGCTATATGTTTGAGAAAGGCTGGACTAAATTCATGCCATTCTAGAGCCTGCATCATAAATTTCCAGTTGACGCGATCAAAAGCCTTTTCAGCATCTAATGTTACAGCCGCCAGCGGTGTGTTATCAGAGGAGGCCATATGTAATATGTCCATAAATAATTTAGAATTATCGGTCATATATCTGCCTTTAATAAAACCTGTCTGTTCAAAACCACCATGCCAGGAATTAAGGGTGAAATCCTAATTGACAAAATCTTGGCGAAAAGTTTACAATCTAAGTTAATAAGGGAAATGGGCCTATAATTAGCACATAAAGAGGGGTCGTTGTCTTTCTTAGGGATCAAACAGATCATAGCCTCCAAAAAGGCCCCCTTAGCTTCCTCCTCCAAAAGAAACCATTGATATAGAGTAAGCAAGTGCGGAAGCAGAAGATGAGAAAAACAAGAATAAAATTCAACAGAAAATCCATCTGGACCCGGTGCCTTATCCTTGGGTAACATACCCAGAGCAGACTTTAGTTCAGGGATTGATATAGGCTCTTCCAAAAAAGAAAGATCCTGTATCTGTTGCCGTCTTGGTGGGAGAGAATGAAAGTAGGAATCTAATGCTTCATCAGTGGGGAAATGGTCCGGTGTATAGAGATCTGTGTAGAAATCAGTAAAGCATTTCAAAATGTAATCATTCTTAACATTAGGATATCCATTATCATCCATAATCTTTATTGTTTTAGATTTTTGAGATTTAACCTTTAAATAGTTGGCAAGTAGTCTCCCTGCCTTATTACGTCCACCATAAAACGTAGAATTTATTTTTAATAATGAACCAGCAGCTTCCTCTGTTGACTTTTTGTTGAATTCAAATTTGGTTCTCATTAAACATTGAAGCACACTATCATTATTGGTGGTGAAAAACTCATGTTCCAATTGCTTAATAGACTGAAGTAATAATGAGGATTCTATGTTTGCTTTTTTCTTCTTAGCCGAAAATAAATTAATTATATGTTTGCGGGCAGAAGCTTTAAAAGCATCCCAAACAGTATGAAATGGAATATCTGGTGTGATATTCTGTAAATAAAAATTATTTTATAAAATATTCAAAATTGTGTACAAACTCTTTATCTTTCAATAAACTATTATTGAAGCACCATCTATTACGTTTAGATGTCTCCGGCAATAAGTCCAAATCTATAATAACAGGTGCATGATCTGAAATTAACATTGAACCCATTTGAGCTTGAGCTAGAGAGGCAACTAAGGGGGGTGAGAGAAATAAATAATCAATTCTGGAATGAGACCCATGTGCCGGAGAGAAAAAGTGTGTTCTAAGGTGTCCGGAGAAAATAACCTCCAGGCATCTACTAATCCTCTGGAATGGACAAATCGTGTAAATGATTTTTGCATCTTATTAGGGACATATTTAACCTGTGATCTTCTATCTAGAAAAGGATCAAAAATCTAATTAAAGTCACCGCCAACTTTTAGATTTGCATTTGTACAGGAACGTAGAACCACAGACATCCGCTCCCAGAATTGTATATCTATACCAGTGGAGCCATAAATATTTAGTATAGAAATAGGTTTGTGGTGAATGGTGACATGAATTAAAACCCATCTACCTTCCGCATCTCTTTCCTCCTTCTCTATCACCAAGGGAAGGGATTTGTGCACTAGAATAACAACCCCATTTTTGCGTTCAAGAGCTGAAGAACAAAAGATTTGTCCGACCCAATTTTTACGTAGTGAATTTAAATCCTTATCAGTTAAATGCTTTTCCTGAAGCAAAGCAATGTTACATTTAAGCCGAGCTAGATGGGTCAGAATTCTCTGTTTTTTAATAGGATTATGCAATCCCTTGACATTCCATGAAATGATCTTAAGGGAGTTTACCATTATGAAGTTTAAACATATATATTAAATCAATGCATCTATAAAAGGACACCATAGCAACAAACCAACTGAATATAAATAACTGATATATTATTCCAATCATCGTATGCAATAAAGAATAATAATACATGGTAAGAGCAATAAGAAAAATTATGAAAGAGAAAAAAAAGGAAAAAAAGAAAAGATAGAGAAAGAAAGAGAAGAAATAAAAATAAGAAGAGGGAGAATAGTTTTAGCAAAGACAAAAAAAGATGACAAAAAGCTTTAGTCACGAAAAAAGAAGGACACATCGGGTGTAAGAAGAATATATAAGAGGGGTAGAAAAGCGCAAGACCGAAGACAACCAGCAGACAAAAAACAATTTAAACAACAGACCAATAGCAAGGGAGATAATCAATGTCCTGAAAAAGAGACAAAAAATATAAAATAGTATAGAATAGTCAACGTATAGAAAATATAATACATTAATGCACAAATAAAACAAATTACCAAACATGAGGATAACATGGAAACAGTAGGTGTACGAGGGGGATATTGGAGAACAATATACCAGAAGAGGGAGTCCATGTTAGACAACAATTTCTGCGAGAGGGAACAATGAATAAGAAGGAGGTTAAACAAGTATACCAATTGAATAAGAACAACAACCATCATAAACAGACACATAAAAATTGAACATGGAACCACTGATGACAATATAAAGAGTCATGCAAGTTAAGACATATATTCAATTCGGCAATGTTAGATTTGGGGGTCTCTAGTTGGCATAGGTAGGTACCTGTGACAAATAGGGAGACTTGCGTCTAGTCAGGGTAAGGGGCTACACTCCTAAAATAACCCCTGCTCACCCCCTTGGTAGCTTGGCACGAGCAGGCAGTCTTATCTCAGAGGCAGTGTGTAAAGCATTTGTGAACACATACAGTAATACAGTGACAACACTACCGATGGACACCACACAGGTTGTATTTATAAAAATAAGTATTTTTATATAGACTTAACACAAGACCAAACGACAAAAATCCACAATACTGTACTCAAAAATAGACTTTAGAATGTTATAAAATAGCTCAGTTCTCTCAAGTTGTAGATGCGACACTTTACTCTCAATGTACCTTGAATGCGTAACGCAAAGAAAACAAAAAGGGTCGCAGGGAAGGTGATGCGTCGGTTCCTTACACTCAGGGGAGTGGATGCGTCGGTTCCTTACTGCTGCGCAGGGGAGTTGATGCTCGCTTCCTTACTGTGTGGGGAGGTGATGCGTCGGTTTCTTACTGCACTCCGGTGCGATGCGACAAGATGGCACCTCGATGCGATACTCTTCTCCGGTGCGATGCGACAAAATGGCGTCTTGGTTGCGATGCGACAACGTTGGTGCGATGCGTGCACGCCCGACGGCCGTGCGGCGACTCGATGATCTTTGGAGCCGCGACAGGCCCTGCGACGCGCTTCTCCGGTGATGCGACGATGACCTCTGTGGCAGCGTCCCGCTTCTCCGGTGATGCGCCGCGCTCGGCGATGCGATGATGACAGCGGCAGCGGCGTCTCGCTTCCTCGGCGATGCGATGACAGCGGCTGCGGCGGCGACACGCTTCTCGTTGTTGCATCGCGCTTCCAGCTCCCAGCGACACGCAGTCTCTCAGAAGGCCCAGCACAACAGCAGGCACTTCAATTCCCAGCAAGGGAATTCAGGGGGGGAGCTGGTTGGTGAAGTCTTGTATCCCTGAGACTTCAGGCAGGAGGCCAGCTCTAGTTCAAGCCCTTGGAGATTCTTCTTCAAGTTGATAGAAAGCACACTCAGTCCTTTTCTCCTTTCTTTGGCAATGAAGCAACCACTGCAGGCCAACCCCCAAACACACAGCACAGGGTTAGTCCCCTCCTTCAGCTTCCTGGTTCTTCTCCTCAGCAAAGGTTCGTCTTGATTCCCAGAAGTGATCTAATTTCCTAGGGGTCTGGGTCCCCTTTTTATACACCTTTTCTCTTTGTTCTCTGACGGCAGAGATGCCTTTGCCTAGTCCAAAACCAGTTCTGGTCAGTCCTGGAGCACTTTGTTGACAAGACTCCTTCTTTCCTTTCACAGTGTAGGCCAGGGACATCAGACACACCACAGGAGGTGGAGCCAGCATTCTGGAGGAAAGGCACAGCCCTATTCAGGTCCCAGGTGCAACTCCTCCCTCCTATCTGCATGCAGATCTCTCTATTCAGCCCTGTGCTGACTCACCCTGTCTCCTGGAAGCCCCCAGCCCCTGTCACTCAAACTCCAGACAAGGAATACACAACCTAGCAGAGGCAGGCTTGGATAGTTAGGCAAGAATATACCTACTTTCTAAAAGTGGTATTTTCAAACACAGAATGTTAAAACCAACTTCACTGAAAGTTGTATTTTATCATTCCGAGTTCAGGCACACTAAACTCGAATTTCTACCTAGTTCCCTGAGTCAGTTAGGATTATAAGATGTTATAATCTAACTGCCCATTCTGGCCTATGGGGAACAGGTAACCTTGCCATAGTGAAAAACGAAAATGGCTGTAATTCACTATTAGGACATGCCACACACACCAGGGCATGTCCTACCTTTTACCTACAATGCACCCTGCCCTTGGGCCTACCTTAGGGGTGACTAATATGTATAAAAGGGAAGGTTTAGGGACTGGCAAGTGGGTACACTTGCCCAGTCAACATGGCAGTACCAGACTGCACACAGGCTCTGCAATGGCAGGCCTGAGACACACTTTACAAGCTGCTCCGGTGGGTGGCACAACCAGTGCTGCAAGCCCACCAGCAGCATTTGATTTACAAGCCCTGGGCACACGCAGTGCACTGTACTAGGGTCTGACAGTAAGCCAAACAAGCCAATCATGGAGTCACTAATCCGTACATCAATTTACCATAGGGAGCACTTGCACTGTGGCACTGAACAGCAGTGGCACAGTGCCCAAAAGCATCTAAAACCAGCAAAAACATAAGAGGCAACAGCAAAAAATGGAAGGGAGACCCACACCAATGGTGCCAGGTCTAACACGTGTCCCCTCCAGCTGAAATGTGGGGAGAACTACCCTACCTCCGGGGAGTTCTCATCACTAAGGCGGAAAAATCTGGACAGACCATCAGCATTGGCGTGTTCTGTACCAGGGCGGTGTTCCACCGTGAAATCCATCCCCTGTAGGGATATGGACCACCTCAACAGCTTTGGATTCTCACCCCTCATCTGCATCAGCCATCTGAGGGGCCTGTGGTCTGTCTGAACCCGGAAGTGAGTCCCAAACAAGTATGGTCTCAACTTCTTCAGTGCCCAGACCACAGCAAATGCCTCATGCTCAATTGCACTCCACCTCTGTTCCCGTGGAAGTAACCTCCTACTGATGAAGGCTACAGGTTGGTCTAGGCCCTCCTCATTAATCTGTGATAGAACAGCCCCCACACCATGCTCTGAAGCGTCTGTTTGCACAATAAACTCTTTTGAGAAGTTGGGTGCCAGGAGCACGGGCGCCGTGCACATGGCAGTCTTCAGGGCATCAAAAGCTCTCTGACAGGTGTCAGTCCAAATCACTCTCTTGGGCTGCTTCCTGGAAGTCAGCTCTGTCAAGGGTGCAACAATGCTGCCATACCCCTTGACAAACCTCCTGTAATACCCGGTGAGTCCTAAAAAGGCTCTCACCTCTGTCTGGGTCTTGGGGGGTTCCCAAGTCAGGATGGTCTCAATCTTGGGCTGTAGTGGCGCCACCTGGCCGCTCCCAACCTGGTGTCCCAAGTACACCACGGAACCCTGCCCGATCTGACACTTACTCGCCTTGATCGTGAGGCCTGCTCTCCGCAGCGCCATCAACACTCCCCAGAGGTGGCGCAGATGTTCTTCCCAACTGGCGTTGAACACTGCAATGTCATCCAGGTAGGCGGCACTGAACTCTTCCAGTCCAGCCAACACCTGGTTGACCAACCTCTGAAAGGTGGCAGGGGCATTCTTCATCCCAAAGGGCATAACCCGGAATTGGTAGTGCCCATCTGGTGTGGAGAATGCTGACCTCTCTCTTGCCCCATCAGTCAAGGCGATCTGCCAGTACCCAGACGTTAAGTCAAACGTGCTGAGGTACCGGGCAGCCCCTAACCGATCAATGAGCACATCAGCTCTGGGGATGGGGTGCGCGTCAGTCCTGGTGACTGAATTGAGCCGTCGGTAGTCCACATAGAACCTCAGCTCTGGTGAGACACCCGGTGCGGCAGCCTTTGGGACCAAGACCACTGGGCTGGCCCAAGGACTGTTAGAGGACTCAATCACCCCCAACGCAAGCATCTTGGAGACATCCTCCTTGATGCAATCTCTCACCGTGTCAGTCACCCTGTAAGTTTTGTGCTTGACAGGAGGACTGTCCCCAGTGTCTACATCATGGACGCACCAATCAGTGACACTGGGAATCAGGGAGAACAGGTCAGAAAACTGTCCCAGCAACTGGTGACAGTCATTCTGCTGCTCAGGGGTCAGTGTGGAAGAGAGGTTCACTCCATCCACTGACCCATTTTGCTCTGTTGCAGACAGGAGGTCAGGAAGAGGCTCAGTCTCCTCCTCCATTCCAGCATCTGTTGCTAGGAGCATGCCCACTTCGGACCTCTCTAAGTGGGGCTTCAGGCGGTTGACATGCAGGACCCGCAAGGGGTTCCTGGGAGACCGCAAGTCCACCAAGTAGGTAACCGGACTCTTGTGCTCCACCACCTCAAATGGTCCGGTCCACTTATCCTGGAGCACACAGGGCTCCACTGGGGCCATGACCCACACTTTCTGACCAGGCTGAAGCTCAACCAGAGTGGCATTCTGGTCGTACCACCGCTTCATCTCCTCCTGGCTGGCTTCCAGATTCGCCTCAGCGAGTTTTCTGAAGGCCAGCATGTAGCTATATAAATCCTGGGGAGGTTTCCTGGGAGATTGCTCCCAGCCTTCCTTGACCAAACTCAAAGGTCCTCTCACTGGGTGTCCATAGAGAAGCTCAAAGGGACTGAACCCTAGAGATTTCTGTGGCACCTCACGGTAAGCAAAGAGAAGGCATGGTAAGAGGACGTCCCACTTACGCCTCATGGGTTCCTCAAGACCCATAATCATGCCTTTGAGGGTCCGGTTGAATTTCTCAACCAGCCCATTACCTTGGGGGTGGTAAGGAGTGGTGAACTTGTGGGTTACACCACACTCCTGCCACAGGGACTTCATATACTTAGAAATGAAGTTGGCATCTCGGTCTGACACCACCTCTCTGGGAAACCCCACACGGGAGAAAATCCCCATCAGTGCACGTCCCACCACAGGGGCCGTCACTGTCCTGAGAGGGATGGCTTCTGGGTACCGGGTGGCATGGTCCACCAAGACCAGGATGAATCTGTTGCCCATGGCTGTCTTGGGATCCAGAGGCCCCACAATGTCAATGCCCACCCTTTCAAAGGGGGTGCTGACCACAGGGAATGGCTGGAGAGGAGCCTTGTGCTTCCTCCCACTCTTTCCACTTGCCTGGCAAGTCTGACAGGTCCTGCAATGAGTGTCTGAACTCTTTCGCATTTGGGGCCAATAAAAGTGGGTGACAAGCCTTTCAAAGGTCTTGTCCTGCCCCAAATGTCCTGCTAAAGGCATATCATGAGCCAGCCCCAGTAGGAAGGCTCTGAAGCGCTGGGGTACCACCAGCACACGGGCTGACCCAGGCTCAGCAACCTTAGGCTCACTATACAGGAGACCATTCTCCCAGTAGATCCAATGTGATCCAGACTGATCACCTGCTGCCTGGTTTGCAGCCTGCTGCCGCAAACCCACAAGAGAAGGGCCCTTGTTCTGCTCCTCACAGAACTCTTCCCTGGAGGGACCTCCTTCCTGCTGCCAATGGGTCAGCTCAGGCAGGTCTCCCAGTTCAGCAATCTCTTCCCCGGTAGGGTCCAGGGCATCCCCTCAGGGTCCTCCTCCTCCTGGGCCATGGGAATCTCAGGGGCCGGTTTCCAGTGCCCCCTACCTCTTCTCTTTAAGGCAGGCACCTGGGCCATTTTCTCAGGCTCCAAGTCCTCTTGAACACCCTTACTGGCTGCCATAGACCGAGTGGTCACGCAGGCCCACTCAGGCAAACCCAACATCTCTAAATGAGCTCTCCGCTCCACCTTAGCCCAAGGGGAGCTCTCCAAATCGTTACCTAACAGACATTCAACAGGCATGACTGGCCTCACAGCTACTTGAAGAGTCCCTGAGACGCCCCCCCCACTAAAAGGGAACCTGTGCCACCTTTCAGTGGCTCTCTGTGTTGTCAGCGGCAACAACTGGGTAAAATGCATTGGGGACTACCTGCTCTTCAGACACCAACCGACAACTGACAGCTGTCACACTGGCTCTGGTGTCTCTAAGAGCTTCCACCCTCTTGCCATTGATGGTCACCCACTGCCTGAATTTTTTAGTGTTATCAGGCAGCTGGGTCCTGGGGACCACCTCACAGTCTCCTAAAGAGACAAGGGACATCTCTGTGGGACCCCACCCACCCTGGGCACCCATCTCCTCCCCCAGGGCTACACTAGCCAACTGCCGGGGTGGTGCACCAGTGGGTGCTGTCTTCCCATACAAGGGACATCTAGCATCATAAGAACAGTGGCCTACTAGACCACACTTAAAACAGGTCTTGGGCCCCTTGTGAACAGGCTTATCTGTCGGGGCCACTGCCTTCTTCTCAGGGGGAGGCTGGGAACCCTTCCCTTGGTTCCCTTGGGGATTACTTTGGGGCCCTTTCTGGAACTCCCTCTGTTTACCCTTGTCCCCCCCACTCTTCTGCTGGGGACCCTGCCCACCTTTGGCGAAGTCTCCCACATGACCCTTCTGGACCCGGTTGCTCACCCAGCGGTCCGCCTCCTCAGCAAGCTTCCTAGTGTTAGTCAGCTTGCTATCAATAAGATGTTGGCGTAGCTCTGGAAAACAGTTATTTGACAAGTGCTCCCATGCAAGCAAATCATAGAGCGCCTCAAAATTATCCACTTTGCTACCCTTCACCCAACCATCCAATGCTCTGCAAAAGAAAGACACATATTCCACCCAAGTGGTAGACTCCAGTTTTCTGCAATTTCTAAACCTTTGTCTATATAGCTCTGGGGTCAAACTAAATCTGGACATTAGGGCTCCCTTCATGTGGGTATAGGACATCTGCTCCTCTGTAGGCAAATCCAACAAAGTGTCCCTCCCATCACTAACAAAGCGGCCCCACAACCCCGCTCCCCAATCCTTCTCAGGGACCCGGTGGGCCAACATTGCAGCTTCATAAGCCCTAAACCACTGACCAATATCCTCATTCTTGTGGAAATCTTTAACTACATCTTTGGGAATGTAGGTTCTTGCTTCTACATGCACTGGCGGTGTGCTGCCACCAGAGGGAGGAACCTCTAAACTTTTGGCCTTGAGTTCCAATTCCCTCAATCCTTTCTCATGCTCAAAATGCATTCTCTTTTCCTCTAAGGCTAACTTCTTCATTTCTAATTCCATCCCAAGCTCTATTTTCTTGCTCTCTATGTCTTTCTGACCATCCATTTTGAGCCTAGCTAGCTCAAATGTATGCATCCTCTCCCTTGCTCTGTCCTCCAGCTCTCCTGGGGACAACCCTTTGGAAGAAACACTGCTGCCCGCCCCTGAAGGTGCTTTCCCTCCAGTTGGGCCCACTGGCCCCTCAAGTTGCTCATTTAAATACTCTGCCTCCATTACTGGCTCCTCAGGATGCTCACTGGCATTCCCAGATTCTACCCAGGCCCTCGGCGCCTTCTGGTATTCCTCTTTCCTGGTGAGGCCTTTCACAGAGATTTTAAATTTCTTGCACAATGCTTTGAGATAAGGCACAGTGTAAGTATCAATTCTCTATTCTTCCAAAACAATGTCTACAGATACTATGGATGCTGACTTTCTCATGGTAGCAAAAAGACTGACAGTTCTCAAGAATCAAAAATAAAAAAGAAGTTCGAAGGAAAAATTCAAAAAGTATGTGGTTGCGTTATGGTCTGCACTCACTAGTAGTGTACACCAATCACTGTATATGAATCACAAATGCAAGTCCAAATCCTCACCGCTGACCACCAATGTTAGATTTGGGGGTCTCTAGTTGGCATAGGTAGGTACCTGTGACAAATAGGGACCCTTGCGTCTAGTCAGGGTAAGGGGCTACACTCCTAAAATAACCCCTGCTCACCCCCTTGGTAGCTTGGCACGAGCAGGCAGGCTTATCTCAGAGGCAGTGTGTAAAGCATTTGTGAACACATACAGTAATACAGTGACAACACTACCGATGGACACCACACAGGTTGTAAGACCAAACGACAAAAATCCACAATACTGTACTCAAAAATAGACTTTAGAATGTTATAAAATAGCTCAGTTCTCTCAAGTTGTAGATGCGACACTTTACTCTCAATGTACCTTGAATGCGTAACGCAAAGAAAACAAAAGGGTCGCAGGGAAGGTGATGCGTCGGTTCCTTACACTCAGGGAGTGGATGCGTCGGTTCCTTACTGCTGCGCAGGGGAGTTGATGCTCGCTTCCTTACTGTGTGGGGAGGTGATGCGTCGGTTTCTTACTGCTCTCCGGTGCGATGCGACAAGATGGCACCTCGATGCGATACTCTTCTCCGGTGCGATGCTACAAAATGGCGTCTTGGTTGCGATGCGACAACGTTGGTGCGATGCGTGCACGCCCGACGGCCGTGCGGCGACTCGATGATCTTTGGAGCCGCGACAGGCCCTGCGACGCGCTTCTCCGGTGATGCGACGATGACCTCTGTGGCAGCGTCCCGCTTCTCCGGTGATGCGCCGCGCTTCGGCGATGCGATGATGACAGCGGCAGCGGCGTCTCGCTTCCTCGGCGATGCGATGACAGCGGCTGCGGCGGCGACACGCTTCTCGTTGTTGCGTCGCGCTTCCAGCTCCCAGCAACACGCAGTCTCTCAGAAGGCCCAGCACAACAGCAGGCACTTCAATTCCCAGCAAGTGAATTCAGGGGAGGAGCTGGTTGGTGAAGTCTTGTATCCCTGAGACTTCAGGCAGGAGGCAAGCTCTAGTTCAAGCCGTTGGAGATTCTTCTTCAAGTTGATAGAAAGCACACTCAGTCCTTTTCTCCTTTCTTTGGCAATGAAGCAACCACTGCAGGCCAACCCCCAAACACACAGCACAGGGGTAGTCTCCTCCTTCAGCTTCCTGGTTCTTCTCCTCAGCAAAGGTTCGTCTTGATTCCCAGAAGTGATCTAAAGTTCTTGGGTCTGGGTCCCAATATTTATACTACTTTTCTCTTTGTTCTCTGAAGGCAGAGAGGCCTTTGCCTAGTCCAAAACCAGTTCTGGTCAGTCCTGGAGCACTTTGTTGACAAGACTCCTTCTTTCCTTTCACAGTGTAGGCCAGGGACATCAGACACACCACAGGAGGTGGAGCCAGCATTGTGGAGGAAAGGCACAGCACTATTCAGGTCCCAGGTGCAACTCCTCCCTCCTATCTGCATGCAGATCTCTCTATTCAGCCCTGTGCTGACTCACCCTGTCTCCTGGAAGCCCCCAGCCCCTGTCACTCAAACTCCAGACAAGGAATACACAACCTAGCAGAGGCAGGCTTGGATAGTTAGGCAAGAAAATACGTACTTTCTAAAAGTGGTATTTTCAAACACAGAATGTTAAAACCAACTTCACTAAAAGATGTATTTTATCATTCTGAGTTCAGGCATACTAAACTCGAATTTCTACCTAGTTCCCTGAGTCAGTTAGGATTATAAGATGTTATAATCTAACTGCCCATTCTGGCCTATGGGGAACAGGTAACCTTGCCATAATGAAAACGAAAATGGCTGTAATTCACTATTAGGACATGCCACACACACCAGGGCATGTCCTACCTTTTACCTACAATGCACCCTGCCCTTGGGCCTACCTTAGGGGTGACTAATATGTATAAAAGGGAAGGTTTAGGGACTGGCAAGTGGGTACACTTGCCCAGTCAACATGGCAGTACCAGACTGCACACAGGCTCTGCAATGGCAGGCCTGAGACACACTTTACAAGCTGCTCCGGTGGGTGGCACAACCAGTGCTGCAAGCCCACCAGCAGCATTTGATTTACAAGCCCTGGGCACACGCAGTGCACTGTACTAGGGTCTGACAGTAAGCCAAATAAGCCAATCATGGAGTCACTAATCCGTACATCAATTTACCATAGGGAGCACTTGCACTGTGGCACTGAACAGCAGTGGCACAGTGCCCAAAAGCATCTAAAACCAGCAAAAACATAAGAGGCAACAGCAAAAAATGGAAGGGAGACCCACGCCAATGGTGTCAGGTCTAACAACACACAATTGATGGACGGAATGCAGAACAAATCAAAACATTCACCCCCAGTCAAGAGATCTGGGTTAAATCCATCATTCTTTTGCTCACCATGCAACCCCAGTTTAGACCTGGCCATATGCAAATCAGTCTTGACCCTGTGCCTCATGGGAACAGTCCAGCCCGAACTGCCAAGCCAGGTCCTCCCTGGTCCGGAACCAAGCATCCTAGGACCGGTTTCGGGGTTTCACCCCTCATCAGCCAGGATAGCTTGATTCCACTGGCACAGTGAGCCCGGGACCCACGTCTGAGGTGGCGAAGTGAGCTAAAGAATGATGATGGATTCAACCCAGATCTGTGACTGGGGGTGAGTGTCTGAAAAGTTTCAGCGCTCCGTCCATCATCTCCTTGTGTTTGCTTTGCTCGCCCTAAGTTGGCAGGGTATGCCCAGACGTGGGTCCCTTGCTCACTTTACCACTGGATTCAAGCTAGCCTGGCTGATGAACGGTGTTACCCAGAAACCGGTCCCAAGATGCTTGTTTCTGGTTCAGGGAAGACCTGGCTTGGCAGTTCGGGCTGGACTGTTCCCATGAGGCACAGGGCCAAGACAGATTTGCATATAGCTAAGTCTGAACTGAGGTGGCGAAGTGAGCTAAAGAATGATGATGGATTCAACACAGATCTGTGACTAGGGGTGAGTGTCTGAAAAGTATCAGCGCTCCGTCCATCATCTCCTTGTGTTTGCTTTGTTCGCCCTAAGTTGGCAGGGTATGCCCAGACGTGGGTCCCTTGCTCACTTTGCCACTGGATTCAAACTAGCCTGGCTGATGAAGGGTGTTACCCAGAAACCGGTCCCAGGATGCTTGTTTCTGGTTCAGGGAAGACCTGGCTTGGCAGTTCGGGCTGGACTGTTCCCATGAGGCACAGGGCCAAGACTGATTTGCATATAGCTAAGTCTGAACTGAGGTGGCGAAGTGAGCTAAAGAATGATGATGGATTCAACCCAGATCTGTGACTGGGGGTGAGTGTCTGAAAAGTTTCAGCGCTCCGTCCATCATCTCCTTGTGTTTGCTTTGTTCGCCCTAAGTTGGCAGGGTATGCCCAGACGTGGGTCCCTTGCTCACTTTGCCACTGGATTCAAGCTAGCCTGGCTGATGAAGGGTGTTACCCAGAAACCGGTCCCAGGATGCTTGTTTCTGGTTCAGGGAAGACCTGGCTTGGAAGTTCGGGCTGGACTGTTCCCATGAGGCACAGGGCCAAGACTGATTTGCATATAGCTAAGTCTGAACTGAGGTGGCGAAGTGAGCTAAAGAATGATGATGGATTCAACCCAGATCTGTGACTGGGGGTGAGTGTCTGAAAAGTATCAGCGCTCCGTCCATCATCTCCTTGTGTTTGCTTTGTTTGCCCTAAGTTGGAAGGGTATGCCCAGACGTGGGTCCCTTGCTCACTTTGCCACTGGATTCAAACTAGCCTGGCTGATGAAGGGTGTTACCCAGAGACCGGTCCCAGGATGCTTGTTTCTGGTTCAGGGAAGACCTGGCTTGGCAGTTCGGGCTGGACTGTTCCCATGAGGCACAGGTCCAAGACTGATTTGCATATAGCTAAGTCTGAACTGAAGTGGCGAAGTGAGCTAAAGAATGATGATGGATTTAACCCAGATCTGTGACTGGGGGTGAGTGTCTGAAAAGTTTCAGCGCTCCGTACATCATCTCCTTGTGTTTGCTTTGTTCGAGCTAAGTTGGCAGGGTATGCCCAGACGTGGGTCCCTTGCTCACTTTGCCACTGGATTCAAGCTAGCCTGGCTGATGAAGGGTGTTACCCAGAAACCGGTCCCAGGATGCTTGTTTCTGGTTCAGGGAAGACCTGGATTAGTAGTTCGGGCTGGACTGTTCCCATGAGGCACAGGTCCAAGACTGATTTGCATATAGCTAAGTCTGAACTGAGGTGGCGAAGTGAGCTAAAGAATGATAATGGATTCAACCCAGATCTGTGACTGGGGGTGAGCGTCTGAAAAGTTTCAGCGCTCCGTCCATCATCTCCTTGTGTTTGCTTTGTTCGCCCTAAGTTGGCAGGGTATGCCCAGACGTGGGTCCCTTGCTCACTTTGCCACTGGATTCAAGCTAGCCTGGCTGATGAAGGGTGTTACCCAGAAACCGGTCCCAGAATGCTTGTTTCTGGTTCAGGGAAGACCTGGCTTGGCAGTTCGGGCTGGGCTGTTCCCATGAGGCACAGGGCCAAGACTGATTTGCATATAGCTAAGTCTGAACTGAGGTGGAGAGGTGAGCTAAAGAATGATGATGAATTCAACCCACATCTGTGACTGGGGGTGAGCGTCTGAAAAGTTTCAGCGCTCCGTCCGTCATCTCCTTGTGTTTGCTTTGTTCGCCCTAAGTTGGCAGGGTATGCCCAGACGTGGGTCCCTTGCTCACTTTTCCACTGGATTCAAACTAGCCTGGCTGATGAAGGGTGTTACCCAGAAACCGGTCCCAGGATGCTTGTTTCTGGTTCAGGGAAGACCTGGCTAGGCAGTTCGGGCTGGACTGTTCCCATGAGGCACAGGGCCAAGACTGATTTGCATATAGCTAAGTCTGAACTGAGGTGGCAAAGTGAGCTAAAGAATGATGATTGATTCAACCCAGATATGTGACTGGGGGTGAGCGTCTGAAAAGTTTCAGCGCTCCATCCATCATCTCCTTGTGTTTGCTTTGTTCGCCCTAAGTTGGCAGGGTATGCGCAGACGTGGGTCCCTTGCTCACTTTGCCACTGGATTCAAACTAGCCTGGCTGATGAAGGGTGTTACCCAGAAACCGGTCCGAGGATGCTTGTTTCTGGTTCAGGGAAGACCTGGCTTGGCAGTTCAGGCTGGACTGTTCCCATGAGGCACAGGGCCAAGACTGATTTGCATATAGCTAAGTCTGAACTGAGGTGGCGAAGTGAGCTAAAGAATGATGATGGATTCAACCCAGATCTGTGACTGGGGGTGAGTGTCTGAAAAGTTTCAGCGCTCCGTCCATCATCTCCTTGTGTTTGCTTTGTTCGCCCTAAGTTGGCAGGGTATGCCCAGACGTGGGTCCCTTGCTCACTTTGCCACTGGATTCAAGCTAGCCTGGCTGATGAAGGGTGTTACCCAGAAACCGGTCCCAGGATGCTTGTTTCTGGTTCAGGATAGACCTGGCTTGGCAGTTCGGGCTGGACTGTTCCCATGAGGCACAGGGCCAAGACTGATTTGCATATAGCTAAGTCTGAACTGAGGTGGCGAAGTGAGCTAAAGAATGATGATGGATTCAACCCAGATCTGTGACTGGGGCTGAGTGTCTGAAAAGTATCAGCGCTCCGTCCATCATCTCCTTGTGTTTTCTTTGTTCGCCCTAAGTTGGCAGGGTATGCCCAGACGTGGGTCCCTTGCTCACTTTGCCACTGGATTCAAACTAGCCTGGCTGATGAAGGGTGTTACCCAGAAACCGGTCCCAGGATGCTTGTTTCTGGTTCAGGGAAGACCTGGCTTGGCAGATCGGGCTGGACTGTCCCCATGAGGCACAGGGCCAAGACTGATTTGCATATAGCTAAGTCTGAACTGAGGTGGCGAAGTGAGCTAAAGAATGATGATGGATTCAACCCAGATCTGTGACTGGGGGTGAGTGTCTGAAAAGTTTCAGCGCTCCGTCCATCATCTCATTGTGTTTGCTTGGTTCGAGCTAAGTTGGCAGGGTATGCCCAGACTTGGGTCCCTTGCTCACTTTGCCAGTGGATTCAAGCTAGCCTGGCTGATGAAGGGTGTTACCCAGAAACCGGTCCCAGGATGCTGTTTTCTGGTTCAGGGAAGACCTGGCTTGGCAGATCGGCTGGACTGTTCCCATGAGGCACAGGGCCAAGACTGATTTGCATATAGCTAAGTCTGAACTGAGGTGGCGAAGTGAGCTAAAGAATGATGATGGATTCAACCCAGATCTGTGACTGGGGGTGAGTGTCTGAAAAGTATCAGCGCTCCGTCCATCATCTCCTTGTGTTTGCTTTGTTCGCTCTAAGTTGGCAGGGTATGCCCAGACGTGGGTCCCTGGCTCACTTTGCCACTGGATTCAAACTAGCCTGGCTGATGAAGGGTGTTACCCAGAAACCGGTCCCAGGATGCTTGTTTCTGGTTCAGGGAAGACCTGGCTTGGCAGTTCGGGCTGGACTGTTCCCATGAGGTACAGGTCCAAGACTGATTTGCATATAGCTAAGTCTGAACTGAAGTGGCGAAGTGAGCTAAAGAATGATGATGGATTTAACCCAGATCTGTGACTGGGGGTGAGTGTCTGAAAAGTTTCAGCGCTCCGTCCATCATCTCCTTGTGTTTGCTTTGTTCAAGCTAAGTTGGCAGGGTATGCCCAGACGTGGGTCCCTTGCTCACTTTGCCACTGGATTCAAGCTAGCCTGGCTGATGAAGGGTGTTACCCAGAAACCGGTCCCAGGATGCTTGTTTCTGGTTCAGGGAAGACCTGGCTTGGCAGATCGGCTGGACTGTTCCCATGAGGCACAGGGCCAAGACTGATTTCCATATAGCTAAGTCTGAACTGAGGTGGCGAAGTGAGCTAAAGAATGATGATGGATTCAACCCAGATCTGTGACTGGGGGTGAGCGTCTGAAAAGTTTCAGCGCTCCGTCCATCATCTCCTTGTGTTTGCTTTGTTCGCCCTAAGTTGGCAGGGTATGCCCAGACGTGGGTCCCTTGCTCACTTTGCCACTGGATTCAAGCTAGCCTGGCTGATGAAGGGTGTTACCCAGAAACCGGTCCCAGAATGCTTGTTTCTGGTTCAGGGAAGACCTGGCTTGGCACTTCGGGCTGGGCTGTTCCCATGAGGTACAGGTCCAAGACTGATTTGCATATAGCTGAGTCTGAACTGAAGTGGCGAAGTGAGCTAAAGAATGATGATGGATTTAACCCAGATCTGTGACTGGGGGTGAGTGTCTGAAAAGTTTCAGCGCTCCGTCCATCATCTCCTTGTGTTTGCTTTGTTCGAGCTAAGTTGGCAGGGTATGCCCAGACGTGGGTCCCTTGCTCACTTTGCCACTGGATTCAAACTAGCCTGGCTGATGAAGGGTGTTACCCAGAAACCGGTCCCAGGATGCTTGTTTCTGCTTCAGGGAAGACCTGGCTAGGCAGTTCGGGCTGGACTGTTCCCATGAGGCACAGGTCCAAGACTGATTTGCATATAGCTAAGTCTGAACTGAGGTGGCGAAGTGAGCTAAAGAATGATAATGGATTCAACCCAGATCTGTGACTGTGGGTGAGCGTCTGAAAAGTTTCAGCGCTCCGTCCATCATCTCCTTGTGTTTGCTTTGTTCGCCCTAAGTTGGCAGGGTATGCCCAGACGTGGGTCCCTTGCTCACTTTGCCACTGGATTCAAGCTAGCCTGGCTGATGAAGGGTGTTACCCAGAAACCGGTCCCAGAATGCTTGTTTCTGGTTCAGGGAAGACCTGGCTTGGCACTTCGGGCTGGGCTGTTCCCATGAGGCACAGGGCCAAGACTGATTTGCATATAGCTAAGTCTGAACTGAGGTGGAGAGGTGAGCTAAAGAATGATGATGAATTCAACCCACATCTGTGACTGGGGGTGAGCGTCTGAAAAGTTTCAGCGCTCCGTCCGTCATCTCCTTGTGTTTGCTTTGTTCGCCCTAAGTTGGCAGGGCATGCCCAGATGTGGGTCCCTTGCTCACTTTGCCACTGGATTCAAACTAGCCTGGCTGATGAAGGGTGTTACCCAGAAACCGGTCCCAGGATGCTTGTTTCTGGTTCAGGGAAGACCTGGCTATAGGCAGTTCGTGCTGGACTGTTCCCATGAGGCACAGGGCCAAGACTGATTTGCATATAGCTAAGTCTGAACTGAGGTGGCAAAGTGAGCTAAAGAATGATGATTGATTCAACCCAGATATGTGACTGGGGGTGAGTGTCTGAAAAGTTTCAGCGCTCCATCCATCATCTCCTTGTGTTTGCTTTGTTCGCCCTAAGTTGGCAGGGTATGCCCAGACGTGGGTCCCTTGCTCACTTTGCCACTGGATTCAAGCTAGCCTGGCTGATGAAGGGTGTTACCCAGAAACCGGTCCGAGGATGCTTGTTTCTGGTTCAGGGAAGACCTGGCTTGGCAGTTCAGGCTGGACTGTTCCCATGAGGCACAGGGCCAAGACTGATTTGCATATAGCTAAGTCTGAACTGAGGTGGCGAAGTGAGCTAAAGAATGATGATGGATTCAACCCAGATCTGTGACTGGGGGTGAGTGTCTGAAAAGTTTCAGCGCTCCGTCCATCATCTCCTTGTGTTTGCTTTGTTCGCCCTTAGTTGGCAGGGTATGCCCAGACGTGGGTCCCTTGCTCACTTTGCCAGTGGATTCAAACTAGCCAGGCTGATGAAGGGTGTTACCCAGAAATCGGTCCCAGGATGCTTGTTTCTGGTTCAGGGAAGACCTGGCTTGGCAGTTCGGGCTGGACTGTTCCCATGAGGCACAGGGCCAAGGCTGATTTGCATATAGCTAAGTCTGAACTGAGGTGGCGAAGTGAGCTAAGGATTGATGATGGATTCAACCCAGATCTGTGAATGGGGGTGAGTGTCTGAAAAGTTTCAGCGCTCCGTCCATCATCTCCTTGAGTTTGCTTTGTTCGCCCTAAGTTGGCAGGGTATGCCCAGACATGGGTCCCTTGCTCACTTTGCCACTGGATTCAAGCTAGCCTGGCTGATGAAGGGTGTTACCCAGAAACCGGTCCCAGGATGCATGTTTCTGGTTCAGGGAAGACCTGGCTTGGCAGTTCGGGCTGGACTGTTCCCATGAGGCACAGGGCCAAGACTGATTTGCATATAGCTAAGTCTGAACTGAGGTGGCGAAGTGAGCTAAAGAATGATGATGGATTCAACCCAGATCTGTGACTGGGGGTGAGTGTCTGAAAAGTTTCAGCGCTCCGTCCATCATCTCCTTGTGTTTGCTCAGTTCGCCCTAAGTTGGCAGGGTATGCCCAGACGTGGGTCCGTTGCTCACTTTGCCACTGGATTCAAGCTAGCCTGGCTGATGAAGGGTGTTACCCAGAAACCGGTCGCAGGATGCTTGTTTCTGGTTCAGGCAAGACCTGGCTTGGCAGTTCGGGCTGGACTGTTCCCATGAGGCACAGGGCCAAGACTGATTTGCATATAGCTTAGTCTAAACTGAGGTGGCGAAGTGAGCTAAAGAATGATGATGGATTCAACCCAGATCTGTGACTGTGGGTGAGTGTCTGAAAAGTTTCTGCGCCCCGTCCATCATCTCCTTGTGTTTGCTTTGTTCGCCCTAAGTTGGCAGGGTATGCCCAGACGTGGGTCCCTTGCTCACTTTGCCACTGGATTCAAACTAGCCTGGCTGATTAAGGGTGTTACCCAGAAACCGGTCCCAGGATGCTTGTTTCTGGTTCAGGGAAGACCTGGCTTGGCAGTTCGGGCTGGACTGTTCCCATGAGGCACAGGGCCAAGACTGATTTGCATATACCTAAGTCTGAACTGAGGTGGCGAAGTGAGCTAAAGAATGATGGATTCAACCCAGATCTGTGACTGGGGGGTAAGTGTCTGAAAAGTTTCAGCGCTCCGTCCATCATCTCCTTGTGTTTGCTTTGTTCGCCCTAAGTTGGCAGGGTATGCCCAGACGTGGGTCCCTTGCTCACTTTGCCACTGGATTCAAGCTAGCCTGGCTGATGAAGGGTGTTACCCAGAAACCGGTCCCAGGATGCTTGTTTCTGGTTCAGGGAAGACCTGGCTTGGCAGTTCGGGCTGGACTGTTCCCATGAGGCACAGGGCCAAGACTGAACTGAGGTGGCGAAGTGAGCTAAAGAATGATGATGGATTCAACCCAGATCTGTGACTGGGGGTGAGTGTCTGAAAAGTTTCAGCGCTCCATCCATCATCTCCTTGTGTTTGCTTTGTTCGCCCTAAGTTGGCAGGGTATGCCCAGACGTGGGTCCCTTGCTCACTTTGCCACTGGATTCAAGCTAGCCTGGCTGATGAAGGGTGTTACCCAGAAACCGGTCCCAGGATGCTTGTTTCTGGTTCAGGGAAGACCTGGCTTGGCAGTTCGGGCTGGACTGTTCCCATGAGGCACAGGGCCAAGACTGATTTGCATATAGCTAAGTCTGAACTGAGGTGGCGAAGTGAGCTAAAGAATGATGATGGATTCAACCCAGATCTGTGACTGGGGGTAAGTGTCTGAAAAGTTTCTGCGCTCCGTCCATCATCTCCTTGTGTTTGCTTTGTTCGCCCTAAGTTGGCAGGGTATGCCCAGACGTGGGTCCCTTGCTCACTTTGCCACTGGATTCAAGCTAGCCTGGCTGATGAAGGGTGTTACCCAGAAACCGGTCCCAGGATGCTTGTTTCTGGTTCAGGGAAGACCTGGCTTGGCAGTTCGGGCTGGACTGTTCCCATGAGGCACAGGGCCAAGACTGAACTGAGGTGGCGAAGTGAGCTAAAGAATGATGATGGATTCAACCCAGATCTGTGACTGGGGGTGAGTGTCTGAAAAGTTTCAGCGCTCCATCCATCATCTCCTTGTGTTTGCTTTGTTCGCCCTAAGTTGGCAGGGTATGCCCAGACGTGGGTCCCTTGCTCACTTTGCCACTGGATTCAAGCTAGCCTGGCTGATGAAGGGTGTTACCCAGAAACCGGTCCCAGGATGCTTGTTTCTGGTTCAGGGAAGACCTGGCTTGGCAGTTCGGGCTGGACTGTTCCCATGAGGCACAGGGCCAAGACTGATTTGCATATAGCTAAGTCTGAACTGAGGTGGCGAAGTGAGCTAAAGAATGATGATGGATTCAACCCAGATCTGTGACTGGGGGTAAGTGTCTGAAAAGTTTCTGCGCTCCGTCCATCATCTCCTTGTGTTTGCTTTGTTCGCCCTAAGTTGGCAGGGTATGCCCAGACGTGGGTCCCTTGCTCACTTTGCCACTGGATTCAAACTAGCCTGGCTGATTAAGGGTGTTACCCAGAAACCGGTCCCAGGATGCTTGTTTCTGGTTCAGGGAAGACCTGGCTTGGCAGTTCGGGCTGGACTGTTCCCATGAGGCACAGGGCCAAGACTGATTTGCATATAGCTAAGTCTGAACTGAGGTGGCGAAGTGAGCTAAAGAATGATGATGGATTCAACCCAGATCTGTGACTGTGGGTGAGTGTCTGAAAAGTTTCTGCGCTCCGTCCATCATCTCCTTGTGTTTGCTTTGTTCGCCCTAAGTTGGCAGGGTATGCCCAGACGTGGGTCCCTTGCTCACTTTGCCACTGGATTCAAACTAGCCTGGCTGATGAAGGGTGTTACCCAGAAACCGGTCCCAGGATGCTTGTTTTTGGTTCAGGGAAGACCTGGCTTGGCAGTTCGGGCTGGACTGTTCCCATGAGGCACAGGGCCAAGAATGATTTGCATATAGCTAAGTCTGAACTAAGGTGGCGAAGTGAGCTAAAGAATGATGGATTCAACCCAGATCTGTGACTGGGGGGTAAGTGTCTGAAAAGTTTCAGCGCTCCGTCCATCATCTCCTTGTGTTTGCTTTGTTCGCCCTAAGTTGGCAGGGTATGCCCAGACGTGGGTCCCTTGCTCACTTTGCCACTGGATTCAAGCTAGCCTGGCTGATGAAGGGTGTTACCCAGAAACCGGTCCCAGGATGCTTGTTTCTGGTTCAGGGAAGACCTGGCTTGGCAGTTCGGGCTGGACTGTTCCCATGAGGCACAGGGCCAAGACTGATTTGCATATAGCTAAGTCTGAACTGAGGTGGCGAAGTGAGCTAAAGAATGATGATGGATTCAACCCAGATCTGTGACTGGGGGTGAGTGTCTGAAAAGTTTCTGCGCTCCATCCATCATCTCCTTGTGTTTGCTTTGTTTGCCCTAAGTTGGCAGGGTATGCCCAGACGTGGGTCCCTTGCTCACTTTGCCACTGGATTCAAGCTAGCCTGGCTGATGAAGGGTGTTACCCAGAAACCGGTCCCAGGATGCTTGTTTCTGGTTCAGGGAAGACCTGGCTTGGCAGTTTGGGCTGGACTGTTCCCATGAGGCACAGGGCCAAGACTGATTTGCATATAGCTAAGTCTGAACTGAGGTGGCGAAGTGAGCTAAAGAATGATGATGGATTCAACCCAGATCTGTGACTGGGGGTGAGTGTCTGAAAAGTTTCAGCGCTCCGTCCATCATCTCCTTGTGTTTGCTTTGTTCGCCCTAAGTTGGCAGGGTATGCCCAGACGTGGGTCCCTTGCTCACTTTGCCACTGGATTCAAGCTAGCCTGGCTGATGAAGGGTGTTACCCAGAAACCGGTACCAGGATGCTTGTTTCTGGTTCAGGGAAGACCTGGATTGGCAGTTCGGGCTGGACTGTTCCCATGAGGCACAGGGCCAAGACTAATTTGCATATAGCTAAGTCTGAACTGAGGTGGCGAAGTGAGCTAAAGAATGATGGATTCAACCCAGATCTGTGACTGGGGGTGAGTGTCTGAAAAGTTTCAGCGCTCCGTCCATCATCTAATTGTGCTTGCGATGTTTAGGTGCGCGATCTATACCGGTAAATTGCTTAAAAGTAGCCAAAAAGGAAAAATACCTTCTCTCCTCGCGTCCGCGCACCGTATTCCTCAAAGCATGTCCCTTCAGCTCACGAACCGCTGCCCTTATCAAAGGAAAGTTTCCGGCGACGCACGGAGCTTCACCGACCTGCGGCCATCTTGCGGGCGGTTTGGCCATGCCCCCCCTCTGACCCTTTGCCTTGGCACGCTCTCATGCCCAACTGCTGCCGTGCCCTTTGGTTGTTGCGGGGGAGTGGGGGTATTGGAGGGGTTGGGGTGAGGGGGGAGAGTTAGCCTTCCCTCTAGGGTCGGCTGCGCCTCTCGGTTGGCGGTACTTACTTCTGGTATCCTGTTCATTCGTATTCACCTTGGTGAAGTTTGGGTCCCAGGGGGATCAGGGGGCGAGCCCGCAGTATCCCCCTGGGTTTCTTCGCGCGGTGGAGAAATCCACTCGGCGCGCGGGAGTAGGGGGCGGGGCTTAGCGGACGGCGCTAGTGAGGCGCGGGCGGGAGAAGCTTCGGGAAGGCAGCTGAAGGGAGGTTTTTTACTGTGTGCACGCCGTTCTTTCTGTAGAGTGTTCTGCAGTTTCAGGTCGGACTGGAGCGGCAAGTGAGGCAAGTCACGGAGGGGGCACTCGGTGCTCTTCACCTGCAGGGGCTGGCGTGATGACTGAGGAAGAAGCTGTGGCGGACGCCCTTCGCATTATTTGCGAAGCAGGAAGAGAGGACTTGTTAAGTCACGGTGCTTCAGCGGGGGGCACAGGTATGTCTCGGCCGCGTAGGAAGGCTGCGAGGGGGGTGGCAATGGCAGTAGCTGCATGCCTACCTTCATCTTCCAAGGCAGTAATGACAGCAGCAGGAAGTGTTTTTCAGGAGGCGAGCCTGCAGGCCAGAAGCAGGCCTCTTTTGAAGAGACACAGAGTCACAAAGGTACCTGTGCGCGGCGCGTCAGCTCCAGACAACATGGGGAGGCGGGTCAGGTCAGCCTCTGCCCCTCGTAGAGGGAGGGGGGGTAAACGGGGATTTTCAGCACAACGGCAACATGACTCTGTAATGCTTAATTCTATGCCTGCCCCTAAGACGCAGCTACATGAGGTAAATTTAGTCAGGAAGAAGACACTTGATGGCAAGGAGGGGTTCAAGATTATGACTTCGATGCAAGGCAATTTCTCCCAGGATATCGAGTGGGAGGATGGTAGCAGTAACTTTCCCCGCAGGCAAATAGACATTGCTCCACAGGTGCACAATACAGAGTTTGTGCCAGCATTGGTCGACTATGCTTTGGATAGTGATGAGGACATGATAGACAAAAATATTTTATATCCAACAGCTAGACTGTATCCGGGGACAAGCACATTGGCTATGTCTTCTGTGTCAAATACATGTTCAGGTGGTGGTGAGGTGGTTCTAACGTTGTCTCCACATCATAGAGGCCCGCCTGGTCAAATGCACAGTTTCGAGTTAATTAATGCTGCCTCATCTTCATTGTCACAAAGGAATGGTTGTTCGGCTCAGAGGTGGTCACCAGAACATTCATCTTCAAATTCAGTGTTGCCTTCAGAGGATGTTTTTGGGCAGCGGTCGGCACAATTAAGTGAAGCTATAAGAAACGACGATTTTTTCCCTGCTCCGCGCGAACCGCCTGCTGGTCACTTCACAAATTTTGAAGGAGTTTTCAATCCACAGGAAGGGCAATGGGTTTGGGTTGAACATACTAATCCTCTTCTATTTTCAGGTGCATCATCGGTAGACGCGTCCAGGGGGAGAGCTCGGAGTGCAGCAGCAGCTTTGAACAGGAGCGGTTTGAAGTCGAAAGCATCGGCGGAGGTACAGTCATCTTCTACCCTCGCTACCTCTTCAACTAGGGTGCCCAGTGCGGGTATGGGTAAGATTTTGGTCAATCAAGGCGGAACACGTGCGGTTCATCAGGTTTCGGCCGGTCATCCAGAGCGGATGGCTGCGACCAATTGGAGGGTATACGATGGTGGTGTTGGGGATGGGGAACTGCCTGGGCACAGTAATGACGTAATAGCTTTTCAGGACTATCAAGACGTCTATGAAGAAGATGAGGTTGTTGTTGCAGAGGAGGTCTCTCATAGTAGAGATACTGATGATATGGCGAATGATGTACTGGGGGGTGAGGATTATGTGGGGGTTGGGGAGGCAAACAATGTCTTTGTTTCATTGCAGGAGTCAGGAGCGGACCTTGCATCGGAACAGAAAAGCGGACATCGTCAGCGCGATGATTCTGTGAATTTTCAACAGCGTTCTACGCAACTTACTACAGGTAAGCCGCGCTGGTGGATTTCTTGGCAGCAACCGTCAGCACATCAAGTCATTTCTCATTCGAAAGTTGGGGGAGGTTATATTTTGGAGCCAGAGGGTGGGGCACACCCGGAATTGGGAGCCAAGAGTGGTAAGATTTCTGAAGGGAGGTTGGGTCGCGCTGTGGGAGTACCCATTAATCAGGTCGCTGGGGGCGAAGGATCAGCTGGTAAAGATAAAGGCGGGGGAGAAGATAAGAACATTCACAAGAAGTTGCCATATATGGGAATAGCTATGCCGTTGGGTACTCATGTTTCGGACAAGACAAAACACAGGGTTTGGAATCACGAATACATTGATGTGTTTAAACTTTTACATAGGGATATCCAGGCAAAGGAAGGGTCCAAAGAGGAGGAATGGGAGTTGGCCAGACGTCCTAGGGTACCTAGAAACATAGATAACTGGACATCAGCATTTTTAATTTATGCAAGCATTTATTGTGAAAGGTATCCTGACAGGGCAGTGGCTATGTTTAAATATATGGACACGATCAGGAAAGCGCAAATGCATTTCGGTGGTTTTGCATGGTTGTCATACGACGAAGAGTTTAGGGCTCGTGTCAGTATTTTTCAAGATAGACCCTGGGGTGATGTAGATATGGAGCTGTGGGTACAGTGGATGTCCTCCGCAAATCCACCCGCTACTACACACACGGCTAGTGGTCTACCTATTACATACCGGCCCTTTCAGCCGCGACCCGCCCATTTTGGGGCGGGTTGGGGGAATCGTGGACAAACCCAGAGTTATGGAGCATGTTGGAACTTCAACAAGGGTATGTGTTCTAGACAGTTTTGCAGATTCAAACATGAATGTTCACAGTGTGGGGGGAGACATGCCATTACTCAATGTTTTTCCAACCAAAAATTTGGGGGGGATCAAGGCAGGTTTCAGAGAGGTAGGGGATCCACGTTTCAACCTATCCCTAAGGGCTCATACATCAATTAAGCTTGAGATTTTAGAGGTTTGGCTGAGGGATTATCCAGACGCAGAGGCAGCGACTAAACTCTTTTGGGGTTTTTGTGAAGGTTTCAAGATAGGGTATCAGGGGCCTAGATTGCATAGATGGTCTGATAATCTCAAGTCGGCTAAAGAGTTACCCGTCATAGTGCAGAAAAAATTGGAGGCCGAATTACTAGCAGCGAGAATAGAAGGTCCTTTTCAGCAACTTCCTTTAAAACAGTTGATTGTGTCACCTCTGGGCCTAGTGCCTAAGAAAACGGCTGGTGAATTTCGCTTGATTCATCATCTTTCTTGGCCAGAAGGCAATTCTATCAATGATTTTATATCTCCAGAAGATTCAAACGTAGTGTACACGTCAGTGGATGATGCATTGAGGATAGTGCGGGAGGTGGGTCCAGAAGCGGAACTGGCTAAAAGTGACATTCAATCTGCCTTCAGACTACTACCGATACATCCCTCCGATTTTGAGCTGTTGGGCATGTTTTTTAACGGTATGTTTTATGTTGACAAAGTATTGCCCATGGGCTGTTCAGTATCGTGTGCCTTGTTCGAACTCTTTAGCACCTTTTTACAATGGATTTTTTCAAAAAGGAGTGGTCACAAGGAAGTTTGCCATTATTTGGATGATTTCTTGTTTGTTGGTTCGGCTTTTTCAGGGCAATGTAGCAATTTCAGGACATGGCAGACGAATTGGGTGTCCCACTAGCCCCGGAGAAAACAGAAGGCCCAATTTGCAAGTTGACATTTTTAGGTATCGAAATTGACACCATTGACATGATGGCACGCTTGCCGGCTGGCAAAGTACAGGAAATCAGGTCGTTTATTCTGGAAGTCATGGTCAAGGATAAGTTGGAACTCAGGCAGGTACAGAAGCTACTAGGATATCTTAATTTCGCCTGTAGAGTGGTTAGAGCAGGGAGAACATTCTGCAGACAATTAGGCTTTGCAATGTCTGGGGCTTATCTTCCACATCATAGAATTCGTTTAACTAGGGCTATCAAAGAAGACCTTTCCGTTTGGCTGTGTTTTTTGGAAGATTTCAATGGCGTTTCCCTATATTTCATGGAAAATGACACAGTTTGGCAGTTTCAGATTTTTTCAGACGCCGCAGGTGCTCAGGGTTTTGGCATTTTTTGGGAGGGCCGTTGGTGTTCAGAGAAATGGCCGTCTAGTTGGATGCAGCAGGGTCGCAGTATTGCCTTTTTAGAATTCTTTCCGCTCATAGTGGCTTTGACGATATGGGGCCCTGAATTCCGAGATAGAACCGTTCTGTTTCGTGTGGATAATATGACAGTGGTCAACCTGGTTAACTCACAAAGGGCAAGAGACTTAAGAGTTTTGCGCCTGCTTTTGGTGTTCATGCTCCAATGTTTAAGGTTGAATAATGTTTTCAAGGCTAAGCACATTCCTGGAATTAACAATTCAGTTGCAGATGCTTTATCTCGTTTTAATTGGCAGAGATTTCGCAGTTTGGCGCCACGGGCGGACACAGACAAAACGCCGGTTCCTCAGAACATCTGGGCGCTGGGGGAATGAGGATCGCCGAACTAGTGGAGCACTCTATAGCCCCTTCTACCCGTCGGAGCTACTTTCAGGCCTGGTCAGAATTTTTGAGTTATGTTGAGCAAGAGCAAGGTATTTTTGGGTTAGTGGAAGTTAACAAAATTCTTATTCGTCAGTTTGTATTATTTTTAAGCATGAAAGGTTTATCCCACACGACGATTTCTGGCAAATTAGCAAGAATTTCTTTTTACGGCCTGCTCTGGTGGGGTTATGACCCAGTGGACGACATTTTGTTGCGTAGGATGTTAAAAGGGCTTAGTAGAGAACGTTCTTGCCACCCAAATTTGAGAGAGCCGATTACTTTTGATTTACTGCAGCGGTTGCTGGCATGTTTGCCTCCTTGCTGTTACGATGTCTGGGAACTTAGGAGATTCAGGTTATGTATGATTTGGTTGTTTTTTGGAGCATTTAGGATTTCAGAATTGTTAGGTGCAGGTGGCAAACTGGGTATTCAGACAGGTGAGGTGCAGATAAAGGATGGCAGGCTGGGAATTTGGTTGAATAGTTCGAAAACAGACCAACTAGGCAGAGGTAGGTGGGTTCATTTAAACGGCAGTGGGGTTTCGGTATGTTGTCCTTTGAATGAGTGGGGCTCTTTCATGCAGTCACCAGTTTTTAGGGCAGGCAGCATATTCTGTCATTTGTCAGGAAAACAGATTTCCAGTGCTCAGTTTTTGGCTGTACTAAGGAAGGTGTTGGTAGCCTTGGGGTTGGACCCTTTAGCTTTTGGCACGCACTCCTTTAGGATTGGGGCTGCTACGGAGGCTGGCAGAATGGGTTGGGCCCAGGAGGACATTCAAAAGATAGGAAGGTGGAAATCAGCTTGTTGTGCCCGCTACTTGAGGAAATTAATGTGTTGTTGCTGTATATAGTTCCTTTTTATTCAAACAATTTTGTCTTTTGTCTAGGTCGCTTAAGAGGCCCTCTGTCTACGAAAAACGCACCTGGTTAGTGGGCCACTCTTTTATTAAATGGGCGGCATTTTTTGCAGAGCAACAGATCTACGGAAGATCACTTGGGCTCCCAGGGATCGATCACGAAGTTTTCTGGAAAGGCAAAGGGGGATGAAGTGGTCTGCGTTGTTTCCAACTTTATCAGATTTGTCTGCGTCAAGGGGTTTCCCGGACTTACTAATCATACACCTTGGAGAAAACGACCTGGTGCAACTGACAGGTTTATCTCTGATAAAAAAAATGAAGCTTGATCTTGCAGTATTAAAAAATAATTGGGTACATACATCAGTGGTTTGGACAGGTTTCGTTTTTAGGCAACACTGGAGGGGAGCGAGGGTTCACTCAGCTTTGGAAAAGGCGAGGCGGAAGCTCAATAGAGCGATGACAGTTTTTTGCCAAGCAATGGGTATTCAGTTATTGTTGCATGATAACATCTTGAGTACAGAAGGTCACCTTTTAGGGAAGATGGGGTACACCTTTCTCAAATGGGCCAAGCTTACTACCTTTTAGAAATACGTGAGTTCCTTGCTCGTTTTTGGAATGTAGATTTATGGTGTAATAGGAATGTAGTTTAGTTTATGTAGCTGGGGTTCCTAAGGTTTTGGTGGCGGCCAGGAAAACTCTTTGGGTTTTCCTGGGTGGCGCTTTTGTTGGGGGGTAGGATAGTCTAGAGCGGGCTATCCATCCCTCGGGGGGCGGGGGTGGTTCAGTAAGCTAACGACGGAAAAATAAATGATGGGGTTTATTGGTTTACATGGTTTTAATGATGCAACTTTTGTTGGAGAAAACAATTGATATTTGTCATTTCAAATGTTGGGGGTTTGTATTTCAAACTTTAATGCGTTTATTGGGGTTTCTGACTGTTTCACAATGTTTATGAATTTTGATATGTTTAATTATTATATATATATATTTATATATTTATTGAGATATTTATTTCTTGCCTGTCTTATTAAATAAAGGTGACCTTTTTTGCTATTCATCAACTAGAAAAGAGTGTTTTTTTGTCTCTGCGCGATGGCTGTTTGGTCATTTAGGAAAAGTTTTGTTTGAACTAGATGGTCATTTGGCAATAGGAAGATGAAGTGTGAAGGGATGATGGAGGCTCTGACGATGGACAAACATGGATGTGTTGTGTATATGCTGACGTCATAGAACTGAAAAGATTAGAAAGGAAAGGGTCCTACTATTTGTTTTATTTTTCATGTATGTGTTTTCTTTGGTTCTGAAGGAATCAAGTTACGGGATTCTTTGATAATATTCACCTCGGATTCTAACCCCCCCAATCCCCGTTACTGTGCGCATCACTAAATACGCTCGTGAGTCATTGCTGGCTCCTAGCACTGCAGAGGGAGTGTTGTTGACATCCTCGCAGAGAGTCACATGCTGCTAAAGACTGCAACTCCCAGAAGACCAGCTCGAGCTCGCCTCGTCGCCAACAGCTAAAGCGTAGCTGAGCCCACGAAAAAGGAGCGCTGTGCTAAGGTGTACGTGTGTCGCCTAGGGTTGGAAAATATTTTAATTAATTTTGATGGATCTTGGCATCGTGACGCATAACAGATTCCTTCAAAACCCCCTCCTTGACTGTGGAGCGTCATTGCACAACAACTGCCTCTGCTATTTTGCGAAGCACTCCCACCCGAAGGGCAAGGCTTGCCAGGAGGGGGGTGTAACCGAACACATGCTTAAAGAAATGACGCGTTGTATGCATGCTATCTAACTGTAAAGTTGACAGCGCCTGCCAGCTACAGTGGGAGCCTTCCAGGGGGCGTGCGAGTGTTGAAGGAGAGCGAAATACAGCATCCAATAGGCAGAGAGCAAGAGCTGGATCTCGGCAGGAGTGGAGCAACTAAATATAATCTCAGCTGCGTAGGAGGTGCTGCACGGAAGATGCCGGAAGGACAGCTACCCCAGGTAGGATGTGCTGCGTAGCCGTTGTTTTTGAAAGTTTAAATTTGTAAAATAGTTGTATCTAGGAAGCCTGTAACGCAGAGCTCAAAGCGAATTGTGCGTTTGTGCTTGAGTAGTAGATGTTATCATCCAGCGCACTGCCATCGTTGCATTAACCTCGAAAGGATGAAAGGCTGAGTGGGTCATGTGGCATACCCGTATGTAGCTATAGCTGAGTCGGCTTACGTCACCAGCGTATACTATATACTGTTCTCTATTGGGATATGAGGCGCTAAATAAATGCAGTTGTATGGGGAAACGCATCAATGTGAAAAGGTGTTTACTTGGGACGGGGGGATAAGAGGGAGGAACGGCGTGTGTTATAACACAGCGGATACGACTGTCACTTCCCTGTCCGACAAACGTGCTTGTAGTTATCTGGAACCTATCGTGTGGTAGTCGAGTGGACCCGCAAGCAGAACATTGTGCGATGCTCTGGATAAAATCTGTTATTTTCGCATGACTCAGTTCCCTCACCTGCCGCTGCTGGGAGAGCCGAGAGGAGGCTGTATATTAGCATGACTCATTGTGTAGGAGCAATGAACACGTCCATCTCTATTCTTGGATTTTCCGCCAATTATTCTTTTAAGGTTTTGGGAACATTTCGCCTCTTAGCTAGTCTCCGCTCCTCTGCTTGTGATACGAATTCCTCCCACCACCTGCAACAAAATACGATATACTCTCTCTTGCCGTCTAAATTCGCGATTCTGTGTTTTCTCTACCCATTTTACGCAGTTGCCCTCCTCTCTCCAGTAGCTCGCTCTGCCTCTTGCTCAGGCTCCCATAGCCTCTTCAGTGTATGTGACTGTTATATCATTTATTTATTTAAAAAGTTTTATAGAGCGCTAGCTTGACCCGTAGGTATCAGAGCGCTTTACATACACACTGTAAACAGAAGGAAATTGCATTACATAGTAGGAAGGCAGTAAGGAAGCAAAACAGAGATAAAGAAAAATACAACATGAAAAATAGGTAAACAGTGCAGCGGAGAGAGAGAGAACAAACGAAGGTGGTTAACACAGTCCGGTCACCAACTATCCTTGAATGTCAAGAGAGAGAGGAGTCAACTCGGATATTGAAGTCTAGGTTAGTTGACGTTGGTCAGGAAAGTATTTGTTAAGCAGATGGAGTTTCAGGTCCCTTTTGAAACAGGAGAAGGAGGGGTTGCATCTGAGGACTCTAGGGAGAGCGTTCCACATCCTGGGAGCGTTGCCAGAAAACGATCGGTATTGGGTGGTTTTCTTTTTCAGTTTAGGAGGGATAAGAAGGAGTGAGTTGGAGCTTCTCAGCGTTCTGGATTGACCTGCTCTTACCAGTTTGTTATTCAGGTAGTTGGGGGCCGGAGAGTGAAGGGTTGTGTGTGTCATGCAGGCCAAATTGTAGATACACCTCCCTTCCATGGGAAGCCAGTTGAGGGAGTTGAGAGCTGGAGTGATGTGTTCAAATCTTTTTACTCCAGATATGAGACGAGCGGCCATGTTCAGCACTGCCCTTAGTGGGGCTAGGTGAGCTTTTGGAGTCCCTGTTAGGATGGCGTTCCCGTAGTCGATTTTAGAGAGAACTAGGGATTGAACTACTGTCTTGAGGTCATCATGGGGAAGAAAAGGTTTCAATTTCTTGAGGTGTTTTAGTGAGAAAAGAGCACTTTTTGCAGAGTTTTTGATGTGGGCCTCCATTTCACACCTCTCTTGTGGTTCTCATATTTCCCCCCTGTTTTCCCCTGTGTCTTTCCCTAAAGTATATTTGCACGCTGATAACGTCAATGTAAACCTATGGGAGCTGTTCAGATGAGAAAGCTGATCCTGCTTCATAAAGAAGCTTGTCCGGAGATGGTGACACAAATGGGCCAGAGGCTGGCTCTGAACTTTGGAAGTGGCTTCAAGTATAAACTTCCGGGGCAATGGCAGTGCTTTGAATGGGCAGCCACTGCACCTGCTGCACCGTTCAATTCATGACCCTATTACCTTTAAGGGTAACTGCACATGTGCCTGCCTGTATAGTCGTAAAATATAGCAATATGAGGCGTTTCAAGGAGTTCATGACACATTTTGGGCCTGGTGCCACTGCACCATTCAAATCATGATCCTGTTGTCTGCAAGGTAACTGCACTCATGACTGCCTGTTTAGTACTAAAATATAACAATATTTGGTGTTAAGTGGAGTTATGACAACTCTTGGCCCTGGTGCCACTGCACCTGCTGCACCATTTAAATCAAGCCCTTTCAGCTGCATGGTAACTGCAATTGTGACTGCCTGTTTAGAGTAAAATATGACAATGTTAGGTTTTTAGAGGAGTTCTGACAACTTTTTGACCCGATGCCACTGCACCTCCTGCACCATTCAAATCATGACCCCCGGTCTGCCTGGAGCTTTTGGTCCTGTTGCCACTGCACCTGCTGTACTATTGTAGTCATGACCCTAGTGCTTGCTAGATAACTGCACTTGTGACTGCCTGTTTAGTTGTAAAATATAGCAATATTAGGTGTTTAGAGGAGTTCTGATGACTTTTGGGCCCGGTGCCACTGCACCTGCTGCACTTTTCAAATAATGACCTTGTGGCCTGCAAGATAACTGCACTTGTGACTGCCTGTTTAGTAGTAAAATATAGCAATAATTGGTGTTTAGTGGAGTTATGACAACTTTTGGCCCTGTTGCCACTTTACCTGCTGCACCATTTAAATCAAGTCTCTTTCAACTGCAAGGTGGCTGCAGTTGTGATTGCATGTATAGTAGTACACTGTAGCAATATTAGGTGTTTAGAGGAGTTCTGACAACTTTTGGGCCCTGTGCTACTGCACCTGCTGCACCATTCAAATCATGACCCTGTTGTCTGCAAAGTAACTGCACTTGTGACGCCCTGCTTAGTCGTAACATATAGCAATTTTAGGTGTTTAGTGGGGTGCTTAGAGCTATTGGTCCTGGTGTCACTGCAGTCAAAAAGAAGATCCCCTTTGGGCTACTTAATCTCACCAGGCAAAACCTTGCATCACAACCAATCTGTCACCAGAACAAAACGCCACCACCTTCAAAGGCCAAGTGTTCACAATCATAAAAATATTTTTATTTATTACAATTTTTTTTTAATCTGTTACTCCAATACAATGAATTTATCTATAGATCAAATACAATGAATTATCAAACAATTTTAAAATAGGTTAAAAACATTCAAACAAATATACAAATTTTATAGTAGGGAGAACCTGCAAGAAAAATAGTTTCTTGTAAAAAATGAAGGCACATACATTAGATCCAGATCGTTTGTTTTACAAAAATTATTACACAAAAGCCTAATTAGCAAAAGTAACAAACGTCTCCACAATCTACAGTACGCCTTCTCACTCTTGCGTCGACGCGTTTCGGTGGGTATCACTGTTTAAAACCCCACCTTCCTCAGGACAAGAAATAACATCTCCCACATGGAGTTTTCAATCTATACAAAATCACAAAAACATAAATAAAATACAATTAGCCCTTGAAAAGGTGTACAAAAAAATTATTAAAATCATTAAAACCATTTAAAACAGTGTTTATATCCTGGTGAAACAACCAATCTCCAGTGGCGGCTCCACCATGGGGGCGTAGGGGCGTCGCCCCACTGCTTTCTCGCAGTGCGAGAAGGCAGAAACATAAAATGGTAAAACTACCATTTTATGTTTCTGCTTCTCGCACTGCGAGAAAGCAGAAGTGCCTGGTGCCTTGTTGGGGGCGGTCCTGCTCGAGGGCAGGGGCGGAGTGGCTTACCCACTGTTGTGGGTACTGACTGGTCGGCCCCAGAGCCGAACAAAGCAGTCATGCGCACTCCCCCTTTTTCTCTATGTAGGCTGCTGCATGCAGCCTACATGGAGAAAATGGCCCGGCTGGGGCGCTCTCCGCCTCGCCTCACCAATCACAACGCTGCCATTGCAGCGTTGTGATTGGCTTAGTGCCGGGGAAGGAGGCTGCCTGTGGCTGCTTCCTGTTCCTCCAGGAGTCAGAACACGCTGGACCGGCCAGGAGCGGACTCGGAGGCGGTGTGGTACCAGCAGTAAGGTAGGTAACTTTTACTTTTTATTTGTATTCCCCACCCGCGGCCCCCCCCCGTCCCGCGAGCATGCCGGCCGTGGCTGAATAACCCCCTTGCACAAGAAGCCATACGTAATGAATTAAAGAGGGCCGAGAACCCCATAAGCGATGCCCTGATTGTTGACCCACCACCGTATGCTTTCTGATGTTTATCCTTAGTTTGAAACATACTGTAATGCAAGCCACCCTCTCCTGAAAATGTAAACTTTGAAGAAATGTACGCTGTTTGTCGGTTCTCTTTTATGTCAGTATCCCACAGGCAAAGCACGATCTGCAGGCTATTGCTTAAATCTGATTTAAAAATGTGCCACAGTACCAACCTGCCAGAGGCATCATGTTAGGAGTCCACCATGCGCCAAGTCCTGGCCTTCTGTGTAGCAGCAGCACACACTGCATGCTGGGACTTGTAGGCCAACTAGTCAACAATGACAACAACGCAAAAGGTGAAATACAAGCCTCGCAATGCAATGAGCCAGTGGCTAAAAAGGCGATTCTGGTTGACAGCATCACACATTGTATTCTCATCTTTATTCAGTATATTTATTGTGCGTACCTTGCCACAGAGGGCACGAGTGTGCTTTACATAGGGTAAGAAGTTATGTACAGAGCGGGGCAGGTGCCAGAGCTATGGACGGACACTTACATAAGTGCCGAGATGCATGGATTTCCGCCATTCCGCGATCCGGTGTGAAGCTTGCACTAACTAACCCATGTGTACATCAAGGATGTATGCCATCCAGGTGGTGTTAGGAGGAAAGAACACACCTACATCCCACTCCTCTTCCAATTAGATTTATATCTTTGTAAACGTTGGCCGTGCTTGGATAAACTCATGTCCACTTCTACTGTGTGTATGAGTGTGAGAACCTGTCTCTGTGGCTACCTTTGCTGTACCTTTTTGGTGGGTGTGGTGGAAATGTGACCTGCAGCGGCTCATGATGTACCTGTGTGCTTGCAATCGGCACCTGCGCTGCTGCTACCATTATGTATTCCAGCTAAATATTTTCTCAAAAATGTCAGCAGCCCATAATACCGTGGTCAAAATATTATGATGACAAAAATATTGTGGGCTGAAATATCAAATGTTAGTATGTATTTTTCACTGCTTTAATGTAATATCGAAATGTAAACTACTGTTTACTTTAACGTCAGCTTTTATTATGGTGTTGTGCGTTTATATTAACGTTACTGTAAAACTTATTGTAATTGTTTTTATTTTGGGTTGTTGTGTTTATTGGGGATTGGGTGTGTAATGATAATTTTGCACCACGTTATTTTAGTGGCCAGTACTTCATCATAAAACCCTATCAGTGCTACACCATTAATGTGTGAGTAAAGCGGCATACCTTATCGCTGTCAATAATGTAACATGTATTTGTAATGGCACTTTAAACTGTTGGGGCATCTTGGTGCTGAATAAGACATTTATTGACAGCCCACTCAAAGGTACTATTTTTAATTACCTCAGGAGGATGAAAGGTTGACTGGACCCACACAGGTTTGAACCCGAGAATATCAAATCAAGCACAGATTCTTTGCTGTAGTGTCACTTCAACTACTGTTGCCTTACTGTACTTGCACATACCTGTGAGGTTTGCACTGCTGCTGGCTTTGATGTACCAGTTCTTTGTGTGAGTGAATCCCACCATACGTCAGCACAAGAGAGGGCCTGCCACCAGCATGAGCAAGTGGGGGTGTGTATGTTTGTGTGTGCACAATTGCACGCTTGTATGAAGGTATTTTTGTGTATGAGGCCAACATGTATGGTAAAATTGCTACAGAGAGACACTGACTTTCATTACCCGGCGCCGGCTCACAGGCTATGTCCCGTGAAGTCCATCCCCGGGACATATTCGGCTTTCCCTGTCTGCACATATTTCTATATGACTGGTTACAGCCAGCAGCTGTGGGTGCTACCCGAAGTCTGGTTAGAGCATATTTTTCCAAAGTTAATGCTGCATGCAGGTGCAAGACACTGGGCAAGCATACATTTTAAAGGGCTAAAGTTGTCATGCAGAACAATTTATATATTACAGTAACTGTTGAACAAATTAATGCAAGAAGATACGGAGAAGTTTTTAATGTGTTTAATATTTCAAGAGTATACGTTTCCACTGCTTAATAAGCCTTGCTTTATCGCTGCATTCATTTGCTTTAAAATGCACCATTTGCCAATCTTTTTTAAATTTCTTTCTCAGGAGAGGGACTCTCCCTAGACCCCAGGTTTGTCCATTGAACTTGTTCACATCGCTAACTAGTGTTTTCTATTGGAAAGGGTAGAGCCAAAGCAGTCTTGCTTAGTACCCTAGCCCTCTTCAGAAGTCAGACTTGCTTGGCAACCCAGAAATTCTCTGAAATAATGTATGAGTTTTCTTTTATGAATGCCTAGAAGAATTGAATTTTTAGTCCATTTATCACAGAAATAGTGCTGAAAATCGCACCAAAAAGATGCCAATTTTAAAAAAATGTATTCACGGGGGAGAACCCCCCCGAACCCCCCTTATTGCCATCGGGCTCGCTCGCTGCGCTCGCATACGTTGATTCGTCCTGCGTACGCCTCACCAATTTCAAATTCCACCAGCCGCCACTGCCAAATTCCCATTCACACAGCACCATGCACCTCTATCTCTCAGTTTCATACATTGTATATAAATTAATGGAGTCAAAGGGAAAATATCTCCATCCATCAAAGGTAGATGGTGCTTAACCATCCACTTTTTTACGAGAACTTATATGCATATGCTTATGTTTTAATGCATGTACTTTCAAGCGAGCAAAAACTCGCATCAGTAAATAATTCTCATTACCTGTTGTGATAATATTGGGTACATCCAAGTAAAACAGCAGGCAAAGAACCTTTTAAACCCGTATCGGAGGATATATCAATCTCTCACATGGGCATCAATCTGAAGTGGCAGGATCATTCTGTGAAGAAGGGACCCTTATTAGCAACCTGGGCTGATTTGATGGTCAAGTTTAAAGTTTAAAAAGTCACCCTATATCTTACCTACCGACTTTCCAATCCTGATACTTCTAGGATTATAATAGAAAGGCCAGTATGCGCCTCTGCAAGTGAAAAATAATAAGGTATCAGGCTTTCATTTGTGTATGTATATATATTTGTGTATATATATATACTATGCCTGTGTTTATTCATGGAATAATTGGAAATAAACTGCACTGTTTTTCCACGACATCAGTCTGAAGTAGCTTTCTTCAGAGTATTTGTTGAGGTCCGTGCCTGCTGGTTCTGCCGGGGATAGGCAGACAGGATTCTGGTGTGTGAATATATATATATATATATTAACCAACAATACGCCCGAAAGCTTGAGGGCGCACACACCGGCAGAGGAACCATCAGGCTTTCACACTGGCAGCTTGCATCACACAAGCAACTTGCTTTGCTGTTCCGAAAATAATGTTCCTTTGACCTTACGCGTTTCAAGGCTTGCGCCCCTTCATCTGAGGTCTCTGCATCTGCTGGTCTCACAGGCGGTTCTCTGCATGCGCCTTCTTATACTACCCTAAGTGGGCCCCGCCCATCGCGAGTTACTGTTACCGCATGCTGGGATATTGAGTCCCGTTTGAGAACATATATTTCCTTTATAGGGTAGTATAAGAAGGCGCATGCAGAGAACCGCCTGTGAGACCAGCAGATGCAGAGACCTCGGATGAAGGGGCGCAAGCCTTGAAACGCGTAAGGTCAAAGGAACATTATTTTCGGAACAGCAAAGCAAGTTGCTTGTGTGATGCAAGCTGCCAGTGTGAAAGCCTGATGGTTCCTCTGCAGTGCTTCCTGGTCCCTTTCTTCTTGTTTTCCTTTGTTCCCTGTTCTCTTCTGTTTTTACCATCCTGGTACATTATGTGAGATATGATGAATACGAAATGCCTTAAACGTTTCTAAGGCCAAAGCAATTAAAAGCAAGCATTCCAAAACACTCTTAGAAGCTGTCTTCCTTTTCCATGGGAAGAGATCTTATCTTGACAGTGAATGGGGCTTAAACAGTGTGAACATCTTTAATAGTAGTATCGTAAATGCGTGCAGCCAGGGGAAGTTAACCAAAAAAAAAGTTCCCCACCAAAGCGAATGAACACAGTAATTCAGTGTTGGGAACTGATACGAGCCCCCTTTTAAGATATATTAAATGCAAGACATTTAGGCGAAACCTAAAAATGGAGTCTGACACTGGAATCTATGTTATCCTCGCCTTGTTTGCCAGTGGTGACCAGGGCCGGACTGGCCGTAGCGGGCACCGGGCGTTTCCCCGGTGGGCCGCCAGGGTGGGGGTCGGTTTTGGCCCCCTGGGGGGCCGTTTTTGTTACCGGGGGCCGGCAATATCAGCCCCCTGTAACAAAATCGGCCGAAACCGGCCCTAGCAAATAGCTCGTCCGCACCCCCCCTCTCCCCCAGGGGGGCCGGCGGAGCAGTTCGCCAGGGCCGGTTTCGTTGCCCAGTCCGGCCCTGGTGGTGACATTATACATGTAATGTGTAAAAGAATACTTTATCAAACAATTTGCTGAAAGTTACATTTTGTATAAAAGCGATCAAAGAATATAAGAGCACATTTTAAAAGCTTGTCATAAAGCTTAATAAAAGCTATGCATAGCTTTTGCAGAGTGGGGTGTATACATTTCATGATTACTTAAAAGCCTTTCTTGTGCGCTTCAAAAATAATTCCATTGAAGTTGCATTCAATTAGCGTTTACTTGTGAGCCTTGCATGTTCTAAGCTATTGCATTAAAAATATTGCATTTTCAATAAAATTTGTCAGAGTTGGCTTAATAAAAGATACCTTTTCAGTAAAACATAAAGTAGTTGCAGCTGGATTTTATAAGAGATACATTTTGTCAATCTAAGCCTACTAGGCATGGTATTTTAATGAGCCAATTAAAAAAAAAGAAAGCAGCTAAAAACAACCAAAAATAGGACAAAAATACAGGATGAAAGAAGAGAAAAATATAATATTCTAAAGGCATCTCCATACACATGGATGGCAGGACACCAAGAAACAGTTTCTTTATCTCCATTCATTGCAACCCTTTAGTACTAGGTGGAGAGGTGTGGTGCAGCGGCCAGGGCAGCTGACTTCGGAGCAACAGGGTTCACGGTTCGATCCCCGGCTCCGGCGGCAGCTCAGCTCAGCACCATGTGACTCTGGGCAATAGCTCACTTAATTTCCACTACGGCCCCCAGCGCCTTGAGACCCGTAAGGGTGAGTAGTTCGCGCTTTACAAATACGGATTTAGATTTAGATTTTAGATTTACTATTGTTTTCAAGTTCGTCGTTAGCTGAAGTTGTTATAGCAGGGTTGTTGTGTGCTGGGGGCTGACACTTCAGATTGCATGTGAATTGCTGCATATTTCTGCTGAGCTTGTGTGGCGTGTTTTGTAGGATGGGCATCATGATTGCTTTTCAGTACCTCTGATGGGACTCCAACAGTGACACAAGACATTCTACATCTATGCAATCAATAAGTGGTTCCAGATGCAGTTCCAGACATATTTCAAAGGAAAACATTGGTCTCACTCCATGAAGGCCCACTTTTCAGAAAAACAACAGCCATTCTTCACTGATTTCAGGGAGGTATTCTTCTCCCAAGTAGCTCGCCAGTCTGTCTACGCACAGCTGTTCATGTGGATACCTCATTTCCATTTTTTCCTCTGACATGGCATACATTGCAAATGAAGATGGTGGCAGCCCCACAGCGAGTGATCATCAGGGTTTTTGAAATCCTCCAAAAATACTTGAGAACAATAAAGTAAACAAGCATTGTGTATGAAAGTGCCCCTTTTTGCATGGTTACCCCCCCTTTTTGCCTGACACATGATGCACTTTGACTTGGTGTGCCCTGGGACGCTGCCAATCAAGTTCTCAGATTTACAAAAACACAAGGGAACCCAAAAGGTAGATAAGGACCTTGGGTAACAGTTTAGTATTAGAACAGTGGTCCTTAAAAAGAACAGTATGGTCATCAGGATAAATATAGACTCCAATCAGTGCTATATTACGAGTGTCCAGCCGGACATTCAATTTAATAATTCAAAAATGTCAAAAACCAAAAATATAAACACATCAATACAGTGGGACACAATCCTGCATCCTACATAGAAACATAACAAATACATTTAGGACAGGAACATATCAGACAAGACAGGGTAGCTTGTGGAATATTGAACACAATTTCTAACAAGCTTGAGGAAACAGTAATTACACTTTTTTAATCAGATTTGATTAATGTGCAAACTGTTTAAATTGGTCGACGACGTTTCGATCCTCTTAAAAAATGGTAGGATCATCATCAGGACAGTTATAAGTACAAGCCTGAATAATTAGAGATTGCCTGTGGAAAATAAGGAAAAGGGAAGGAGATTAAGGAGCGTCTAGTACAGACTGTGAAACATTATGCTATCCAGGGGGTCCGGGACCAGCCCTGGTGTGACCGCACCATGCTCGTGAAGCAGTTATGAAAACATACGAGGACTCTCAACAAGGCGATAACTGTGAAGGGAGATGGCTAGCGTGAGTGAGTGTGAACGTCAGGGCTGCATATTAAAATAAGGTGTAGAAGGAAACAACCGTGTAGATATGGACGCACGCAATCAATCGTGTCAAGATAGTGACAAGCGAACCAGGCTGAACGGTACACACATGAGCAAGGTGAAAAGGCCTAAAGATGTATGACGACCGAGTTCAGAGTGCCCGCTGCGCGCGTGAGGTGACGCTCGTTCGCACAAGAGGGAAGTAATAACTAACCTCAATTGGGCTTGCGGAAGGTAAAGCCACAATTACACTTAGTGGTGGAGGCCGATTTAAATATGATGTTCTGTAAAAATTAAAATTAATTGTAAGGTACCGGAATTACTAGCTAACAACTGGCAGACAAGAAGATAAAACCAGAGGGAATTCTCACCTAAGAGTGAATAACCTGGCGTTTAGACTGTAAAGTTATCAGTTCCAAGACAGCAAGTGGCGATGCACTACAGGGAAAAAGGATGGAAGGGAGGAGTGAAGAAATAAAAGGGTGGCTTGGAAGGAGTCAGATGACTACGCAGGGCAGCGTGCTTACCGTTATGCTGTATGATCCAAGGCTTGATGGCAGGGATAGCCATCGGCCAATGGAATGCTCCTATTTATGTTGTGAGTGACAGGTGACTCAGCATAAGGTGGCCATTTTGGGTGAGAGCTTTAATGAGTATGGAAGACAGACTAGGTGCGGTAAAGGAACCACGCCAAAAGGAGGCAGTGAACTAAAAGAAGAGTAAATCATACAAAACAGTATTCATTATTTAGGTAACAGGGAAATTTTACCAAACAACTGAATTAACAAAATATGCTTGGTGACAATTGGACAGAGATATTCAGGAACCATGGTAAAAACAAGCATCAACGCAGTTAGTGGTAGTTGTATTCAGATTACAAACTAGAGGTAGACACAGTGAGGGCGGAACATAGTTCTTGGTACAATGAATGGTCTAGATCAAGGTGGTCCAGTCCTCATTCCTGTTCAGTCCATTCCTGATGCTGTTCATGCGGATAATCTGCTTGAGCTCCTCTTTATTCAGAAGTTGTGCAATGTCTCCGCCTCTTGGGGGTTGTTTAACAACGTTTATGACTGTCCATTTAATGTCATCTTCATTGTGTCCTGCCTCGGTGAAATGATCCACTAAGGGCGCGTTGGGAGTTTTGCAGCGCACTCTACTCCTATGTTGTCCAATTCGGGTCTTCACTTTTTGTGTTGTTTCCCAATGTAAATAAGCAAGCAAGGACATTGAATCAAATAAATGACATTGCAAGTATTACAGTTGGAAAATGATCTTGATTTGATTGACACATTATTGAAGGTAAACTCTTTGCCTTCTAGAGTAAAATCGCACACATTACAGTTGCCGCATTTGGCGTGCCCGATTAGAGGTTCAAGGCCCCAATGTGCATCAAGAGTGGTAGCTACCCTGACAACAATTGCATAGTCTGTGTGACCACATTCTCCCCTATTTCGAACCCCATCCGTAAATCTATCATCAAACACTGGCCTACTGTGAACGCAGGCAATTTGAACATTGAGCGCCCTCTATTTGCTTTCCGCAAAAGCCGCAATCTCAAAGATCACCTGGTACGGGCGGTTCTACCTAATTCCAGGGTAGCTACCACTCTTGATGCACATTGGGGCCTTGAACCTCTAATCGGGCACGCCAAATGCGGCAACTGTAATGTGTGTGATTTTACTCTAGAAGGCAAAGAGTTTACCTTCAATAATGTGTCAATCAAATCAAGATCATTTTCCAACTGTAATACTTGCAATGCATTACTTGCATTTATTTGATTCAATGTCCTTGCTTGCTTATTTACATTGGGCAAACAACACAAAAAGTGAAGACCCGAATTGGACAACATAGGAGTAGAGTGCGCTGTAAAACTCCCAACGCTCCCTTAGTGGATCATTTCACCGAGGCAGGACACAATGAAGATGACATTAAATGGATAGTCATAAACGTTGTTAAACAACCCCCAAGAGGCGGAGACATTGCACAACTTCTGAATAAAGAGGAGCTCAAGCAGATTATCCGCATGAACAGCATCAGGAATGGACTGAACAGGAATGAGGACTGGACCACCTTGATCTAGACCACTCATTGTACCAAGAACTATGTTCCGCCCTCACTGTGTCTACCTCTAGTTTGTAATCTGAATACAACTGCCTCTAACTGCGTTGATGCTTGTTTTTACCATGGTTCCTGAATATCTCTGTCCAATTGTCACCAAGCATATTTTGTTAATTCAGTTGTTTGGTAAAATTTCCCTGTTACCTAAATAATGAATACTGTTTTGTATGATTTACTCTTCTTTTAGTTCACTGCCTCCTTTTGGCTCTCTAGTGGTTCCTTTACCGCACCTAGTCTGTCTTCCATACTCATTAAAAACCCTCACCCAAAATGGCCACCTTATACTGAGTCACCTGTCACTCACAACATAAATAGGAGCATTCCATTGGCCGATGGCTATCCCTGCCATCAAGCCTTGGATCATACAGCATAACGGTAAGCACGCTGCCCTGCGTAGTCATCTGACTCCTTCCAAGCCACCCTTTTATTTCCTCACTCCTCCCTTCCATCCTTTTTCCCTGTAGTGCATCGCCACTTGCTGTCTTTGAACTGATAACTTTACAGTCTAAACGCCAGGTTATTCACTCTTAGGTGAGAATTCCCTCTGGTTTAATCTTCTTGTCTGCCAGTTGTTATCTAGTAATTCCGGTACCTTACAATTAATTTTAATTTTCTCACAACATCATATTTAATCGACCTCCACCACTGAGTGTAATTGTGGCTTTACCTTTCGCAAGCCCAATTGAGGTTAGTTATTACTTCCCTCTTGTGCGAACGAGCGTCACCTCACACGCGCAGCAGGCACTCTGAACTCGGTCCTCATACATCTTTAGGCCTTTTCACCTTGCTCACGTGTGTACCGTTCAGCCTGGTTCGCTTGTCACTATCTTGACACGATTGATTGCGTGCGTCCATATCTACACGGTTGTTTCCTTCTACACCTTATTTTAATATGCAGCCCTGACGTTCATGCTCACTCACGCTAGCCATCTCCCTTCACAGTTATCGCCTTGTTGAGAGTCCTCGTATGTTTTCATAACTGCTTCACGAGTATGGTGCGGTCACACCAGGGCTGTTCCCGGACCCCCTGGATAGCATAATGTTTCACTGTCTGTACTAGACGCTCCTTAATCTCCTTCCCTTTTCCTTATTTTCCACAGGCAATCTCTAATTATTCAGGCTTGTACTTATAACTGTCCTGATGATGATCCTACCATTTTTTTAAGAGGATCGAAACGTCGTCGACCAATTTAAACAGTTTGCACATTAATCAAATCTGATAAAAATAAGTGTAATTACTGTTTCCTCAAGCTTGTTAGAAATTGTGTTCAATATTCCACAAGCTACCCTGTCTTGCCTGATATGTTCCTGTCCTAAATGGATTTGTTATGTTTCTATGTAGGATGCAGGATTGTATCCCACTGTATTGATGTGTTTATATTTTTGGTTTTTGACATTTTTGAATTATTAAATTGAATGTCCGGCTGGACACTCGTAATATAGCACTGATTGGAGTCTATATTTATCCTGATGACCATACTGTTCTTTTTAAGGACCACTGTTCTAATACTAATCAAGTTCTCAGGGCCTGCATTCTTTCCCAAAACGATACCTTTGTACCCACAATTGGCACATCTCTGGCCACAAGTAAGCCCCGTGTAAAAGGTACCATGGGTACCAAGGGCACTGTGACCAGGGAAGGCCTCTAAGGGCTGCAGCACCTATTGTGCCACCCTTAGAGGCCCTGTACCTTAACACCCACACACTGCCATTGCAGGCTACGTGTTTTGATGCAGAAAAAAGTGAAGAGTCGACATGGCACACATCCCTGTGTGCCATGCCTGCAACCCACTGTCTGGGTTCTAGGTAAGCCACCCCTCTAGCAGGGTGCACTAGCCCCCAGGTGAGGGTACAGTGGATGAGCCCTGTGTCTCTACAGTGTCTAAGTCTATTCTAAGACACTATAAGAGTAATAAGGCCATAAAGATTATATGCCCTGGGAGTTGGTCATTGCAAACTCCACAGCTCCATAACGGCTTTACTAAAATCTGGGAAGTTTGGTAGCAAGCCTCTCAGCACATTAAACCCACACTGATGCCAGTGTGGGATTTAATGTAAAATGCACACAGAGGGCATCTTAGAGATGCCCCCTGAAAAACGACCAGCCCTGGTGTGGTTCCTGAATGGCTGCCTGCCATTTGCCACCACCAGACAGGTTTCCGGACCCCTGGGTAGAGAGCCTCCACTCTCTGGACCCAGAAATAAAGCCCATCCTGGGCAGAGGTGTCATGGCTCCTCCCCCAGGTTGGGTTGGGTCCATGAGAGGGGAAGCTTCAAAGGCCTCCCACCTTTGTAAGCTGTCCCAGCCTTTTGCTGCTTCCAGCAACTGGCTCCCACCGGTTCTGACCCCCACTTTGGGCAGGAGAATTGGCATTAAAACCGAGCTAGGAGGAGAGGTGTGCCCACCCCTGCCAACCACACCCCTCAGGTGGGGGAGGCGAGGTGAAGCACACATCTCAGTCCTCCATCTTGGAGATGAGGGGACCCAACCAATTAGGAAGTGACTCATGCCCCCCTCGCACTGGAGGGTGGCATAAAAGGGGGTGTACCCACCCCAAGGAAAGGGACCTATTGGTCCCGACCTGCACACCCCTGTAACGCCCCTAAATTTAGTATTTAGGGCTGACCCTGAACCTTGCCTTCTCATATTCGAGGAAGAAATAAGGAGGACCGAAGAGCCTTGCTGACCCAGGAAGAAGAGGACACCTGCTGTTTTGGCCTCAGTGCTACCGGCCTGTCCCGACTTCAGCCTGCCTACAGTGGGGACCCTGGCGAGTCCAGCAGCCAGCACCCCCCAGAGCTCGGAGGACCTTCTAACAGACTTTGTCTCCCGTGAGCAGCGGATTTGCATCCGAATCCGGATCAGGGTGGCTCTGCGAATCTGCACCATTCTGCACCTGACGCCCACAGGCCGAGTTCGAGTGGCCCAACACCACGAGGAGGTCTCCTCAGCAGTCCTGACCTGGGATCTCGTGATCCCCGCCCTCCCTCAAGCTTCAAGACTACGCCTGCAGCCTCAACCTGAAGGGTGCCCCCGACTGCGACCGGAGCTGGTAAGAAGAACCCGACGCCAAAAGACACCTCTGCACCTGACGCCCCACGGCCTTGGGTGGCCCAACCGAAGGTGTCCAGGCATCCCCCAAGATCCCAATTTACCTCTCCAGCCAGTGGTCGCCTCCAGGAAACCTCCCTGCCCGAGCCTGCAGCATCTTTACCAAACCAAAGATCTCCATTGACATCCACTGATTCCCCGATGTTGCCCTGGCACTCTGCACCCGGCCGCCCCTGTGCCGCTGGTGGTGCAGCTCCTGTGCTGATTGTTGACCCCTGCAGGGCAGATCTTAACCCCAGGAGCTTCGCTACCACAGCCAAGTGGTCTGCTCGTGAGCAGTCTCTGACCGAAAGCATCCTTAGTCCCATTACCTAACATTAGGCCCCTGCAATCTGAACCTGGCCGCCCCACTGCCGCTGGTGGTGCAATTTGAGTGCCTACCTAGACCTTGGGGAACCTTGGTCCTAACCCCCCAAAACTCCCACTCGTAAACCTCGTACTTACCTGTAAAACCGATAACCATTTTTCTCCCATAGGAACTAAAGTTACAAGTTTTTATTCTTAAAATGTTGTGTTGAACTGCTGTTTTTATATGAAGAAAAAGTAACTACTCTGCAAATCCTAAAAAGTCTTACTTACCTTGCATTGTGAGATCCCCGGCGTGGTATCTAGGCATACCACCTTGAGTAGTCGATGTAATCCAAAAGTATTCCACAAGTAATTACTGTGTAATTTCAACTGCCTTTTGAACCAATACAAAGGTGTAACAATTGCAAATTCAACCACAACTGCATTTCCCTGTAAAGTCTTGCATTTGAGAGTGTATTTCACTTACGTGTGCAAAGTCCTGCTTGGTTCTAAAAATAAAACATAAGTATATCTCTTTTATACTTACCTAATTGGTCTGGATTCAGTTTCTGAGTGTGTGCCATCAGTCTTGATTGAGTAAATACGATAAATGCTTAACGCACCCTCTGGATAAGCCTAACTGCTCGCCCACACTACCACAAAGAGAGCTGTTAGTAATTACCTAATTTAGCCTCTGCTATACCTCTGGGGACTCCCTGGACTCTGTGCACACTATTCCTTAGTTTAGTATAGTACATACAGAGCCAGCTTCCTACACATTTGCAATGCAATAGGTCTCACATTTGCGAGAGTTAGAGCTATTGGTGTTGTAAATGACAATGTCTTTTACCTATGTGTTTTGGTTTGGAGTGTAGGGAATGTGTGTGGTGTGGAGTGGAATATGTGGGCTGTATTGGAATTGTTAGATCGGTAATTGTGTGGGGTGGAATTGTGAGATGTGGAGTAAATATGTGTAGTGGAATTATGTGGCATGGTGAATAGATAGGGGTGAGAGCTGCACAGAATAGATAGAAAGGAAGATAGAGAGGTAGTTTGTACAGGAAGTGGTGAATAAACACAAGACAGAGGAGCAGAAAGAGCTTGTGAGAAAGAGAAAATGAAGGGGAGAGCAGGCCACAAACACATAAAGAGGGAGGACCTTTGAATGCAGAAGATGCCCTAGGAAGAGGAGGAGAGCTTGGGTTTGAGGGACGGAAACCTTGGAAAGGCACGGGAAAGAAACTGTACTTAGTATGTGTGAGCAGGCAGTATAGAGAGGAGATAGGAAGTGTGAGGGAGGGATGAAAGAGGGCAGTGGGATTGCAAGATTAGAGGGGGTAGCAGCAGTGTGAGGGAGAGATGAGAGGGGCAGTGGGTGTGTGGGAGAGAGTGGACAGGGTTGTTGGAAGTCCAAGGAAGAGATGTGTTGGATTGGAATTGTTGCGCGACTTTGGAATGAACTGATCACCCTTCAGTTCGGCGTCTTTCTACCCTGTAATGACAGCGTGAGCTCGGCTTTTTACGATTGTACCTATCCGAGCTCTTTCAACACGTATCTGTTCACCGATGAGATGACATATTTGCCTTAATATTGGATGCATATCCTTGGAGAAAAGAGTTGAATGGAGGATAGAAGAACGGAAACCAGTCCGTGATCTATCGTGCGTTTTGAGGTTTTAGCCCTGAGGAAGCCCATTCGGGTGAAACGCGTTGGCTGTGGCTGTTGCTGTGTATATCCCTCATCCTTTTGAAAAATAAGAAGTTTCTACACCGAAGATTGTGAAGATCTATCATTTTTGGCGTATTATATGCCACTTACTTAGTGCCTCTCTGTGCTTTGTTGTAATAATGTTTATATATTAGGTCTTAAGGCAGCGGACCTCAGAGGTGGGCACGCTTTGTGATAAAGATCTGTTCAAGTTACATCCAGTGATTAAAGGGTTAGTGCGGCTTTAATTATCCCTTGCTGCCATTCTTTCTTGTTTAAAGAATTGTTTCTTGTGGAATTGTGTGGTGTGGTGTGAAGTTGTGTGGTGGAAATATATGATATTTCAGTCATATACCTTTGAATGTTGTTTCCTAGAATGACTACTCATGGTAAGTTACCAGGAAGAGCAATCATTCGCTCTTGGTTCCCTAGCACTTTGGAGCGGAGTCTGGTTTCCATGATGCGAAAACAGCTCACCAAGAAAATCTTTTCTCACCAGGCACCTCCTATAAGCCAAGCAAGTCCAATCAAATAAATACAACCATGGATATCTTTAAAAGATTACATCTCCTTAAAAAATTCACCTCAGACCCTATCACAGATAATTAGGAGAAGGCTGCTGTGGTGTAACGAAACGTGAGGGAGTCCCCCTGCAAGGTACATGGAGGGGCCCCACGGTACAGATCCAGTCAGGAGCTCTCAGGCCCACGCTTCACAGTGCCGAAAGGTGCCTCCTGGAGCTTGGGGATCCACCGCGGAGCCGGTGGGCTATTGTTACGCCACTGGAATGCTGCACTCATACAATACTCGGACGTGAATTTCCGCTTGTGGCAGTAAAGTAACTTCACTGTCCAGCACGCATAGTAAACAATAGGTTCAAAACAAGCTGATAATGTGTTTACACATCAGGTAGTGTCTGTGTGTTATTAAAAGTGGGGGAAATAATTCATAAAAACCTATTCTTTAATTTAATTTTATTTGTAAAGCGCCCGAATCACCCCAACCGGGGTATCTCCGCGCTGTGACTGCCAGCACCAACCAAGGGGAAGATGAATCAGAACAGCGTTGTTTTCAGCAGCTTTCTGAAAACCAGGAAGTTTGTGCATTGACGCAAGTGGATAGGAAGTTGGTTCCAATAAAGCAGAGCAAGGTGGGAGAAAGCTTTACCACCCATGCGGGCTTGTTTGAAGCGCAGGATATGAAGGAGAGCTTTGGAACTGGACCGAAGGGGCCTAGATGGTATGTATCTGACCAGCTTATCTGTCAGATAGCTGGGGCCCAAGTTGTTAAGAGATTTGTATACCATACAACAGATCTTGAATTTGATTCTCTTCCGCACCGAAAGCCAGTGTAGTTTTTGGAGTAAAGGAAGAGAGGCAGTTCTGGGACCAGAAATGTCCTACTCCTTGGAGATTTCAATGTGCACAGTGAAAATCTTGCTAATATAGAAGCTTCTTCACTATTGACAGACCTGTCCACACGAATTAACTAAGATAAATAATGAACCCACTCACCTGGCAGGGCACACGTTGGATCTAATTCTAACCAACTCCCCCAACATTAGTTGTGGAGCAACCTGTCCTCTGACATGGTCAGATCATTTATCGATCCAATTTCGTATTAACGGCCCTAAAGAAAACACAGGCCCCAAAACATACCCTACAAGGAGGTACAGACAGTGGCACAAACTCACACCCACTCAGTTTCAAGAGACTTTCATACCACCTCTGAACTCTGACTCTGACAGTACGGAGGAGCGTTTAACCTCCTTCACGGCCAGTATGAAATCCACTATCGACCGCCTAGCTCTGCTGAAACAGCTCCCAACTTCCACCAAATGCCCCCAGATACCTTGGTACTCTCCCAATCTCCAATCTGGCGCCGTTCCCATGACTTGCACGATAAAGAAAGATTCAAGTATGCACTGGCACAATACCACAAAAACCTGAAAACCGCTCGGAAAACGCATATCGCACTGCAACTCAAACTAGCAGAGAACTCCCCACGAACATTATATCAGGTTTTAAAGTCGTTCACTAACCCTAGGGCGTGCAACACCGAAGAGGCCCCTTCCCAACTCCTGTGTGACAACATTGCAAATCATCTTACCCAGAAAATAGAAATAATCTACAATAAGATTACTTCGGCTAACGGCTCCCAGACAGGCCCCAAAATAGACCCTCCCCCGATTACTCCTGATGCCTTAACACTGGAGAACTTCCCGGCTCTTGTACCAAAGGAGGTAGAATATCTACTAAAAGTAGTTAAATCAGGGTCTCCACTCGACCTTATCCCTGCCAAGACCACCGCCCTGCTATCTAAGACACTCGCTGCTCCCATCTGCTCCATTCTTAATAGTTCCATGAAGGAAGGCAGTCTCCCTATTGAGTGGAAAGCAGCACAGATCCTCCCTATCAGGAAAAACCCTAAAGCTCCCCCGGAAGATGTCACTAACTACCGCCCTATCTCCTTGCTCCCTCTACATAGCAAACTTCTGGAGAAGCACATCAACAAGCACTTGTCTGAGTTTGTCGAATCCTCGAATCATCTTGACTGTTCACAATCTGGATTTCGACCCAGACACAGTACTGAGTCAGCGTTGGTGGCAGTTACTGATAACATCCGAATGCTAGCGGACAATGGTCAGGCAGTACTCTTGGTGCTGCTTGACCTGTCAGCAGCATTCGATACCATCTCCCACCAGATCCTACTAAGGAGACTTAGGGACATAGGCATCCAAGGGAATGCCTTCAAATGGATGGCCAATTTCCTGACCGATAAAACCCAGACCATTAATCTGGGCCCTTTTCGCTCACAGACCACAAGAGTTACCAAGGGGGTACCTCAGGGCTCCTGTTTGAGCCCTACGTTATTTAACATCTATGTTACCCCCTTGGCTGGGCTACTGAGGAAATTAGGTTTTATTCCGATTAACCTATCCAGTGGTTCCCAATCTGTGCGCCGCGGCTCCTTGGTTCGCCCTCCAGACTAGCCAGGGGCGCCGCGCTCCAAAGGTTTCAGAATTTCGATTTCAAGCCATAAATTGCCCGTAACATCACAGAAATGTGAGTTATTTGGTGAAAGCATGAAACCTCTTTATCCACCAGATGGCAGCAGAGCACTCTTTATTAAGAGCACATAACTGAATACTTTGACTTTCTCAAAAGCTACATCGTGGGACCTACAGGAATTAACAAGCTGGAAATTGACTAGCTGCTGCCTCGAGGCAGAAAATTATCACGGTGTACTTGTTTCTGACAAATGTATTTTACATTGTATGGCTTCTTGATTAGTATTAATCTAGGTTTGGAAATAAAATATTCCACGTAATGTGTCAGGTCTCTAGTCTCCGTGCTCCCTATTAGTTGCAACATACTAATATTCCTGTGCGAGGTGGCTTTTGCTACTGGATTCTAGGAGCAAAGTGCCCAGACTAAGTTGCACAAAAATGCAACGGTACACAGTGTATATAGGCACCCCTTAATTAGAGGGATGGGAGTGATAGGAGGAGTGCTGGGAGGCAGGCTGCTCAAAGGGACATTATACTGAAGACCGTAAAGACTGTGACAGGTCTGTGGAAAGGTACTGCATGCATTAGTTTGTTTTAGAAGGCATATTCAGTTTGGCGTCCCTACCTGTTTAAATGCTTGAATTCAATGTTACCTCATTTGTGTGGCTTCATTTCTTCCAACACCCACACAATGTTTGTGGTGACCTGTGGCGCATATTTGGCTTCCTGAAGTTATAAAGTACATCTTCCTAAAGTAAATTAAGTCATTTTTCTTCTTATAAAAGAATTGACATTTATTGTGTGTGATAAATGTCCCAACTGAACTAGGTGTTCCATCCCATTCTACACTACAGGAGTACCCCATGACTGTTAGGCATGTCATGGGGTACATGACCCAACGTTATCCCAATTATTTTCATGGAGAAAAGTGTAAGTACTCCTGAGGCCATCCACCCGCAAAAAAAATTAGCATAATAGGGAGCCACGGCCAATAAGCCAAGGGAGCCATGGGTTGAAAAAGTTTGGGAACCACTGTCCTATACCGATGACACCCAACTACTATATTGCTGTATATTATATCGAATCTCCAGGGGAGGTTTGGCAGAAAGCAGGACATGATGTGACTCTACCGAGTCTGAGCATAGTGCTCATGTTACAGTCACAGCCGGCGCTAGGCAGACTGGTCTGGCATGGGGAGTGTACCACAAGTACCAGAATGCAGGGGAGTTGCTCACGTGGGCAGGGGACAGCTCAGGCTCAGGCGTGCAAGAAAAAAGCAAGATAAATGGTAATTTAAAGATATATGAGTAAAAGTGATTATTCTTTTATAGTAACTAAGGCCAAAATGCAACTTCACAAGCAAAATACAATTTTAATACAGTGGAATAATGCAAACATTTTCAAATTAAACCAATCAGTGGTGGGGATTAATAAAACTCCTATGGTTATCTTTTCCTTGAGGTTAGAAAAATTATGTGGCCTTTAATTAAGAAGGAGTGTTGTGCATGACAACCCCTCGTCTCAGCCCGCAGTCTCCTGTGAAGCAGAGGGCTGAGGAATGTCCGCATTTTAGAGCCCCTTTAATAAAAGCAGCGGAGTGGGGAAAGCAATCTTCTTAGCTGAGTTACACAAGGTGGTAGCAGTAAGGTTGTTTTCTGTGAAAGGTCATGTAAAAGTTTTCCAAAAATCTGTTATAACTGCCCTTGCTTTTCACGAAAGGAGGGTTTGGCAAATGAAACTGAAAAAACTAAGCGAAAGGGCCACTTTAATCATTATTTGTGGCTGTCACATTTTAGTTGAGGAACAGCAAAGCTGTATTTTTTTTTATTTTCCTGCTTCCCCTTCTCCTGGAACCTAAATGGGTTTATTGTTAAAGGCATTGAAATCCAAGTTGCACACAGATAAGATGAGGACTTTCCTTACCAACATGGCCTTCTGCAGTGCTATGAAATAAATAGATAAATGAAAGTGACATTGTGTAATGTAATCCAGTACTCCTGCAAATTGGTTTAATCAGTGGAACTGATTTTGCACTATATAAAAAAAATTGTGAACGGGTGGTGGGGGGATGGGGGTGCTGGGTTGATGACTTGTTATAGGAAAGGAGGGTGTGGCAAAATAAATCGGAGAAACATTACAATAGGGTGACTTCAATAATTAGTTGTGGCTGTCACGTTTCAGCTAAGTTAGAATGAAGCAGTAGTTTTTAGATTTATAAATAAATGAAACTGACCTAGTGTAACGTAATTCGGTACTCGTGTAAAGCGCTACAATACCCTTGGGACGAATTTGCGCCGCTATATTAAGAAAAATTACGAACTGAGTGAGATAGCGGATGGGAAAGAAGGAAACTGCCTGCATAACTATACACTTTTATGGAGTGCTACACTAGAAAATAATGAACGAGTGATTGCAAATAGAAGCTGCGGTTCATGTGTGGGGGTAGGGGCAGTGTGAGATTGAGAGAAATGCACAACCAAGTTGATTAACACTTCGCTAAGTTATGTGGTGTTGCGGTCTAGCTTCCCACACCACGTGACTGGCGCTAGGCACTGCGGGAGACGCGGCGGCCATTACGTACGGGGGCACAACGAGATAGTACGCCCGCGCTCTCCCTCCGATCAGTGAATAAATTACCTCAACCCTCATACGGAGTCCGAGCCTTTATTCGGGGGCGGGACCCGACCTTACAGTTTGGCGACGAGGTGGTTCAACCTCGAGAGAGCAGCAGCCGACGATCCCCGCATGCATGCTGACATCGGGCCGCCACTCATCTATGCGGACCTTCAGCCTGTCGATCGGAGGGGGAGTGCAGCAGAGGAACGCCCAGCAGAGTGTGGTGTCCTGCTTTCATCCAATGAGCGCCCAACCGCCACTGCAGACAGTCAGGAGCTGATCCAGGCACCGGTACAGATTAATGCATACTCCAAGGACCGAGGGTGCGCTCCACGAGTAGTCAACCCCACAGTAAGTGCCTGTGGCGTGCTTGTGCGCATGTTGAGGGCGAACACTGCCTAAGGAGACCTCACATCACAGACAGGTCACCCATTGCGTCGAGAGGTGTGCCTAGCAGTCCTCACGGGAGAGCACTGGCACCTACCTATTACAGAACTCCAAGCCAAGTTGCCCTGGATGCAGTGTGAAGCGCGCTGGACTGCTCGTGTCCTTGCCATAAGAGATACTACTGTAGGGGCATACAGTGCCCACTCAGCCGAACAGTGCCACCCCTGCCCACAAGGACTGCAAGCTCACTGCACTTGCGCCCACCTTAAGACGTTCCAGTAGTCCCAGGCTCATTACGTCGCCACAATGTGTGCACAGACCTTCTCACTCACCAACCCAGTACCTTTCCTGCCGAAGCCGGGTGAGCCAGCTATGAAATGGGTGGATTGGAAGGGTTACTTCCTGAACTATCTGTCTGCCCTGGAAGATGAAGATGAAGAAGCCTTTTCGAGTACACGCAGGAAGAAAATTTTGTTGCACAATCTGGGACCGGAAGGTTTAAGGGTGTATGAGAGTATGGTAAAAAAGACTTGGGGTCCCAATGATGAGGATGTATTTCAGCATCCGTTAGAAGACTTGGACAGTCATTATCAACCAGTGGTCTGCACTGCCATAGACCGTTATAATTTCTTCCAACGGAAGCAAGCCGAAACGGAGTCAGTGGAAGACTACGTGGCAGCGCTGAAAAGACTGGCTGTGACTTGCAAATTTGGCCATCTTCATGATGATCTAGTGCGTGATCAGATCATAATACACACAGTCAATACGAATATACAGGAGAAGTTGTGGGTGAGTGGGGATGCCCCCCTTAACGAGATTATAGCCATAGTGAAGAAGGCAGAACTGTCCAAACGGTGCACAGTTGCAGCGAAAAGAGCTAGTGAGAGCAAAACCACTGTGTGCAGAGTGAGTGATACGAAAGCACACAATGACAAACCTCCACCCACTCAAGGGACCAGGTACAGCAGGAAGCCGATGGCGAAAGTTCCAGGACCCACCAAATCACTGAGCGACCACAAAGGCAGTTGCTATAGATGCGGGAGTCACACGCACATGGCAAATGACAGGCGGTGTCCCGCATTCCGAGTAAAATGTTCCTTTTGTGGGGTGATGGGTCATTTCGGCAAAGTTTGCAGAAGAAAACCCAGCCACGCCCATGTCAAATGTGTTATGGATGAATCTGAAACAGAGGGGGTGGAGGGAGATGCTGATGACGACTGTATTTTGTGCATTGATGACCAAATTCTGGGTATTGATTGCAATAGTAATGAGAAACCCTCTTGTTTGTTGACCATAGGGGGGAGTCCAAGTTTCCATGGTAGCTGACTCAGGATCCCCGTACACCATTATCCAAAGAAACATTTGGGACAGGGACTTTGTCCGCACTTTAGGGAGTCACCTCCACCCCACTGATGTTCACCCAGTCACCTTCATAGGAGAGAAGATTCCCATGGTAGGCTTCCGTCCGCTTCGATTTGAATTCAAGGGGAGGGCCTCTGTAGGAAAACTGTATGTAGCGGAAAAGGGACCCTCCGTCCTGGGGTGGGCAGATCAAGGGGCATTGGGGATCCAACTCAACCCCGGTGGGGAGACACAGGTACTCATGATGGACACCCCACCAGCACCGGTGGAGGAAAACCTGAAAGAAGACTTCCCATCCGTTTTCAGTGGGACCATAGGCAAACTTTCCAAATTCACGCACAGAATTTTCCTCAAGGATGGAGCCACACCAGTCTGCCACAGAGTCTGGATCATCCCGTTCAACTGCAGAGAAGCAGTGCAGCTGGAGTTGAAGCGCCTGGAAGACAATGGCGTAATCGAACCCATCGAAAGCGCAGAATGTCTGGCGCCCTTGGTCGTGGCACGCAAACCTAATGGGAAGGTGCACCTTTGCATAGACCTCAGGGAACTGAACAAAAACATAATCGTGGATAAATTTCCGCTACCGAAAATCAGCGAAATGTTAGCTCAGACCAAGGGGGTCAAATGGTTCTCCACAATAGACCTCACTGCGGCTTACCACCAAATTTCGCTTCACCCCTCATGTAGGAAATTAACATCCTTCATCACTCCATTCGGATGTTACAGATTTCGGCGCATGCCATTTGGACTGGCATCGGCAGCCGCAGTTTTTCAAAAACTGATGCACAAATTGTTCAAAGACTTCAAGGGAGTCCTATATTTCCAGGACGACATACTCGTCATGGGGAAAACTAATGAGGACCATGACAGGAAACTGACTGCGGTGCTAAGGACACTGTCATCCAACGGTCTCACGGCGGAATGGGAGAAATGCAGGTTCGGCCTACGCTCCGTCACATACTTAGGGCACGAAATAAGCGACAGCGGAATTTCGCCAAAGAAAGCCAACGTAGAAGCCATCATGTCAGCACCCACACCTCAAACCAAAGAGGAAGTCCGTTCATTCCTGGGGTTGGCCGAGTTTTACAGCAAATTCGTACAGAATTTCGCCACCAAAACGCACCACCTACGTCAAATCTTGAAAGAGAAAAATGTTTTCAGCTGGTCGCATGACTCCAATGAAGAGTTTGAGAAAATCAAGAAGGACATTTGCGACGCCGTTCCCCTCCATGGGTTTGACGACTCTGCCACATCCGTATTGACTACAGATGCCAGTGACAAAGGCCTGGGGGCGGTCCTCTCGCAGATGTCCACGGACGGCGTGGAAACCACCATCAGTTTTGCCTCCCGTTCCCTCGCTCCCAACGAGGAGAAGTTCAGCGTCATAGAGAAGGAGATGCTGGCAGCCATTTGGGCCATGGAGAAGTTTCGCCAATATCTTTGGGGCTCCCGGTTCACCCTCCGAATGGACCACAAACCGTTAGTTAAAGTCCTCACGTCAAGCGGCCATGCCAGTGCCACACTGCGCATCGCCAAGATAAACCTCAGATTGTTGGATTTCGTCTACGATGTCGAATATTTACCAGGGAAGAAGAACAAAGTGGTGGATTACCTCAGTCGTTCAGCTGCAATGGAAGGGACGCCGACACACACCGAATGGGACGAATACACTATAGCGTTCACAACGGACCAAGAGGACGTGATTAGTGCACAAGACTGGAAGGCAGCATACGACACAGATCCCCCAACTCGACAGTGTCAAAACGTTCGTCACACAGGGTTGGCCTGAGAAGAGGCATGTGAGCAACGACCTCAGGAAATTCTGGGAAGTGCGAGACGAACTCTCCATTAGCGATGATGCCATATTTTTACTACGAGGGGACAAAGTCATTCCGCCTCAACAGTTAATAGACCGTCTACTCACCATCCTGCATGAAGGCCACTTGGGAATAGTGAAGTCAAAGAGACGAGTCAAACAGTCGTACTGGTGGCCCGCCATCGACAACCACATGGAGAAGCACGTGCGAGCGTGTGAGCAGTGCGGCAATGCGGACAAATCCCTGACCGTACTACGGCCGCCCCTGGGGAAGTTTGCGACGCCTAACAGCCCATGGGAGGAGTTGTCCGTTGACATTTTGGGCCCCATTCTGGACTCCTGGGGTATACCCAAATATGCAATTGTCCTGATTGATCGATACTCCAAGTGGCCGGAGGTAGAAATATGCGAGAAAGTGGACACGGAAACAGTCATTGCCTTTCTTACCACAACGTTCTTGCGAGAAGGGATTCCGAAAGTCATCACATGTGACAATGGTCCCCAATTTACGTCAGAGAAGTGGAATGCATTCACCAAAAGAAACTGAGTCACGACCAAACACACCCCGGTGTACCACCCTGCTGGTAACGGCCTAGCGGAACGGTTTAACCGAGTGCTCATGGGATCCGTTCAAGCTGCCATCAGTGCGGGTAAAAGTTGGGAGACAGAAATAAGACATACCGTCTGGGCATACCGCATCACACCCACCCTGACTGGCTACAGCCCATTCAAGATCCTACGTGGCCGGGAGCCATTCACACGGGATAACACGGTTTGGATGAACCTCACCCTGCAGAGCAAATGGTCCCCAGCAGTGGTCAGAAGCAACTTGGAGGAGGCTCAGAAAATCTACACGGACAACTACAACAAGAAGCACGGAGTGCGAGAAGTCTCATTAGTAAAAGGGGAATGGGTCAGGGTGAAGCTTGGCAAATTACGTAAGAATGGAGACAGCAAGTTCAGCGAGCCCTTACAAGTCAAAGAAGCGTACATGCGCTCTGCCCTGTTAAGTGATGGCAAGATATGGTCACAAAGTAGAATAGCCAAATGCAATAAAGTGATCAGATGGAACAAGGAGGTTTCAACTGCAGGCACCGGGCAGGCTGGATGGGAGTTCGAAAACGAGGAAGACGAAGTAGCTACCAGCACACAGAGAAATGGCACGACGAGAGACACCGAAGGTGACGGCACCACAGAGGAACTGAGTAATTCTGGGGGCACACAACATAGCATACCACACGACTGCCACGACAAAGGCGACCCAGGCACCATGCAGGGAACTCCCACGTCACACAACAGGGGCCGGGAGGAGAGTACTGGGGAAGGCAGTTCACATTCAAGAGAGGCACAAGAGACACAGGTACCCCTCACACGCACCCGCACAGGTAGAGCCGTTGTGTTACCCAAGAGATACAGAGAATTTGACGTGTAACTGCATATCTACTGTGTAACGTTCCCACAACTGTTATTTCCCCTCTGTTCCCCCCCCTTACCTTCCACCCCCTATGGAAGTAAGGCATTTTGTGGTATGTTTCCAGGCGCTATAAGCTTAGGCGCCTCATTATGATGTTTGGTATATTGAGAGCCTCTTGCTCGTTTGGGTGTGGTTGAAGGGGGAAGATATGTGGTGTTGCGGTCTAGCTTTCCACACCACGTGACTGGCGCTAGGCACTGTGGGAGACGCGGTGGCCATTACGTATGGGGGCACAACGAGATATTACGCCCCGCGCTCTCCCTCCGATCAGTGAATAAATTACATCAACCCTCATACGGAGTCCGAGCCTTTATTCGGGGGCGGGACCCGACCTTACAAGTTACATCCTAGACAGCCAAAGGTAAAGTCAGGCGAGACCAACCATGTTGCTGCGGAAATATCGGTTTGCGCAAAACAGAGACAAAAAAGCTGATTGGGTTTTACTCTCTTTGGAGCCACATAGCCCTTGTAAATTAGCAAAACTAGTACCAAGAAAAGCACAAGAAGCCTTTACCTCGTTATGATTAAATACACAGAATTAAAAGATTCCGCAAAAAATAAGATTCAAAATATGTTGAAATAATTCTGAAGAGGCTGAAGGTCTTACTTTAACTTTAAACTGCCATCTGTGCGGCCCAGATCATTTCTGTTGAAAAAGGGAAGAGGGGCCGGGAGGAGGGGGGAGGGGGCAGCAACGATTGCAAAAATGTAAATACTGTGTATGTGGGGGAAACATGCCGTCAGCTGAGCGCATATACAGAGGCATGCCGAAAGCAATGCAAAAATGTAAATACCATGTGTGTGGGGGAAAACGTGCCGTCAGCTGAGCGCATACACTGAGACATGCAGAACGCAATGCAAAAATGTAAATACAGTATGTGGGGGGAAACATGCCATCAGCTGAGCGCATACACTGAGACATGCCGAATACAATCAAAAATGTAAACACCGTGTGTGGGGGGAAACACCATCAGCTGAGTGCATACTCTGAGACATGCCAAACGCAATGCAAAAATGTAAATACAGTATGTGGGGGGGGGGGACATGCCATCGTCTGAGCGCATACACTGAGACATGCCGAACGCAATGCAAAAATGTAAATACCTTGTGTTGGGAGATGATTAAAATGCCGTCAGCTGAGCGCATTTAGAATGAACACAGCAGAAGTTAATCCCTAACGGCTGGGGCGGTAGGCAACTGTTACCCTCGGGGATCTCCATGGGGAGATTCAGTACCCCTGCAGGCACGTGGGGGAGGAGGTCGCACTCAATGAAGAATCGTCCCCGATCAGCATAGCTCCGATTTAAAGGCACAGGCAAACACAAGCACTTTTTAGGAAAATGGGAAAAACAGGGTTGGGGGAGGAGGGTATCGACATGAGGGGGAAGGGATCGACACAGGGAGATTAAGTACCCAGGTGCGGCTCCTCCATTAGGGCGGAGGAGCGTCGCCCCACTGCTTTCTCGCAGTGTGAGAAGCAGAAACACAAAATTATATTTTAAATACCATTTTATGTTTCTGCTTCTCGCACTGCGAGAAAGCAGAAGGGTATGCCTGGTTGGGGGCAGGCAGGTGGGCTGGTCAGGGAGGAGTGGCTTGCCCAATGCTGTGGGCCCTGACTGTTTGGTTGGCCCTCTGGGGCCGACCAAACCAGTCATGCACACTCTGCCTTTTCTCTATGTAGGCTGCATGCAGCCTACATAGCGAAAATGGCCTCCCCATAGGCGCCCGGCTGACATTGCAGCATTGTGATTGGCTTAGGGGAGGGGAGGGAGGCTGCCTGTGGCTGCTTCCTATTCAGGAGAGCAGAACCCGGCAGGAGGACCTGAAGCGGCGGGGGGCACAGGAAGGTAAGTTTAAATTTTTTTACATTAAACCCGTCCTGCCCCCCCCCGAGAACCCGTGCGACCCCCCCCCCACCCACCATTCATGCCGGCCGTGACTGTAAGTACCTCTGCAGGGACGCGGGCACAGCAAGGGTCTAAGTTGCATTAAAAAACAAGTCGCGACGGGCGGAAAGCAACAACTAAAACAAGCATTTGCAATGCAATAGGCCTCGCATTACTGAAAGTTTGAACTATTGGTGTTGCATTATTATTTGCAACGCCAATAGCTCAAACTTTCAGTAATGCGAGACCTATTGCATTGCAAATACTTGTTTATCATGTTGATTGGTGTTTACAAACTCCTCTCACTTTGCAGTCAGAGAAAGAAAAGTAAAGTGAATTGTGGGACAATCTTCCTGGGGTACAGAGAGTGTTATAGGAAAGGCTGTGATTTTTTTGTAATGCTCAACAAATTGTAAATAGCTGCAAATGACAGTGAGCTTCTACACGCTGCTTTAGTTATATTAAAAAATCACCCATCTCATACCTATTAAAGCTACCTAGGTCACAAAAGTTTGTCGTTCTAAAAAGTGGGTCATGGTTCTTAAAAGTTTGGGAAGCACTGTTCTGGGGGAAAAGGTTTACTAATGCATATATTATTCATGTTCTGTCCATATACTGGAATCTTTTAATGGCTTGATTGCGATGCAGCGCACCAGCAGCTTCTGTACCTATGGTGTGGCTACAGTATTTTTTAAGCCTACGTCTGTGATTTTATCTCTGAATGAAGGCCCTTAAAATCAGTACCTTCGAATTTTGAAATTGTTTACATACATAAGAAACGAAAGAAGTGCAGAGGAAAGTCTGTATTAAAAGTAGATGTTGTTTTTATTATAGTATTATTATTATTATTATTACTGTTAATGTTACTATTACAATTGTTATTATTACAAACTTTTAGATAACAGTCACGTCATATTCCTAAAGAGTGAGGAGGTGTGATAAGGTGACAAACATTAACAGTGATAATTATTTACTTTGGGTACTTTCTTTATATTTGCTGCAGGTGGTTATTCAAAATCATGAATTATTGGTCAGTTGAACTCTTCATGGGTTTCACTACCTGTGTATGCAAAGTGTGCCGAATTTTCTGCTATTTCTAGATGAATTATCGTTGGAAGGCTGTGCATAAATTATAATGTGGTATCCAACAGGCTTCAGGCACATTGTATAAGTATGCCACTCAATGCCCCATCAATATAACCTGAAATGCAAACTGAATAGCAATCTGACAGGGAGTATTCGAAAATGAGAGGTAATAGTTTTTTGAAGCGCGTACTTGTATTTTCCACTTCGGAGACCCGTGCACCACAGGCTGTGCTTCCAGAGGGGCGCTGGCAGTTTAGAGGACGGGGCCCCAGTCCTCTCATGAAGCGGAGATACATCCCTGCTCTATCGGTGATAGTAGGGAATTATGAGCTGTGGTGAAACTTGCACTGCTCTACCGTGGCTGCTCACTTGTCTCTTCATATTGCACATATACCTGCTTTATGCAGCGCTTTCAGATAACACCAGATGCTCATGACAGACCAAAGTAAACAGACACTTTTAACCTTGAGAAGCAAAAGCAGGTGGCAGAATAATGGAACTGGGAAGGAAGTGCAGCGAAGGCGAATGTTTTGGAGAGGGTGGGGAAAGGCGACGAAGAGAGGCGAGGAAGGGAGGGAGAGGCTCTCTAACCGCACAGTGCAGGGTGCAGATGTATCCGCAGTCTGCCTGTTTAATGGACTGAAAGTACTTCTTTTATTGTTGCTTACTGAGAGAGAAATCAACGAATGACCATTCCACATGAAGCTGTGTGGAAGTCTAGTCGACACATTCCTCGAGAGTGAACTAAAGACATTTAAAACAAGTCGGGCAAGGAGCGCATCTTGAAAAGAAATTTGCACAGCCTCCATTGCTAAAAAGTTGCGCACCCGCCATAATTAAAGTGCAAGCACTGCGTCCTGCGCTGCAAACAAAAATAAGGAAAAAAATTCTCACAAACAGGAGATAAAGAAGGCAAGCGTACATACACTGTACTTTACCGGTGCTCCTGAGCCCTGAAAGGAAGTGAGGTGTCGGCTGCGGGAACGAGACAGGAGGCAGCAAAGAAGAGCAATGCTGGAGTGAACCAATTGTAAGCAGGAGGCGGGAATAAGGCTGTGTTATTGATTACAGCAGGTCTTGCAGACAGCGCATGCGCGTTGCCAAGGTGTGACCTAAAAAAAGAGTTCTCCCAAACATCAGATAAGGACTGAAAGCTTAGGGAAACTGTACTTGTCCAGTGCTCCTCAGCCTTGAACGGAACTGAGGTATCGGCTGTGCAAATGAGTTAAGAGGCAGCAAAGAAGAGCAACACTAGAGTGAACCTATGGTAAGCAGCAGGCGGGAACAAACTCGTTTTATTGAATACATCAGGTCTTGCAGTCTGCATATGCGCGCTGCCTAGGCTAGACCTAAAAATGAGGGTATTATTCCTAGCACATCTTAAATGCAGTCACTAATGCAGAGTCAATGCCATTGAAAATATGCACAACATCCGTTGTATGGAGGCATTAAAAATACGGTGCACTAGGCTAGCAAAATGTGTCACATATTGTGCCCTCAGCAATGTTTGTATCCCTGAAGAAGTTCAAGCAGTTTGTACATCAAATGTATCTGCCACTGACATTATTCCGCTAACTGTTGAGCCTTTTTCACTCCAGTGCTGAGCCTTCTTTTGGCTACTTGAAGTACTTTGAGTTTTGTCCTCCATAACTTTTTTCCCCACATAAGGTATCTGCACCAAATTTGCACCCTCTTTCCCAACATCATGGGGATTCTAAAGGTATTCACTATTTGTGGATCCCCAGAGAGAGGACCTCGGAAATAAGCAAAATATAGCAAAATGTTGAGTTTTTTTAGAAAAATAGGAAAAAAGTGCTTGGCATAAAAGTGTGTGTTTCTATCTCTAAACATGGCATCAACAAATTGTTTGCTGTGCTAATGTCACCATCTTCTCAACTTTCAGGAACATGCAGAGCTAAATCAAAAAACCTTTTTAAGTACCACAGTTTTGGCATTTTTCCAAGAGTCCTTTTCCTAATTTTTGTGCTTTCAACCACTTTCCAGTTTGTGATGGGAATCAGTGTAAAACCCATGTGAGATCTCAGAAAGCTATACGTTTCTGAAAAGTAGACAACATTCTGAATTTAGAAAGGGGTCATATCTATAGATCCTTTATGATTTCCCAAGAGAAACTAACTGCTGTAATAAAAAAGATATTGAAAATGAGTAGGAAAAAAACGTCCATTTGTGACATCGTTTTCATCTGTAACTTAATGCCATGATGGCCGATTCACAAACGCAATATACCATTACATCTTGTAGGTTGTCCAAAAACCACAGTTACCCTAGAGCCAACAGCTGAGCTGCAATGGTTTTTCATTGTGTATCGAGTATAGAGCAATTCATATTGTAAAATATATAGAGATGGAAAAATGGGTGTTAAGGAAACCTATGTATTTCTCAAATGTACTCTAGATACTGAGTTTAGGAGCAGTGGTTACTTGTACATCTCTGAAATTTTGGGTACCTATACAATCGTGATTCAGAAGACGTTTTTCAAAATGTCTTTTTTGATACACACTAGGTTACAAAGTCTGTAATTCTGTATTTGTACTGCTGTTTGGAAATAGAGTTGGAGAACGTTTTGTCAATTGCATTGTTTTGTGTGATTTTTTTTTTTTTTTTTGTATGTACTCTTCCCTTTGATTGATTCAGTAATTACCCCAGTCCATGGGATGGTTGGCCGTGGCTCAGTTGTGTGGATGCAGGATTGTTAATTAATTTAACTTGTCCTAATTATCTGTGAGGACCAATTGTTTTATATACTACTTTGCACCCAGGTCCTATGGATTTATGGGTTACCCTATTAGTTTATAATGGTCCAAAACGCAACATGGACACATCACATTTATCCACTGAAAACTGTTCCTTTTTTGCAAAATGGGTAGTTGCGGATTTTGGTGTTGTCAGTGTTGTCTGTTCCAGGTCCTGCAAGAGTATGCAGTAGAGGGTGGATGTGTAGTATTTGTCCCTGCTCCTGTTAGAGTAGGCAGTAGAGGATGAGTGTTTTTGTTCGCTGGTCCTGCAAGAGTATGCAGTAGAGGGTGACAGTGTGTGTATTTCCCTTGTCCTGCAAGAGTGTGCAGTAGTGGGTGAGCAATTCTAGTCCCTGGTCCTGTTCCTGCAAGAGTATGCAGTAGAGGGGGAGCGTGTAGTATGTTTCTCAAAAGTGTGTGCAGTAGAGGGCGTGTGTATTTTTCTGGTCATGCCATATATTTACCTGGTCCTGCCAATATGCAAAGTGTGCAGTAGAAGATTTGTTAACTGTATGTCCCTTGTCCAGCAGGGGGGCAAGTGGTGAAGGATTTGTTATTTGACCTCTCTGAATAATTTATAGGGTTTGAATTATTTATAGGACTTATTGACTGCATTATTTTCTATCTTAATTTTCCTTTTGCATTTTATTATTTTCTAAGGGTGGGAGATGTGGTATAGCCTTCTGTTGGTTGTAATGCCTTCTCTCCATAGATTCTCTGTCACCTGCTGCTTAGCTAGTGTGTGATGTCATGGAATGTTGGTGAGTGACTGAAAGAGTGGACAGTTAGAGAGAATGGGCTGAGTAGAGAGGATGCTGCTCCTGGTGGGACACTTTACTACGTAACCTGTAACCTCTTCAATAAACCTACAACTTGTTATTCTACTTAACTGGCTACCTGACTCCTACTTATGATGAGAGCACCTTTAATTGAAAAAGAAACCTAGCAAACTTGCAACTCAATACTCCGAGGAGCCTATGGTTGGGGGACTTGCTTGGCTCTCACCAGATTTTCCTCTGCAGAAGACCTTGCACACCTCAACCTTCGACAATAACATATTTTCCTCACATTTTTGTAAGTACAACTTCTGGAATTTGCAGGCACCCACAAATGTTGTATTACCCAGCATTCCCACCAAGTCTCCCGATTAAAAATGGTACCTCATTTGTGTGGGTAGACCTAGTGCCTGCGACATAAAAGAGCCTAAGATGCAACATGGACACTTCACATTTTTCCACTAAAAACTGACTCTTTTTTGCAAAGTTGGGAGCTGTGGATTTTGGGCCCTAGCTCAGCTGGCATCTGGGTGAACCTAGCAAGCCTGCACATTTTTTAAAACGAGACACTTGGGAGAATCCATGGTAGGGTGGCTTACATGGCTCTCACTGTGTTTTCCTATGCAGAAGACCTTGCAAACGTCAAACTTTGACCAAAACACATTTTGGCCACATTTCTGTGAAGAAAACTTTTAGAAATTGTGGGGAGCCACAAATTTCCTACCACCCAGCATTTTGCCAAATCTTCTGATAAAAATGGTACCGCACTTGTGTGGGTAACTGTGGGCGCGTTTAACCCATACAAGATTCCTAAGTAAAGCCATACAAATTTAGCACTGCAGTTTCAATATTCGGAGTGGTATAGTCCCTGTAGCTCGGACTTTGGTGCACCCCTATTGGAACTGTCACTTTGGAATCAAATTGGGCCCACAAAACACTTCTGAAACATTCTCATAAGTATGACAGAAAATAGATCTTTTTTGAATGCTTTATGTAACTATTAAAGTTAATATACAGAACATGCCATCAGTAAATTAGTAGTGTAGCATGTAAATCATAAGTAAAAGAACTCTGTACAGTTCGGTATAAAATCTGGCATAAATTCACCTTTTAAGAAAGGGAGTAGGGTCTCTCTATGCCCTATGAGAGAAATGTACACTCCTATATAGTACTTTAGACATTGGCGTTCATTCATTCTGTGGGAACACATGATTTATTAAGTTTAAACAAATAGGAAACAGTTTACCGGAAACATTTCTACACAGAATACATTCAGTGATTTTTCCAACCACCAATACATTATGGTTTTATCATTTTCACAGTCTTGGTTATGCAGTTCAATGGCTACAATGTTAACTGAACTAGGACAAGCAAGATATGTCCTTGGCTTAGTACATTCAGGAGACTTTATGTGAGAACGTTTAGTGCTGACTTATTTGAAACTAGCAAAGTTTATTTTAGCAACTAACTCAACAGAAATATCATGTGACATAGGACGATGTTTAAACAAGAAGGATGACAATGTAAACACGATTCAGTATTAGCAATAGCTCAAATATAGCGCATATTTTCATTAATAGAAAATTAGCGTTCACACTTCCTCCCCCTCTGATGATTCCATCATCACTTCAAATCGTTATTACAACACATCATTCATTAACTTGGGGTTCTTTTGTTTGGTCTGTTTGAAATCCTTCATGTTATCATAGAGTTCACTTTGAGTCTCCTCGATTTTGACATCCAGTCTCATTCGTTTTCTTCCTCTTATTGCTGACATCTTATACTCACATGTCATTCCCTTCGATGATGAAATTCCTTTGCAACATTTCAGGAAAATAAGCACACAGATTAGTATGACAAAAAATGGTGTTGATAGCAACTTCAGAATTCTTCTGCTTACACTATAGAACCCATGGCCTATCTTTACAAAACCATTACCAATTGATCTGAAAAATGATCCAATTTCTTCGCTGGCAACTGTTTCTTCTATTTCAGTTAAGTCATGCATTATGTTTGTCCTGTTAATAATATAGACAGTAAACTGAGTATGTATGCAAGGAATGTAAGCACAGCACTCTCGTGCATTAATGACTTTGCAAACTCCGCCTTCCTTTGTGAGGAGCAAATCCAACACAAGACGGTTTTACATAACCACAGTCCGCATTCAAGCATCTCTTTATTAATCTCTATTAAAGCACCTGCAGTGTTAGTAGCAAGCCTATCAACTAAGGTAGACAATTTTCTAATGTTTGCATCATTAACTACTACACCTACATAAGGTATTAATGCTCAAAACATTTAAATCAGAATCTGCTTAAAGCTCTGTCTACTTCGTCTAATGTAATTCTCTAGAGGTAGATCTATATTATTAGTATGGGGTATTCGGGGAACAACTAATGCAGAATAGCAACTTCCTACCCAATTATGTGGTAAATGGAAATAAGCTGATTAACCACATACATAATATGCACCTTTTAATTTTAGCTTCTTCATTGGAAAGAGTCTTACCTTTTACTAAATAACTATGTTCATACTCACTCCATCTTACCTTTTCAACTGTCCCATTTCCCTCTGTCTTTTGTACCATACATAATACTCCTCTCTTATTTACTTCAAGACTTAATTTAGGAGGAGGTTCCTTTAAAATCTCTTTGCTTTTCCCCATAATATGGCCAGCATCCATTTTCTTTTCTCCCTTTTCTTCATCTACTCTTATCATTTCATTCTATTCATCTATGAAGAATCTTTAATCTGTGTTAATTTTACATGTTGCATCATGCAAATTATAATCAGTAATATAGATTAAGAAAGACAGAAAAAAGAATAAGTTAAAGGAACATTGAAATAAGCTGCTCCTTCTGCTGAAGAAGCAGTCAGATTAAAACAAATAAAACAATGTTCAACTTGGATAACCTTTACGTATTCAGATGACATTTGATAATACACACTATAAATATACACATTTTCATGCTTTGGGAGGTGTGACATTTTTCTGTCTTGAGATGGAGGGCTAGGCACATAAACAATAGTAATATTACGTGGATTAGAAAGATCATCTCCCCACAGCAAATAAACATTCAACAGTCATCCAAACATAGCAACTGAAATGGCAACTGCCATACTTACAACTATAATTTTGCAGTGTGATTGCACCATGATCAACTTCGAACCATTCAAGGAAATTTCAAAAATAAACAGGATTTAGCCCTCTAATGGTTAACCTATTGTCTCTACCCTATCTCAAAAACTAATATTTTATCCTGCATCAGCTGTATGCCTTAAGCAGCTATTGTCTTTTAACTGTTACAGTAACTTTCTAATTGTTCTATGAACGTTTGCCTGTTGGTCGATTTTCAAATCTTTGCAGCTTTTGAGTCTTTCTTTTGTTTTATTTTGAGTAGGTTCGTCTGAATCAGTCAAACAATCATCGGAATCAAATTTGATTTTTGCATAGTATGTTCAGTCTGGCCCAGCATATTTTCAATTAACTTTTCTCTCTCTTTTTAGCCGTATTACATCAATTGATTCGAAGTCATGAATTTCTGTTTGTTCTTGTTCCTCTAACCCCCATCTTCCGTTATAGTCTCTGGTCTGGTCTTAGGGTTCAATTATCTCTTTCTAAGAGTCGTAGCCTCTGACCAATTTCCCTTGAAGTGCACAAGATCTTTGATTCTGGTGCAACTTGTTCACTTTCCACAGTAAAGTCTTTTTTGTTCAGTTTCAGACTCTGTCTCTCTGGCAGTTTGTTGTGAAAGATTAGTTTCAGCTTTCCACGAATTCTCACTGCCTCTACATATGCATATTCTCAGTCCAGTTGTTGGAATCACAGAAGTTGTTGGGTATACAACCTCCATATCAGTCTCTGACTCAGCAGATTGTTCATTCAATGGAGATGGTGGGTTTCCGGTCTTGTCTTCCTCCTCCTCTTCTGAAGCCTTGGACACCTCAAATCGTGGGGGACCTGGAGAATTGGTAGATGTTGACTCTACTTCTTCCCCTTCGTGCCTTGCCCTCTTGGTATGGGAGGCATGTATCCAATTGAGAAGACTAGCACACTTGACAGCATTTCTTAACCAGAATCACCTGGTAGGGTCCACGCCACCTCTCTTCCTCGCAGGACTTTCGGACATGTTTCTTGATGTAGATCCAATCACGAGGGTTCAAATTGTGCCCTGGCGAGTCTCATACTGTTGGTCTAGCAAGGTCGACCTGATGAGAGATAGAATGCACCACATCAGACAATCCTTTGCAGTACTCGAGAACCATGTCATCTGTGAAATTTAACAGGACCGCTGCTGGTACAGCAGGTATACGCATAGCTCTCTCCATCAATACTTCTTGCGGAGATAATCCAGTTCTTTTGCATGGGGTACTTTTGATAGCCATGAGCACTAGAAGAAGTACGTTAGGCCATTTGAGTGATGTAGCGGCACAAGCTTTTGCTAACTTAACTTTAATGATCCCATTCAGTCTTTCTACCACTTCAGATTCTTCCGGTCTACAGCTATATAGCTACAATGGAATCTTTGGTCAGTCCCTAAAGCTGTACATATTAACTGCATAATCTTACTTTTAAAGTGTGTTCCTTGATCAGATTCAAGATGAGCTGGCATGTCAAAGCGCGATATCAACTCCCTCAACAATAGTTTGCAACTGTTAGACTGTCACATCTTCAGGTGGGATAAGCCTCAACCCATCACGAGAATAGACAGACAAGTGCAAGGATGTATCTTATCTAATTACATCGAGGTTTCTCCAGGAAATCTATTTGGAGGAGATTAAATGGACCATCAGATTTTCCAATGTGATCCATTGTTACTGCTACTTTCTTGACTACATTTTGCTTTTGGCAGATCATACACTTCGTACAATAATGTTCTGCCATCATTCTGAACTAAGTATTATACCAGTATAATGTAAAGAAAAATACCATCCCATCTCTTCTTACATGAGTCGGACTATGCATATGTTGCACCATAGCAGGTAAAAGAGAATCTGGTAACACAGGCTTTCCTTCGTTAGACACCCAAATATCACTACTATCTTTTATACATACCATTCTTTCCTATTTAGCCATCTCTATTTCTGGAACAGTGTGTTGAAGTTCCCTTAATTCATTAAAAGTGTGTACAGTATTCATGAACATATTTGTCACAGTTTCTCCTTCTATATTACATGGTTCGTCTAGTGAAAGGTACTGGACTCAGTGCAGCATCAGGCAACTTCGTCTGCATATCAGTTGCCACTTGTGACAGTTATTTCTGCTCTTGTGTGTGGCACATTTCACAACCGCAATCTCCTTCAGTAATTGTAGAACATTCAGTAAATTTAAAACATACGGTCCATTTTTGATAGGACTGCCAGCAGAAGGTAAAAATCCCCTTTGTGACAATAACTTACCGAAGTCATGCACAACTCCAAATCCATACTGGCTATCAGTGTAAATGGTGACTCGTGAACCTCCTGAGGTACAGCAGGCTCTGGTAAGGGCAATTAATTCAGCCACTTGTGAAGAAGTTACTCGGCATAAGTAGGAAGCTTCTACTACTCTGCTTAATTTACATATGGCATATGCAGCTCTTAGAATGCCACGTCGATCTCTTAGACATGAGCCATCAACAAAAAGAGTATGGTCAGGATTTGTAAAGAGGAACATGCAGTATATCCTGACATGGTTTTGTGCATAGCTCAGTTGCATTAACGCAATCATCGTCAAACTCATTCTCGCCTTCTACCTCCAGAGTAGGTAATAAAGATGCTGGATTTAGTGTGTTACAACTCGGATGGAAACGTGCTCAGCAGACAGAATAATTGTCTCATAGCGGGTTAGGCGGCTATTTGTCATGTGCTCATAGCGGGTTAGGCGGCTATTTGTCTGCGTTCTGGATCGCGTCATGAGAATTTCAATTTAATAAGGTACCATACTAATCAAAGGATAACCCATCACAATCTCTTCTGTTTGTTGAAAGCTTAGGCTAACCGCTGCAACCGCTTTATGACAACCAGGCAAAGCTGCGTCCACCGGATCGAGAGTTGCTGAAAAATGCCAATGGGATGTTTGGTATCACCATGAGCTTGACTTAGTAAAGAAAATGCTCACCCATCTCTTTAATGAGAAAGGAGCACAAAATCTTTTTTATAGTCTGGCATTCCTAGAGCGGATGCACTGTAAAGTAAATTTTTAAGCTCTTGGAAGCCTTCCATGTATTCATCGTCCTTTGGTATTGGGTCACTGACATCAGTGTGCGTCAGCCTTATCAAAGGCTTCACAACCAAAGAAAGTTTGGTATCCTTTGTCGGCAGTAACCAAACATGCCCAAAAACATTTTCACTTCTCTCTGAGTAGTAGTAAATTTCATTTTAAGGACCGCCTCTATTTGTTCACTTGTCTTATTACTTTTGAGATTTGGTGACCTAGGTACATGACTTCTTCCTGACAGTACTGTAACTTCTCGGGTGAAACCTTATTTCTGTTCTCAGCTAGATGGTTAGGTAAAGCTATGGTATCTTGTTTGCAAGCTTCTTTTGTCATTGAGGCTGTTGGACCAGACCTTTTCTGCAGGGTCACCTTCAAACGTTTTGCCTTCTTCTTCCCCTTTGTGCTGAATTAGTTTTTGTTGGCTTTAGGACTCTGTGCATTTTACCACTGCTAACCAGTGCTAAAGTGCTTGTGCTCTCTAATTAAAATATAGTAACATTGGTTTATCTCTAAAAAAAAAATGGGAGAGTGAGAGGATATACTGGGTCCGTCCTCCAGAACGAGTTTATTTACGGTCCCCTGGCGGCAGACCAAAAAGGTTACAGAACAGAGGAGGAACCTTGAAGTGAGTATGAGTACAGGTTTCCCTCTCCCCCTAAGGAACCATGATGTGATATCAAAGTCTTTTACATAAACAGAGACAGTGATCTCCAGACAGGTGGTAATTGTATATGCACCTTAACACTAGCATGCAATAAGTATACGTCCATTGTGATACAACAGGAGTGGTAACAGGGAGTTTAGTTCCATAGGTCCTGATAAAAAGCCAGTAGGGGCACGGCTTGAAACATGTTGACCTTGTAGGAAATTAGGTACATGATAACTTAGTTTAGTAATATTCCCCCCATTTTTATCATACAGACTAGAGGTCGGAATAAATAGGACACACCTACTAGCCAGGTATTTTTAAGATACACTCCAACCCCACTCCTCTTTCAACACCACTTCCTTTGTCATTGTATACTTACTTAAAGTGCTCCGTAGTCCGTAGGTCATAGCACGTCCCGTTCCACAGCGGAACGGGATGGACCCGATGATGAAGCATGCCACCAAGGCGTAACCCTGGTGGGTGAGGGTTTTACAAGAAAATTAATTTTTTCTCCAGCGGAGGGTTACTCATTTTTACAAGGCTGGGTTCTCATTTTTGTTAACATTAGTTTATCCACAATTGGTATATTTAATTTGCTTTTAAGTCCCTATTAAAGTGCACTACACGTGCCCAGAGCCTGTAAATTGTATGCTACTAGTGGGCCTTGATTAATTACTTGAAATAATCATTGTGTTGAACCAATTATGTTGTATATATTTTATATCACTTTATCACTTCGCGCCTATCGCTGTGTTTCTCACTTGTCACTTGCGCCGTCACCTTTTTGTCACGAGCACAACGTGCACCAAGTTCCTTAGGGTTGCCTTTGCATTCATGCCAACAGTGCTGATATAACTGTTATGTATGATTTATGTTTCAAATATATGATGCCATGAGCACATTCAACAAATTACTTGGAGTCTCCCCTCTTTGTTTCCTTTCTGTAATGTCTTGTACATACATATATATTAGTTTCTATTAAATCCGGTTGAGACATTGTTGCTATTTTTCTCGTACTCACCCAGATCTCAACCTGGTCTATGGGTTATACTCCTGTGGTTTTTTACTATATTGTGAGCAGCTGCTGAGCTGCGAGAGTAGGCCTCCTGAGTGGCCATTATCTCAAACCATTTAATTTGGTTTGTTCAGTTAGAAATTTCTTCTAACCGAACATGTCTAGGGAGACTCCTGCTTATACAGAAGACTATATTCAACGCATCCTTAGTGGTCCTTCCTTACTCTCTACCCCTGGACCCTCCACTTCCACCACCCCAACTACCAATACCTCTAAAATCCTCCTTGACAGGCTTGAGAAATTAAAGAAAAAACAAATCAGAACGACCGTTCACGCCTGCATGCTCACAGAGTATTTAAAATCGGGCATTATCCCACTGGGTCTACAAATCCGCAACATACCAGCAATCTTCACCCAAGACCTCAAGTTTCGGACAGGCTTCAGTCACTTGGCCACCACCTGCTCCCGACACTGGATGGTGTTGGGTATTGACACAGCTATTGAACACAGTCAGAAAGAACTAGAGGAAATTGCCGAAATCGAGAAACTTATACTAGAGGACAGCTCTATACCAGAAGGCAAAAATCTTTTGGACAAGATCAACACCACCATTGCCACTTTCAACACGTTTGAATTGAACAAAAAAAATCACCAAAATCCAGAAAGATATCAAATACTACAACGTAGAAAAGACCTATTCCTACCTGAAAGACGAATTTTACAACACACCCTACAACCCCCCTAGAACCCACAACTGGGGCAGATTTCGCAATAACCAACAAATCACATTCTCTGATTCCTCCAACACATCCATTGAAGACTCAGATACTAATGACGGACCAAGCACCTCTAGGAATACCAACAGACCAGCTCCCTTGTTAGCACCTGGTTTTTTAGAACAAGGCAGCGGACGCAGCCAGAACCGGGCTCGAGCACGCAACAACTACCAATATCAATACTCTGGAGAAAGGCAAACCAGAAACAAGTTTTACCGATGGGGACCACAACAGTGACAACAACCACGCATTCCAACAGTGACACCATCCTCGACATGGATCCTACCACTATCAGCTCCAACCCTAATTCACAACTGATACCCATATTCAACCTTTCCAATCACATTCTCTCCATTGATGAGACTAAACTCCTCAGCAGAGGCCTTAGCTTCGTTCCTACCGAACGCAGTAATTTCTTCGAACTCCAAACTCAACTTCTACAGTTTTTTCGACGCATTAGACTACGGCAATTTTTTGCAGATAAACCTGAATCCAATTACTCGAATAGACCACGTTTTCACCTGCCATCCACCTTCAACCCACCCTCAACAGCCATGCCCCCTGAGATACTTTCTTTCGAACGTCTGGTCCTACGCGAGGTCATGGATCTCCAAAAACAGTTTGAGTATGTCCCTTACAATTTACCTCTCACAGAAAAACAAGCACTTCTCAGCCTCAAAGCAAGAACAGACTTAATTATAAAACCGGCAGACAAGGGCGGCGGGATCGTTGTCATGGACAGCGATAAGTATGATCTTGAGATTAAAAGACAACTATCAAACGCTCTACACTACCTCAAACTCACCAGAGATCCCCTGCCTGATCTGAAAACCAAGATCCAACGCGTCACAAGTGAAGCCCAAGTCAAGAACATTATCTCAGCTAAAGAATTTGCCTTTCTCAACAATCTACACCCCCGGACACCTGTGATCTACGTCTTACCTAAGGTCCACAAGGATAGCAATAATCCACCTGGACGTCCGATTGTATCCGGCTGCGGTTCCATCTTGGAGCCACTAGGAAAATATATTGATGCAGTCATCAAAGAATTTGTTCCGTTGACCGATACCTTCATACGTGACAGTATGGATCTTATCAAAACTATCGAAGACAGATCTTATGATATGGATACTGAACTCATGGCTGGACTGGACATAGAGTCCTTATACACGAACATTCCTCATGATGAGGGCCTCACAGTCATTAAAGAACTACTCGAAGACAGACCTAGACCCACCTTGATCCCCACAGATTTCATCATGGATCTACTACACATCGCCCTTGAGAACAATTACTTTCTCTACCAAGATTCGTTCTACTTACAAATCAAGGGTGTCTCCATGGGAGCTTGTTTTGCCCCGAATTTTGCGATCCTTTTTGTACATAATCTGGAAAAAACACACATACTGACCCCGACCAACCCATTCAGGACACAAATTTCCCTCTGGCGACGTTACATAGATGACGTTCTCCTTTTCTGGAAAGGTACTCCTGACACATTGAACTCCTTTGTTCTCTGGCTGAATCAATCTCAACCTCACCTAAAGTTTACCTCAGATTATAAATCAAATGACTTACCATTCCTGGACATTACCATCCATGCAGATGAAGGCAAAATTGGAACCATGCTGTACCGGAAACCCACAGAACGAAATACTCTACTGTATTACTCTAGCTACCACCCCCGCGGCCTGAGAGATGGTCTACCATACGGTCAATTTTTGCGCATTCGCAGAAATTGCAAATGGCGAAAGGATTACTTCAGGGAATTGGATATCCTCCGTGACAAATTGATCTCCAGAGGCTATCCACTACGATTGATCTCACGAGCCCGCAAAAGGGCATGGTATTGCCACCGAGACCTCCTTCTCACACCCCAACCGAAAAAGATGAATTCTAGAATACCGTTTGTTACCAAATTCAGCCCCTGCAGTAACCACGTCAAGAAGATCATCAAACGTAACTGGACAATATTGAGAACTTATAAGTCTTTTCAGGAACCCCCACTCTTCTCTTACCAACGAGGTGATAACTTGGCCAATCACTTGGTCCATGCCATCACTTGGCCCACCAAACCCATGCAGCAAAACTCCATCACCGCCACCTGGGGTCTACCACCATTGATCGGCCACTACAGATGCCAAACATGTAGCGTCTGTGACCTCACCTCCAATACCAAGGAATTCAGGACCAACAACAAATCGTACACATTGAGAACGTTTACCAATTGCCGTTCCCAGAATGTAATCTATGCAATCCAGTGCCCATGCAACCTCACATATATCGGCCAGACTACCCAAATGATCAAGCAAAGAATCATACAACATAAGAGCAGAATACACTGCAAAGTTCTGACAGCCCCCTTGGTGGCACATTACCTTGAAAAGAACCACAGTGAACTAGACATTACTTGGCAGGTGATTGACCAACCTCAACTTCCTCTCAGAGGGGGCAATCTCCAGAATTTATTGAACAAGAATGAATGCAAATGGATCACACGCTGTAACTCTGTGAACCAGGGCCTGAACACGATTGACGAGTGGAACAGCACCATTCAGGTGTGATCCCTGTTCCCCACTGTATCCATGTTCCCTGACCTATTTTCTCCTGCAAAAACCTTAGCCACACTACACTCGAACACATGAGATTATCTCTTGGACAAGAAACGGTTCTTAGTTGTAGTGTTTTATTTACGCAATTATATACTGTCGAACTGTTTGCGCCGATTGTTGAATCTCACCGGTCTGCTAATTTCATGTCACAGTCAGGCTGAGTCTAAATTCATCTATTTTGCTTTAACTGTATTAATGTGATATTTCAGTTTTTTTTTCTTCATCTTTTTAATTCCATTTCGTATTTCCAGACTGCTGATAAAACCATGTGTACCTAGCAGACGCTAGACCGAAAGTAACTTTCCATTTCACTCCGCACTTTGGTGGAGTGCACCTCGTAAATACAAATATCAATGCTGTATTTATTACCGTAATTCCGACCTATGACCTCTTTGCAACACCCATACGTGTTCCCTATAGATACCATTACTCAGAGTAGCTCTTCCCTTTCCTCATGACGCTTTACTCATGGTTGACCAGCGTCCGTGACAACGCCCCACCCACCCCCTTCGCAACCAATCCGGAGGCGGTCACGTGATCGTTTGACAAGCTCCCCGGAATTGCCAGACACACTTAACCAATCCATCCACCACACACTCACGAGACACCAGAGGACACCGCACACGATTGTGGCGGCCCGGAGATACTCGTTGACCCTTCTCTTTATGGATTCATTCTACCTCGCCTCCATATACATCAAGGTAAGCCGCTACAACCCTCAAGCCCTGCTACCTTTACTTTCCCTCCTTTTTTCCCGCATTTACGCTCAGATCCCTTTACCTCCCCAGGATTCTACGCCTCTTATCATTGCAGTGGATCGGGGATCCGATCCTGCACCTCGCCTACGATCCCTTCGATTAGTTGCCAGTGGGTGAGTTAACTGCTTCAGCCTCGCTGTCTCACCCCCATCTACGCGTGCTCGTTAGCACGGATATTATTTTACTCTGGCTTCTCTCCCCCCCCCCCTTTTTTTCCCCCCCAGACTGCGCGCTCCAGTCTCTTGGCCACACGCAGACGTTCCTCTACGCGGCCTCACAAGGACCCGATTTCATTCCTGATCCACTCTTGAACCCCCAGGCCACCACCAATTGTGTGTTACAGGTAGGCAGCTTTGCTCCCACTGCCACATTCCTGATCCCTGTTCTCCTCCCCCTGTGTGCCCCCTGCCCCTAGTCGCCCTGATCCCTCCCTTTCTTTTTCCATACAGCACCTAACAAATCGGCTACCCGGTCCTGAAGATGATCCTGATTCATTAGGATCGAAACGCCGTTGACCATTTTACCAGTGCAATTTTTGGCGCACACTCAACTTTGGTTCACAGAATTGCTCTAAAACCTTGATTAATTACTTGAAATAATCATTGTGTTGAACCAATTATTTTGTATATATTTTATATCACTTTATCACTTCGCGCCTATCGCTGTGTTTCTCACTTGTCACTTGCGCCGTCACCTTTTCGTCACGAGCACAACGTGCACCAAGTTCCTTAAGGTTGCCTTTGCATTCATGCCAACAGTGCTGATATAACTGTTATGTATGATTTATGTTTCAAATATATGATGCCATGAGCATATTCAACAAATTGCTTGGAGTCTCCCCTCTTTTGTTTCCTTTCTGTAATGTCTTGTACATACATATATATTAGTTTCTATTAAATCCGGTTGAGACATTGTTGCTATTTTTCTCCTTTTCTTTTACTAGTGGGCCTGCAGCACTGATTGTGCCACCCATTTTAGTAGCCCTTTAAACATGTCTCTGGCTTGCTATTGCAGAGCCTGTGTGTGCAGTTTTGAACTGCCAAGTTGACCTGGCAAGTTAACCCTCTTGCCAGCCTAAACCTTTCCTCTTAATACATATAAACCATCCCTAAGGTAGGCCCTGGACAGCCCCAAGGGCAGGGTGCACTGTATTTAAAAAGTTGGACATGTACTTTTAAGGTTTGCATGTCCAGGTAGTGAAAAACTTTTGAATTCGTTTTTCACTACTGTAAGGCTTATGACTACCATAGGTTAACATTAGGATTACCTTGGTACCTTTTATAAGTGTAATTTCCAATTGGTAAAAGAACGACTTTTCGAATTTGATGTCTCTGGACTCACAATTCAAAATCACAACTTGTGGTAAAATTACATTTTAAGTTGCAAGTCTGAAAATACCACTTTTAGAAAGTTGGCATTTTCTTACTTTGACCATTTTGTGCCTTCTGCCTGTCTCTAATACACGTCTGGGGTGGGTGACAGCTGGGCTTTGCGCATTCCCTCTAGACAGCCACACACAATGGGAGTTTAGGTGTGACTTGAATGGCCTTAATGGGCCATTAACTGGCTTGGTGGGGGGGCGGAGCATAGCACAACCCCACTGGCACTTGAATCGGCTGTGCCCTGTCTCCACACAATAGGCCTAACAACCCTCTATTGTCACTCCAGCTAGCTTGGAGTCAGGGCAGGGGATGAAGCAGATTCTCTGCACCTCAAAGCCATAATGTAAAAGCTTTTCCCACCTTCCAGAACCAGGGTACCAAAGTATAAATATTAGACCTCAGACACCCCCACTTCAGTTCACTTCTGGACTTGTGGATACTCTGCCAGGAAAAGGACTGCTGTGCTGTTAGAAGTACTATCTCACAATAAAGAGTCTTGCTGGAGTATTTAAACATCACCCAACGTACTACTCCACACAATCTACCTCAATCTATCTCACTAAGGTACGGGGATGGTAACAAGGAAAAGAAACCAGAAAAGAGGAGAAAGTGGGAAGCACTGCTGTGTTAAGACGAGAACCCTCACTCACCCTAGGGTGACGTGCTTCATCCCCCTCTTCACACTGGGACCGCAAGGTACCCAGTGTGGGCTACAAGTCTCCTGTAGGAGAGGAGCGGGGGGTTTGTCAACCACACTATAAGTTCTCTCTAATATGTAGGGGAGGGAGGGGCAGAGTGCAAACAAAAAACTGGTGTGTGAGTTAAAACGATCTCTTGGTGGGTGAGGACAATTTTTATTCTGGTACCCCCAATGGATAGGATTAAAAACGAGCACTGTGAGATAGGGATATGGATATTACCCTATTCTATAATCTGGTCGACATGTTTCTGCCTACATAGACTGACAGGTTCATGGCATTCCTCAGGACCAAAACTATAAGTCCCTCTGCTTCAGAAAAAATTGAAAAGTGAGAACCATACTTTCACTGATATGGGGCAATCTCGTGGTACCGACATCTAGTAAGGTCCACAAGATGCAGAAAAGTACAAAGATAAAATCAACACAGTATAAAAACACAGTCCTCCATCTTGCACCCCACCAGTGTCCATCACCAACACTGCAACCCAAATGTGATGCAGTTGTTTGTCAATAAATCAACTGCGTCAGTCCTTACCATTTATAACCTATAAATTTAACTCCACCTTCATCAGTCCCTTTGTGGCGGGTCAGAGCTATAAGGGTATATAAAGATGGTATAAGAGTTCATATAAGGTCAAGTACCTAGTTCCTTAATTTTTTCTAACACACTAAAATCACGGTCAGCACACAAAAGGTTACTCTGGTAAAATGATGGGGAGCCATATCTTAATCGGACATTTATATGCATGTTATTACCTGTGTCGTCAAAAACCTCTCCGTGCAACTCAAGGGAACCTAAGCCCGCTAGTCTGTATGTATCATTAAGTTTGGCAGACAAAATATTCAGTGTGGCCACTTAACAATATATGCCTATTCTTATCTGCCTATAACTGATACATAAGTTTCCTGACGATTAACTTGGAGGGAGGAGAAAAGAATACTCACTTCACCCATATCCAAGTTAGTGGCCGGACCAACCAGACCACGAATCGGGACACCAAGTGTGTCTCCGGTGACTGTAACAATGAGTGGTAAATGGATCTAAGGGAGGACAAAGGAATGAATGCTACGCCCATTCACAAGTACTTGGCCGGAACTACCAGACCACGGCTCGGGGGACAGAGCGCACCTCAAGGAAACTGTCACAACTTAACACCACCCGGAGTCTCTGGAGACAAAATACGTCCCCGGAGACTGTAGCGACTTAACAGCAAGGATACCCATTTGTGTAACGGCAAAATAAAATAAAATTGCCTGACATATGGACACAGCACCTCGCAGGGGAAGTGTCTTACCTGAGCGGTCTCGACCGCCGCGTCTGTGAAGGGCTGGCAGGGACGAGGTTCAGGAAGACGCTCCCCTATGAGCGTGATTTTAAATGTGATCTCCCTATTATATCATAGAACTGTGTATACTGTCTCTTTAGTCTAGAGCTAGTTCATTGCCTAAGAGACTCATGCTAGTGGCAAATCGTCATCCAGGTATAGTTATGGAGGATGGCAGGTAAGGAACATTTCATGTGGTTGTGTGTCACTTGAAGCTATTGTCCTGTGGGCATAAACTAGTTCAGTCATCAACGTGGTATAGAAAACAAGTGTCTCAGAAATTTTGAACAAAGTGGAACTGTTGTCATGTCAGGACATTATTCGATGATAAACCCACTCATAAGGAACACCAAGGGATATCATCGTTGAGTCCCTTCTTATGACTGCCTATTCTGAATACCCAGTGTTGTTCTCTCCGGAAAATAATCTTATCTAGAGGGCCAATTTGTGTATCGCAGTTGGTTTTGTCCAAAACCACCCAAGTTAGATCATCTTCTATATGCCCCAACTCAAGAAAGTGTATAGTCAATTTGGTGTTAGATTTTTTACACCTTATGGAACTGCGATGTTCAACAATCCTGTTCTTACTTTACGGGTGGTCATACCCACATACAGGAGGGCACAGGGACACTTAATCAAGAAGCTGACTCACCACGAGTTACAGTTAGTGTGCTTCGTCAAGAGCCACGGTGTCCTCAGCCCTAGATCTACCTGTTTTGTCTGTTGTGTAAAAGCACACACCGAACAAGACCCGCAAGGGAAATGTCCCACAATTGGGGGACCCCGAAGTGACTGTTGGGCCACTTATCCATTTCCATTTCGCGGCCTTGCATGGACCACGATGTCCTTCAGGTTACTGCTCCACTTCAGAGCGAACAAAGGTTTTTCCAATACCTTGTCTCCCTTATTAACGATATGCCAGTTTATATTTATAACCTTCTTGACAGTGTCCATTAGATGACTATAAGTGCTCACGCAGACTATCCTCTCTGTTTTACTCTAAAAGGGCATCCCTGTTATTACGTGCCCTTTAGAGGACCTGCGAATTAAGTATTTAGGGTATTGGCGTGTCTGTAGTTCTTCACTCAGGTTAGCAGCATGTTTAAATTTCTCTATTTCTGTACAATTCCTCCGCTGCTTTAGGAACTGACCCACAGGGAGATTGTTAAGTAGTGCCCGTGGATGAAAACTTGAATAGCTCAGTAGAGAGTTGGGTGCCATTGGTTTCTGATTTAACTCAGTGTAAATCTTGCCTTCTTTTGGATATAATAGCAGGTCTAAGAAGGGGAGTTGTTCTTTACTCGATTCACAAGTGAAACGCAGATTGGGGTCCAGACAGTTCAGCCAGGCTGAAAAAGTATTCAAAGACATATGATCTCCCTCCCAGATGACCAAGATGTCATCAATATATCTCTTCCATAGTTTTAGGTTCATCTGGAAGGGATTGACCACTGAATAGTTGTGTAGTCTCAAACCCGTGCATGTACAGATTAGCTGTGCTTGGGGCACAAGTACTGCCCATAGATGTCCCAGTCACTTGCCAGTATAACTGGCCTTCAAAAGTAAAGAAGATCTCCCTCATAGCCAAGGTAGCACAGTCCATGACAAACACAGTTGGTGTCTGGTTCTGTTGAGGGTATTGTCCTAACAGATAGTCTACAGTATGCAGTGTGTCATCCTGTGGAATATTGATATATAACGATTCCACGTCGTATGTCATCAAAAGGTGTATATCAGGATCAAACTCGACCGTATCAAGGAAGGATAGCACATGCTTGGTGTCTTGTAGATACGAAGGCATCTCAGCTACGAGTGGTCGGAGAAAGCAGTCCACAAACTGAGAGAGGGGTTCAAGAATTAAACCTATCCCAGAGATAGTGGGTCTTCCCGGTGGTGGTCTCTGGGTCTTATGGATCTTGTGGAGGATATAAAAGGCTGGAGTTCTTGGATGAATTTGGACAAGAAACCAGTGGCGGCTGGTGACATTTGAAAGAGGTAGGACGTAAACGTTGGGCAAGATTTTTCTATAGCAAGCGATGTGAACAAGTTCAATGGACAAACCTGGGGTCCAAGAGGAGTCCCTCTCCTGAGAAAGAAAGGAAAAAAGATTGGCAAATGGTGCATTTTTAAGTAAATGAATGTAGCGATAAAGCAAGGCTTATTAAGCAGTGGGAATGTTAGAAGGTGGTTCTGACCATCTGAGCCGTCCGGATTTTTCGCTTTTTGAACACCTAATTGTTGAGCTTTTACTGTGGGAGAGCCTCATAAGTTGGGACTCACTCACAGTGAACTCAAGATGAAAGAGACTGCATGTGGATTTTACCGGTGTCCCCCTGGTGAGAGTAGGCCGCTGCGCTGCAGCCGGAGTAAGGGGCACCGGGCTGGTTACATGCAGACACGTGTGTACATGTGTGTGCACACGTGTTGGGGCTGCGCAGGGGAGATTCCTGGTGTGCGCAGCCCAGGAGCAGGTACAGATAGAATGATGTGGCAGGAATTATGCAGAGCTGGGTTGTGACATGGAATAGGCCTTATGCAATCGGAAGAAACATGTAAGGGAAAGTCAGTGTGCTTTACTGTTTTCACTGAAGGACCACTCCATTATTCTCCTATGAGGATGGGGATCACATGGGATAGTTTCACTTCCCTAGGGCCTACAAATTCCAGACACGCACTAAAGTCCACTGTAACTTGTGTGAAAATAAGTATTCTGTTAATTCCAAAACCATATATGTACTGCTTATGGGTCATCCAGAAATGTCATATTCCTCTGACTCCGCCCAGAGCCTGGCTGGGTGTGACCCTGCCAGGCTGGATTAATGACCTTCCTCCCCAAACTGAAGCATCAGAGGCCTAGCCATTCACGGCAAGCATTCCAAGGGTGAAGGTCTCCTCTCCAAGAGGGAGAGAAGATGGGTGGAGCTGCCGGTCATCCATCAGCAGCTGTCACCTGCTGCCAGGCACCAAGCTGCTCTGGAGAGGAGTAGGCAAGGGGGGGAAGGGGCTTTTCAGAGACCATGTGACATGAGACCCCTGGACGACGCCATTTTGAACTATCCCAGAGCCCTGGGCAGGAAGGAGGTAGCAGGGGCAGAGAGGTGATGTGTCGCTGCCTGATAGGGCAAGCAGAGCCTTCCTGCCAGCTCCTCCAAATTCTTTTAAAAGGTCTTGCACAGGAAGAGGAGCTCTCTCTGGGGTGTGGTCGGCTGAGGAAGACTGGTGCTGGAGCCTGGCGCCATGGGCAGTTGGAAGGAAGAACCCCCTGACTGTCCCAGGTCCCTGAATTGCGCCAGGAAGGGAGTCCAGGACCAGAGAGCCGAAGCCTGGGCCTTTGCCCAAGGAGAAGAGGGGCCCAGGAAGAGAGCCAGGCGAAAGGCTGGCACAGGGAGCCTGTGAATACCGCTCCCTGATGAGTTCACCCTCCTTGAGACCAGGAGGGCAAAAGAAAGTGCTCCCAGTGGCTGGGTCGCACCACCAGGAGCAAGAAGAGGCCAAAATGGAGCAAATCAGCCGCATGGGGGCCGAGATACACCCCCCAGAAGGTAGGCGACCTTTGACCTCTAGCCGGACCGACGACGAAGCGCGTGGGGCTCCGCCGCCGGTCTTGACTGTGCCCCTGGGGTGGGTCAGGTCCCGGGGGCTGCTCCCACAAGAAGTTAAGTCGAGGAGCGCCGTCGCACTATTTGGGGAAACTGCCCAAATGGGGTGCCAGGAGCCCACCCTGGCCCCCGATGAGACCGGAAGGAGGTAAGCGCCGTCACGCTCCCCACGAAGAATTCCCAGGGGCCCGGGACCCCAACTCCGGGCCCTGAAGACCAGAAGCCGAAGCCGGGGAGCACCGTCGCGCTCCCCGTAAAGACCTCCCTGGGGGCCCGGGATCCCCAACTCTGGGCCCCGGTGTGCCCCTGAGAGAGGGGGAGTGCCGCCGCACTCCCCTGCTGCAGGAGGAAGGTGGGGGGAGTGCCGTCACACTCCCCCAAGGTCCGGCCGGACCGGCGGGAGTCATCGAGTCTGCCTGCAGGAGCGGGCAGACCAGAACTGAGGTGCCGGCTCCTGCGGCAGCACGCGAAGGTGCTGGCTGGACGGGGAGCCGCCGGGGGTGGGCTCCCCGAGTGGCTCGCCAGCAGTGTGGGGTTCCCGGGTAGGACCGGGACCCCAAAGAGCGCGGCAGCTGGAGCGGGGGGGGTGGGCTCCCTAAGCTGCTCTAAGAGCACTCACCTGGCACATGAGAGGTCCGGGTGGGACCTGGCCCCCCTACGAGGAGCTGATGCGCCGCAGGGCCGCAATCGCGCGCAGCGCGGCTCTCCCCTGAGCAGCGGGAGAGCCGCTCATCAAGAATTCACCCGATGGGGGAAAGCCCCCCATAATGCCCTACAGGCCCGTACCGGCGTGCAGGGGAAAGCAGCTTTATCTCGGCTTGTGGTGGCCCCAGGAGGAAGGGGTCACTGCGAAATGTGTGCCAAGGTGCAGGGGGAGCTGCAGGAGCAACGCAATCTCCCCCAGCACGAAAATGGAAAGTCCCTCTCTAAGTCTCAGGGGACTCCATAGAAATAACCCCTCAAGGGCTCAACCAGCAGTCATCAGCATCCTGGGGCTGGAACTTTTATTCTACAGCTGGGGGTACATTAGGGACTGCACCAAGGTCTGAAGGGCTGAGCTGGGGATGTCTGGAGAAGGGCATCCCCTGGAGGTGAAGAGGTGAAATTGCTCGAGAAGTGCATTTAGTAATGTTATTTCTATTGAGGGACTAAAAGTCACATGTGTAATGTGAAGTCATAAGCAAAGTGGGGTTATGTTGCTGGACATTCCTGCTAGGGTGTTTGGCTGTATATGCTTAATCCTGTGATTATAACTGTGATGCCTTTTAGGGGCTTTTATTGCAATGCTTTATAATGGTTAACAGCCTTGAAAAGTACAGTCATTTTAAAGTGATGCTGAAACATGTATTCTTGCTGCTGCGTTAGGTGAGGAACAACCCAGACTGTTAGCCCCTAAGATGTGGAGGTGCATACTGTAGGGTCAGTATGAGATGCTCAGTCAGGGTTATGTGTCACCAGGGCAGGTGTGCCCATTTTAAATGCTTGTTGAGATAAAGGGGGTGGGTCGCCACGGGGATGGTGCCAGTGAGCAAGGCTCTCACCCCAGGTTATGGTCAACCAACTGCATTGGGGGCAAGATGATGTGCATACATGGGAGTGGTGGTACTAGACCCCACCCCCCCTGTGGGAGGGGTGGGAGTGTTATGCAATGTCACAGAGGATTCCAACAGCTTATGTATATTTGTATATTGTTGCATAGTATTGAGTAGTGTGTGTGTTTAATAAATGTACTCTTCCTTTTATAAAGCAAAGTACAGACTGGACAATCAATTATTGAGTGTTATTTCTGCGTACTGGTAAATGGCGATTACTAGCCCACACCACCTCCCTTGAGTAAGCCTTAGACTGCTCTGCAACGCTACCCTCTGAGAGTCAAGCGCTACAATGGGGTGTTTGGTTCCCAGTGAAGGACAAATGTAGTCCTGTTATTTGTGCAGGCCTCACAGATACTGCCTCGTTTTCCAACAGGGAACGTATAGTCTTGAAATATTAAACACATTAAAAACTGCCCCATATCTTCTTGCAATAATTTGTTCAACAGTTCCTGTAATGTGTAAATTGTTCTGCAAGACAACTTCATCTCTTTAAAATGTATGCTTGCCCAGTGTCTTGCACTGCATGCAGAATTAACTTTGGAAAAATATGCTCTAACCAGACTTCTAGAGGCACCCACAGATGCTAGCTGTAACCAGTCATAGAAATATGTACAGACAGGTCTTTAAGTGAGATGAAAAAAGTGGGTGCTCTCTATAAAGGAACATGTCAAATACATTTCTGTGATTCCCATAGTGTGCCACCTGAGCGGTATTTTGGTTTCTCTCTGAGATGTAATTTTTTCCAGATAAATGGCACAGCAACTGACATACGCCTAAAGCCTGACAGTATGATTGGCTTTGTCACTGGGTGTTAGCTGTTTAAGATAAATGAGTAACAACAATGATTTCTTATAAATAATTAACATTGGAAATGTTTAAATTCTGAAATAGTGAGTATGTGAATTAAATAGCATTGAGGCCTGTGGAAGGAGTTTTGTGCTTCAATTATGTGTGCTTTATGTTAGATATGTGTCCTCTTTTTCTCTGCATATCTTGTCCATCTGCACATCTTCAACCCCCACTCTTTCCTCTTCAGCATCCTCTTTTCACTCTTCCCTGAATGCTCTTCCTCGCATCTGTCACTTCACCTCCCCCAGCATGCACTGCACTCTCTCAAATTTAAGCACTTTAATTTCTCTCACTTTTGCCTTGCAAATATTTTGAAATCTGTGTACCCCCTTTACACACATATCCACAGAATTTCAGTTGCAAATGGAATACAGAAACATTGTTCTGTGTGCTCTGCAGAGAGGCCAACCCACTGACACGCACTTTGTTTGGCTTTAGCCTTAGCGCCTGAATGCTCAATCAAAGAGCCTCATAAACTCCTGGCATGGCTCAAGCTTCAAAGTATGCACAGAAAAAAATACAGATAAACAACAACATTATGAAATAGCTAACTCTTGGGGAATGCAAGATTAAGTAAAGCATTTAAAATAAGAGAGGAACTAAATCGCTGAAATGCATTCCCTTGAGTTTTTATAACATTCATTGTTTGCAGGTCAAGCCATGTTTTTGGCATCAGTGTTAACGTAGTGTACACAGGGCCAGTTTTAATGTCATACATCAGAGAACTGGCCACTGTAAGCCATGTTCCACAGTAAGCACATATCTCTCGCTTTGGGCCTGACTCGGATATTTGGATCCATTTCACAAGGGAACAAGAGCAAACCCTGCTCTTTATTTGGATCCTTTTCACAAGGGAGCAAATGTTGCAGCTCCACTTGTAAAGGAGAGAGCAATGTGGAGTGAGGGCCTGGGGAGTCACAGTAGGGGAGGATAGTGTGATGAGGGGTCTCGGCACAATATACAGAACACAGCATTAGTTTGCAAACACTTACCATTACCGAGAACAAGGCACCGGATCAGACGTGCCTGTATCCACTCTCACGTATGACGAAAGGGTGGGATCTACGCCTTTGAATGACGGACGTCTGAAATCACGCAGGGATGAGGTCTCCGACGCCCGAAACCGTGACGCTTATTGCGTCACTGGCCTACAGTGTGCATACAACCCTAGACCACAATGGCAATGAAGGGCTTTAAAACAGAAAGCCCTGCGTCGTGCTTCATAGTGAGGTGGGGCAGGCAGCCTGAAACAGACAACCCAGACTTAAATTCATCAATTTATTTAGAGATACGGTCGTATCTCTAAATAAATCGATCTATTTAATTTTTTGTATGTAAATGTGTAGGAATTTTCAGAGAGGCGCAGCCCCACAGCCCTAATGGAGAAAGCGCCCCTGCAAGAAACTTCTGTAGTCTCAATGTCAGATCTCGCTGAATAAGTTTGTAATACTTAGTATTATTCAATTGTTTCAGACATTCCGTGCGGTAAACCTCCGTGTCAAGGATCACAGTTGCCCCACCTTTATCCGCTGGTTTAATAGTAATGGCTGTGTCACGACTCAATTCCTTGAGACATCATTTCTCTTCACGAGTCAAGTTTAAAAAAAAGGTTGTTTAGCTTGATTCTTGTGGGTCTCAAAATCTTTCATAACAGCTTTTTCAAAAGTAGCCACTTCTGGCGGTACTTGTTGGAGGGATGGAAGAAACCTGGATTTATTCCTCAGGCCTGTATTGGTAGTAGTTACAATTCCATCATTGCCCGATGCATCAAAGTAGAAGGCCAGTCTTACTTTGCGGAAGAATTCTGCCAGTTCCTTGTGTATCATGAATTCATCGCCCAATCTTGTTGGAACAAACCCCAAGCCTTTATTTAAGACTCTGGTTTCCAGAGAAGTAAGCACCTTGTTGCTCAAATTTACAACTAAGTCGTCTGGCCGCTTGTGGACGCCATCGGATCTTGATTCATACTCCTGGTGACCCATTGTTCCAGGGCTGGGTCCCATCTCACATGTGATTGTTGCTGGTTCATGGTCAAACGGCCACTGTTACCTCTTCTTTGGCCTCTTCTTCCCGGTCCTGCCCAAAAAAAGGCTGGTATCCCGGGCCACCAAAAGGGCCTGTGTGAAAGGGATGTGGTGGAAATGCCCATGGTTGTGGAGGCCACCATGTTGCCTGGAAATACCTGAGGCATACCTTGTCCTCTCCCTGTCCGCATCCTATTCCTGGATGAACTGTCAGAGTCAGAATCATTGGAGTCACGCCACTCATCTGAGTTGGACGTCCATTCATCTGAATCACGGCGCCAACCCCTGGCTCCTCTCCGATTCTTCTTCTTAGTTTGTTGGGTCTGGCAACCATCTGCCGTATATGGATCTACTTTCTCAAGGGAGAACCTGTCCAAGTCGTTCTTAAATTTGTTAATCTTGTATTTGACCAACTCTTCTTTTGCTTCATTGAGATTTCTGGTTATCTCTTCCAATTTCTTCTTGTAGACTGTGATCTGGATGGAACATTTCAATTGAATCTCCACTATCAGCGTCTCTGCTGTCTCTTTAGCTGTATTAACCATTCTCTAGTACATCTCCATGCTATTTTGGACCAGTTGGTTGTAAAGGCTTTATTGTCTAGGAAAAGTTTAGGGGCATTAAACACAATCAACCCTTGAGGGGCAATATTGCCCCTTAGGTATTCAGTAAGTATTGCTGCATCTAAGATTGTCCTGATATGCTGTCTCTTCAGGTTGCTAAGTTTCGTCCATTTCTCAGTCTGTAAAAGTGTTTTCGAAATATGTGTATCAACATGCTGGGTGTTTGAAGAATAGCCTGGACCATATCCTCATCAAAGGCCAGACCTGTGTTATCAGTCATGTTGGATAAGAGAGTACACACACCCAGTAATCCCAAAATATGTATGTAGAAGGAGCAACAGGTACCAGGGTCAAAATAAATACAAGTAACCCACAGCTGGAAGAGCTGTACTAAGTTGTATCTCACAATAAAGGGTCTTGTTGGAGTATTTAAACACCACCCAACGTACTACTCCACACAATCTATCTCACTAAGGTACGGGGATGGTAACAAGGAAAAGAAACCAGAAAAGAGGAAAAAATAAAGTGGGAAGCACTGCTGTGTTAAGACAATAACCTTCACTCACCCTAGGATGACATGCTTCATCATAGGGTCCCCTCTTCACAGTGGGACCGCAAGGTACCCAGTGTGGGCTAAAACGTACCCGTAAGAGAGGAGCGGGGAGGTTTGTCATCCACACTACAAGTTCTCTCTATTATGTAGGGAACGGAGGGGCGGAGTGCAAACAAAAAACTGGTGTGTGTGAGTTAAAACTATCTCTTGGTGGGTGAGGACAATTTTTATTCTGGTACCCCCAATGGATAGGATTCAAAACAAGCACTGTGAGATAGGGATATGGATATTACCCTAGTCTATAATCTGGTCAACATGTTTCTGCCTACATAGACCGACAGGTTCATGGCATTCCTCAGGACCAAAACTAAAAGTCACTCTGCTTTACAAGTACTGCCACGCTGCAGGACTGCTACTCTGCTGGACTCCTGCTTTTCTGTGCTGGCATGCTGCCCTACTGCCCTCTTGCCTGGGAGTGAGAAGGACTAGACCTGCATATCTCCAACCCAGAATCAAACTGACTCAAAGGGCTTGTCTGCATTCCTCCTGTTTTGAAGACTCTGGGACATCAAAGACTTCCAACCACCCTGCTACAGCAGCTGGACTCTGCCATCTGTGAGTCTTGCCCTGCCAAGTGGTGACTGTCCAGTCCTGGACCCTTGGAAGTGGGTATAAAGTGCTGCTCCTGTAGAACACTGACGCATCGCTTGGCTGTACCCCGCAGCTTTGTCGACGCAACCAGGATTAAGGTACATTTGTGCAGTGGGCCTCACTGGGTCCCTGTATCTAGCCCTCGCTCTATCGCAGTCGGCCAGAACTCTTGACTTTGTCTCACTCCAGTGCAAACCGTTAACCCACATAAGCGTTTATTGCTTCTAAGCTCTATTTTGCAGTTTATTCTTTAAAAATTCATATCTCAAGTTCTACTTATTGGATTTTTGTTGTTTTTGTCTTGTTGTGTTCATTTAAATAAGCTCTTTGTTTCTAACCTGGTATGGTACCTTTTTGTGTGATGTTTTCATTGTTTTAAGTGTTGCACAAATACTTTACACGTTGACTTTTAAGTTAAGTCTGACTACTCAGTGCCAAGCTACCAGAGGGTGAGCACAGGTCAATTTAGGGTGTGTATCTGACTTACCATGACTAGGATAGCGGGTCCTGCTTGGACGGGGGACATAACGCCCACCAATGAGAAACCCAATTTTTAACAGAGGTTATCAGTATATCGTCGATATATTAAATTAGGGTCTAACTACATGGTAACTGCAAAGACTCTAAATTATTTTTAAGAATTTGATTACGGTAGGAAGGACTCTCTGTATACCCTGGTGGCACGCGACACCACACAAGAGTTTTTATCTTGGAACCGAAATGTGAAGAGATACTGGTTCTCTCTGTGCAAGAGAAAAAGGGGCACATACATCAAACTTCATTTTTAAGATTACCGAATAGCGATTTTTAAGAATTTGCTATTTGGTAATCGCAAAATGCAATGCATCAATAAAGGGTGCAAATAGCGATTCTCTAATTGCGATTCCTTAAGAATCACAATCTCAATTAGGGAATCGCTATTTGCTATTGAAACTCCAATCATTCCTATGGGCCTCAAGGCCCATAGGTCGGAATGGTCATGCATTGCCTAAATTGCGATTACCTAATTGGTAATCGCAAATTAGGTAATGCAGAGGCAAGGGTGCCTGGGGGCCTAAGGACCCCCTGAGGTGCCCCCTAACAAAAAAATGTGCACATTTAAGACACACATATGCCCTAGGGGCATGTGTGTGCCACATGGCACTTTGAAAAATGCAGTTTTGTGCATTTTTCAAAGTATGCACCTGGTAACATCAACTTCAAATTGATGTTAGTTAGCGTTTCCTAAATGCACAGTTCGCATTTAGGAAAGGCTTCTTGCATGTGCATTAGGGAATCGCAAATTGCTGATGGCTTTGCAACACTAGAAAAGCACAAACTCAGAATTTAAAACATAATACCATGGTTGGGGGTTCTCTTTAATAATCAGAATTGATTGCTATCCTAATGAACCCATTTTCCAACATTAAGATAATGAAAGAGTGGGGAAAAATCATAACGTTCTAATCTATACCATGCAGTTTTCATGCAGCTCTTTGATGATGGTTAATAGCTCACTGTTCAATATTAGGATTTTAACTTATAAACTGCAAATACCAAAAGAATCTCTCAGACAAAAGCAGTAACTCACTGACCTATTTACATTATATGCATTTTGTGATCTGTGTGGTACACGTTCTTTGCAGCAGGCATATTACCCCACTGTGGCTACCTTACCATGAGTCAAAACTTCCACTAGACAAACCTCCAGTCTCTCTCAATAAAGAACATTAATCACCGAAGTTATCTCCACATTTTTATTGCTGCCTGAAAATTGCTGGAGATCAGGAATGCAGCAGCAGGTACTTTTCAAATCATAATGCACTTGCAAACAAGACTCCCCCACCCTAAGTCAGCACCCTTTGTTTGCTTGGTGCATGAAGATGCAAGATTCATATACATGTTTTTTTAACATTTGGTCTGATTACTATGTGAATGTAAATAACAATAAAGAATACATGCAAACTGTGACTACATGCCTGCTTTTCTCAATATTTCACTTAAAAAGTATGCGATTGGTGGCGGTGGCGGTGATTTGTATAGGGTCACTGGAAAGTCCACAAGGTTGTCCCTGTCCCCCCCAGAATTTTAGTGTCTCCTACGCCCCTGGCAGGCATACTGGACATGTCACAGTCACATTATGGGCAGCGTAAAACAAAACATAGGCCCGGCAGCCCCCGTGCTCCAATCCCCAGGGGCCCCCTCAGCCATTCTGCGCGCAGTAGCTGTAGCGCACACAGCACTACACTGTCTCGCCGGCGTTGCACCAGTTCAGTAGTTGCCTCATAAATTAAATGGTGCTTGCGTGTAGTGGGTGCAGGTGTCCTGAGCTCCCAGCAGCAAGGGGGTTGAAGGCAACTGCCTCGAGGCCAGCCAGAGATCTCTACTCCTGAAAGAGGTCAGTGTAAATATGGCAAATCCGGTTTAAAGTGAGGGTGTGCTCTGCACGCTGGTGCATGAAGTTAGAGCTAGCATGATTTTTGTGCAGAGGTGTTTGGTCTGATTACTAAAAAGAACATGGGGAATATTCTGAAAGTGGTCTCTTCCCATGAGTATCATGTGTTTCGTGAAACCACGACTGCCAAATGTAAGCCTGCACTGTGCTCAGTGTCATGAGTTTCACTTTAAAACGAAAGTCTTACTTGCAGTTTCTTCATTAATCGTTCTAAAGCATACATTCCCGTGCATAACTATGTCAGAGGGAGTTTAAGTTTGCTCTGAAAGTTTAAGAATAGAATCCAGTAAGTTAAACCATGCTGCACTGTTTTTGCGAAGGGTGGCCCAGCATGGTAATAATGGAAATAGAGACATATATTTTTATGTTTGTCAGTCATAAAATTGCTCCGTCTAATGTATTTCCATTATATTTTTTATGGTGTTTCCAGTGCAAAGAGAACATTTACAGTACTTTGGATTTGCCTTTTTCCATTGCCCTTCAGATATTTTGTAAAATGAAGTAAATACTTTTTTCCTTGAGCAAAGTTTTGAATCTCATGAAATGCATACAGATGCATGACCCCAAATGCACTGCATCCATAGTTCATAATGGATACTTCTAGTAATCTTAACCCTCGTCAGAATAATTTGTAATTGTCTTATTAGTCTAATAACTAGTCAGATAACGCAGATGAGTTAAGCACCTGCTGCTGAAATCTGCTTGCACCCTGAATCTCTCAGGCCACTACTTTTCGTTAAGAACCAGAAGGAACTACTATATCAACAGCAAGAAGCTAAATAGATTCAAACCCCAACATTCATATAATGACAAGTCACTACGATTCACCCTGTGTAACAGCCAACCTCACTCTTGGAAAACATGTTCTCTACTGTCTCTCCTGAAGACAGGAAAATCATTCTTCCTAGGAAACAACTTCAGAACTGTTGTCCTAGCTCTCATATTCTTGCATCTGGATGGTGACAATATGCTGCTCCTTGCAGAACACAAAAAACACTTGCCACAATGGCACATTAATCTTCACTTTCAATAACACATGGGTACAGGGACCATGGGGCCATAATTTAATAATTGCTAGCCCGGTCTTCTGCTGCCCGCCTGTGCCTGCCAGGGCCACCTAAGCTGCAGGCCTCAGCCGTCAGGTGAGTTAGAGTCTCGGACAGAGACAGATTGGCTGGCCCAAGCCAGAGTAGCAAGGGGGCAAGCAAGCGGTATCAGGTGCTACCCTAAAATGATTCTAATGCTGGTCGCATACCCTGGCTTGAACATATGAAGCTGCAGAAGGCTTCCATATGCCATTTCCTGGAGAAGAGTGGCCCGCAGGGTGGCTTTCGGTTGGGAGTGCCCTGTCACTGCGTGTTCATGTTCATTTAAATGGCCCGACTGATTCAGTAGCCCTGTTCAATATCGGGAGGCCTGCCAGCACGTCATCACTGTAAGGATGTGTAATGAGCAGACTGGGAGAGCGCCTCCTGGCCGAGCCCAGGAGCATCTGAAGGTATCAGGAGAAGAGTAGGATACTTGGACATGGGCATCCATGCTCCCAGCTCAATGCTGGAGGGCCGGGGTGCACAGCTGCATGAATGATAGCATAAGAGAGTCAAGAAATGTGGTCCCAACACATTGCCACTAGAGGAAGTGATGGGGCAGGTGCTGCAAACCCCCAGAGACGACGAGACGAATAGTATTAGTCCCATGCCCTCACTGACTATTTTGTGTAGTGTTGACTTGAGTACTAGTTGGAATGTTCTCTACTTCACTGCGGTGGGGGCTGCTTTTATTTAGGGCCCCCGGCCTGCTTGCGTTGCGAGACTCAGGCCACTCAGCAACAGCCATATTTATTAAAACTTGTCCTTACCACACGATATTGGATATGCATTTTGCGAGCCTGCCTTCATGCAGCCCTGTGAGCGAGGGCATTCAATTGATCGATTAATTCTTTAATGGAGAGTCCGGTGACTCCGGTCGCTGCAAGGGAGAGAGAGAGGTTGGGGCGCAGTTCCTATTGGTGTTGTGATGGCACCGCTTGTTTTTTTGGGGTTACTGGCTGCTTGTTCGATCGGAGGGCCCCCGCCTCAGTATATGTCTTTGTGCATTTATGTGTGTGTGGGGGGGGGAAGGGGGAGTGGTGCTTGGTCACACAGGCCTGTTATATGGGAATGGAGTGTATTGGAAAAAAAAACATGTTTGCACATATTGTAAAAGCAAACTTGCAACTAGCTACTATTTGTTAGAAATCATGTGCCGCTTGAACAGATTTGGATGCTTCTTACTAAAATGTACATGCCTTTGGTTTTCCAAGTGCGAACCAATGCGAGGGGCTGCAAGACATCTTTTCAAATTATTTTTGTGTGTGGGCTTTGGAGCCCCTCTGCCTGCAGGACCGTCTCTGGCCACCTTGCTACTTGCATTTACATGCCCACCATTTTGTGATGGGCTGCTATCTTCCCTCACACTTCCTTTCACGCATAGTAAATTATCAGCTCCTGTTCCATGCCAGGGCCCAGGCCTGATTCTAAGTGCTCTGCCACGTATCATGTTTATCGACCCATATCCATGGGCTCGCCTCTTGCCAGGGCCTTCTTTACTTTCCCCAGGTCACAATTGCTGTCTCTTAAGCTGCCATTACTGGATGGGAGATTGTTGCATCCATTAAAGGCAGATGCCACCCAGAGACGTTTTAAGGCATGGGCAAAGTGAGCTATGGCTCAGGGCCTGAGACTTTCAGGGGCCCCCTGATAAAACCAGTGGTGGGCCGGGCCGTCGGGGGTGGGGGGATGGGGCCCCTCCATGTGTTTTGCAGGGGGGCCCCTTCAAGTATTGTTACGCCACTGACTTTTGGCAGTCATGGAAATGAAACGTTGTAATATAAAGTGAAATCGTTCCATGCCACAACCACGTCATAGCTGGTGTGTAAGCTACTGACAATGGTATTTTCTCTAATTGCTCAATTTTTGATAAAGTGTATGTGGACTATTTCTTTGCCATTGTTCTCTATATAAGAGTTAAATTGCATATCTCAAAGATTTCTGAAATATTACAAAACTGCAGAGAAGCACCCCCGCCCCCCCGTTTGCAGTACCCATTTTAATTGAATTATAAGTTTTAATTGAGCCAGGCCATGTTGCAGCATGCTTGAGACATCTTGTATCAGGTCCAGTACAGAGGACACTATTTTATCAATGAATACACACGTCTTGACAATGTATTCATGCCATTGTCTGTTACTTGCCAAGTCTTTTCTAAATTTTCCTTGTTTAATGTGTCTAATTCTTTCAGCTGCTTCTTGCTGTTAAAATTTCTACAACTCGATATAAAAGGCATATGTCGTGCCTTTTGCTTAAGCAGCACACGGTCCTAAAATAAAGTAAGGAATTTCTATGCTCTCTTGTATCTGTGACAAATGTTGTTTTACAGTCTGCAGACTGCAGTGTTGTAACCAATGTCGACATAATTTGCCTACACTGAAAGTGTTAACTATAACGGGTATATCACTGCTAGCATAGCGTGGATCATGACAGTAAGCAGTGAAACCAGAAGTGTTGAGAAGGAAATGTTTCATGCATACATTTGTGTCTGGAGGGCATAAAGCCCAACCTCTATGATGGAACATGGATGAAGCAAATGTACCATTTTTAATCATGTAATTTATTGTGTCTTCAGAAATGTTTCTATTTCGTTGCCAGTCTGTGAATTGTGCCACTTTAGGAATGAAAGGATTTCTAATATCTATCATACTAACAAACCCTATACAGGTAGTTTGCTGAACAGTTTTGTTTAGAAAAGAGTATCATGCATGCTCTTAAAAGGGCTTCTTTACCTTGTATTTGCCAAACTGTGGTACCCCATACACTCTTTAAGCCTACGTTTTCTTTCCAATACTCATAACCTTGCATGTTCAATTTTCTATTAAATTCATCAGAATAAATCAGTTAAGTGGCTGTCATTATATGCTTTCTCGCTGCCTTGGGGTTCTGTTTATAATAGAAAGCATAGGGATCAGATCCGTGTTCACTATTAAAATAGGGACATTTCTTAATGTAATTTGCGGTGCTGCCTACTGGAGGTGTTATGCAGTGTTCCCACTGTTTGTAATTGTATATATCATGGGGAGAGCTATTTCTGTGAAGGTAATGGAGTGCATAGTGATGATAACAATATATTTCCTTGTAATTATATGCATTCAAATAAGGATCTTCATTTTCGAAGGTAGTATATGCTTCTAAATCGGACATCATAAGTTTTACCATTTCTATATCCCATTCATCTGAAATGGAACCAGGAGTCATAATATCATCCTTTGAAATGTTTATAACATACAGTATACCAAACCATACCATCCGTTATAGGGTAAGCCATAATGTTAACAGCATACAAGTCCAATTCAAATTCCAAGTATCTTTATTCGGTCAAATTAATATAGACCACAAAAGTAAAATTCAATTGTTAGAAATTGGGTTTCTGGTTGGCAGAGATATGCACCCTGTGCAAGAAGGAACCACAATCCTAGTCGGGGTAAGTCAGATACACACCCTAAATTAATCTGTGCTCACCCTCTGGTAGTTTGGCACAGAACAGTCAGGCTTAACTTAAGAGGCAATGTGTAAAGTATTTGTGCAACATGTAAAACAGTGAAAACACACCACAAAACAAATCCACACCAGGTAAGAAAAAAAGAGCTTAATTTAATGAAGAAAACGAGACCACAACTATAAAAATCCAATAAGTAGAACATGGGATATTGTTAGAACTGGGGGTCTCTAGTTGGCAATGGTTTGCACCTTTGTCCAAATAGGGACCCTTGCTTCTAGTCAAGGTAAGGGGGATACACTCCTAAAATAACCCCTGCTCACCCCCTGGTAGCTTGGCACGAGCAGACAGGCTTATCTCAGAGGCAGTGTGTAAAGCATTTGTGAACACATACAGTAATACAGTGAAAACACTGCAGATGGACACCACACAGGTTGTATGTAAAAATAAGTAATCTTTATATAGACTTAACACAAGACCCAATATCAAAAATCCACAATACTGTAATCTAAAATAGATTTAAAATGATAGAGACAGTTCACGTTATCTTCAAAAATAGGATAGTCAATCAAATAAAGCTTGTAGCAACCAATAACTCCACTTGGAGTTATCACGACGTCGTGACCGGTGGAAATCCCAAAGTACGGCGCCGACCGCGAGGTGCGCGGCGTCGGGCCCGGAGTCAAGCAGACCCATAAAGAACAGTACCTGGAATTCGATGAAAACAAAGACGGTGCACGGAGTCGGGGAGGTGATGCTTCATTGGCGGCGGCGGTTCCTTACGACCCCAGGGGAGGTGATGTCTCGGTTCCTTACTGCAGCGCAGGGGAGGTGAGGCGTCGGTTCCTTACTGTGTCGGGGAGGTGACGACACGGATGGCGGCGAGGCGTCGGTTCCTTACGATGGTGCAGTGTCGATGGATTCGGGGGTCACCCACGTCGAGGATCGGCTCCGCGGTGATGAAGCCCGGGCGTCGGTGAAGTCCGGGCTGCGGTGCGAGTCGTGACGGTGCGTCGTGAGCGTCACGAGCGGTGTCCTCTGCTCCGGTACAGGCAGCGGCTTGGTGACGGCTTCGGAGTCGATGTCGCACGGCGTCAGCAGGCGTCGGGCCTACGGTGCAAGTCGGGGCGGTGCGTCGAGCTCTTCACGAGCGGTGCCCACGGCTTTGGTGCAGGTTACGCCGTCGCTCGCCGGCGTCGGTGTTGCAATTTCCTTCTGTTAGCAGCTAAAACAGCAGTTCTTGATGCAGGCAAACAGAAGGGGTGAAGTCGTTGTGTCCCTGTGACTTCAGGCAGGAGGCAAGCTCAGTTCAAGCCCTTGGAGATTCTCTTCTTCAAGATGATAAAGCACAGCAAAGTCTTTTCTCCTGTCCTTGGCAGAAAGCAACCACTGCAGGCCAACCCCAATCAGCAAAACAGCACAGGGGCAGTACTCCTCCTTCAGCTTCTCCGGTTCTTCTCCTTGGCAACAGGTTTCTTGATTTCCCAGAAGTGATCTAATTTCATGGGGTCTGGGCCCCAGTATTTATGGTCAAAAATCCTTTGTCCTCTGAAGGCAGAGGGTCCTGTACCTGGTCCAAACCAGTTCTGGGTGCATTCTGTCAGGAGACACCTTCCCCCTTTGTGAGTGAGGGACAGAGTCATCAGCCGCCCGGCAGGAGGTGGAGCCAGCATTGTGGAAGGCAGGCAGAGCCCTATTCAGACCCAGGTGCAACTCCTCCCACCACTCTATATGCAGGAAGGTCTATTCAGCTCTGTGCTGACTCACCCTGTCTCCTGGAATCCCCCAGCCCCTGTCACTCACAAAGCCAGACACACAATACACAACCTAGCAGAGGCAGGCTTGGACAGTTAGGCAAGAAAATACCTACTTTCTAAAAGTGGTATTTTCAAACACAGAATGTTAAAACCAACTTCACTGAAAGATGTATTTTATCATTCTGAGTTCAGGCATACTAAATTCGTTTCTCTACCATGTTCCCTGGGTCAGTTAGGATTATAAGATGTTATAATCAAACTGCCCATTCTGGCCTATGGGGAACAGGTAGCCTTGCAATAGTGAAAAACGAAAATGGCTGTAATTCACTATTAGGACATGCCACACACACACAGGGCATGTCCTACCTTATACTTACAATGCACCCTGCCCTTGGGCCTACCTTAGGGGTGTCTGATATGAAGATAAGGGAAGGTTTAGGGACTGGCAAGTGGGTGCACTTGCCAAGTCGACATGGCAGTCACAGACTGCCCACAGGCTCTGCAATGGCAGGCCTGAGTCACACGTTACAGGCTGCTTCTGTGGGTGGCACAATCGGTGCTGCAAGCCCACCAGCAGCATTTGATTTACAGGCCCTGGGCACACGTGGTGCACTGTACTAGGGTCTGACAAGTAATTCAAACAAGCCAATCATGGAATCACTAATCCATACATCAATTTATCATAGAGAGCATATGCACTTTAGCACTGATCAGCAGTGAGAAAGTGCCCAGAGTCATAAATCCACCAACACCATGTCAGAAAAAAGGTTAGGAGGAAGGCACAAAGTTCAGGGATGACCCTGCAAAAAAGGGCCAAGTCCAACAGATATGAATTAGTTGAAAATAGAGCATAAAAGCGTAAAGCAGCAACTGTGGTTATTTGGTCGCGCCAGACCGGGACAAAGCCACAAGTTCAGGCTGACCGTGATGGAGTGTGGGCTGGCCTCAGGGACCCACCTGTATCCGCTAAAAACAGTACCTTCAATCCTGGCTCGTAGTCTGTGTGACGTTGCTTTGCAAGGCTTTGCGTCATCCGACATTGGTTCCGAGAAGGACCACAGAAGACAGAGCACCTTAGGCCCACTTCCAAGGGTCCAGGACTGAGGTGGTACCACTTGGCAGGTTAGACTCACGATGTCAGAGTCCAGGTACTGTAGTAGGTAAGTTGGAGTTCTTCGGTGTCCCTGAGACTTCAGAAAACAGCAGGCAAGCCAGCAAGCTCTTGGAGTCACTTTAGTTCTGGGATGGAGAGCTGCAGGTCCAGTCCTTCTCACTACCAGGCAAGGAGGGCAGCAGGTCAGCACAGCAGAGCAGGATTACAGACGAATGACAGTTCTTTCAGCAGCAAAGCAGTGCTTCTTCCTGGCAGAGTATCCACAAGTCCATAAGTCTACTGAAGTGGTGTTGGTTGAGGTCCAGTATGTATACTTTGGTGGCCTGGTTCTGGAAGGTGGGAGAAGCTTCTAGACAGTGGCTTTGAAGTGCAGAGAATCCCCTTCATCCAGTGCCCTGGCTCCAAGCTGGCTGGAGTTACAGTACAGGGTTGTTAGGCCTATTGTGTGGAGACCGGGCAAAGCCTATTCAGGCGCAAGTGAGGCTGTGCCTAGCTCCGCCCTCCCCATCAAGCCAGTTAATGGCCCATTATGGACCATCAAGTCACAACTGATCACCCATTGTGGCTGGCTGTCTAGAGGGAATGCACAATGCCCAGCTGTCACCCACCCCACACATGTATTCAGAGACAGGCAGAAGGCACAGAATGGTTAAAGTGAGAAAATGGCATCATTCTAAAAGTGGCATTTTCAGACTTGCAACTTAAAACCCAACTCTACCATAAATTGTGATTTTAAATTGTGGGAGAGATAAGCCTTGCTGTAATGAAAAATGAATTTAAGAGTGTTTCACTACCTGGACATTTAAAACTTGAAAGTACATGTCCAACTTTTTAAACACACTGCATCCTGCCCTTGGGGCTGCCTAGGGCCTACCTTAGGGATGACCTATATGTAATAAAAAGGAAGGTTTGGGCCTGGCAAGAGGGTTAATTTGCCAGGTCCACATGGCAGTTTAAAACTGCACACACAAGCTCTGCAGTGGCAGGCCAGAGACATGTTTAAAGGGCTATGGAAGTAGGTGGCACAATCAGTGCTGCAGGCCCACTAGTCTCATTTAATTTGCAGGCACTGGGCACATGTAGTGCACTTTATGAGGGACTTATAAGTAAATAAATATGCCAATTGTGGATAAAACAATGTCACCATGTTTAAAGCGGAGAGTGCATGCACTTTAGCGCTGATTAGCAGTAGTAAAGTGCCTAGAGTCCTAAAGCCAACAAAAACAAATTCAGCAAAAAAGGGGAGGAGGAAGGCAAAATGTTTGAAGATGATCCTGCAGAGAGGGCCAGGCCCAGTAACCGTTATATTCACCAACCTAGTAAAAACCACACACATTCATATTAACATCCTTTTAAAAAGAAAGTCAGAATTAAAGATAATACACCAATCACAAAAGTCTCAACTCTAATGACATTAATTTGTAGACCTGCCTATAAATGTCTGCGGCACTAGAGCAAGCTACAGTGTAAGAAATCATAGGTGTCATGTTGCATCTTGCGATAATTACAGTTAGTACATAAAAACATATTTCATCTTTAGGGTAGAATTACTTAATGCTACACATCACAACAGTAATCTAAGAAATGTCTAAATGAAAGAAAAGGCACACAACCATATAGGAAACTACCCATGTGTTTTCCTTTCCTTGAGCACCAGCTTCAGGAGAGTATACACAGTAATCTCAGTTTCATCTGAAGACAGGGACTGTAAAAAGTGCAGTTTTTCTGTGCAGTGACGCAGAGAGTACTCAATCATTAAAGGCTTTAGAACAGAAGTCCTATAATAAGAATACAAAGTGCAAAAGAACATCACATGTAAAGTGCTCTGTGTGGATTTCTGATCACATGGGTAGGGCAGAAGATCTTGCGACCAATCATTACACGGGTGAAGGTAACTAGCCTATGAAAAAGGCTGAGTTGGAACCTGAATAAAATAAAATGTGGTTAGTGCAATGCAGCATGCAGCACAAATGGTTCAATGTTCTTAAGTGGCTTAAACTGCATATATAAAACAACAAGGAGAGTTCAGATACCCTTGCCCATCTCTCCTCCTCCCATTGGGTATAGCACATGACCCTCTGCGTTTTAGTTTGTCCACCGTAGACACAGTTCTTAAAGAGTCTTCAAAGAAGTCCTTCCTGTTCAGTGCCACGGCCATGTCCCTGATGCTCCTCAACCAGGGAGTCTCTAAGCCCCAAGACAAGGACAAACAATCCTCAATTAACATTTTTTTTAGGGAGAGGGCCTAATTGACCCAGACCCTTTGTCACCGCATTATTGGTCGGGTCTTTAAGATATCTTCAAGATGTTGGAGCCCTGCCTCCCTATGACTGATAAAGTAGTGGTTGATGATGGGAGAGCTAATTACTTTCTGTGACCTGTAGGGGCAGTAATTTCTGTGTGCCCCAAACCCCCGCCCTGTATGCTGTGCCAACACATTTTGCGCAGAAAATAGCCAGCTTTTTGGGGAAATGATCTTTTGCCTAATTTAGCAGCAATGGAGAAAACAGCATTGGTGCTCCTTGCCAGTCGATTATTCCTGATCTTTAATTTTGGAAGCCAGGAGCCTCTGTGATTAAAGGTTACCCCTAAATAACTGAAGTTATCCACATGTTCCATCGGGATAGGGTGAAGTCTGAAAGTTGGACTCAAGACCCTCCTATACCCACAGGACATTACAATGGACTTGTTAGTATTAATCCTCATATCCAGTCCTTCCACGTGGGAGGTAGAGGCATCCAAGAGCCTTTGCAGTGCAACAGGCGTGCGGCCCATGACAGCATTATCAGTGTATGATAAAGCTGGTATTGGACGCTTTCCGATCTATCATGTCCCTGCACTTTGATACCAACTCCCTTTCTGGATGGTTTATATAGAGGGTGAATAGGAAAGGCATGAGGACGCACCCTTGCCTCTCACCCCTGTGAATCATGAGCGTATCGGAGCACTTTTCCCCCAGCCCAAACCTTACTATAGCTTTTGAGTCACAATAAATTTCTCTGCTGGTGTTCATGATGGATCTGTCGATGCCCAGGTCTTCCATTATACCCCATAGGTTTGTGTGCGATACACAATCAATGGCACTCGGTAGATCCATGAACCCCAAGTGCAGAACGCCACGCTTGGCGATTGTATATTTCCCCAAGAAAAGGCAAAGGTTAATGCATTGTTCTTCCGGTCCCATCCCTCTCCTGAACCCATAGGGGATATCAACGAAGGTACTGTTCTCCTCCGCCCATTCCTCCAGATGGGAGGCTAAAATGTGACTCAGAATCTTCACAGTAGAGTCCAAGAGAGAAATTGGGTGACTGCAACTAAGGTCCTCTCGGTTCCCTTTCTTAAAAATGTGTACAATTATTGAATTGGATCATAATGGAATCTTGGTGGAAGAGCTATCTGTTCTAAGAACATTAGCTATCAAGGGGGCCCACAGATCTAAGTTGCTCTTAAAAAGGTCCAAAAAAAACCCGGCCAGGCGATTTTTCCACTAGGGCTAGATCAAATAGGCACTATCGCATCATCCAGTAAGGGACAAAACTTGGGGAGGAACAATCCTTTGCTATGGTGTGGGAATCATTATCAATATCTGTTACTTCGCTGTTAGAGTAAATTTCCTCAAAAAAAGTAGCCCACTCATGGCCAGATATAGCAGATTCAATCATCGGTTCTTCGTCGCTTTTGAGGAACACTTGATTTATAATAGTCCAAAAAGCCTTCTGGTCATTTTTAGAGCATGATTCCTGGAGATCCTCCCAGGCTTTTACCCGAAAGGCTTTTTTCCTTTCAGCAATTGCCCTTTTTAACTCCTGTCTGCAGCGAGCAACTATGGGGACTGACCTAGTTCTTAAGAAAGTCCATTAACTCTTTGTGGGATCTGGAGCAAGCTGGATTTAACCATCTCCTTCTTTTCTCAGATCTCTCATCTACTTCCCTATATAGGGCCCTTGATACTTCCTCTGAGAGAGTGATAAATGCTTTCTTTATATTGGCCTACTCAACGTCATCATCTAGACAGACATCAAACAAATTACGATTACCCTTGACCATTTGAGATGTAAACATCTCAGCATTCACAAACGTCCACTTAATGCGGGCACCCTTTTTCTTATGGGCGGAGATACAGTTGACTCTTCTGGTGGATCAAAGTGCCTCCTGTCAATTAGAGATGTCTAAAACTAGGCTTTGGGAAAGATGGTCACTTACAGCACTATGTTGTTGCACGGCCTGCACCAAGTGTGTAAAAACTGTACATACAACATAAAATTTAGGATGGTGCAAGTCTGATTCCCTGCACCCCTTCATGAGGTGTTAGCCTATAGTCCTGCTATCTCACAGTGCACGATCCGAACCCCTAACCTTACAGGTTAACAAATGTGTTTGCAACTTCAGCACAATGCAACACTGATCCCCCAAGGAAATCATGGTAACAGATCTAGAACTTTTTAGTTTGGACTCTCATGCATACCCAAAGGAAACACGCAAGAAATACACAACCTGTGGTTTCAATATTTATTGAAGCAGTGATATTCTTGAGTAAAATACGTGTGCTGCAATTAGTAATAGAATGAAACATATCACCATAATTAGCAATACAAGAATGGTGGGGAGAATGAATAGCTCCATCATCGTGCTAAAGAAATGAACATATGCTGGCATATTTGTAATGCAATGCAGTGTGCTCTTACTTAACGCTCCCTAACCTAATTCTGCCAAAGCTCCCTGCTGGGTGACCTAACTCCCCATTACCTGTCGGCAAGTATCAGGCTCTCCGTCTGGGTGTAGAGCTGGACATCCCTAGTGGAGAGGACCGGAATCAGCTGAGCTGGAATTCCGACATACCACAACCTCGAAGTGTCAGCAGAGTGCTCCTCTGGATTTAACAAGGAAGTGAATTAATATATATATAATATACAGTGCCCTTGTTGGCAGGTCAAGGTCTTTGTCAGGCCGGAATTGTTTAGGTTAGTTAGATAGCGTCGTCGTCTACTGGGCAATAATAAGCTGTGACATTTGTGCAATGAACTCTATACATCGTACTGAATGTTCAAGGTGTCATGATAGTGTGCCTACTAAGTTGAAGTGTAAGCAAATGAGGCTTCTGGGAATCTAATCTTGCACTGACCCCTACACAAATGGTATGTCAAAAGTTACCATGTTGCAGAAAGAAGGCAATCTAAGAAACGTGAGCAAAAAGATGGTGTTGTTTCTAGTCTGTCCATGTGACACCCACTCCGTTTACTGAAGGATAAAAAAGTTACCACTACGAACGCAAATAATGTTAAAAACATATGTGCTGTAAAATATACAAATCCCTAAAAGCTAAAACAATCACTGCTTCTTTAACACCGTAAACATAATGAGAGCCACATACATTTTTAGGTCGAGCATTCGAGACCTCGTATATATACTTTAGTATATACTTTTATGAGTATGTACTTTGTGGGCTCTGGAGATCAGTCCTAGGACTTGTCTGCTTCCGCTTAGGTACTTTTTTTTCTGTTCAACTGCCTCCATTTAACTGTCTTGATAGAAAACGACCAGCAGAGGTCAGTAAAATACCAGAATTGCTTTCTGCTGAGGGACTTTCTTTGTTTAATTTTTCTTGCAACTGCCTCTATTTAACTTTCTTGATAGAAAACGACCTGCAGAGGTCAGTAAAATAACAGAATCACTTTAGCATTCTCTAGATTCCAGTCCATAGAAATTGTCTTCCACGAGCACCCGTAGACAATAATATTTTTTTCAAATCTTGTATTTTCAGTGATATGACCACCGAAGGCCCTGCTTTTATATTAAAAACAGAGCTTTGGACTATACCATTTACCGCTGAAAGGCAATATTTCTCTCCATGTGTTCCCATACCTGGCATGTCACGCAGTTTAGTGCTTACTTTCCCTCCATTTTAAAGAACAGTAGATGTTTCAGCACCCAGGCTAATGTGCTGCATAGCTAAATACATATAAGGTCCCAAAGGCGAGACCGATTGCATTGCAAATGCTTGTTTTAAAAGCAATTCAGCAAAAGCATATAAAGGCAAATAAAAAAAAAAAAACATTTTTAGTATAAAAACAAAGGTGAATTGAAAATTTCCCCATGACTCGAAACGGCCAGATTGTTTAAATGTTCCCGAGAAGTAGACGAAGCACTGCTGTTCCCGGCTACTGCAGACGATGTTCCCACAGGTATCTGTTGAATCAGATCTATTGAGCATATATGTTCCCATCCAGCCCCCTCAGCAGCCACTGAAGGAGGAGTAGCCAATGTTGAATTCGCAGAAACTGAGCCATGGTCCAGTCCACCAGGAGCAGATGCATCCCAGGAGGGCTCGTAAAATGCATTTACGAGCAACAGTAAGCTCCATGGACAATAGTACAGATGGGCTGTTAATGGATCAATCCACAGGGCAATGTCTGGTGACTGAACCGATCACGTCCCCAATCATGTCACAGAAGACAGCGGAATATGGGCTGCACGCAGTGTAGCCACACAGGCCGGAAGGACAAGAACCAATGCTCATTCAGTTTCTGGAGTATGGGTGCGCCAAAATGCTTTCACGGCACAGAAGCACATGTGTAAGTGCCAGTTCCATTTGGACTCTTGATGGGACATACATTGCGGAGCGGGAAAAATAAAAGGACAGTACCGACAATCGAGCGCCTGACCAGTGGAAGACCTCCAATAATGCTTCCAAGCACGGAGTTGATTGAATAATGGAATAACTCCAAAGACTGTCTGTGTCTGGAAGGCACTAACCAAACCAGAGCCAAGGTTCTTAAAAAAGTGCGCTGCACCTGCTGTATTAAACATGTTCAAAATGCGGTGAACCTGCTCCCAAATATGGTGTGGGAAGTTTAGTATGAAGTAGCGACTGTATCTCAGAAGATGACTTTGAAACTTGAAGATCAAAGGTCTCCCTTGCAGATGTTAAGGCCACATCTTTCTGGAAAAAAGCGTTTTTCAGTCTGCTTAAGGCTTTTAAGCACACATTCGAAAGCTTAATTGAAGGCCACAGCGTTGCCTCCCTATCTGTATGGGCAGGTGGAAACAATACTTGCGTACAACCCACGACCCTAGAAACCGACACCACATAGGCAATTCCAGGTCTCATTCCGCAGCAACTCTGATCATTCAACATCAACTAGCTCCCAGTTGGAGAGCAACCTGAAAGTTGGAGGAATCACAGCAGCTGGAGAACCCTTCAGATAGCAGGACAAGTTAGCAATGGACGCATTACATGCACCGTACAGCGACACTTCCCTACACACTAAGAAATGCTCTAAAGTACTCTTGCAGTCGGAGCTGCTAAGAAAAACTTCAGTTCCTCCATTCCTACAGCGGTATCGAATAGGTCAAATCCATGACTCATGTGCATACCCTTCCACTAGCGCTTAATACCTGCCTACTTAATGGTGTTGTAAACACTAATCAAAGTGGAATGTCGATATTGGTATAGAATTAAAGCTGTGGATTATCTAATCCACTGAACGTGTTTCAGCAACAGTGAATGGGATTTTCTCTAGCTTGTGTAACATTGTGTATGTCACATCCTTCCTTGCCATTATTGTTTGCTGTTTTGTAAGATTGTATGGCAACAACAGATTTGTGGCATGAAGGTATCGCCATCATTTGCGACCGGTGCGAAGTGTATGCAGTGTTCAGCTCAGTAACATGATCGCCCTAAGCTGTGATCGCCCATGTTGTAGAGTAGACTTATCTTCCTGTATGATGTCTGTCGCCGATAAGACAATGTTACTCGGAGAGTATATTCTAGTAGATAGGGTGGTCATACCATTATCAACTACCGCCAAAGCCCTTTCTAAATTTGCCCTGTAAATCTTGTGCAGTCTCTCTGCAACCTTCTGCTGAGAAACTTTCCAAATTACATTGTTTGGTTCATACAAGCCACGCTTTTTAGGTGGTTTTCGAGGACCTAAGAGAAAGTCCTGTAGTCCCATGTCATGAGAGAGAAGGGACAAGTGTTGTTTTTCCTGGGACAGTGTTGAGATTTTTAGCCAATCACAGCACAACTTCCCAACACTGTATGTGGTTACCACCCCAGAATGGGGTGTCTGCGCATAACTTGAGTCTGGTCTGTTGATCTTAAATTCTTTTGTGTCACCCATGAAACATGCTTGACATCCATTAGTATCTAAAGACCACACTAACCGTCCCCCATGATTGGTACCCGATGAACTGTACATGCCATTGCGAAGCATGGTGTCCAGTGTTTCCTCTATAAAACCTATGAAATGCTGCTAGTCTGCAAAACATGCAAATGTGGGAATTCTTAATGTGTTTAAATACTTTATCTTATAAACATGATGTTTGTTGCACAGTCTTATTCAGGAAAATTATTTGGTGTGGTATAAGGCATGCTCTAAACTAAGCCTCGTTCCCCTGAACCTGCCAATCCTTAGTTCCCCAAAGCGATTTCACATGTACCGTGTCCCTCCAAAAGTCAGACCCTTGTGCGGACAACTAGGAAAGAAATAATGCAGAAATACCAACTTGGTATCTGTCAACATATTTTTCTTAGCTGGTGTTAATTTATAATAATAATCCCCTGGGTCTGTTGAATCATGACCTGAAAAATATGCAAACTTCTGTGCAAACGTGTTGGAGCCACACAATGGTGGTACAGGGCAGTGTTCCCATTGTGTATAATTAAAGACTGCATGTAGAGTACTTGCTTTCTGCAAAAAATGATGACCATAATGTTGAAAACAGAACATTTCGTCATAATTAGCACTCCCAATATCCAGTTCATCGGAATTATAAACAGTTGAATGCTCTAGATCTTCTAGCATTGCATGTACTGTATTAATGTCCCAATCATCAGAGATAGAACTAGGGGTGATAAAGTAATTCAATGATAACTTGAACAAATATGGACTTTGTAAAACCTCAGTAGCCCCAAATATATCAAACAATACCCTATCCCAAGCAATTCCATCAGGAACTGGAACAAAAGTGATGTTCACCAGGAAAAGGTCTCTTCGCACTTTGTGTGATGAAGAATGGGGTGTTAAAACCAAGTACACATGTTTGACAGCAGAGCGTTCTGGGAGATAGTGTCCATTCAGCATCCGGAAAAAGATTGTCACAAAACCAGTCCAAAGGAACAGGAAAAGTAATGAAATTATAATCCAAAGGTATAACCATGGAGTAACAAAGTACTTCTTTTCAGCCAAAAGTATAGTACAGGCAGCCTGCCTTGAAGAGGAGGTGGCGGCGAATCCAATGCATCTGAAGAGAAGTCATCGTAGTTGATGAAGTAGCCTGAGGCTGTTCGCTCTATTTTTGGCAGCTTTGGAACTTCCGTAGAACTTCGATTTTGCTTGGACTGTGGTACATTGATGTATACACCATCTGTTTTAGGTTGTAGAACAGAAATCTGTGTTTCTGTGCAAGTTGTTTGTATGGTATTTGTTGATGTAGCAGGTAGAAGAGATACTTTGGTGCTAACTATCCCCAGCCGGGGAGTAGAATCTTCATCAGAGATCAAAGCTTCCAATGGTATTTCGGGTATGGTAGAAAGAGGAGACAGGTAGCTACCCAAGAGCCCGCACGGTCTACTGTGTAGGACCGGCCACAGTATGTGTCTTGATGAGATCTGTTGACACAAATCTCTTGTTTTTGCTGCCAGCGAGTGGCGGTAAAAGCATAGTTCTGATAGCTTCAACCACCAGGACAAGTAGGATGGCCCAAATTCTTTTTAGTCCACTATCTTCTCCCGGACCAGGTCCCCAACCTTAGGGATCCAATCAGGGATCTCTGGCGCTTCCTTCACTCCTCCAGTGGTGGTGTGTTTTACTTGGACGTTGCATTGTGCGCCCCGGAAGCTGTTCAGTTCCTGTAAAATATCCAAATGTTCATTTATTTCAAAAGGTGTTTCTGCTGCCACTCTGCTGGGACTGTCGAGTTCTGGCACCCACATATTAATCCCAAGCAGGATTTCATAGGGAGTCCGACCACCCAGGGATTTTCTAGGCAGATTGTTAAGTACTCTTTGGACCCCATACAGGTGATGGACCCAACTGCGACCTGAGCCTAATACCTTTGCTGTGAAAGACTGCTTTAATTCCCGGTTTTTACTCTCCACAGCCGAATTTCCCTCTGGATGATATGGGGAAGAATACTGCATGATCACACCCAGTCTTCCCATGGTGTCTTTGTAAGCCTTAGAGGCGAACGCCGGCCCCTGGTTGGAATGGAATGTGCCAACTGCATTTGTCCCAATAAAGACTTGCAAATTCTCTATAACCGTATGGGCATCAGTTGATCGCTGTGGCCAGACTCATAGGAATCGAGAGCAGGAATCCACTGCAGACAAGATGTATCTGTAAGCCCCATCTGATTGTAAGGGGCTGCAGTGGTCCAGATAAATGCATGCAAGAGGCTTGTTTGGAATCAATAGCGTATCTGTTGTGGGCATGCTACGTTAGAACCCTTCATCTAATGGCATATGTCACAATTAAGGACAAAGTCACTAGCCTGTTTTTAAAGACCTGGCCACCAATAGCGTTGCTGCAAAAATAACATTGTAGCTGCCACCCCTGAGTGTGCATACGCTAAGCCCTCATGCGCTGCTAGGATCAGGCCTAATCTGAGATCCGAGTTTGGTATTACCCTATCCCCATCTCCGGGAATAGTGGCAAATTGTATGTATTGTGCGTTTAACTTCTAGGAGTACTTTATGTGAAAGCCTTTTAGCAGGTGAGTGCCGTCGCGTGCAGCATTGACAGCCACCATAATGACTCGATCTATTCTCATACTGGAACAAGTTATTGCAGCGACTGCAACAGTTTGCATTGTTGCTTTTGCAGCTTCATCAGCCATTGAATTCCCTGCAATGTGTACACCTACACGTTGGTGACCCAAGGTGTGGATCACATGAGTCTGTGGCAAGCATGCTTTCAGCTTAGCCACCTGTCCCCAAAGCATTTTATGCTTTATCGTGTACCCTTTGGAATTTCTGAATCCATTTTGGCTCCAGCAGTGTAAGTATTCATTGTATGATTGAACACTATAATACAAATCACACACTATTAGTGTGGGGAATCTGGGATCCCTATTCTCCAAACCCAGAATCAAAACTCTGAGTTCTGCCAGCTGTGCAGTGCAGTCACCTAGTGACTCAGTGTAGGTCTTATCAGGATGGAATTCTCCATTCCGCATGCGCACTTTTATGGCTGCACACGCTGCTGTATATTGTTGCTTTGTCCCTACGGCAGGCTGGGCAGAGGCATAAGTATATATGATGTAATCATACTGATCAAGAGGCATCACTTCTTTAGGTAGAGGATATTCGTGTTGATACTGCAGGAACGCTTGTATCTGTAGTATAGAGTCAAAGACGTACTCTACATCTGTTGTGGTGAGAGAGTTTGCCCATTGTATCCATCGTAGATGTAAGGCCCTTGCGTTAGGAATGCTGGCCTTTGTCACAGCCTCTAAGGCCGGAACCGGGGTAACGACAATTATTCTTTTCCCCTGAGCCAATGCTCTGTCTCTCACCACAGCAGTCTGTACCGCCGTCAGTATTTTTTCTGTTGGTGCAAACGCATTTCAGCATTAGTGTATAAATGTGATTTAGAAGCAATTGGTACAGTGTCACGTGCATTGAATGTAACATAGGTGTATCCAGATGACCCCACAATTATTAAAATCAGTAAGTATGTGGTGCTTACACATGTGTGTAAGTGTTTTAAAGTTAGCATGTCAGTTTGAACTGAACGTAAAATCTGTGTGTGTTCAGTTGTCTAATGTGTAATTGAAAAGTCTTGACTAATCAAGTCATAGAATGGTTTAACTCTTTCTGTATAATCTGGAATGTAAGTTCTGCAAAAATGTAGGAATCCCAATATGCATTGAAGTTTCTTCAATGTGTTTGGAAAAGCGCTCACTTAGCTAAGAAGTGTGTCGCAAGGATTTTGTCCTCACTTGACAACTCGTATCTCAGAAAAAGGACGCTGAGATGGGCAATCTTTGATTTTTTGGAGTTAAGTGTATAGCCCATGTGAGCAAATCCTAGAACTATGGGATGTACTCTTGTCAAATGTGTACAAAGGTCATCATTCATCCCAAAAATGTTATCGCATTGAGGACAATGCCTGATCATCAAATTGTTATAAACGTTCTGTAACCCGGATGAAAACAACCCAGGGCTGTTCTTATACCCCTGGGGTAAATGACAGAACTATTTCTGAGAACCTAAAGCGCTGAAGCTTGTCAAATACATGCTTTCGGGCAATATATTTTGGCAGAAAAATCAATTCAAGATATCTAGTATAGTTTTTGTTTTTTTACGCACTATATTGTTCATTAGTGCTGCGATGTGTGCATTTTGTTCTGCAAATGTGCGTGTAGCTGTGTTTAAATGTCTGTAATCTAATACTAAATTATATGAATGGTCTGGTTTCATTACTGGAAACTAGGGATTATTTATAGGAAAGGTGCAACTTTCTATTACACCTTGGTATTCAAGTTGTGTGAGAATTTCTGTAACTTGCTTTTTGGCATCATTCTTGATGGGGTACTGTCTTTGAGGCTGTGGGGTGACCTCATTGGTATTACGTGATCTGAGAAACCGTCATCCCACCCCACATGGCTGCTGTATAGCACAGCAGCCATCGCTAACGCCCACTCCTTGGTGTATGAATGTTTAACTGATTCTGGGATGATGTCAGAAATAGCAGGTAAAATTACAGTTTCTCCCTTTGGGCAGTCCATGACAAATTCTGGTGGACAATCTTTTTTTAGTCAAGAGAATGTCGTGACCAAATGACAAGTTCTCCCAAAAGAGAACCTTTATTGGGCATTGCATATCCCCTTCGATCTAGAGCTCCCGCTCGTATAAACGTTATGAAACGTTCACTCTCGTATCCAGTGTTTCCACCTGGATATAGTCACTTAATGCTACTGCCGCCAGACAATCCATCCAGTTCTGGTGAACTATCATGACTTCTGCCGCACTGCCTAGCATGGTCAGAGCCCATTTCCCGTTAAAAAGAAGTGTCCTCAATATCTGTCACATGCTTCACTTTGATGCCTGCCACCTTCTTTTTGAATGGAGGCTTGAATTGTTTGGGTTTATCTTCCTTTGTTATGATTTAGTCAGATGAGCATTATGAGTCCTTGTTCAGTTTTACATACTCCTCTGATCTGTGCTCTGACCGTCCACCGCTCTCCGAGCCTTTGTCGGATGATTCCTGAAAGGAACAAGATGAATGTGTATCAGTAACCCGATACCTGTCAGGGGTTTTAATAGTGTTACGGTTGCGCAGATAGTAGCGCTTTTTAGTGGTTTCCTGTTGAGGAGAGCCACGTCGTGGCTTAGTCTTTTCTTTATTTTTCTTATTATCCCACTTCTTCTTCATTGAAGAGTGTGGCGCTTGCTATGAGTAATCATTGTTAGAATGACCCTTAATTTGTGGTTTACTGTGTCTGGCTCCCAAATTATCTGGACCCATTGTTGTGTGTGATTCTTCGCTAATTTCTGGTAATTTGTGCTCCTGCTGTCCCAGAGGAAAATCCCTTAGGCAATGGCATATAGCCAGGGCTGCTGCTTTCCCTTGAATGTTAAAATCTTGATCGATCCTCTGCTGCTGGGAATTTAACCCATGAATAGAATACCTCTGTCCAAAATGCTTTGTGAGCCTCAACCACGAAGGTAACTTCCCCAACCGTGAGTGCAAGACCATTCTGTTGCTGCATCTGAGTAACTGCACGTCTGCAGCTTTCAGCTATATTTACTGCTGCTAGTTCGGCCATCAGAGTATGTGGAAATCAGAGTGGGAACCATTATGGGACAATCCTTTGAGAGGTTCAAACTCGAACTACCTAAAGCGAATACATAGGGGATCATTAATTAGCTGAGGAGGATTTTCCCTACTACCTCTGTCTCCTTTTGGTAGTTGAGTAGGGTTCTTTGAGTATACCAAAGAAAACTACTCAGGGGATCCCAAACTCGAACGTTGGTGGCGCCATGTCTTAGGGCTTGTACCAAGTGTGGTAAAACTGTGCGTCTGATGGACAATATATGCTTTGGGATGATTCCCCGCGCCCCCTCAGGAGATGTTGGCCTATAGACCTACTAGCTCACAGTGCACCATCCGAACCCCTAACCTTACAGGGTAACAAATGTGTGTGCAACCTCAGAACATGACAGCCCTGATCCCCCAAGGAAATCATGCTAACAGATCTAGAACCTTTTCGTTTGTACTCTCATGCATACCCAAAAGAAATACCCAAGAAATACACAACCTGCGGTTTTAATATTTATTGAAGCAGTGAGATTCTTGAGTAAAATACGTGTGCTTCAGTTGGTAATATAACAAAACATATCACCATAATTAGCAATACAAGAATGGTGGAGAGAATGAACAGCTACATCATCATACTAAAGCAATGAACATATGCTGGCATATATGTAATGTAATGCAGTGTGCTTCTACCGAACGCTCCCTAACCTAATTTGGCTTAGAGTGGGTGATCTGTCAAGAATCCCTGCTGGGTGGCCTAACTCCACATTACCTGTGGGCAAGTGTCATCAGGCTTTCCGTCTGGGTGTAGATCAGGACATCCCTTGTGGAGAAGGCAAGGAATTAGCTGAGCTGGAATTCTGAGGTACCGTGACCTCAAAGTGTCATCAGAGTGCTCCTTTGATTTTAACATGGTAGTGATTTCATATATATAATAAACAGTGCCCATGTTAGCATGTCGAGGTCTTTGTCAGGCCGTAATTATTTAGGTTAGTTAGAAAGTGTCATCGCCTACTGGGCAATAATAAGCTGTGACATTTGTTCAGTGAACTCTGTACATCGTACTGAATAGTCAAGGTGTCATGATAGTGTGCCTACAAAGTTGAAATGTAAGCAGCTTCTGGGAATCCTATCCAACACTGACACGTACACAAATGTAGGTCAAAAGTCACTGTGTGGCAGAAAGAAGGCAACCTAAGGAACGTGAGCATAAAGATTACGTTGTTTTTAGTCTGGCCACATGACAATGTTGTAGCTGTTCCCCAATCTTAGTAACCAAATTGGCAGATAGCTAAATAAAGTTGATTCCAGAGCCTTCACCCTTGCCCACAAAAGTATTAGGAAAATAACCATTCATACTACTATGTTCATTGGCAAAACACGTTAAATTATGTCATCAAATAATTTAGATTGTTGCCAAGCATATTGTGAGAGAAATTAAATATAGAGTTCCCATCAGGATTTGTTAGGCCACAAGCATCTTTGTACCCTGGGGGGCACAGATGGATGGTAAAATCACTCCCCCCCCCCCCCCCCAACAAACAGCAAGCCCAGCTGATTGCCACCTCTAGGGTTGAGTGAGTCCAAGTCAGAGTCCAGTTTTGACAAGATGCGACCTCTATCTCTAGTTGGAATAATGTTATAAAAATTAACAATGCGCAATCAAAAGCCAGACACAAGTTCAAGACCGAGAACCTGATAAAATGAAGTATCGGCTGCGTAAAAAAAAAGTTTGGCTTTAACCATGGCCTAGATGTAAATTGCCAGGCCTCCCCTGGGACAGCCACATGAGGATGGAATGGATGGTAAATGGAATGTTTTGAAACCATTGATATGAACAAGCAGCACGGCCCATGTTTCCTGAAAGCATAATATCACAAAGGAGCTCTCAAAGTCTAACCATGACTGATTCCCGAATTTCACTTTAATACCTGCCACATTCCAAAGATGGTGTACACAAAAAGTGTTGATCTCCATCGCTGCCCCAGTCAGGCACTCAGCCAGTCAAATATCTTTATTCGGTCGATATTGACCATAAAATCACATATAAAAATGACAAATAACAGCAAGAAAATGAAGAAATTCATAGATATAAATATATGTTAAAATATAAAGTACAAAAAGAGGGAATTGCAAATATCAGGCAATGGTAACAGTGTGCAGACAAAGATTTGCTCTCGACATATGCCTGACAACAAAAACTTCAGGAGGGTCCGCTATGTTAACAGGTAAAAATTGGGGCTATCGCAAACACCGTAGGACTGTCAAGCCGCCTGGACCATCATTTGATTATACCATAGTCATAACAATCTTTTTGGGCCATTTTGAAGAGCCATAAAAATACAACTTTTACAACAGGCCGCCCCAGTCCTGTATATTCAATTAGGGATATGGTATGGTTGTCCACTCACAATATTGCAGTCAAAGGCACATAAAAATTCTAAACTTTTTTTATTGGCCCCTAGAAGATCATCAAGGTGGTTAATCCTGTTGCCTTGAAGTTGGAACTACCTTCTACCCCACCAATACCTCCTGTCTTTCACATCTCTTTGTTGAAAACTGTTGTTGAAGGTACTAGGTGTCCTGCTAAACCTTTGCCTGTGTTGGTTGATGATAAGCCAGAATATGAGGTGGCAGTAATTGTTGATTCCAGGAGGGTACGTCGGAGGGTCCGATACCTAGTGCAGTGGAAAGGTTTTGGTCCTGAGGATCGTACTTGGTGACCTGCTGACCACCTTCATGCCCCTCGAGGTTGAGACTCTTTCACAGGCTTTTCCCACACAAGCCTAAACAGGTTGGGAGTATTCTTTGGGGGGGGGTGTACTATTGTGCCTGTGACACACTGGGTCAGGACGCAGCAGTGGGGGAGCGCTTCAGGCCTAAAAGTCGTCCGCGCTCTAGGCCTCAAAGCTGCCTGCGTTCTGCAGAAGATTGCTTAGTGTTCTAGCTCACTGGTCTGAAATCTCCTGCCGTCTGATCACTCACCTTCCATTTCCTGGCCACATCACGTTGCGTTTGTCTCTATCAGCAGCGTGTGTGTTAGTCGGTCTTTTTTTTTATCTGGACGGGAACAATTTGAGGTCGGCTTTTTAACTGATGTATCTAATGATTTGTTGCACTTTTAAGGTTTTATTTCTAAAGCCAAATAAAGTTTATATTGATTGATTGATTGATTGATTGTTCTGCACGGTGTTATCTAATTCCTGCTACCAGCTCCGGCTTCGCTTTCAAGGATCCTACAAAAAGAACGAAACAAAGAAAAGAAGAGACATTTAAAGAATCCACTTCTCCCAGTTTCAATAGGGGTAACACATGCTGCACTAAAGTGCTTATTTCTTGCATAGAACTTCATACATATCTGATATGCTTATTTGCTTGACAGAATCCGGTTTTGTGATGCAGAGGTTTCCTTCTGAAAGATAATATTTCAGCAAAGGACATTTGGTTATTGTTTTTTCCATGCAAAGAAAAAATACAAAAGACTACTATAAGGCTCTACACAGTTTTTGTGATCTTTATATTTTTACTTTAGTGTAAGAAGAAGAATATACAAAAGGACATTGAATATATATATATATATATATATATATATCAAAATACGAATGTTACTCCTCCTGTACACATTCAACTCGAGCCCAATTTCCATAAAGCGTGAAGTTTATTCAAAACATGAAAGCAAGCACAACGCCCGACGCGTTTCGGTGCAGCCGCACCTTGGTCACGGGTCAAGGAACTGTTTGTTTAATTGAAATACATATAGTGCACAAATAATAAACATCAATGTAGGACTACCAATCCCAATGTTCATAATGGCATCCATTTTGTAATGGTATTTTTACATAGTAGAATGCAGTGTTTCATACAAAAATACATTGATCATCATCTTTTTATCAATTTATACTCAAAAGAACTGAATTTGATGTGTTGTATTAGACTACAGTTACGACGAATTGTCAGTAACTGCCGATATTTCATCTGCCACACCATTACTTAAAGCCACAAACGGCAAATGTGCGCCAGTGCGCAATATGGCGAAAAACGGCAAATTGCATACCGCCAAAACAACAAAACACTGCCCCAGTGGGCCGCTCTCAAAGATAACAACTGTAAATTACATTTCTGCCCCTGTGGGCCAAATTAATTTCAAACTTCATTTTCATGAAAATAAATAACAAATTGTATCCTTTATCACAGTTCGAGTATAAAAATATTGCTTTTCTCAAATAATTTTCGATCTCACACACGGCAGTCACAAATGCTTCAGTTGCCATATCTTCAACCTGAACAGCTGATTATTCTGTCTCCTACAAAAAATTGAAATTAAAATAGTGCCATCAATACATTAAGTGTAATAAAAACACAAACATAGCTAAAACATCTCCATATTCAATATATACAACGGCACAGACCTGAGGTTACATTCTAATTCCACCAATTAACCTAAATGGACCCACATCTCCTCATCCTTCAGAGGCCAAAGATGATGAACCTTTGAGATTCATTACTTCGTATAACAATCAATCTTGGGAGATGAGAAACTGTCTTAAAAAATACTGGCATGTTTTAAATACTGATTCCACACTTAATAAATTTGTGGGTGGTCAACCAAAAATCACTTACAGAAAATGTAGTGCATTGTCAGATATACTGTGTAGCAATATGTTATCAGAGGATGCAGTCTTAAACCCAGTACTAGGCTTTTTCCATGTAAATCTTGTAAAGCTTGTAGAAACAGCTCCAAGTGTAAAGATATGATATTGTCCAAAGATATGAAACCGTTCACCATAACGAAACATCTCACATGTAAGTCTGATTACTGTGTTTATGCCCTGAGTTGCCCCTGTCTGCTTATCTATATAGGAAGCACTATTCATCCGGTTAAAAGCGGATACTTGAACATACAAGGGCAATTGTAAATGAGGATAGACAATATCCTGTCGCCAGACATTTTAAAGAAGTTCATAATAAAAATACGAGCCTCTTACGTTTCTGTGCATTGGACAGAATCCCTAAATCAGAGAGAGGAGGGAATAGAGTGCGAGATCTAAGATGTCTGGAATCCAGGTTAATTATTAAGTATGACACAGTACATCCTAAAGGATTAAAGAAGGATGAGGAGATGTGGGTCCATTTAGGTTAATTGGTGGAATTAGAATGTAACCTCAGGTCTGTGCCGTTGTATATATTGAATATGGAGATGTTTTAGCTATGTTTGTGTTTTTATTTCACTTAATGTATTGATGGCACTATTTTAATTTCAATTTTTTGTAGGAGACAGAATAATCAGCTGTTCAGGTTGAAGATATGGCAACTGAAGCATTTGTGACTGCCGTGTGCGAGATCGAAAATTATTTGAGAAAAGCAATATTTTTATACTCTAACCGTGATAAAGGATACAATTTGTTATTTATTTTCATGAAAATGAAGTTTGAAATAAATTTGGCCCACAGGGGCAGAAATGTAATTTACAGTTGTTATCTTTGAGAGCGGCCCACTGGGGCAGTGTTTCGTTGTTTTGGCGGTATGTAATTTGCCGTTTTTCACCATATTGCGCACTAGCGCACATTTGCCATTTGTGGCTTTAAGTAATGGTGTGGCAGATGAAATATCGGCAGTTACTGACAATTCGTCGTAACTGTAGTCTAATACAACACATCAAATTCAGTTCTTTTGAGTATAAATTGATAAAAAGATGATGATCAATGTATTTTTGTATGAAACACTGCATTCTACTATGTAAAAATACCATTACAAAATGGATGCCATTATGAACATTGGGATTGGTAGTCCTACATTGATGTTTATTATTTGTGCACTATATGTATTTCAATTAAACAAACAGTTCCTTGAACCATGACCAAGTTGCGGCTGCACCGAAACGCGTCGGGCGTTGTGCTTGCTTTCATGTTTTGAATAAACTTCACGCTTTATGGAAATTGGGCTCGAGTTGAATGTGTACAGGAGGAGTAACATTCGTATTTTGATTATAGTGAGGGTCGCGACCTCACTCGAAGCCCACCGCCGGAAAGTGGCAGTGAGACTCGCGACTTTCGTGGTATATATATATATATATTCACTGAAAAAACCATAGGTTTTAGACACGTTATAGTTAGAAATTTGCATTTATAAAACCTTTGAAATTCACTGAAAAAACCATAGGTTTTAGGGACAGTTATAGTTAGTTGGACATTTCACTCGTACAAAACCATAGAAATTCCCCGTTATAGTTAGTTCAGCTAACTATAACTCGCGCCCCGCAATGCACTGCTGATGACGTCACATATTACATCACTCATGACATGGTCAGTGACATCACTGATGACATCTCAAATGACATCACTGATGACATCACTGATGACATCATCCAGTGACTGTGTGTTTCTGTAAAGTTTAAATATGTTTAATATTTATAGGGAATGGCGTATTGAAGAATGAGTGGGTGTATAAGTGTCTGAATGGATGATTTAGTACGTGAGTGACTGACTACAAGGAGTGATTAAATGTATCTTACTGAATGCATGGGTTAGTGACTAAACTGTGTGAATGTCTGTATCCGTCTGTCTGTTGGTTTGTAAGCGGCTGCATGGCTTTCTGAATAGCTACATGAGTGTCTACATGGGTTATTGATTGATTGTCTGAGTATCTGTATGGGTGCCTGAGTGTTTGTGTGGGTGGGGTGTGTGTGACTCTGTGCATAGAAGTGTGAGTTGGTGATTCACTGGGTGCATGGTTTCAAGAGTGCATCTGTGATGGACTGTACGGGTGGGTGAGTGTGTGTATGGGTGTGTTAGTGATTGAATGTATATCTCAGTGGTACATGTGTGAGTAACTACATATGTGAAAGGCAGTATATATGTGTGTTGGAGTATATAAATGGCTATAAGTGAGAGTGTGTGATTGTGAGAGTGGCTGTATGGATGAGTGTGTACTGGTATCAGTGATTGTATAAGAGCGTAAGAATGTGCTAGTATTTGTATGAGTAAGTGAGCTGGTGTATGTATAACTGTATAGGTGAGTAAATGGGTGTGTGATTAAGTTTTTTGCATGACTGACTAGGTGTGTGAGTACCTCTATGGATGAGTGGCGGTGTGTGAGTGTTTATATAGGTGTATGAGTGCATATGATAGTCCTGTACTGAGTGACTAAGTATGAGTGACTGTACGGGTGAGTGAGTGGATGTGTGTGTAGACCTAAGAATCAGTGAGTGGGTATGTAGTTTTTAGTGTTGGAGTGTCTATGGTTTTGAGAATGGCAGTCTGTAATTTAGAGTGGGTGTATCAAAAGTTATATTAGGGTGTGAGAAGATGCATGAAATTATCACATGGATGATGTCATCAGTGATGTCATCAGTGATGTCACTGACCATGTCATGAGTGATGTAATATGTGACGTCATCAGCAGTGCATTGCGGGGCGCGAGTTATAGTTAGCTGAACTAACTATAACGGGGGAATTTCTATGGTTTTGTACGAGTGAAATGTCCAACTAACTATAACTGTCCCTAAAACCTATGGTTTTTTCAGTGAATTTCAAAGGTTTTTTAAATGCTAATTTCTAACTATAACGTGTCTAAAACCTATGTTTTTTTCAGTGAATTCCAAAGGTTTTTTAAATGCTAATTTCTAACTATAACGTGCCTGAAACCTATGATTTTTAAGTGAATTTCAAAGGTTTTTTTAAATGCTAGTTTCTAACTATGCCTACAGAGGTAGGACATGTGAAGAAAGAAGAAAAAACGCACAGAAAGAAGCAAAAGATGTGCAGAAAGAACCAACAGAGGAGCAGAAAGAGGCCTTGTTGCAAAATCATCCTGTGCCCACAACTTTTTCAGACGGGTACTGGTGGTAACTGACTCTGACTAACCAGAGCCAGTGCTATGCTAAAAGACACTTAGAATACAGTGAAAACACCTACATACACTAGGGAACACTATGCGTTGGGGTACCCCTGTGATTAGCATGACCTCCTCTGCAAGTCCCTAGTACATAATAGGGCAGGGGATTAAAACTACCTCTTAAAACGCGCTACAGGGCGCGTTTGCACAGTGGTGAAGGGAGGGGGGCCTGAGGTGACATGTGTGCAAACGCACCCCGTGGCGCGTTTTAAGTTGCGGGATTAAGTCCCCTTGAATTCTGAGGGTCCCTAGGGCCCAACTAGCCCCCAGGTACCTACAGTTAGGACCACAGAGCTGAGTTGCAGAGAGGCGTTCCGAGGCCACGCACCTTTTTCACCTCTCTGCAACGCAACTCTGTTGTGCTTACTGAAGGTACCTGGTGGGCTAGTTGGCCCAGGGTCCCTCAGAATTCAAAGGGAATTAATTCCCCAACTTAAAATGCACCACAGGGCGTGTTTGCGCACATGTCACCTGAGGCCCCGCCCGCTCCCTTCACCACTGTGCAAACGCGCCCCGTGGTGCGTTTTAAGTTGGGGGATTAGGTCACCTTGAATCCTGAGGGTCCCTGGGGCCCAACTAGCCCACTAGGTACTTCCAGTAAGCACCACAGGCCTGCGTTGCAACGCCTGTAACAAATTGTGCAGTTGTGTTTAGGTAGTGAAGAGGGTCGTGCTGGGGGTAGTGTTTTAGGGTTTAGGGTAGTGCAGTGGTATTTGTGTAGTATAGGGGGTCATGCTGGGGGTAGATTTAGGGTTTAGGGTAGTGCAGTGGTGTTTGGGTAGTGTAGGGAGTCGTGCTGGGGGAGTGTTTTAGGGTTTAGGGTAGTGCAGTGGTGTTTGGGTAGTGTAGGGGGTCGTGCTGGGGGTAGTGTTTTAGGGTTTAGGGTAGTGCAGTGGTGTTTGGGTAGTGTAGGGGGTCGTGCTGGGGGTAGTGATTTAGGGTAGTGCAGTGGTGTTTGGGTAGTGTAGGGGTACTGCTGGGGGTAGTGTTTTAGGGTTTAGGTTAGTGCAGTGGTGTTTGGGTAGTGTAGGGGTACTGCTGGGGGTAGTGTTTTAGGGTTTAGGGTAGTGCAGTGGTGTTTGTGTAGTGTAGGGGTAGTGTTTTAGGGTTTAGGGTAGTGCAGTGGTGTTTGTGTAGTGTAGGAGGTCGTGTTTTAGGGTTTAGGGTAGTGCAGTGGTCTTTGGGTAGTGTAGGGAGTCGTGCGGGGTAGTGTTTTAGGGTTTAGGGTAGTGTAGGGGGTCATGCGGGGGTAGTGTTTTAGGGATTAGGGTAGTGCATTGGTGTTTGGGTAGTGTAGGGGGTCATGCGGGGGGTAGTGTTTTAGGGTTTAGGGCAGTGCAGTGGTGTTTGGGTAGTGTAGGGGGTCGTGCTGGGGAGTGTTTTAGGGTTTAGGGCAGTGCAGTGGTGTTCGGGTAGTGTAGGGGGTCGTGCTGGGGGGAGTGTTTTAGGGTTTAGGGCAGTGCAGTGGTGTTCGGGTAGTGTAGGGGGTCGTGCTGGGGGAGTGTTTGAGGGTTTAGGGCAGTGCAGTCGTGTTCGGGTAGTGTAGGGGGTTGTGCTGGGGGTAGTATTTTAGGGTTTAGGGTAGTGCAGTGGTGTTCGGGTACTGTAGGGGGTCGTGCTGGGGGTAGTGTTCTAGGGTTTAGGGCAGTGCAGTGGTGTTTGGGTAGTGTAGGGGGTTGTGCTGGGGGTAGTATTTTAGGGTTTAGGGTAGTGCAGTGGTGTTCGGGTACTGTAGGGGGTCGTGCTGGGGGTAGTGTTCTAGGGTTTAGGGCAGTGCAGTGGTGTTCGGGCAGTGTAGGGGTGGTGTTTCAGGGTTTAGGGCAGTGCAGTGGTGTTCGGGCAGTGTAGGGGGTCGTGCAGGGGTGGTGTTTCAGGGTTTAGGGCAGTGGTGTTCGGGCAGTGTAGGGGGTCGTGCTGGGGGTGGTGTTTCAGGGTTTGGGGCAGTGCAGTGGTGTTCGAGCAGTAAAGGGGGTCGTGCTGGGGGTGGTGTTTCAGGGTTTAGGGTAGTGCAGTGGTGTTCGGGCAGTGTAGGGGGCGGTGCAGGGGGTGGTGTTTCAGGGTTTAGGGCAGTGCAGTGGTGTTCGGGCAGTGTAGGGGGTGCTGCAGGGGGTCGTGTTTCAGGGTTTAGGGCAGTGCAGTGGTGTTCGGGCAATGTAGGGGGTCATGCAGGGGTGGTGTTTCAGGGTTTAGGGCAGTGCAGTGGTGTTCGGGCAGTGTAGGGGGTCGTGCTGGGGCTGGTGTTTCAGGGTTTAGGGCAGTGCAGTGGTGTTCGGGCAGTGTAGGGGGTCGTGCTGGGGCTGGTGTTTCAGGGTTTAGGGCAGTACAGTGGTGTTCGGGCATTGTAGGGGGTCGTGCTGGGGCTGGTGTTTCAGGGTTTAGGGCAGTGCAGTGGTGTTCGGGCAGTGTAGGGGGTTGTGCTGGGGCTGGTGTTTCAGGGTTTAGGGCAGTGCAGTGGTGTTCGGGCAGTGTAGGTGGTTGTGCTGGGGCTGGTGTTTCAGGGTTTAGGGCAGTGCAGTGGTGTTCGGGCAGTGTAGGGGTCATGCTGGGGCTGGTGTTTCAGGGTTTAGGGCAGTGCAGTGGTGTTAGGGCAGTGTAGCGGGTCTTGCTGGGGCTGGTGTTTCAGAGTCTAGGGCAGTGCAGTGGTATTCGTGCAGTGTAGGGGGTCTTGCTGGGGCTGGTGTTTCAGGGTTTAGGGCAGTGCAGTGGTGTTCGGGCAGTGTAGGGGGTCGTGCTGGGGGTGGTGTTTCAGGGTTTAGGGCAGTGCAGTGGTGTTTGGGCAGTGTAGGGGGTCATGCTGGGGCTAGTGTTTCAGGATTTAGGGCAGAGCAATGGTGTTCAGGCAGTGTAGGGGTTTTGCTGGAGGTGGTGTTTCAGGGTTTAGGGCAGTGCAGTGGTGTTCGTGCAGTGTAGGGGTGTTGTTTCAGGGTTTAGGGCAGTGGTGTTCAGGCAGTGTAGGGGGTCTTGCTGGGGTTGATGTTTCAGGGTTTAGGGCAGTGCAGTGGTGTTCGGGCAGTGTAGGGGGTCGTGCTGGGGGTGGTGTTTCAGGGTTTAGGGCAGTGCAGTGGTGTTCCGGCAGTGTAGGAGGTCGTGCAGGGGGTGGTGTTTCAGGGTTTAGGGCAGTGCAGTGGTGTTCGGGCAGTGTAGGGGGTCATGCTGGGGGTGGTGTTTCAGGGTTTAGGGCAGTGCAGTGGTGTTCGGGCAGTGTAAGGGGTCGTGCAGGGGGTGGTGTTTCAGGGTTTAGGGCAGTGCAGTGGTGTTTGGGCAGTGTAGGGGGTCGTGCAGGGGGTGGTGTTTCAGGGTTTAGGGCAGTGCAGTGGTGTTCGGCCAGTGTAGGTGGTCTTGCTGGGGGTGGTGTTTCACGCTTTAGTGCAGTGGTTTTCGGGCAGTGTAGGCGGTCGTGCTGGGTCTGGTGTTTCAGGGTTTAGGGCAGTGCAGTGGTGTTCGGGCAGTGTACGGGGTTGTGCTCGGGCTGGTGTTTCAGGGTTTAGGGCAGTGCAGTGGTGTTCGAGCAGTGTAGGGGGTCGTGCTGGGGGTGGTGTTTCAGGGTTTAGGGCAGTGCAGTGGTGTTCGGGCAGTGTAGGGGGTCGTGCTGGGGCTGGTGTTTCATGGTTTAGGGCAGTGCAGTGGTGTTCGGGCAGTGTAGGGGGTCGTGCTGGGGGTGGTGTTTCAGGGTTTAGGGCAGTGCAGTGGTGTTCGGGAAGTGTAGGGGGTCATGCTGGGGGTGGTGTTTCAGGGTTTAGGGCAGTGCAGTGGTGTACGGGCAGTGTAGGGGGTCTTGCTGGGGGTGGTGTTTCAGGGTTTAGGGCAGTGGTGTTCGGGCAGTGTAGGGGGTCTTGCTGGGGGTAGTGTTTCGGGGTTTAGGGCAGTGCAGTGGTGTTCGTGCAGTGTAGGGGGTCGTGCTGGGGGTGGTGTTTCAGGGTTTAGGGCAGTGCAGTAGTGTTCGGGCAGTGTAGGGGATCGTGCAGGGGTGGTGTTTCAGGGTTTAGGGCAGTGAAGTGGTGTTCGGGCAGTGTAGGGGGTCGTGCTGGGGGTGGTGTTTCAGGGTTTAGGGCAGTGCAGTGGTGTTCCGGCAGTGTAGGGGGTCGTGCAGGGGTGGTGTTTCAGGGTTTAGGGCAGTGCAGTGGTGTTCGGGCAGTGTATGGGTCGTGCTGGGGCTGGTGTTTCAGGGTTTAGGGCAGTGCAGTGGTGTTCGGGCAGTGTAGGGGGTCTTGCTGGGGGTGGTGTTTCATGGTTTAGGGCAGTGGTGTTCGGGCAGTGTAGGGGGTCTTGCTGGGGGTGGTGTTTCAGGGTTTAGGGCAGTGCAGTGGTGTTCGGGCAGTGTAGGGGGTCTTGCTGGGGGTAGTGTTTCAGGGTTTAGGGCAGTGCAGTGGTGTTCGGGCAGTGTAGGGGTCTTGCTGGGGGTAGTGTTTCAGGGTTTAGGGCAGTGCAGTGGTGTTCGTGCAGTGTAGGGGGTCGTGCTGGGGATGGTGTTTCAGGGTTTAGGGCAGTGCAGTAGTGTTCGGGCAGTGTAGGGGGTCGTGCTGGGGTGGTGTTTCAGGGTTTAGGGCAGTGGTGTTCGGGCAGTGTAGGGGTCTTGCTGGGGGTGATGTTTCAGGGTTTAGGGCAGTGCAGTGGTGTTCGGGCAGTGTAGGAGGTCTTGCTGGGGGTAGTGTTTCAGGGTTTAGGGCAGTGCAGTGGTGTTCGGGCAGTGTAGGGGTCATGCTGGGGGTGGTGTTTCAGGGTTTAGGGCAGTGCAGTGGTGTTCGGGCAGTGTAGGGGTCGTGAAGGGGGTGGTGTTTCAGGGTTTAGGGCAGTGCAGTGGTGTTCGGGCAGTGTAGGGGGTCGTGCTAGGGTATGTGTTTCAGGGTTTAGGGCAGTGCAGTGGTGTTCGGGCAGTGTAGGGGGTCGTGCAGGGGCTGGTGTTTCAGGGTTTAGGGCAGTGCAGTGGTGTTCGGGCAGTGTAGGGGGTCGTGCTGGGGGTAGTGTTTTAGGGTTTAGGGTAGTGCAGTGGTGTTCCGGCAGTGTAGGAGGTCGAGCAGGGGTAGTGTTTCAGGGTTTAGGGCAGTGCAGTGGTGTTCGGGCAGTGTAGGGGGTCATGCTGGGGGTGGTGTTTCAGGGTTTAGGGCAGTGCAGTGGTGTTCGGGCAGTGTAGGATGTCGTGCTGAGGGTGGTGTTTCAGGGTTTAGGGCAGTGCAGTGGTGTTCGGGCAGTGTAAGGGGTCGTGCAGGGGTGGTGTTTCAGGGTTTAGGGCAGTGCAGTGGTGTTTGGGCAGTGTAGGGGTCGTGCAGGGGTGGTGTTTCAGGGTTTAGGGCAGTGCAGTGGTGTTCGGCCAGTGTAGGTGGTCTTGCTGGGGGTGGTGTTTCAGGCTTTAGTGCAGTGGTGTTCGGGCAGTGTAGGGGGTCTTGCTGGGGGTGGTGTTTCAGGGTTTAGGGCAGTGCAGTGGTGTTCGGGCAGTGTAGGGGGTCTTGCTGGGGCTGGTGTTTGAGGGTTTAGGGTAGTGCAGTGGTGTTCGGGCAGTGTAGGGTGTCGTGCTGGGGCTGGTGTTTCAGGGTTTAGGGCAGTGCAGTGGTTTTCGGGCAGTGTAGGCGGTCGTGCTGGGTCTGGTGTTTCAGGGTTTAGGGCAGTGTACGGGGTTGTGCTGGGGCTGGTGTTTCAGGGTTTAGGGCAGTGCAGTGGTGTTCGGGCAGTGTAGGGGGTCATGCTGGGGGTGGTGTTTCAGGGTTTAGGGCAGTGCAGTGGTGTTCGGGCAGTGTAGGGGTCGTGCTGGGGCTGGTGTTTCATGGTTTAGGGCAGTGCAGTGGTGTTCGGGCAGTGTAGGGGGTCGTGCTGGGGGTGGTGTTTCAGGGTTTAGGGCAGTGCAGTGGTGTTCGGGCAGTGTAGGGGTCATGCTGGGGGTGGTGTTTCAGGTTTTAGGGCAGTGCAGTGGTGTACGGGCAGTGTAGGGGGTCTTGCTGGGGGTGGTGTTTCAGGGTTTAGGGCAGTGGTGTTCGGGCAGTGTAGGGGGTCTTGCTGGGGGTAGTGTTTCGGGGTTTAGGGCAGTGCAGTGGTGTTCGTGCAGTGTAGGGGGTCGTGCTGGGGGTGGTGTTTCAGGGTTTAGGGCAGTGCAGTAGTGTTCGGGCAGTGTAGGGGATCGTGCAGGGGTGGTGTTTCAGTGTTTAGGGCAGTGCAGTGGTGTTCGGGCAGTGTAGGGGTCGTGCTGGGGGTGGTATTTCATGGTTTAGGGCAGTGCAGTGGTGTTCGGGCAGTGTAGGGGGTCGTGCAGGGGGTGGTGTTTCAGGGTTTTAGGCAGTGCAGTGGTGTTCAGGCAGTGTATGGGTCGTGCTGGGGCTGGTGTTTCAGGGTTTAGGGCAGTGCAGTGGTGTTCGGGCAGTGTAGGGGGTCTTGCTGGGGGTGGTGTTTCAGGGTTTAGGGCAGTGGTGTTCGGGCAGTGTAGGGGGTCTTGCTGGGGTGGTGTTTCAGGGTTTAGGGCAGTGCAGTGGTGTTCGGGCAGTGTAGGGGTCTTGCTGGGGGTAGTGTTTCAGGGTTTAGGGCAGTGCAGTGGTGTTCGGGCAGTGTAGGGGGTCTTGCTGGGGGTATTGTTTCAGGGTTTAGGGCAGTGCAGTGGTGTTTGTGCAGTGTAGGGGGTCATGCTGGGGATGGTGTTTCAGGGTTTAGGGCAGTGCAGTAGTGTTCGGGCAGTGTAGGGGGTCGTGCAGGGGTGGTGTTTCAGGGTTTAGGGCAGTGCAGTGGTGTTCGGGCAGTGTAGGGGGTCGTGCTGGGGGTGGTGTTTCAGGGTTTAGGGCAGTGCAGTGGTGTTCGGGCAGTGTAGGGGGTCGTGCTGGGGGTGGTGTTTCAGGGTTTAGGGCAGTGCAGTGGTGTTCGGGCAGTGTAGGGGGTCTTGCTGGGGGTAGTGTTTCAGGGTTTAGGGCAGTGCAGTGGTGTTCGGGCAGTGTAGGAGGTCTTGCTGGGGGTAGTGTTTCAGGGTTTAGGGCAGTGCAGTGGTGTTCGGGCAGTGTAGGGGTCATGCTGGGGGTGGTGTTTCAGGGTTTAGGGCAGTGCAGTGGTGTTCGGGCGGTGTAGGGGGTCGTGAAGGGGTGGTGTTTCAGGGTTTAGGGCAGTGCAGTGGTGTTCGGGCAGTGTAGGGGGTCGTGCTAGGGTATGTGTTTCAGGGTTTAGGGCAGTGCAGTGGTGTTCGGGCAGTGTAGGGGGTCGTGCAGGGGCTGGTGTTTCAGGGTTTAGGGCAGTGCAGTGGTGTTCGGGCAGTGTAGGGAGTCGTGCTGGGGGTAGTGTTTTAGGGTTTAGGGTAGTGCAGTGGTGCTTGTGTAGTGTAGGGGTCGTGCTGGGGGTAGTGTTTTAGGGTTTAGGGTAGTGCAGTGGTGTTTGTGTAGTGTAGGGGTCATGTTTTAGGGTAGTGCAGTGGTGTTTGGGTAGTGTAGGGGGTCGTGCTGGGGGTAGTGTTTTAGGATTTAGGTTAGTGCAGTGGTGTTTGGGTAGTGTAGGGGGTCGTGCTGGGGGTAGTGTTTTAGGGTTTAAGGTAGTGCAGTGGTGTTTGTGTAGTGTAGGGGGTCGTGCTGGGGGTAGTGTTTAGGTTTTAGGGTAGTGCAGTGGTGCTTGTGTAGTGTAGGGGGTCGTGCTGGAGGTAGTGTTTTAGGGTTTAGGGTAGTGCAGTGGTGTTTGTGTAGTGTAGGGGGTCATGTTTTAGGGTAGTGCAGTGGTGTTTGGGTAGTGTAGGGGGTCGTGCTGGGGGTAGTGTTTTAGGATTTAGGTTAGTGCAGTGGTGTTGGGGTAGTGTTTTAGGGTTTAGGATAGTGCAGTGGTGCTTGTGTAGTGTAGGGGGTCGTGCTGGGGTAGTGTTTTAGGGTTTAGGGTAGTGCAGTGGTGTTTTTGTAGTGTAGGGGGTCATGTTTTAAGATGCAACGCTCCAATACCTGACCAGTCTGCACTACATAAAACTGCAAAAAACTAAAAATAAAAAGTGTTTTGCACACTTTTGTCATTGGGCTATATGTGGGCTACATCTGGGTAATATTTGTGCTACATTTGGGCTCTTTTTTCACTGGTGGCCATCTTGGAAGACTTCTTTGTTATGAAGTTTCCTAATTTCCTCATTTACTGCAGTCTCCTCAGTAGGAAATGCTTTCAGTTTTTTACTTTGATTCCATCAAGAAGGCATTCAGATGTGTCACACATTTGCCATAAATTCAGAATGTTATTACTCTAGTTGTTCATTAGATCACTGTAGTAAAGCTACTGCTCACCAAGGAGTTAACTGGAAGTCTACTGCTGGTATTGAAAGTGATTGTTGCAGTCTGCATGTCAGAATTTTCTAATGAAACAAAAGAGGATTTGAGATCTCACTTAAAACATGCACAAAATTTTCTTTTTGCAGCACTAACCATAATTTCTATGGCAAAATGAACCCCCTCATTTTGTTCCTTTTTAAATTAAATGTTTTAAGTGTTACCAGTTTATTCCAATCAAGATGGCTTCAGGTGTGCCATACTTTTGTCATAAGTAAGGCTGTTAGCACTCTAGTTGTTCTTTAGAACACTCTGGGAAGCTGCAGTAGAACACAAAGGCATCAACTGACAGGCTGCTCCTGTTGAAATATAACAGGAAGATATTTGAGATCTCACTTAAAACGTCCTAATTTTTCTTTCTACAGCACTAACCATAATTTCTATGGCAAAATGAACCCCCTCATTTTGTTCCTTTTTAAATTAAATGTTTTAAGTGTTACCAGTTTATTCCAATCAAGATGGCTTCAGGTGTGCCATACTTTTGTCATAAGTAAGGCTGTTAGCACTCTAGTTGTTCTTTAGAACACTCTGGGAAGCTGCAGTAGAACACAAAGGCATCAACTGACAGGCTGCTCCTGTTGAAATATAACAGGAAGATATTTGAGATCACACTTGAAACATGTCCTAATTTTTCTTTCCAGAGCACTAACCATAATTTCTATGACAAGATGAACCCCATCATTTTGTTCCTTTTTAAATTAAATGTTTTAAGTGTTACCAGTTTATTCCAATCAAGATAGCTTCAGGTGTGCCATACTTTTGTCATAAGTAAGGCTGTTAGCACTCTAGTTGTTCTTTAGAACACTCTGGGAAGCTGCAGTAGAACACAAAGGAATCAACTGACAGTCTCTGCCCTTGTTGGATGTACATGTTTTACTGAGAATGTCAGACTTCATTCTCACATGACTGAGAAAGATAATGTGAATTTACAGAAAATATGCTCTCATTTTAGCTTCTGGGGCACCTTCCAAAACTGTATGGGACAAGCATGTGAAAATAGTTTTCTCTCAAACATGATTCATGATATCCCAGCAGAAGGTTTTTCACAGGGTAAAATCACCTTAGAACACACCACAATTCCTGAAATTAGTATGGTACCATCAACAAATGAATTCTAATGTAACTAAAGTCTGTTATCACCCTTTATAGTTCTCCTTTTGGTAACCCTCAAAATCTTCGATTCACTACAATGCATTTCAATGGTACTATCATTTATATTGGTCCCAAGATGGCTGCCAGCAATTCCAGGATGAAGTGCTGACAGCCAATCAGATCTCACGATGACGTGTGGTTAGGCTCCGCCCAGATATATGTGTTTTTACTTTTGATTTTCTCAGCAACTACTGAACGGATTTACACCATTTAACAAAAAGGGTTCTTTTTGAACCAAGAACTACCTCTTTGCCAAATTTGGTGTAATTCCGTTCAGCAGTTCGGGCTGTAGCCTTGCATAAAGTTTCCTATGGGAAAATGAATGGGGAAAACACGTTTTGGGACCCCCCTTTTTTCTCGGCCCTCGCTTGACGAATCACCCTGAGACTTTCAGGGTAGGAGCGGACCGGAGCGGGCCATAAAGTTTGAACATTTCGCGAAGATTCGTCAACCGACGCAAGAGTTATTTCAAATAGAATGTCGCGGATTTCCTATGGAAAATAGGTCCTAACTATAACTATCTACTGGCGACCGCCAGTAGATAATATATATATATATATATATATATATTAATATTAATATCCAGGCCTCGAATATCCTGATATTTTTCTAGTCTACATTTTTTGAGCCTTTCCTTATCATCTGCCACAGAAACACATTAGGTATGCTTATAGACCATATACGTCATTTAGAGCTAAAGTGATGTAGAAATCCTGCCCTTATTTATATCTATGCTCTTTCTTTGTATTAGATTGCTTACTATTCCTGTGTATGCTGTTACTTTTCTCTATATACGGAAGAGGGGATTTACCCAGGTATATAGATACATCTAATATGGTATATCATAACAGTTGTATGGTGTATATATACATATAAGTTTACACAGCACTGATTTTCCTGTTCTTTTATTTATTCAGGAGGCGTAGAGAGCATATCTGGGCACCACTTACCTCCCTCAATTGACTCAGTGGGACCTGTGTTTTTTCTCTTTCCATCCCCTCTTCCCTCACCCCACCACAAGTACCTTTGACAATTGTTGGGCCGTCTTGGTGGTGGGTGAAAGTTGGGAACTTGCTTCACAGCCATCATATCACTTCTGCAGAAACCCAGGTGAGATTTGACAGTTTTAATCCAGAACCTGCTTGCACATGGGCTTATGGAGGTGTCGTTTCTCATGTGAAGCAGAGATTGAGCCTATCTCTTAGAGTGAGTTTACAGTGACACAATTGCTCCAAGTCTCAGATCAGAGCCTTCTGTTTGCAGATGGTAGCACGTAGATGCATATTTGTGTCTGAGCACACCCAAGTGCCAGACTATGCACTTGTTTTGGTTGTTGATTTCCAAACAGAGGATGGTGGTGGTCACTCAAACACCTGTCTTAAAGACTTAGTCTGTATTGTAAAAGTAGCTAAACAGAGAAACCTTTGCGGACATGACAAGATGTATGCACCAGAGGTGGCTCCTTCTTCCTCAAGATTTGCAGCACACAGTTGTTAGTGGCTAATTCACAGCACATTTAAACTGATGCAGTTTCAGTGTTCCATTTGGCAGAAGAGAAGATGTACAATTTACCTGCAGATCAGGGGAGGTAATGATGCAGAGAAAGTCTCAGTGGTCTGAAGGTTTCTGGCCCCTTCAGCAAAAAGGGAAATGGTCCTAATGGGCTTACACCATGAGTTCTATTTGAAGAGGCTGTTTTTTAAAGCTTTCTTGAAAGATGTTGATGTGGCTATTTATGTCACAAGCATTTCTGACTAGTTCCAGAGGAGGGCACCCTTTGCTCTGTTGGTTTTCCAACCATGTTTTGTCTCTTGTAATTAGAGGGAAAAAATATACATTCTTTTGACCGTTTGTGATCTCAACATATTGGTCTTGATTGTATTCAAGGTGAATATGTATCTTGTATGGCATGAAGATTACTGTCCACTCAGGCTTTTGAAGGGAGGATTATGGGTTGGAAACCACCAGCCCCTGTCAGCCGTGCCCTCATCTTTGAAGTGGCTCAATATCGAGACTTCTGTAGGCCAAAGAGTGGTGGATGCCGAGTACAAATGAAATAGACAGTTTAGTCTATGTCTGTCTATTTTATTAGGTTAAAAATCTCTTTCTACAGTATAGATTTGAGGCAACAGATTTGCACTGTGCAGATCTTTAGTGCAAACTCAAGTACAAGCTGCAATCAAATGGGTGGACCTTTAGACCCAGACTGAGAAGTGACTCAATAAATCAAATACATGAAATACAGTGAAGCACATTAGGCTTCACAATGATGATGTAGGTTTTTAGATTTGTAAACCATTAAGGTTTATTAGCAGATTAACAAATACAGACTATAATTATACAAACTAGTCATAAATCAGTATTCAATGTATTAGTCAGCATAATTCAAAGCAATTCAGCCATGGTGAGACTGTTGTTCCTATGAGTTGGATATGCTGCCACCCAACGGGAAAAAATGCACACTACCACTGAGATGCAGCAGAGCCCATTGCGCACGGGCATCTCAACAAACTTGATTGCCATGCAATTGAAGGGACCACGTGCTCTCTCTGCATGGTTCATAGTAACAAACGTCATCCTGTCTGCATTTAACTGCTGGCAAGTAACATATCGGTGGGACAGATTTTCTACAATGACTCAGAAACGGGGATTGAACTAGTAGGTTTTGAAGAGACAAACCATTGAGTCTCCTCTAAATAGGTAGAACCATGGAAATGTCTAGCCATGAGAGACAACATTGCATCCGTTAGGACAGGGCTCCCATCTGTTGAAACCAAATTGCATCCTGACTTTTTACACGTCTTCCTCTGACACACCTCTTTTGTTCACTTTCTGAGACTTCCTCCTTCAAACTTTTGACCTCCTCCCACATATCAGCAACAGTCAACAACAGGCCGGTGGCAATATTTTTGGCCCATTCATCTGAATGATCTTGATTCAGTGTGCAGTACTGAAGAGCGCAGTATCTCGCCATTTCATCCGCATAGCGGTTGCGGGCAGTCACAAAATCCCATCCACTCTTGTGTGCGGAATACTTCACTATCACTCTTTCAACGGGCAACTACAAAGCGCCAAGCAAATCAATTACATAATTCCCATTACGGATTGCGGAAACCATAGTATGTCATAAAGCCTCTCTGGGACCACAACTGTCGGAATTCATGGAACAAGTCAAACCCGTATTGGCTAACAGTTTAGATGGTGAATCTCAAACGGTTAGAGATACAGCAAGCTCTAGTAAGAGCAATCAGTTCAGTCACCTGCGTGAAGGTTTCATTGTAGAAATAGGAGACTTCCACTACATCATCTACGGTGTACACAGCATGAATTCCCTGTCTATCTCTTACACTAGGGCCGTCCACAAACAACATAAAATCAGGCTCTTTCAGGGGGACATCTTGAATGTTGGGTTCTGGATTGGTATACAATTCTGTAATATTCAGGCAATCATAGTCAACCCATCAACATTTACATCAGACACAGGTTAAGGCAACAATGTGGCAGGGTTCAAACAAGTGCTCCTCTGCAGAGTGATGTTCTCTGCTGTAAGTATCACTTGCTCGTACTGGGTAAGCATGCCATTTGTCTTGTGTTTGATTGAGGGTAGGTAAAATCTCAACAGAAGGGGAACCATAAGTGTAGATGGGTATCCCATCACTGTACCTTTACATTGCTGAGCGCTGACACCAACTGCAGCCACCGCCTTCATGCAACCTGGCAAAGCTGCAGCTACTGGGTCAAGTGTGGCAGCAAAGTACGTGATTGGGCATTTAGAATTTCCCTTGTATTAACACAGTCAGGGCAAATTATTTCCATAATCAGGCATTCCTAGAACAGAGCGCGGCAGAGACTTTCTCTCAGCTCGAGGACGACAATCATACAATTGTTGTCCCAAAGTAGTTGATCAGACACATCTTTGTGTGTAAGCCTCTGTAGAGGCTTTGCCACTAGGGAGAAGTTGAAAATTCACTGACAACAGTAGCCTAACATTCCAAAGAACATCCTGACTTCTCTTTGATCTGCTAGAGGGTTCATTATCAGAACAGTGGAGATTCTCTCTTGAAATAATTTGCCATCTCCCATCTCAATACAATGTCACAGATATAGTACCTCCTTTTGAAAATATGTAGTTTTGTTGTGGACACTTTGTGACTATTTTCTACCGAATGGTTCAACAGGGCAAACGCATTTTGTCTGCATGCATCTTGTGTTATCAGTGCCATCAATAGGTCGTCAATATACAGAACCAAGCCTGAGTTACATGGCAACTGCAAGGTCTCCAGATTCTTCTTGAGTATCTGATTGAAGATTGAGGGACTTTCCATATATCCAGGGGGAACTCGTCACCATGCTAGAACTTTATTTTGGAATCCGAACGTGAAAAGGAACAGACTTTCTTCATGTAAAGGCATAGAGAAAAATGCTTGACAGGAGTCAATGACCGTGAACCACTAAGAGTCAAAGAGGTATTTGGAAGAGTGTAATGGCAGGATTCGGTACCATGGGACAATACGGGACAACAATATTATTGACCATTTTGAAGGTCTTGAACACTTTTCCACCTCTTCTTTGGCTTCCACAAACTTATTGTAGGTGAATTGCAGGAACTCCCTAGTATCTCATTTAACCCTTTCTCTGCTAGGCCTCCCCCCCCTTGTTCTAAGCCTTTTTTGGGCTATTTGGGGTAGTTCGCGCTTGGGGCCCTGTAACCTTTTGTCCACATAAGGTATCCACGCCAAATTTGCATCCTTTTCTTCCAACATCATAGGAATTATAAAGGTACCCAAGGTTTTTTTTATCCCCCTGGAGGGGACCCAGAAAGGTAGCCAAAATACAGCAAAATGTGTTTGTTTTTTAGGAAAAATGGGAAAAAAGTGCTGCAGAACAAAGATCCTGGTTTTTTCCCTGCAAATGGTATCAACATAGAGTTTGTGGTGCTGAAATCACCATCTTCCCAGCTTTCAGGGACAGACAGACTTTTGTCAGAAAACCACAATTTTTTATACAGTTTTGGCATTTTACTGGGACATAGCCTATTTTTGCTACTTTTTGTGCTTTCAACCTCCTTCCAGTTAGTGGTAGAAATGGGTATGAAAGCAATAATGGATCCTAGAAAGCTATACATTTCTGAAAAGTAGACAACATTCTGAATTCAGCAAGGGGTCATTTGTGTAGATCCTTCAAGGTCTTTTTTTATAGAAACTAACAGTTGAAATAAGAAAAATTGAAAATGAGTTGAAAAAAACAGCTCTTTGTGCCAACGTTTTCACCTGTAACTTCTTCTAAGTATGACAGATTTTTTAAAGCAATATACCGTTACATCCGCTGGATGCTTCTGATTGTGGGGATATATAGGACTTGTAGGTTTAACAAGAACCCGAGGAACCCAGAGCAAATAACTGAGCTGCGTCTTGCAATGGTTTTTCATTGTGTACTGGGTATATAGCAATTCATTTGGTAAAATATAAAGAGTGAAAAATAGGTATCAAGGACACCTATGTATTTCCAAAATGGGAACAAAATATTGAGTTTAGAAGCAGTAGCTATTTGCACAGCTCCGAAATTGTGGGTACCCATATTAGCATGTGAATTATAGGACATTTTTCAAAGTGACTTATTTTTTACACATTATCTTACATTTGGAAGGCCGAAATGCATAGAAAGTCAATAGGTAGTAACAGTTGCTCTACAATTCTGTGTTCCCCTAAGTCTCCCGATAAAAATGGTATCTCATTTTGTGGGTAGTCCTAGTGCCCGTGACAGGAAACGGCCCAAAATGCAACGTGGACACACCCATTTCTACAGTAAAAACAGACCCTCTTTTTGCAAAGTGCCTAGCTGTGGATTTTGAACCCTAGCTCAGCCGGCACCTAGGGAAACCTAGCAAACCTATAAATTTTTGAAAACTAGACACCCAGAGGAATCCAGGATTGGGTGACTTGTGTGGCTCTCACCAGGTTCTGTTACCCAGAATCCCTTGCAAACCTCGAACTTTGTCAAAAACCATACATTTTCCTCACATTTCTGTGATGAAAAGTTCTGGAATCTGCATGGATCCACAAAACTTCACCCACCCCACATTCCCATTCCCCAAAGTCTTCTGATAAAAATGGTACAGCACTTGTGTGGGTAGGCTTAGTGCCCGCGACAGGAAACGGGCCAAAATGCAACGTGGACACACCACATTTTTACAGTGAAAACTGACCTTTTTTTTTTCAAAGTGCCTTGCTGTGGATTTTGAACCCTAGCTCTGACGGCACCTAGGGAAACCTAGCAAACCTATACATTTTTGAAAACTTGACACCCAGGGAAATCCAGGAGGGGGTGACATGTGTGGCTCTCACCAGGTTCAGTGACCCAGAATCCCTTGCAAACCTCAAACTTTGTAAAAAAAAAAAAAAAAAACATTTTCCCCATATTTCTGTGATGGACAGTTCCAGAATCTGCGTGGGTCCACAAATTTCCACCCACCTCGCATTCCCCAATGTCTCCCAATAAAAATGGTACCTCACTTGTGTGGGTAGGCCTAGTGCCCGCAACAGGAAACGGGCCAAAACGCAACGTGGACGCACCACATTTTTGCAGTGAAAACGGACCCTTTTTCTTCAAAGTGCCTATCTGTGGGTTTTGAACCCTAGCTCTGCCGGCACCTAGTCAAACCTAGCAAACCTATACAGTTTTGAAAACTAGACACCCAGGGGAATCCAGGAGGGGGGTGACTTGTGTGGCACTCGCCAGCTTCTGTTACCCCGAATCTTTTGCAAACCTCAAAATTTGTCACAAAAAACAAACTTTCCTCACATTTCTGTGATGGAAACTTCATATAATCTGCGCGGGTCCAGAAACTTCCACCCACCCAGCATTCTCCAAAGTCTCCCAATAAAAATGGTAGCTCACTTGTGTGGGTGGGCCAAGTGCCCGCGGCAGAGAAGGGCCCAAAAGGTATTGTGGAGACATCAAAATTACCTATCACAAAACGACCTAGTTTTGCAAAGCGTTTCACCTGGGTTTTTGGCCCCGCGCTCGGCGGCCATCTAATGAGTGGGTGTTAATGAGGTACATACTCAGAGTGGAGTGATTACACTGGGTGGATAGCTTGTATGTTTTACCAGAAGATGGACACGTTTGACACTATCAGAGGGCGATACTATTTGGTATTGGGGCAAGGGCGATAAGCGCTGGTAAAGAATGGGTGATTTCTTAAAATGCTTGGAGCAGAACTTTTGTAAATAATCATGTGAGATGTATAATATGCTTGATATGGACAACTGAAGCAAACAACAAATGGTGTGTTTTTAATTTTGTAGTTACCCCTGACGAAGGACAGATAAGTCCGAAATGCATTGGATTATGTGGATCTGGCTACCAAGGATGAATGATGTATTTCTGCGGGCTAGAGTACAAGGCCTAGATAGGCATATCTATAGCATTGTTTAAGCAATGGAAACACATGATGCCTTCGATGTGGAAAATAAAGAAAAGAATAATTTGAAAACAAAGGATTAAGAGTGATTAATATGGATTATTAAGTTCTATTGAATACCCGTGGATGTTGCTGTGCGACTGGATATGGAGCGTAAATTCGCTCCATACTTTGTGGATTCTTATTTTCTGTGCTTGCGGGGCAAGGCGTGGGCCAGGTCAGCACGCGAAAGATAAAAAAACTTTAAATCATTGAAACACAGTAAGAAAGGTGTGCATTCTATCACGTATTTGGATATTAACCTACCAAACCCAGACATCTTTGAAAACTATCCACCCGGGGGAGTTTAGGGATGTATGGCTTGTGTGGCCCTCCCAACGTTTTCCTACCCAGAATCCCCTGCAAACCTCAAATTTAGCTGAAAAAAATCAAATTTTTCTAACATTTCTGTGTAGGAAAGTAGTAGGATCACTGGGCTGACACAGATTTCCTACCTCCCAGTGTTCCCACAGGTCTCCCAATAAAAATGGTACCTCACTCGTGTGGGTGGGCCAAGTACCTGTGGCAGGCAAGGGCCCAAAACATATTGTGGAGACATCAAAATTACTTATCACAAACCGACCTGGTTTTGCAAGGGGGTCACCTATGGGTTTTTGGCCCCGGGCTTGGTGGCCATCTTGGGAAACCTACCAAACCCATACATTTCTGAAAACTAGACACCCTGGAGAGTCCAATGAGGTATGGCTTGCTGGATCCCCCAACGTTTTCCTACCCAGAATCCCCTGCAAACCTCAAATTTAGCTGAAAAAAAATCACATTTTTCAAAGGTTTTTGTGTGGGAAAGTTGTAGGATCACCGGGCTGACACAAATTTCCTACCACCCAGCATTCCCCCAAGTCTCCCAATAAAAATGGTACCTCACTCTTGTGGGTGGGCCAAGTACCTATGACAGGCAAGGGCCAAAAACATATTGTGGAGACATCAAAATTACCTATCACAAAATTACCTGGATTCTGGGTAGGAAAATGTTGGGGGGTCCACACAAACCATACCTCCCTGAGCTCCTCCAGATGTGTAGTTTTCAAAGATGTCTGGGTTTGGTAGGTTTCCCTTGATGGCCGCCGAGCGCGAGGCCAAAAACCCAGGTGAGTCCCTTTGCAAAACCAGGTCGTTTTGTGATAGGTCATTTTGATGTCTCCGCAATAAGTTTTGGGACCTTCCCTGCCGCGGGCACTTGGCCCACCCACACAAGTGAGGTACCATTTTTATCGGCAGTCTTTTGGAAATGTGGGGTGGGTGGATTTTTGTGGATCCACACATATTCCAGAACTTTCCATCACAGAAATGTGAGTAAAATGTATTTCTTTTACAAAGTTTGAGGTTTGCAAGGGATTCTGGGTAAAAGAACCTGGTTAGAGCCACACAAGTCACCCTCTCCTGGATTCCGCTGGGTGTCTAGTTTTAAAAAATGTATAGGTTTGCTAGGTTTCTCTAGGTGGCGGCAGAGCTAGGGTGCAAAATCCACAGCTAGGCACTTTGCAAAAAAAGGGTCAGTTTTCACAGTAAAAATGTGATGCGTCCGTGTTGTGTTTTGGGCCATTTCATGTCGCGGGCACTAGGCCTACCCACACAAGTGAGGTACCATTTTTATCGGCAGACTTTGGGAATGCGGGGTGGGTGGAATTTTGTGGATCCACATAGATTCCAGAACTTTCCATCACAGAAATGTGAGGAAAATGTGTATTTTTGACAAAGTTTGAGGTTTGCAAGGGATTCTGGGTAACAGAATCTGGTGAGAGCCACACAAGTCACCCCATCCTGGATTCGCTGGGGTGTCTAGTTTTTAAAAATGTACAGGTTTGCTAGGTTTCCCTAGGTGCCGGCTGCGCTAGGGCCCACAATCCACAGCTAGGCACATTGCAGAAAAAAAGTCAGTGCTTATTGGGCTTTCTGTCGCCCTTGGGGGGGGGGGGAGATCGGGGGCTATTGTCCCGATATGCCCCCAAAGGGGGCAGAAAGACTGTGGCTATTTTTTGGGGGGAGGGGGGGGCATCGGTAAGCCCATTCTGGGCAGCCCCCACCCGTACATATAAAAACACAGCGTAATCCCTGGCGCCTAGTGGTCTCTGCCCCCATCTGCCTCCTGGGGGGCAGAAAGCGTGTGGCATTTTTTTGGGCTGGTGGGGGTAGTGTCATGCCCATTCTAGGCAGCCCTCACCCCTGAACCTTGAAAAGGAAAAATCCCTGGTGCCTACTGGGCTTTCTGCCGCCCCAGGGGGCAGATAAGGGGCTATTGCCCCCATGTGCCTACCTGTGGTGGCAGAAAGACTGGGGGGATTGTTTTTGGGGTGGGGGCATTGGCATGCCCATTCTGGGCAGCCCCCACCCCTACTTATAAAAAAATAATAATAATCCATGGTGTCTAGTGGGCTTTCTGCCCCCCTGGGGGTAGATCAAGGGCTATTGCTGCCATCTGCCTCCCAGGGGGGCAGAAAGACTCTGGAATTTTTTTTGGGGTAGGGCATTGGCAGGCCCATTCTGGGCAGCCCCCACCCCTAGGACTAAATAAAAAAAACTAATCCCTGGTGCCCCCCGGGGGGCAGTTCAGGGGCTATTGCCCCATCTGCCTCTTGGGGGGGATGGGTGGGGGCATTGGCATGCCCATTCTGGGCAGCCCCCACCCTTGACCTAAAAAAAAATACCTTGGATCTACGGTGCTTTCTGTGGGACAGATTGGGCGCTACTGCCCCCATCTGCCCCTCAGGGGGGGCAGAAAGTCTGGATATGCCACTTTGTATGAGGGAAGGAAAGGCCCTTGCCCAAGGGGCTGCTTCCCACTCCCTGGGGCCTAGTGGGTGGATCCCTGCTTGGGGATCGCCCTCCTGGGGCAATCCCCAAGCAGGGATCCACTAGGGAATAGTACCATTAAAAAGGGGAGATTCTCCCCTTTCCAAAGATACCTCTCCCATGTAATTCGGTGCTCGGGGGGCTGAGATAGCCCCACGAGCACCGAAACAATGAAACTGAAACTAAGTTTTAGTTTCATTTTCAATGTAATGACGTCAGCGCACCCTGCATGCGATCGTCATTACATTGAAGGGAAAAAAATAGCCTCAGGAGGTTGGGGATGCTCCTCCCTACCTCCCGAGGCAAAAATAAAAAAATAAAGGAAATCCCTCCGCTGTCTGCAGCAGAGGGGTTTTGTGCACCTGTGCACATGACGGAATGGTTCCGTCATAAGCACAGGAGCACTGTGCTGAGCACCAAAGGGGTTAAGATGCTTTGCTCTAGCATGGATTCATTTACTAGGGGTAATTCCAGGCACCGCTTCTGGTGAGAGGTTGTACTGAGGTGTTCAGGGATACTCTGCATTCTCTTTGATTGTTATTCTCACAGATTCAACCTCTATAATCAGGCCAGTATCTTAACCAGTAAAATCTGAACTTTTCCCCTTTGCAGGGTTCTTTAAGTCAGGGGGTAGTCTTCTTTGGTCAGGACTGGGAACTGTCCAGTGGTTGACCTCAGTTTAAAGTCTGCGTCTTCATCGTTTGTATGGCGCTTAACACATTTGGGTGTGGAATAGATCACACAATTGAGCTTGCAGTGTAAATCCCTGCCCAATAGATGAACTGGATGTGAAACACATATATTACAAACTGATTGTCCTTCTCAAGAGGACCTTTCTTCACAGGGACCTTGGCTGAAACAGAATTTACAATTTATTTATTTGAAATATTTACAACTTGGACTTGTTTTCCTGAGAGGGGTAGGTTTTGGATTTTTACAGTTCTAACAGTAAAGTGGGTAGCACCTGTGCCTATCAAAAACTGCATGGGGTAGTCATTCATCTATCTATCCACATAAGGGCCACACTGGTCTATCTAAAAGACTGCTCTATGCACACAAATGTCCTCTCCTCTTTGGCACCATCATTGTGATTGATCAGAACCTATCTGATGTGACTTGCTTTGGTTGCTATGCATCTTCCTCAGAGTTCCAGGTCCCTGCTGCTCAGCCAGTGTGTGAGATCATAAGAATGTTGAGAGTGTTTGTGGTTGAAGGAGGGACAGTTGAAGGAATGGGCTGAGCAGCAAGGATGCTGCTCCTGGTGGGGCGTTATCTGTAACTTGAAACAAACTTAATAAACCTTCATCTGCAATTCATGCCACTTGTCTATACACCATCTTTTATTGATTACAACACTGGCGGGGAGCTAAAAAGAAACTACGCGAGAGGAACTAGAAATTTGAGAAGAAACAGAAGAAGAATCAAAGAATTAAAAAAAGAAATTGAAGCCTGTGAGATTTAATGCACACTGGACACAGCCCCACCAGTTTCTATTTACACCAGTCAGCCTGCTATCCAGGGCATTTGAACAAGCATGCATCTGAATGAAACTGCGGCAGCGTCTAAGTGTACAGGCAGCATGTACCAGCAGCATGTATTTTGAAGAAACCGGTGTCTATTTCAACTGCCTGATGTCCAGGACATTTCTATAGGCCGCTGTAAAGCTAGCAGCAGAGTAGTGTGCTGTGATTTAGGTTTCATACACCGTTACATAAGAATAGTTAACTGGCAGCATTTGTTTTAAAGCGAAGTGGCAATTTGTGACAGCTCATCGAGAGGACCGACATATCTGTCAGTGCTTGGTTCATCAAATGGACTATAAAGTCGCTGTAATTCAGCCTACAATGCAACGTTTGAGGTTAAGGAACTGACCGCATTCGTTCTAGAGTGAACTGGTTGAGCCATGAAGAATAAAATGCCACGCCGGTGAGAGTTTAACTGGGAGAGGCATGGAGACTCGTCAACTTTTCTGTTGTGGTATGCTAGTGGGATTACCGAGTTGCTGACATTTAAAATTTCAAGAGACGCACTCGTTGGCGGCCACCATCTGGAATAAGGAACGTTGCAAGTAGAAGCCTCATGGAGAAGGAAGAGTGACCATTCTCTTATGGAGAGCCTGTTGACGTTCTAGTTTATTCATGATTCAGTAGTCGCAACAAGCTGTGACATATTACGCACGTTTGCCATATTGGCCGCAGTTGATCTGTGCAGGGAGCGGTGATGCCCATGAAGGAGCTGCCGGTGTAGGTCACAAGAAGAGAAAACTAAGGCTTTACCAGGATTGGAGGCCAGCTTACACACTGAGACACCACACGGCGTGATGAAAGAGAAGCATTCAACAACTTTGTTTTGGGGCTTCGACCGGTGCATCCAATGTTGCTGGATTTCGGGGTTGATGGTGTGCAATTTTGTGCTGTGGCTTTCCATTTGCCAAGGGTTTTGGAAGAGTGTCGGGTGAGGGATTGCTTGCCTTGGGGAACTTTGGAAGTTTATGGTGACTTTTATCCTTGACATTCGAATTTTGCTGACGCTGTTATGCTGGACTATGTATATTTAATCTGCTGTTCTCTATTTAAAGATACCCTGTTAGAGTTGCCCAGAGTGTGAGGTGAGGTGGGTTTACAGGTACCCACTGGTTGCGCGCTGAAAGATTATTATTTTTTGCTGCATTTTTTGGAGATTCCCTGTGTGAGTGGGAATGCAATGGGTTGATATGTACCTGTTGCTACATTTTTCTGAGATTCCCCGTGTGAGTGGGAATGTGATGGGTTTGAAGATACCCTGTGATTGTGATGGGTTTAAAGATACCCTGTGATGTTATGGGTTGAAAGATACCTGTTGCTACATTTTTTTTTTAGCTTCCCTGAGTATGTGGGAATGTGATGAGTTGAATGATACCCTTTTGCAGAGGTTCCGGGTTGAAGGTACCACCCTTCCTAAGGGGTTAAGGGTGAAGGGGCATTTTGTTTAGCCCAAGGTGACCACCCTTCCTAAGTGGTTAAGGGTGAAGAGACATTTGTTTAGCCCAAGGTGACTGCCCTTTCTAAGGGGCTATGGGTGAAGGGGCATTTGTTTAGCCCAAGGTGACCACCCTTCCTAAGGGGTTAAGGGGCATTTGTTTAGTCCAAGGTGACCACCCTTCCTAAGTTGTTAAGGGTGAAGGGGCATTTGTTTAGCCCACGGTTACCACATTTCCTAAGGGGTTAAGGGTGAAGAGGCATTTGTTTAGCCCAAGGTTACCACCCTTCCTAAGGGGTTAAGGGTGAAGAGGCATTTGTTTAAGCTCAATGTACCACCTTTCACTTTTTAGCCTAATGTAACCCGTTTTAGTGTTGTGTTATGAAGGATACGGGTTGGTCCTGAGTGAGTATGGGTTGTCAGAAGAACGGGTAGTTGTTTCCAGTTTTTAAGTAACCTACACTGTAGTAAATAACTCGCGTGTCGCAGAAGAAGGTTTGGATGAGTTTATTCTCTGACTAAATGGTAGCAGAGCCCACACAGCACAGGCTCCACAAAAAGCAGCTCTTGCCTCAACAGTCACACTGCAAGTGAGATCTCAACACCTAGGTAACCACATACATTCTAAACAATGAGATCAGAATACCTACATTCTAAATAACCACATCAAGTGTGAAAATGCATGTGAAGAAATACTACACATCTTCCTTCCTTCCTACACAAAACAGAAATAAAACGAAAACAAAAAAACCCCAAAAAACCAAAATACAGTACAAGCCAAAAACAATTTAGGATCTAAATCTGGCAGGTTTAGCAATAACTCTGGTACTCTTCCTGGGAAGCACCTTAAGAGCAGAACCCTTCTCAGGTGGACAAGAACCACTGGAATGTAGAGGAACAAAAGAAATTTCTTTATGCACAATCTTAGCAACCTTGGACAAGTTCCACCAATGACCACCCTTCACCAGCACAGCATTTCCCAACAACTGGACCACTTTGACAGGAGCACTGTATTTACTCTCCCCCTTTTTAACATGTACAGAGGATTTAATCTTGACCAAATCTCCAACCTTTAGCAAAGAGAACTTGGCGCCTTTCTTAGAATCAAACCACTCCTTCTGCTTAGATTGTGTAGTACACATGTTCTCTTTGACCAAAGACATCCATTTTAGCACGTCAGATTCCGACTTAAGAACTCTTGACATCCATCCTGGCCTAAAACTAGTGATGGCTTTTCTCCCTCTCAAAAGTTCAAAAGGGGAAATCTTAGTGGAATAATGGGGTGTAGTGCGATAAAACCAAATCATACTGTCTAATGCCTCTTGCACATCACGATTGCCAGCTCTTGCCCATCTGACACACTCCCCTACCACACGATTCATCTTCTCAACAAGACCATTGCTTTGAGGATGATAAGGGGAACTCTTAAGATGTCTGATCTCAGATGCTTGAAGAAAAGACTGAAATTTATCACTCATAAACTGTTTCCCATTGTCAGAGACCAGGCACTCTGGAAAACCCTCACGCATGCACACATCCTTCAAGAAAGCAATAATGCTTTCAGCATTAGCTTCTTCACTAATTTGACCTCAGGCCACTTGAAAGCGTAGTCCATCATAACTAAAATGAACCTAGAACTTCCACAAAGAGCATCATAAGGACCCATAATGTCAATACCAACTTTCATCCAGGGCCTGTCCGGACACTCTATGGGAAGAAGAGAAGGAGTGAACACCTTGAGATGCTTATCAGCAGAGGCACACACACAACAATTCGAAACAAACTCCTCGATTTCAGTGTCCATCCCTGGCCACCAAAAAGTGTCACGAACGCGGCGTTTAGTCAAGGAAACTCCCAGATGGCCCTCGTGACACCTCCTGATTATGTCATTCCTTAACACCAAAGGTGGAATGAGAGTTTCACCTCGCAAAAGCAAACCATCTTTTAACAATATTTCACTTTCAATTTTAGAAAAAGGTTGCAACAAAGGCGGGAAAACTTTTTCTCTGGGCCATCCTTTGACCACATGTGCACAGACATCTTGTAAAACAGAATCTTTTTGGCAAGCACGCCGCCATTCATCCTCAGAATACCAAGTCAACTTGGGTATCTCCAAACTGGCAACCAAGCAATCTTCACAATCCTCCTCTGCCAAATCCTTAAACTTTATAAGTTCAGACTCCTCACAAGTGAAAGGAAAGCGTGACAAAAAGTCAGCTCTGGTATTCTTTCCCCCGCAATGTGATGTACATCAAATTGATATTGAAGCAGCCTGGTGACCATTCTTACAATTCTGGGAGTACAGCATTTAGACACATTCCCACTCAAAATGCTCACTAAAGGTTTATGGTCAGTAAGAAGTACAAAACGTCTACCCCACAAGAAAGGACGGAATTTCTCGATGGCCCAACAACATGACAATAACTCTTTTTCAATTACTGAGTATTGAAGTTCAGCTGCCCTCAGCACTCTGAAGGCAAAGCAAATAGTGTTTTCAATTCCTTCAACATTTTGAGTCAAAGTGGCTCCCAGTCCCACTTGATTGGCATCTACGGTCGCACAACAAGAGTAACTGGGATCGAAAGGCTTGAGGGCTTTGCAGTCTTTCAAAGAAGACTTCACACACTCAAACGCACGTACACATTCCTCACACCACAGAAACTTGACCCCCATTTTGAGAAGGTTGCTGATGGGCCGAACTAAGGTGGCAAACTCAGGAATGAACCTGGAATAATATTCACAAAGCCCTAAGAGGGACTTAACCCCGTTCTTATCAACAGCAGCTGGGGCCTTGGAAATGGCATCAAGTAAACCAGGTTTAGGACTGACACCCTCACAAGACACAACATGCCCCAAATATTCCACCTCTTTGCTGAGAAATTGAAATTTTTCTGCTTTCGGAACAACGCCATGTTCAAGGAACAACGAAAGAACTTTGTCAAGAACATCATTGTGAAAACTGACATCTTTGCCGAAAATGAGGACATCGTCTTGAAAGACAAGTACAACATCTAAATCTTTAAGGATGTTGTTCATCACCCTCTGGAAGACCGAGGGCAAACCGAACGGCATGCGGCGATATTGAAAGGTCCCCAAAGGAGAAAATAAAAGCAGTAAGATGGCGGGACTCAGTGTGAAGCTCTACTTGATGATAGGCGCTGGCCAAATCAAGTTTAGAAAAAAAATGTGCACCTCTAGTTGTCGCCAACAAGTCAGTAATTTTGGGAAGAGGATGCGAATCAACTCAGATCTCTTTATTGAGGGATCTCAAATCCGCACAGACCCTAACTTGACCGCACCTCTTGCGGGCTACAACTAATGGAGACAACCACAATGAAGATTCAGTTGGTTCGATGATACCTTTTGCACATAGATCCTTAAGCTCTTTGTCAAGGTCACTCCTGACACTGTAAGGCACACCTCTAAGCTTTTGTTTGATGGGTGTAACCCCATCCTTGACAATGATTTTGTGCTTGAAACCTTTTATTTTTCCCAAACCAGTACCAAATACTGACGGGAATTTCTCCTTCCACACTTGCCCAACGTCATCTTCACCAGAGCTCACCAGTAATACTTGCTCAACTCTCCCTGACCTCAAAATCATCCTAAACAGCCCCTGGTGGAACCAACCCACTATGCTAAGGCCTTTGACAGCAACATAAATCTTTCCCCTTATCTTTCTCCCCTTGAAAACCATATCATCTTCAAAAAAAACACAAAGTTCAATTTTTGCAACGTCCCTCCCCATACTTCTTCAAAAAGCTTTTGGGTGATCATGGTTATGCGGGCTCCTGAGTCAACTAATAATTTGAGAGGTTTGTCTCCCACTTCCATGTCGACTATGGGATCTCTCCACGAAGAAGGATCAGTATCAACATTAGTTTGAACAGGCGCAACAGGATTATTATCATCCAACACAACGGAGATAACTTTAGAATCAGAATCCGTGCCAGACTCTACTGTAGAAACAATGGGTTTTTTGTAACCCCTCCTCTTTAAACAAATCTTGGCAAAATGGGCAACTTTTTTGCAATAGTTGCATGTCACATTGATAGCAGGGCAACGGGCATTTTTAGAATGAAGAGAATTACCACATCTCAAACAAGTGTTGGAAGGAATAGAATGTTGATGAGAATCTGTCTTCACCCCCTTGGAGAAGGTGGAAGAACTGGGATGCACACTCTTAGGATGTAATTTGGCATTATTGACAATACTTACACGTTCCACATTCTTTTCATCTAGTTCTTTAAGAGAAAACAGAGATTTCAATGCTCTTCGCAATTTTGATAGTTTCATCTAAGGTGGGATTACCCAAGCTTAACAATTTTTGCCTGATTTGCTTGTCCTTACAATGACAAACAAATTGGTCCCTAATGAGTTGGTTTGTAAAGTTTTCAAACTTAGTCTGAAGCTAATCTTCGCAAAACAGATATGTAAGAATCAACATCTTCTTCTTCACTTTGTTTCCTGATGAACAATTTGTGCCTGAGGACCATTATGCTAGGCTGCTTGTCGAATCTTTTCTTAAGTTTGAGAACTGATTCATGATACTCGTCAGCACCGTTAAGCTCTTTTGGAGAAAGGCTAGGTAAATGTTTAAAAATGGACCTTCCTTCAAAACCTAAGGAATGTAGCAGGAGACATTTTTTTCTATCTGCGCTAAATCTAGTAGCACCATTTGCTCCTAAATAAGTCTCGACAGCATCATGCCAAATTTCCCATCTGACAGGTGGTTCACCAGGAGAGTCCAAAAATGATGGAGGAGGGCTGACAGACTGTAAAGTACACATGAGTAGATGTTGAAGAAAAATAAACTAGATAAAACACAAGATACAGTAAAATAAGATGTGTGTGTTTCACAGTGTGACACAGAATAACATTTACAGTAAAATGACTAATGGGCAAAACGACTAATAGGCAAGGTGTGTGTATCACCGAGTGACACACCAAAAATGAATATAAGCTGGACGTGTGTGTCGTGTGCTGTATAACTGTGACACACAGTTGGGGATGAGTGTATTGTTGCAGAACCTGTAAAGAAGTAAATTGATAACAAGCCAGGTGTGTGTAACACCGAATGAGACACAAAACAAATGAGACCACAGGACAAGTGTGTCGTCGTTCTAACTGATTGTAGTAATGTCTTTAGACTTTGTCTTGTAAATACTCTTGAAATAATAGCCGTCGTGTAAGAGTACTTTTGAAATGGCCGCCGTAAATGTGAAGAAGAGAAAGCAGAACACGCACTAGATCCCCCCCGTGTAGATCTGCTTCACGAAGATTGGAGGTCTTGTGACATCACGGAGGAAAAATGGCGGCTACAGTGTGTCAGAAAGTCTAGCAGAGGCGTTCTAGTTTATTTGTGTAGAGAACGCCACCTCCGCTGACGTCACAAAAGCTGGGGAACTCTCATGGCTGAGACAGGTTGTGCTGGGAGAGCAGCTCGGGAGAGCAAACGTTGAAGAGAGCGTGGCAAGAGTCAAAAGTAAGCACCAGTGCTGGCTTAGAGAGAGACGCACAAACCGGTAAAGTAGTTGGTGAGCGGTGGCGCAAGCAAAGCAAAGCGCATTAGAGAACGGACAGTTTGTGGAAAGTCTGAAAAGGATGCGTAGAGAGCTCTGTAAAAACCACAGATAAGAATATAAAACTTCAGCACAGTACCTCAGACGCCACAAAGTCCGTGAAACTCGAAGCTTGAGTGAAATTCAGGAATTAGCATGCTGGGGTTCACCATGTAGTCAGGATCGTCGCCATAAAATTGTAGTAAATAACTCACGTGTCGCAGGAGAAGGTTTGGATGAGTTTATTCTCTGACTACATGGTAGCAGAGCCCACACGGTGCAGGCTCCACAAAAAGCAGCTCTTGCCTCAACAGTCCCACTGCAAGTGAGATCTCAACACCTAGGTAACCACATACATTCTAAACAATGACATCAGAATACCTACATTCTAAATAACCACATCAAGTGTGAAAATGCATGTGAAGAAATGCTACATACACGTTTGCTTCGGGATCTTTTGTCGTTTTTATTTGTGGGACTTGTTGATTGTTTTTTATATGTTCTATTGTTTCCTTAAGAGGGGAAGATGTGTTGTGACTTGCTATGCATCCTCCCCAGAGTTCCAGGTCCTGGCTGCTCAGCCAGTGAGTGCGGTCATTAGAATGTTGAGAGTGTGGTTGGATGAGGGTCAGTTGCAGGAATGAGATGAGCAGCAAGGATGCTGCTCCTGGTGGGACATTATTTGTAACTTGAAACAAGCGTAATAAATCTTCATCTTTAATCCATACCACTTGGCTACACACCATCTTTTATTGATTACAATACTATCTATACCTCCAAAACTTTTGGCAACGTGAACTGTTGGAAACTGTCAGGGTGCGAAAAGAGTTTTGCTGAACTCTGGGTTTGAATTTTCATCAAATCTCAGGTTAATCATATTTTGCTGCATCAACGGGGCTTGGGGCATATTAACTGTTTGGGGTCTTTGTATTTGCATATTTGGTGCTGGCATTGCATTCATGACACCATACACCTCACATCCCTCCCCATGTTACTGGTCCAATTCAAGTATCGCCCCTTGGCCTATCCAGTGATTCTGGAGTTCTATTTCAATAAAACAAAACCTTCAAAAATCTAAAAAATTGCACTTGGATCTAAGGATGACTTTAGTGACCAGGCTTAGCCTGTCAATGTACAGAGAGAAAACACTCCTATTTGCCATGTTGTTACATCACAAAGGTCAGCTCCTGTTAAACCAACCACCTCAGCTGCCTCTAGAAGGGTTTGCAGGATCAGAAGTTAAGCAACAACAGAAAAGACCAATGAGATTGGGGAATACCAGAGCCCCACGCAAGCAAAATCACACAGGAAAAGGAAGCCACTAATGGCATAATCACAAAGATACACAAAAATCAAAACAGCATCAGACAGTCAGAGTCTAATCTCACCTCTTGCCTGCATGTTTGAGAAAAACAGCAAAAACCCCTCAAAATTTACTTTTCTCAATGATCATGGCTTGTTGATCTTCTCAATAAGCAGCCGGGTAAATAGCTAAATGGCTGCTGTAACGGAGGATGAAAATGCCTGCAGAGGGGAATCTTCTCATATTAATGTAGATGACATTGAAGCAGGAATCAATCAGCACTTGCGTTTCACTCTCAAAGAATCTGAAAATAAACATAAAAGCTCCAGTACTAAGACAGTTTCAATCCTAAGTAACAAACCAGTTTTTCAGGCCCAAAGAATTTTTAAAACCTTAAACCGATTCTTCATACATGCTAGGGCTAAATAATATGGCTTTAAAAGGTGTGTCAACAGATTTACAGTCGCTGGGATGCCAGCAAATGCCCGAATGCCATTGAAACAATGCTCAGGTGTTGACAACAGGCAATAGCAACAAAAATGACAGAGCGAAAGAATCGACTATGGTCATCCTGGGCCATCTTGTTAAAAGCTTTTGAGCCATCTGTCGACGGCTGAACTACCAGTCATAGAAATTGGATCTCCAAATATATTTGTTAAATGTTATCAGTATTTGTCTGAGGAACTGACACAAAATGAGCTGACCTTAACAAACTAATAATTTGTGCTTAATTGACAAATTAAGTACCCTACCAGCCACTCTCGATTCGTTAATCAAAGAAATTAAAACCCAATTGAGCATTCCATGTTCACCTTGCAGTAACAAATATTCAACATATCTGTCACACAGTCTCATGCCAGCAGCACAAACGCCAACAAACAAGAAACAAAAAGGGCCTTCAACACGAAGTCTATGGATGCTAATATCCCAATTAGGGTCACATAACAAAAACATACTGAAGCAAGGAAAAATAAAGTAGACGTCCTGGTGGTCATACATCATTCAAGTAATGGCCAGATATTACAACTCCAAACACCTCTACAGGCAGCATAGTCTCAGATGATTCACAATCACCGTTTCTGATGGCAACAACAAAGAGACAAATGAAAAGGCAACAAAAGGCAAGAAACAAAAAACTTTTTCTGGCCATGAAGAACCCCACGAACCACAATTTGTTTTCGGTTCTTATTAACTCCCAGGCAAAGGAGAAACCTGCTCTGAACAAGACTGAAAAAGTGGAGAACTCCCAGGCAAAGATCAGTCTAACAAAGCATGATCCTCTGATTAAAAACATCAAAGTCCCTACCGCTCCCCCTTCCTCTTTGGTACCTATAAGAAAATGGGAACTTTCCTCATAGCTTCATCAGAGGCACAGTCGCCCTCTAAAGCCAACAATAGCACAACATTAGTTTCAGTTGAGGTTCAACAACAAGTTCTATCATTAGGGAATGCAATAGGTAGTCACAATAGCAATGACAAGTAAAGTCCATCTTTATTAAATGGACCCTCGCAAAACTTCGAACAAACTCATTTGGCCATAATGAAACAGAAAAAAGTGCTCCTAACTTTGAACAAACAGGAGTCTTTAGGCTCCTAACTTTGAACAAACAGGAGACTTTAAACTGTTGGGTAGCCCTTGATATTTTTAACCAATCAATCTCTTTCTGTGGAACCTTAGTTTTCAAAAAGCCAATCATCTGATTATGCTTTTCCATGACAATGGGAGATGGGGCATTTGTTTGAGTAAGTTTCGGTGATTCGTTAGTAGGCCACTGCATTGACACCATGCACTGTGCCCACAAATCACTAGGGACAACAATGTCAAAGAAGGTGTTCAAATCTTCCCAAAGCACCTTTGAAATTTTCACAAACTGCTTGATTTCAGTTCACCATAGGTCAGTATTTTCTCTCAGTTTTAAAAATTAATTTGTAAATGTGAAAAGATCACCATAACTCAAAGGTACATGCACATGTCCACCCCACGCACCTCTCTCAATGTGTAAGCTTTGACCTCTGTGTCACTTTTGTACTCTTCCTCATCTGGCCCTCCAAATTTGTCTTTCTTTCTTTTTCTTTCTCTTCTCCTTCCGAGCCCCCTGGTCCTTAATCCTTTGAATATCACTCCAGTTCTGAATGCTACAAACGAACTCCCTTCGGTGTAATTGAAGACCAGGTATCACTATCACTAGTCCCATCTTTCTTTTTTTCGTTTCTACCCCCTCTTGTCACTCTGCTCTTACCCTTGTTATCGCAGTGTACATCCCTATACCTTAATTTAATTCTCCCTCCATTCCTGCTGTACTGCCTCTAACCTTGCATTCATCCAACTACGGAGCTTATTCTTTGTTGGGATCTGATATTTCTCCTTCTCTGTTGCATGTGTAGCTCGCTCCCATGCATTCAAAACCTTATATTGAGTAGGTTGGAGTGGGGACTTCATCTCGTACAACACTCGCCTCAAGTTCTCAATTATTCGTAGATTAAAGGTACTATGTGGAGGAAACTGCAAGAACCCTTCATTTGCTGCGATCTTATTCCATTGTTTGACCCAGATACACATGTGTAAACCAACCTTGATTGTCATATAATAGGCAGGTTGTATTCTTCCACCATCGCTAAGCAATTCTTGAAAAATTTCATCTTTTACTCTGAAAGTGGTGCAACACAAAACCAGTAAACTTCAGTTGAAATAACTGGCAGTTCTCAGCGAATCGCAATGCAATGCACACTAACACTGGCTGCAATTTCAGCGCAACACCACTAAACCAATCACTCATAGTGCAACACCCAATGACGTAATTAACCAATCTCAGCATTGCACACACATCAGCCATTCAATACCAGTGCAGCACCTTATGACATAACTCGCAGCTCTCACTTCCCAGCAATCAACTTCACATAAGCAACTATCGAAAAAACAAAAACAATAGGTCTTGTCTGTTCCACTAAAGAAAATTCAAAGTTAATGATCATTCTAGGGCAGACTTCTCCACCAGTAGCTCAAGAACTACTGGTAGCTCTCCAGTTACCTGTAAATAGCTCTCCTGTGTGCAGCCTGACATAATAAATTAGAAACTTTTGCTTGGTTGAAATAGTATATGTATACCAAAATTGGAAAGCATGTATTCAACATGGAAATGTAGGTATTTTCTGAACTCATAAGCTGACGTGGAGAAAAATGGTTGAATTTCCGCAATAAACTTAAATCTTATATTAGAGTGATAAATCATGTGACATTGGGGAGACTTTTTATTCATATATTTAACTTTATTGATAGGGCCTTTGTTGCTACAGGAGTTTTGTATTATATATGTAGAGGCATTCCCAATTTAAAAAACGTGTTTTACATTACTGCTGGCAACCTTGCTTGATGCACTGAGGTGATCACTGCTGACAATCTTGCTTTGGGTGGCCACTAATATAATCTTTTCTGATGTGGTAACTATTGTAACACTAATAATATCACTTGCTCGGAATGGCTTCCATTTAAGATAAGTAACTGAGGAATAGCACACTCATGGCGCTGTCACACATACAAAGTGAATTATCGAGCAGGGGGAAATCACTCTGACTAGCGCAGTCTACTTTTCTGTGCAAAACAAATAACTGACCACTAATCTCAGTTAGTACACTCTCCCAATAGAAGTTTAATAAGTCCTTATCTTGGTAAGGCCAATAACACTTCACAATCTGACACCCCAAACCTAACAGACTAGTCACAACTTAACCAAACTTCAACTCTATAGACAAAGCCCTTCTGGACCCAATTGGACACCACACTGCGAAACACATTAAGTCATCTTTAGCAGTTAGCCGGATACGGCACCAACCATAGATAGAGAAAAGAGTTATGTAATCAGGCATAACAAGAACAGACAAGAAAGGGGCATCATGTGATGTAGTATAATAAATCAAGTAGGCTGATGTGAAGAAGTGGAGTAGTTTATTGGAGCATCCACCTTCTGAAGAGCAGCAGTGCAACTGAAGAAGAACTGCTCTTCAGAACGTGGAACAAACACAGGTATTCAAAAGAATACAATAGAAGTCCATGGATGCATGCGGAGAACGCATCCATGGAAAGCAAACAGGAGAAGGAGAACATTCTAAGAATAAACCCAAGATTCTACTATCACATATCTTCCTTCTTTACACAAAACATGAAAGGCAAATTACAATAAATCCCATTAATATAAAACAAAATCTTTACATTTTTTAGGTAACAATTTCTGTCTCTTGGAAGAAGACAGGTTATCAACATATGCATGGGAAGACATCCTAGGAGAAGAAACATGGTTATTAACATCAGCATGAGAAGAATGAACCGTTGGTCCTATTCCTTTTTCCAAAATTACAGAATCGCTAGTGAAATCTGGAGAAGAAGGACATGCAGAAGATTTAGGAATGAAAGCGTTGACTTTGGCAACTTTAGAAATGTTCCACCAAGAACCATTATTCAACAGCACAGATGTTTTACCAACTTTTAAAATAATAAAAACATCTGAAAACTTTGATTGTCCTTTTTTAACAAAGATAGGTAACTTGATTTTAACTTTGTCACCAAATGGCAACACTGGATGGTTGGAACACACAATTTTCTTTGAAATATTACAATTTTGTTGAGCAAGTCTATACATTTTTCTAATTGGTAAGTTGGACTCAACAGATTTGGCCCATGCAAGAGAAAGTTCTTGTCTAGGTTTTCTACCTTTTAATAAACTAAAAGGTGAAAACTTAGTAGTAGAATGTGGAGTACACAAATAAGACCAAACCAAATCTGCTATGTGAGATCTGACATCCAATCGAGACTTGATAGCCAACTGAATGCCATCAACTAAAGTCTTGTTAAACCTTTCTACAAGGCCATTCATGTTAGGAGAATATAATGCAGTTTTAATATGAGAAATGTTGGCATTCTTTAAAAACAAGCTAAATTCATGAGACGTAAATTGAGGACCATTGTCAGAAACAACGGTAGAGGGTAAACCTTCTTTCTTGAAAATCTCTTTAAGAAATTGAATAACAGTTGAAGAATCAGTTTGAGTAACCCATTTTTATTCAACCCACTTTGAAAAGTAGTCAATGGCAACAATGACATACGATTTCTGCATTAAAATACCTTCATAAGGACCTAAAATATCAATCGCAATTTTATACCATGGTGAGTCTGGAACATCAATTTTTCCTAAATCGGAATGCTGGAGTTTCAGAACTTTATCAGAATCTGCACACAGAGAACAATTTTTTACAAAATCAACAATACAACTGTCCATGTAAGGCCACCAAAATAATTCTCTAACCTTTTTAATAGTACTGGATTGGCCTAAATGACCAATTGACATAAGTCTTTGTCTTATATTTTTTGGAGGAACAAAAGAATCACCCTTTAAAATGAGACTTTCATTGGACGAAAGATCGTCTCTAACCTTCCAAAACACAGCAAGATCTTTAGAAAGATTTCTCTCAAGTGGCCAACCTTCTATAATATATTTTTGTACGATTTTTAGATCCTCATCTAAATCCATAGCTTTTAACCATTCCTCTTTAGAAATAACTCTTGACATTGAAAGAACCATGTCATCAACAGATGCAACTACACATTCTTCAAAAGACGCAGGTTGTTTGGGAACTTGAGAATCATGAGAATCTGATAACAGTCTAGATAAACAATCAGCTCTCATGTTTTGAACACCAGGAATGTATATAACCTCAAAATTATATTCGTAAAGTTTTGCAAGAATGCAAACTAACCTGGAAGAAGCTCTCCCAACACCATTGTTAGACAGAAGAGATATTAAAGGTTTGTGATCTGTTTTTAGTTTAAATGGCTTGCCCCACAAATAGGTTTTAAAATGTTCCACAGCCCAAGAGCACCCTAATGCTTCCCTTTCAATAGTGGAATACTTAGATTCAGCAATGGACAATGGTCTTGAAGCGAAAGCAATGGTAACTTCATTGTTCGCTTTAATTTGACTGAGTACAGCACCCAGCCCAGTTGCGCTGGCATCAACCGTAATGATATTGGTGGCAATTGGAGAAAAAGGAGACAAGGGATTGCAACTTATAATGGCAGATTTAATGGCTAAAACAGCTTGAGAGTGAACATTTGTCCATTCAAACTTGCACCCTTTTTTTAATAATAATCTTAATGGGAGAACAATATCCGAAAATTTAGGAACAAATCTAGAATAGTATTCACATAATCCTAAAAGGATTTAAGTTGGTCCTTGTCCTGAGGATTACTCATGTTTTTTATTGACAAAAGCAGATCCTTCTTAGGAAAAATTCCGTTACCATTAATTTGGTGACCTAGATACTCAACTTCAGATGAAAAGAACTTGCATTTGTCTGGGCGAATAGTCATACCCTTATCCTCCAACACAGACAAAACTTTGTCAAGGATTTCATGATGTTTTCCAACAGTTTCAGAAAATATTAAAATATCATCCTGAAATGCAACCACGCCATTGGTGTCCCCAAATAAGCAATTCATTAATCTTTGAAAGACAGATGCAGCTGAAGAGAGTCCAAAGGGCATTCTAATATATCTAAATGTACCCTCTGGTGTGATAAAAGTAGTGATGTTTCTAGAATCCTCTGTTAATTCTACCTGATGGTAAGCAGATTTAAGGTCAATAGTGCTAAAAATCTTAGCACCATCCAGCTTAGCTAATAAATCTTGCACTTTAGGCAAAGGGTGACATTCCATGACGGTTTGTTTATTAACAGACCTCAAATCGGTGCACATCCTAAGTTCTCCATTCCGTTTTTTAACCAAAACTATGGGAGAAACCCATTCTGAAGCATTGACCGGTTCTATTACCCCATCAGCGCATAATTTTTTGATCATGTCAGTCAACTCGTTCCTTACGGATAAAGGAACATTTCTCAACTTATGCCTTGAAGGTACAGCATCTTTTTTAGTACAATTCTATGAGAAAATCCTTTCACTTTTCCCAATTCATTTCTAAAAACATTTTTATGTTTATCAAGAATGGCTTGTACAATTTCTTCATTTTTCTTAAATTCATTAGGAACTATCTGTAAGTCCTCAACTAAACATACCTGTACTTTAGCATTGGGACGCAAGGTAATATCAAATTTACCCTGGTGTCTCCAACCTAACACTTGCAACCCATCGACAGCAACATAAACTTTACCAACTATAGTTTTTTGTTTAAAAGAAATATCAGAAATAAAATACCCTAGCATTTCAATTTCTTTGCCACCAAACCCGAATACACGAATATCATTGGGTTCTAAGGTTTTATTTTCCCATGACTTTTTAAAAACAGAGTCGGATATAATAGTGTAGGGAGAACCTGAATCAGCCATAACTTCTAATTCTTTTCCATCGACAGTAATAATACACATGGGAGGAACATAAGGTTCTGAGTCAATGTCTTTATCATTATGAGTGACATGAGCTAAGTTCTGGGTTTGAACATTACTTTCTGTAATAGTAATAATGGTGTTTTCAAAGTTAGGTTCAGAAGACATTTCACCCATTTCACCCAACACATCAACCTCAGACAAGGAAGCAACCCTTTTTACAGATTGGCAGTAATTACCAAAGTGACCTATTTTTTTACATTTGTAACACTCCCTTCCCTTAGCTGGACAATGTCGGAATTGAAATGAATGTGACTTCAAACCACAACGATTACAGAACAGTTTACCGGAGTTGGGAAATTGATTAACTGGGTTGTAAGAGGTGGGACTTTTAAAAGGTTTTCCTCTCAAATTATTATGTTTGGAATTAAAATCTTTTAAATTGACAGCTGCAACACCAGTAGCAAGACTATCAACATTTATGGTGTTGAAGGAAATGATAGAGCGTTCAACACTCTTAGCAATTTGAATAGTCTCTTGTAGAGATGGATTTCGTTGTCTCAAAAGTTGCTCTTGAATTTTTTTATTGGAACAACGAATGATTAACTGGTCTCTAATATATTTATCAACTTGATCACCAAACTCACATTCAGCTGCTAAAACCCTTAGGCATTCAACATACGTATCAACAGGTTCGTTAAGTAATTGGTGTCTAGTATAAAAATGTTACCTCTCCATTACAATATGGGGTTGTTCAGTAAACCTCTTTTTAAGCCTATCAATTGCTTCTGAAAAGCAATCATAATCACCACTCTCCATTCCTGCTGGAGTAGGAGATGGTGGTAAGTGTTCGAATACATCTTCAGCATGATCACCCAAAGTATTTAAAAGTAAAGCTTTTTTTCTTTTTGCACAAAAACTGTCACCATTAACAGCTAGGAGATAATTATTAAATTGTCTGAACCATTTTTCCCACTTCATACTAGGTTGATTTGGACCAGAGTAAAAAGGGGGTGGAGGATTTCCACACATAGTGCTCATTTTAACGATAATAAAAGAAAGCTTGAAATAAAAATATAAACTGTAATCACAAGGTATATAAAAGCGCTAAATAACACTAGTAATATACTTTACCACACGAATAAAAGGTTAAAATGTCGTTTGCATGTAATAAAAACGATCGTGGGAAGTGTTACCAAGGTAACAGACAAGCTGAACTTTTCAAAATGGCCACCGGCAGCGTGAGGACGCTGTTACAAACGTAATGACATCAGAAGGTTCAGTGAAGGTGTGCGTGTCACCGAGACACGCAGGGCGCAGAGCTGAAACGCTGGATAGAGCGTTGCGATGATCCTTCGAGACGAACGGTGAAGAGATCCGAAATAGAGCGTTGCCAAGAAGGAATCCGTTTGAAGAGGCGTTTGAAGAACAACAAAGCGGCTGACTGCTGGTGCGACCAGATTGAGCAGTGTCGAAACCGAACAGCGCGGCTGGTTGCGCACGGACCAGTTCAAGGGTGCAGGACAGCAACGGACGCTCGCCTCGGTAAGCCCAATGCAGGAACGGACGCTCGCCTCGGCAAGTCCAATGGTGCAGGGAGGCACCCGACGGCTACCTCATCTTTTTCTGAGTGCCGCAAATCGGAGCACAAGATGCAGGAGAGCCACACTGCAGGAATAGGGAAAGCAGTCCTTGGCGGGAAGAAAAGAGAAGGAAACTGCTCCTCCGTCAAATCAATCCGTGTAATCTTCAAGGGAATCCAAGGAAACGAAGAAATCCAAGGAACGAAGAAAATGGCCTTGTGGATGCTCCAATGTCTTGAAAGGTAAGAAATCCCGAAGTGTCGCCAATATGATGTAGTATAATAAATCAAGTAGGCTGATGTGAAGAAGTGGAGTAGTTTATTGGAGCATCCACCTTCTGAAGAGCAGCAGTGCAACTGAAGAAGAACTGCTCTTCAGAACGTGGAACAAACACAGGTATTCAAAAGAATACAATAGAAGTCCATGGATGCATGCGGAGAACGCATCCATGGAAAGCAAACAGGAGAAGGAGAACATTCTAAGAATAAACCCAAGATTCTACTATCACATCATGTTCAATGTATTAGCCTTTAAAGCATAGTAAATGATGACCTTACTGTGCACCAGGATACAACAATCTTTGTTGGGGCTCTTCAGTGATTCCCTCACTATCACTCTCCAACAGTGCCTTTCATGTCTCCATAGCCTCTCTCTAACATGTATTTTATAGCACCTCTAATACCAGTGTAGGATGTTGGATCACATTTCATCGCACACACATAGAGATAATGAATGAATCGTGTAATCATTGAATAGAAAATGTTATATAAGGCATAGGGGACTACAAGCTGTAGAATTCCCATGCCATCCACATTGGTACAACTTTTTAAGACTGCTTGGTCTGGAGAAGCACAAACTTGGGATTCATAACACAATGGTTAGGGTTAACTTTATTAATAAGAATTAATTTCTACCCAAACAAACCTTTTTAGCAACATCAGGATAATGAAAGGCTGGTAAAAACATAACTTTCTAACCTGTACCATGCGGCTTGCATACAGCTCTTTGATGGTAGTTCATAGCTCACTGTGCTAGATTACTATTGGAACTTATGAACTGCACAGTAACAAAATAATCTCTGTGAAAAAAGCATTAACCCGCTGAGCTCTGCACATAAAATATTGTTCTTTGATATGCATTTTACACATCCTTTGCAGAAGGCATATTAACCCTCTGCGCTACCTTAGATGAATCAAAACTGCCACTAGACAAAACTCCCATCTCTCTCCAGCAGGTACATTAATCACCAAAGTTAACTTGACACTTTTATTGTTGCTCAAAAACTGCTGAATACACAAGGACCTTTGCAGTGCATTTAAAACTGCTGCACTGCTACAAACCGGTCCCACTAACAAAACCAGCCCCCCCACCCTTTCAGCTTCCCAGGGAAACGCCTGATGTCCGGTACAGTCTGTCTCGCCTTGACTGTCACCAGTGCTACTAAACACTGCCAATGATTGTTGCAAGCTTTTGTGAAGCCACAGGCTTTACTCCCTTCTCCAAGTTGCTAGTGTGGCTAAATAAGTGACCCCTTAATGCTGCCCCAGTAGTCCACACGTGAAAAACCTCTCCACCCCAGGAACAGTTTAGTGAGAGACAACCTCATTACTTGCCTGGAGCCACGGCCCCGTTAGATGACCGCAGCCATCTAGACCAGAGCGCCTCATGGCATGTCTCCAAGGGGTTCTCCTTCGGCCACGGCTTCTGTCTCTCTTCCATCCTCCAGCATTGCTGGTAGCTCTCCATCTCTTCTCCCGTCCTCCTGCGACAGTGTCGGTGTCTCGGGCGGGGTCTCCAAAGATGATCCCGTCCCCTCCTCCGCAGCGCCTTCGCTGGTGGCCTCTGCCTCTGTCGGCTCACACTGCGTTGTTCTCTTCGCACAGAGTCTTCTCCTCCTTCGGTGCTCTGAAACACCCTGAATTCCGGACCATGCCCCTTATATTCCCCCGGCAGCTTCCTTGCGTCAGTGCGTTTCTTTGGATCTAGCCCGCTAAATCTTTTAGCCACTAGGCCTTCAATGTCGGCCATGTTGGATTTGTGGCCGCTGTGACTGATGTCATGTTACATCATCAAAACCACAAACACTGTAATGCTTAACAACAAACAATTAAAGTCATATAACCCTACTTATACTCACACTCCTAGGACACCGCATCTGCTTCAGGAACACTAAAACATCACCAATACTCCAATCTGGATCATGGAACGTTGGGGACAAGGGCTGGGTTGGGGCAGATTCTTACTGTCTCTGGGGCAAATTGTAACTTGCTACACCTCAGTGGGAACTATCTTCTGCTACCAGATTTGATGCAGCTGATTGGTACCATTCAGATCTTTGGAACAAATTCAAGTACAAGCTCCTCTCAAGCAGATGGAACTTTATTCCTGGACTGAGGCGTGACTCAACAAATCAAGTACATTAAATGTAGTGAAGCACATTAGGCCTCACATGATGACCGAGAGTGTAGATTAGTAAACCATGAAGATTTATTAACAGATTAACAAAATTGCAAACTCAAACCTTTCAAATTAGTCATAAACCACTAATTAATACCTTGGTCAGTAGAATTTAAAGCAATTCATAATCTCAATTAAAAGACAAACTGTTTAAAGTTGTCATAAAATAAGTGAAAGCAGGTTCATTTCCCAAGATGGGAAGGTCCCTAATATGCTAAGCTAGAAGAATCAGGAGAAGTAAGGCAGAAGGTATAAGCATGCACTGCTCCTAAAAGCAGAATCAACTATATCGCCATATGTCACCACTAGGTAAGATCTACCTACCATCGGAAAAGTGTTTTTTGTTTTGCTAATAACTTTGGTGCCGTTTGACGAATCTTCACAAAATGTTCAAAACTAGTATGTCAATTCAGCTGCTGTCTGGAAAGTATCGGTTGACTCGTCGAGCAGGGGCCAAGAAAAAGGGTGTTCAAAAACACATTCCCCTAATGCAATTTCCCTCAGGGATTTTGAACACGACTACATCTCGAACCGCTGAGTGGAATTACTCCAAATTTGGCAGAAGGCTAAATCTTATTACAGAAAGATCTCTTTGTAATTTGATGTAAATCCATTCAGTAGTTTTGGAGATGTTAAAGATTTATGTATATCTAGGGACGTGGATCTACCCTGGATCCACCACGTCGGATCTGTGGGTCCACGAGCCAACGTCGGTGCTGTGATTGGCTGGCCGCAGCCTGAGAGGAAAGTTGCGCCACCATTTTGTGCTTCAGGACACAGTTCCAAGTCAAGAAAATAACATTTAAAAGTGATACAAGAGATCAGGGAGGAGGTACTCTGACCCCATGGGACTGATGGAGGGGTCTTTGAGTGACCTCTCATTGGCAAGAAATTGTCTAAAACCTTTATTTTTTTAGTGTGCGGGTAACCGCTGAAACATTGAAGCACTCAGCTTGACCCCCTGTGTGCTCTGCGGTAGATCAACGGATCTAGACCTCAATTAAAAAACACATACACTGATCCAGCGGGTTACTAGCAACAAGCATTCATACACCGAATACTCACCTGGGCCCATTCATTCATACTACGCTAGCAATTTCCGCTGGTGGGTCAGTTGTACTCTTTATCAATATCCCTGCTACCAATTACTGTTCTGATTGAAGAGTAATGACTTACTAATGGACCCCTTGATAATTGGGAAGTTTAAAATGAGTGAAATTCATTACAATTCATAATTTCTAAATAATCACTGAGTCAGGAAGTTTCAAAATGTTTATCTAAAATTTAGCAGAGTAAAATACAGAACCACATAATACTTAATCGTATATCAAAGATGAAGCATATTAATAATCAATTATCGATCAATGATGGTTCCTCAGAAAGAAGAAGATAGATACAGCAGCACGGCTAAAGGTAGCATTTATATTTACCTAAAGGTGCGAGAAACCAAACCCCTTGGCCAAGGAGTTGGAAAGATAGGTCCCAGGAAGGATGAAGACCAAAGACCTCCGGACCAGGTTCAGGACAGGACAGGTGACCTCTCTATCAACGACGCCTGCGTCGTTCCCCTCTCTGACACTTCGCTCCTCCTCGAGTTCTTCCGTGTCTTCCTTCTAATGGACTTCCGCCGCCGGACCTCTCTGGACAGCGGTTCAGTCTGCAGTCGATCAGCTCGTCGAGCACCAAAAACCCTGATCTCTCGTGTCTGAGCTTGTGCGTCCTAATGCCAATGCCTGTTCTCTGAGCTCGCTAATTAACTAATTCTATATCTATTATACCCTTCTACTCCCAGGTACCTCCCATTAATGTTTCCAAATTATGGGCCCACTACTTCTGATTGGACGGGACAGGGGGTTGATCCTCACACCATGTCAATTTAGTTCAATTTCTTTATGCCCATTGTTTTAAAATACCGCCCTCACAATTAATACATTTGCTTTATTTCCCCCCGTTTCCCATTGATTCTTTAATACATTTTGTATACATTTGTTGCGACTTCAGGTACATTTCAGATGAACTTGTGAACCAGGCTTTGCGACCTTGGAGGGCTTCCAAGTTGACTTCATCGCTTCCTCTGGTCAGCCTTGCAGGGCGCATGCGCAGAACCAATGTCTCTCGAGCTGCAGTTCAACCAACCCAGGCCCATTTACGAACTAATAAAAGTCAAAGAAGAAAATATTAAAATCACAAAATAAATGTTTTCACTGTATACCCACTCTGTCTACTCTATTCCCATTTATTTATAAATCTATCCCGCATTAATAGCATTAGAATACCACAGTTTTAATTGCAGCGTATGCGCAAGCTTTAGCACGTGAAAACATTAAGCAGCCATTTTAATACACACTGCGCAGAAGCAAAGATTTCCCTCCAAGCAAAGAAAGACGTCATACCACGTGATATGGTTGACACATGCGCAATGAGATTCCCGTGCATTAGCGGCCATTTTGGATTTAGACAAGCGTTACTTATTAGTTTAAACACATAGGCAAGCTTCACTAGTATAGTGTTTATGTGTGCATTTATTAGTAGAGACATTACAAAGTTTTAATAAATTAATACTGTGAGAGGATTGCTTACGAGCAAGTCTCATTGTGAGTTCTTGCTCCATCAATCCCCTCTCTGATGGCGTTTCTGAGCCATCAAAATACTACCCACAACCAGATGCCAACTTCAGCATAAAATTGTCTCAGCTTCATTTTTACACTTTCTATTTTTATCATCTCCTTTCAATTTCTTGTATAATTCATTTTTCAGATCTTCTAGTTCAATTTCATCAAACTTTCGTTTCTTTCCCTTTCCTGTCACTCTATATTTTCCATTCTTTCTACAACATTTGCACCATATTATTATTGACAGTACTATTATTGCTATTCCTGCTAAGGGTACTAATATTTGACCTAAAAGTCTTTTTCCTACATTAGCAAACCAGGTACCAATTGACGCTATACTATTCGTCAATCTTTCCCATACACTATCAACTTCCAGTGGTTTTAGTTCATTCTCAAGTTTTGTTATATTCTGTATATACGTTCCAATTTCTGCACTTTTGTCAGGTATGTACGTGCAACAATGTTTCGTTTTCAATAATTTACATACTCCGCCCTCTTTTGCCAATATTATATCAAGAGCAAGTCGATTTTGCATAACCATTGATCTAATCGCAACCATCTCCGCATTAATCATTAGAAATCCTCCAGCAGTGTCCGTTGATAAGCGATCAACCACTGTAGATAATTTAAATATTTTCCTTGAGTTCAGAATTATTCGCACTGAAGGTATCAATGCACCAAATATATCACCTACAATTTCCGAAAAACTTGCTCTTTTACTACGTGTTACTGCACTATTATTTTTATTGCTCCCAGTGTTCCTCTTTACGTGGTATATTTTTTGAAATTCTATTCCAAAATAACAACTTCCATACCACCGTGCAGGAAGCCTAAAGTAAGCCTTATTCCCACACACATAATAGATTCCAGGAAAAACTGAATCTGTTCCTCCTTTTAGTCCCCAACCTCCAAGAATTAAGAAATTATGTTCACATTCACTGGTACCAATGAAAATATTGTTATACTCAGTCTTTAACCTATGTAGACAAATTTTCCCTGTCTTTACAAAAATCCAGAGCCATAGCAGCTTGAGCCTTAGCAGGTGTGTAACAACCCTCTTTCTCAGCCCAAGGTGGCAGATGAGCCTTATGCTCAGATGCTTTCTTTTGGAAATCTTGTCTTCTATTCTCTACTAAATTAAAAAATATCTTTTCTTCTTCATGTAACGAACATGTTAGATTGCTTCTATGTGCATGTGTTATATCTATCGATTTCATTGTTTCGAAAAATTCTCCCATAAACTGTGCATCTTGATTACTAAGCACTGGATTCATATTCTTTCGAATCGGAACCTCAGAAAATATCACATCTATATTTGAATAATAATACTGAAGTCTCCCTGTTTTATCAAATAAACTAGTCAATACACTACATGATATGCCATAAGTTAATGGTAAATGATGATATGTTAATCCTTCCGCTACTGATTCGGGTAACTTCATACAGACATAACAATTACTAACGTCCATGGTATCTACATATTGAAACAATAATTTTGTGAAAACATTCAAACTAGTGTCATTATCTGTTACCTCATGATGAAACTCTGGTTCATCTTCTGCCTTTAATTCTACTCTATTACCTCTCAAGTTATCTATCCTTCCCTTCGTTTCGTTGTTAATCTTTTTATCCATTATCAGAAGGTAAGGAATTGCTACGATCACAACTAACCATACTATAAGCACCACTACCAGACTACATATGCATATAGCACAGCATCTTTTACAACATTTCCGTTTCGGTCTCCCAGAAACTCTATCGTCAGGCATTTTGACAAGGAAGATTTCTCTTATCTTTTTCTTTCAAGACTTAACGTTATCAAGGTGGTTTTATTTCTTTCTCATAAGTCAGTTCCGCACTTGTTCCTTCGTCACCACTTTCACTTGACTCTGAACTCTCGTAGTCTTCAAGGATTATATAAGTCCAATCAGGACCTTTAAATTTATTGTTCACAAGTTTCAGTCTTTTGCTTTTTCGTTTTACAATTCCACTGATTTGTCCAGTTTTTTTTTTTATTAATGTTTTTATTAAATTTTCTGATAAAAAACAAAGAACAAACGACATATTGCAAAGACAGTTTCTTCAAGACATGACAAGCAGCCATCACAAGCGTCGTAGCACCACAATAAAGTTATACAAGACAGCTCAGTGAACCAGTGGGGAGACCCGTGTATCCCTTATCTGTGCATTCCCATCCATCTCAACTCCTCCGGCCTGTATGTGGGAAGGAGAAAGCCTCGCAATCTATGTGGTATGGTGAGTTCAAGGTAAAGGGGGCCAGTTCTGTCAGCGGGGGGTGGTGTGTTGGGATGTGGTGTCGGCGTCCGCGTCAGTAGCCGTCCGAGCCGTCCTCTGCGACATATAGAGGGCCCAGAAGTTTTTGGGTCTATTGCGTGGTGGTAGTAACTCGCTGTAATTTTCCGTCTGGGTGCAGCAATACATCATGTCCTTTGACCATTGGGCTACAGTAGGGGTAGGGCCGCGCAGCCAGCGTGTAGCAACACATCGCCGTGCCACCAGAAGCGCCATGTCTACTAGTCTCCTAAGCCCTTTGGGAATAGGTTTAGAGTACCCCAACAGGGCGAGCAACGGGTCAGGTGTAAGCATTAAGTCAGTTATCCGATTTAACTCCGCAAATACTTGTTCCCAAAAGCGTACCACCCCCGGGCACGTCCAGGCTAGATGGAAAAAATCGGCGATCTGCGTCCCGCATCTTTCGCATCGTGAACTGTCTCGCAACCCATAACGGTGCAAGCGCTCCGGTGTGTAGTACACCCTGTTTAAGTATTTAAAATGCACTAGCCTGTGGCGTCCGTTCAGCGAGACTCGTTTAGTGCTCATGCAGCAATAGAGCCATTTGTCTTCCGTGAGGTCTACCTGTAGATCACGTTGCCAGACCAGTCGCGGCTTAGAGTATTCCGCACCCCCCGCAGACAGAGAGATGCTGTATAGCTTGGACACCAGCTTACTGGGTGATGGAGTTCGTATAATAGTAGACAGCGCCAAGACCTCGGGAGGTTCCGCCATATCATCCCCTAGAAGATCCATGAGGGCGTGTCGAAGTCTATGAAACTGGTATTGTGCGAGGGGTGTCGCCGTGTCCCCATCATTAAGCATATTTTCCCATGCTCGCGCCGTGCCGTTTTCAAATAGGTCCCCCACTGTACGTACATTGAGCGTCTGCAAGGCCTGTACCACCCCCCTATCCGCGCACGGGGCAATCCAGCTGCACCAGTCAAGTCTAGGTATCGGAGAATAAAGGATGTTGCCCGCATGAGCGTTCAGTAGATAATGCCAAGCATGAACTACAGCGTTAAGAGAGGCCATGATACCTAAGCGCCTGTCAGGGGGTGTGAACAGCAAGGCCGGGAGGGGCCTAGGGGCAGCCACCGTTGTTTCTATCCGTACATGGGGTATGTCCGGGGGCCCATGGATCCAGTGGTATGCATGGGAGCACTGCGCCACCCGGTAATATAATTCTAAGTCAGGAGCGCCCAGGCCCCCCTTTGAATACGGCATCGTCAGTATACGCCATGCAACACGCGGCTGTTTGCCCGCCCATGCCAGGCGAGTCATCAGGGAGTGAAGGTGTCGGAAAAATGCCCGAGATAGCACTATAGGGATGTTCAGAAAGAGAAAGAGGAACCGTAGTAATACGACCATTTTCATCAGAGATACTCTACCCAACAGGGACAGGGGGAGGCGCACCCATCTGTCAATGTCCTCCTCCAGCCGAGAAATGGCGGTACCGTAATTTTCCCTCATAACCACCTCGGAGTCTGTGTGGAGCTTTATTCCCAAGTACCTCACCGCCTCGGTAAACCACTGTAGGGGGTATTCGGAATCAAAGGGTAGTGTGGCAGGCGTGAGAGGGAACATGATGGATTTACTCCAATTGACTTTCAGGCCAGACAAGGCGCCAAACATAGTCACCTCACGTAGGACCGGTGCGAGATTCGTGTCAGGTTCTCGAACGTACAGCAGAGTGTCATCTGCATATGTAGAAACGATGAGCCGGTAATTGGGAAAGCGTATGCCTCTGTGACTGTGCCATTCCCGCAGTGCGCAGGCCAATGGTTCAGCTGTTAGAGCGTATAAAAGCGGGGATAAGGGGCAACCCTGCCTCGTGCCCCTAGTGATGCGTATAGGGGCAGTGACCAGAGAGCCAATTTTGATGCGGGCCGTGGGGGATCTGAAAAGAACCACCAGGAGCTGCAAGAACACCTCACCCACACCCATGCGGGTAAGGACTTGACGCATGAAAGGCCACTCAACAGAGTCGAAGGCCTTTTCCATGTCCAGGAACACCGCAATGGCCGGGACCTCCGGTCTAGTATGTTGCAATGTCGCGAAGACCGTACGCAGGTTGTAGGACAAGCTCCGGCTAGGGATAAAGCCAGCTTGCTCCGGGGCCACCAAGAGCGGCATCAAAGGAGTCAGCCGGTTTGCAAGAATCTTCGCATATATTTTGACGTCCACGTTCAGGAGAGACAATGGTCTATACGAGGGGCATTCATCCAGTGGCTTTTCCGGCTTTGGTATAGCCACCAGGATCGCCTCGCACATGGTTGGGGGTAGCACTCCCGTAGTGCACATGTCTTCCAACAGTGTGAGTAGGTGCGGGAGGAGCAAGTCTGCAAACGCCTTATAAAAGGTGACTGTAAGTCCGTCACTCCCCGGGGCACTCCCGGCTCGCATGCTCGAGAGAGCAAGAGTTATCTCGTCTCGCTCAATTGGTCTCATCAAGAACTCACTGTGCCAATTGGTGAGCCAGGGCAATTTGATGTGGCTCAGGTAGTCCAATATATGATCTTCCGAGCTGATGCCGCGAGAGGAGTAGAGGCCCTCGTAGTATATCCGGAAACGTTCCGCCACCTGAGCTTCCGTCAACTGCGGGCCATCAGGATGGTCTCTAATCTCTGGTGTTGTCGTACATACCCTGCGCTGTCTGATTAGTTGCGCCAGGACTGTACCTGGCCGTTCCCCCTCACCGTACGTACGAGCGATGGCGTACTTCCCAAGGTGTTTTATCTCTGCGTCAGCCGTCTCGTGGTATTCCTGCAAAGCAAGCGCAAATTCCCGCTTAGTCGCGTCATCTTGAGTAGCAGATTGGGGAGTTTCCAGAGCCCCTATCCTGCGCTCCAATGTGGTCAACCTGCCCCTAATCGCTTTGAGGACTCCCGCGTGCTTGGATATAGTCACCCCCCTAATATAGACCTTGAAGGCTTCCCATACGGTCTGGAAGGAATCTACCGAGCCCACATTGGTCTCGAAGAATGTCTCGATCGCTGTGGCCAGGTCCATCCTGAAGACAGTGTCCAGGAGAGAGTGTGGCGGGAAGCGCCATAAAAAGGGAGGTATACGCCTCTTGGCGGAGGCCACTGTTAAAAGCAGCGGTGAGTGATCAGAGTATGTGCGCGATAAAATCGTGCACGTGTGGAGCTGTGTAGTCAAGTGACGTGAGGCGAGCCAATAATCTATTCGCGTGTGTACATTATGAAACGCTGAGTAGTGAGTGTACCCTCCCCGACCGCCATGCTGGGATCTCCAAACGTCGCACATATCTAAGCGTGTCAAGGCCGTCTCCACAGCACCTGCAGACGCCGAGGGGCGTCGGTCCGGCCCATCGGACCTGTCCAATGCCGGATCACGGACAAGATTGAGGTCCCCCCCCCACAGGAATCCCTCCTGCGCAAAAGGCTGAGCCAGAGATGTCAAATTGGTATAGAAAGCAGGGCAGTCGTAGTTGGGTCCGTAAACGTTCAATAGGATTAGGTCCAGGCCTTTGCCGCTACATCTAGAGAGGACAAACCGTCCTTCGCGGTCCGTCTCAAGTGGTGTCAAACTAAACTGCACCCTCGGGTTGACCCACGTCAGTACACCCCTAGCGTGCGTAGTAAAGCCAGCCTCATGGACATTCCCCAATAGACCTTTAGCGTGCAGGATAGGGCTGTCCAATGGGAGGTGTGTCTCTTGTAATAGGGCCACGTCCACGTTATGCCGGTACAAATAGCTTAGAACTTTGCGGACTTTCCGGTGGTCATTGAGGCCACGGACATTCCAAGTTAACAGGGTCACTAGTTCTAAAGAGTGGATGGAGTTGGGTTCAGCTGTGTCTGCCATGCATGATAGTGTGACTCAATTGTTTCAGTGTTGGAGGAACCAGGTGCGCTTGACAGCAACACCGCATGTCATGTGAAATCTCGTCAACAGTCGCATCAAAAAACAATAACAACACACTCCCCCCCCCCCCCTCCCGACAGGCCTGATATAACAGAGCCTGCGTCTTGAAACCACCCCCCCCTGCCAAAACCCGGGCACCTGGAGGAAACCTCCTCAATTACATGGCGTGCCTCTTCTAGAACCAAACCCCCGCCACCCCCACCCACGCCTGCCCATCCCCAACTAGGCTGCGATACCACCCTTCCCCCCAACGATCCCCCCCACCCCCAACCAAACAATACATCCCCGGTGTATTACACTCTGAGGCGGATGTAGCTCGCTCAACAAAAATAAGCTAAGAAAAAACTCCAAGTCATGTATGGCCGTGCCCCGCGTCTCGCCCATAGGAGAGATATCAACTACAGAAATATGCAAGGAACTAAACCCCCAGTAGGGCTCGACTGTATCACCCCAGAATAATGTTCTTCCTCATGTCCTTCTTGGTCTCTGACACATGTCTATATTGCGAGCAGTCTGGGCAGACCATAGGTTTCCAGGAGATACCAGCCCTCGTAAGAATTAAAGCTAGGGCCCTGGCCACCTTATTCCAAGCATGCCCTCCCCGCCACCCCGTTCCGCATGAGGGGGGGGTGCCATATAGTTTCCCCCCCCGTTCACTCCAATAGACGACAATACCTGTCCAAGTCCATTAGAAGAAAGTCTTTGTAGGGGGGGCACACAAGGGTATCCCCCTCAAATCCCCAAGTAGTGCGTCCAGGGGTCTTCTCCTTCTCGCCCCAAAGTGCGTGACATACCTATCCGGTAGTCTTCCAATAGGGCTATCAATCCTGTTCATCAAGGGGGCCAACTGTGTCGTCTCTCATCGGTTGCGATTCTGGGTCCTGGCGCTTCTCCTTTGTCCAGTCTTTCAGAGACTTCTGTAACGCCTTTGGGTCAGTGAAGACATGGGAGCGGCCCTGCTGGTTCACCCGCAGTCTTGCCGGGTATAACATGGCGTAATCAACTCCGAGATCTCGCAATTGCCTCTTCAGGGGAGCAAACAATCGTCGGGTCTCCTGTACCCGGGCCGTAAAGTCCGGGAACAGGGATATCGTCGACCCCTTGTAGCGCAATGGTTGTTTTTCACGGGCCAGTTTGAGCGCCACATCACGGTCCCTGTAATTAAGGAGCTTAGCAATTATTGGCCTTGGAGCTGCTCCTCGCGGCGGTCGTGGGCCCAGGGATCGGTGTGCCCTCTCGACCACAAACATAGTGGAAAAGGAGTTCTCGCCGAACAGAGTTTTCAATAGGCCCTCCGTGAAAAGCTCCATGTTCCCCGTTTGAGTGGTCTCCGGGAGTCCCGTAATGCTGAGGTTGCAGCGCCGGGAACGCGCCTCGAGATCTTCTGTTTTGTCCTGTAGGACCTGTATGACCCTACCTAGTTGTTTATGTTCGGAGTCAAGCGTGGTTTGTGTCTCCTCTGCCTCCGTCAATCTGCGCTCGGACATATCCAGTCGCTCTGCGTGCTTGTCTAGCCTCTCAGCCATGCGATCCATTCTTTATGATAGAGCGTCCATCTTTGTTCCAAGAGAGGTGATACCCCCCTGGAGGTTCTTCTCCATAGCCAACAAGAGACTGCGAATGTCTTGCCCTGGGTCCGTAGCGTCCTGGCTCTGATCCCGAGCACCATCCTCATTAGCCACCTCTAAGGATTTGGACCTCTTCTGGCTGAATGTCAACTTCGGCTGTTTTTTTTCCACTCGCTCCATTCTTGTGTCTTTCTGCCCGGACTTCTCCCACTCCACCGCTTCTGAGGATTGGGGGAGTATTATCCACCCGGCAGTGTCACTATCGCCCGGTTCGTGGAGGATTGTTTCGCCAGGGGAGGCGTTCCGTTCCGTTAGTGTGAGCCACTATCAAGTCCGCAAGTTCCCTCGTCGTGCTGTCAGAGGGGCACCGACCCGTGAGGTGACTATGGTCACTCGATGCTGCCACCGGCCCTGTTTGTAGCAGTTAATCACACCCGCGTCGTAGTTCTTCGGTGGCCGTGGCTCCTCTCGCCCCCCCTCCAGCCTCCAGGGGTCTCTCAGCATACAAGTAAGCTATAGGTTCGTGCGCGCCGACCTCGAATATCAGGTGAAGACCTGCTGGAGTATCGCCGCTAGATCAGGGTGGTTGCTCCTTCCACTCGGGGTATAGCAGTAGTTCCCTGATCCGCCAGGCCTTCAGACCGGATGGTACCCCGTACGCCCAGAGTCCAGGCTTGCAGGCTAAGATGGCGGACAGTCCCCGGGTCCTTGTGACACGGCCAGGAAGCACTGCGTGGTGAGACGCACACGTCTGATGCAAGCGCTCTAGGCAAGCCTGTCCCACGACGTGCAATCCCCACACAGAATCTGGGGTTACCGGGGGGCACACCGCACTGCCCTGCTGGTTGGTCGCATGTGTAGCAGGGAGGTTATCGTTAATCGCTCTCTGTGGAAGCCTGCAGTTCTCCCGGGACCCCCAGCGCACCACGTCCCCGTGCTGCCTTCAGGTACCTGGGGGGGGGCTCCGCCTTCCCAGCGCGGGGCGCCTCACTGCCAGGCAGGCAGTCCCTTCGTCTTCACGGCGGCAGCGTCGTCAGGCCTATCCTCGAGGCCTTCTTCAGTCCACTCAGGACCGCTCACTCCGGCGCACTCTCCAGCGCCGGTGATCACGCTTCGGGCGTACTCCTGGGTCGTCGCTGGCAGCGGCTTGCTCCCCTCAGGCTCTCAGGGGGCATCCCGCACCGACACTCACCGGGGATCAGGGCAGCGCGAGGCAGCCTGGTGGCGCCACAGCCCCCGTCGCTCCGTCTCCACGCCCCGGCAGTCGCAGGGGGACCAGGTCGTCCGGCGCAGCTCGGTACCCTCACGGCACCCAGAGGGCAGCTCCAGGCTCTACGAAGCGGTCGTCGGGTGCGCGACAGGCTCCAGATAGCAGGACAGCGTCCCGTGGAGCGATATCAGTGTGTAGCAGAAGGATATTTAGCGGATCGTTCGGGCAGAATCACGGAGCTCTCGGCTCAGGCGGCCATCTTGATAGCGAGCTAGCTCCGCCCTCCCTGGTTTGTCCAGTTAGGCTTGTTACTTCATTTACTTGTTCTGGATCTTCACTTCTGGTTTCTATATGGCATTTCACTCTTTTAATGACACTAGGCCAATGATCACCTTTCCTGACCTTCTTTGTTTGCACTGTCTCTTCACTTCTTATTTCTTCTTCAGAAGTTCTTTTATTTTCAAGTTGTGGCACAGTTTGTTTTTCTTCGTTCTCAGTTTCTTCTTCTATTTGTTCTTTTTCAGGTCTTATTGTTTTTTTTTCAATTGCTCCAATGTGAGTTTCTAGCAACTGACCTTGTTCAGGATTTACGTCTTCAGGCTTGAGGTTCTCGTGATCTTCTTCTTCTTGAAAGTATTTTCCTAGATCTAACTGGTTCTGATCAGGGCTTATTGCACTTTGTACTTCTGCAGCCTGGCTGCGTTCTTCTAAACCTGTCTGTCCTTGCTCAAATTTTGTGTTTCGTTGTCGATTTGAGCCCAATTTCTTCTCCCTATCTGGTCCTGCTCAGGTTTTCTTATTGTTTCATTTTCCTCATCCTGAGCTGCTTCTTCTTCACCTATCTGGTCTTCCCTAATTTCTTCTAATTTTGATCCGCTTCTTGTTCTGTTGTAAACTTCTGGTATATCAACCACTGGTATCCAGTCCTGACTTGTGCTCGGTTGTTCTTCTTCAGCTTCTCTTGAATCTCTCACCTGGGATTCTTCCGCTGGCCAACCTTCAGCTTCCTCAGTTATTGGTGCTGTCTGGGGATTTTGTCCTTCAGGCTCTGGTACCCTTTTGGTGTGGCTTACATGAATCCAATTAGGCAATCCTGCACATTTCACTGCTGTGTTCGTGACTAGTATAACCTGACAAGTTTCGCCCCACCTGGGTGATAGACACGTTTCTCTGGTGTGATGCTTCACAACCACCCAGTCTCCGGGATTCAGATCATGCTCTTGCTCAGGCTGCCTGGAAACTGCGTCTTCTCCAACCTGATGAGAGACAGAACGCACTAGGTCAGCCAATCCTTTGCAATAATCCAGAACCATATCATCAGTTATGTTCAGCAGTTTATTTGTAGGTACATGTGCTTGTCTCATTGCTCTTCCCATGATTATTTCGTGCGGACTCAATCCTGTATTTCTATCAGGAATGCTTCTGAGTCCCATTAAAACAAGAGCAATGCATCTGGCCAATTTAACGATGTTGATGCACACATCTTTGCCAGTCTTGATTTTATTGTGCCATTCATTTGTTCAACCACTCCAGAAGCTTCTGGGCGGTACGCACAGTGCAATTTCTGTTCAATTTGGAATGCTTCACAGATTATTCTGATCACATCGTTGTTGAAGTGACTTCCTCTATCTGATTCCAAAGTTACCGGGAAACCGAACCTAGGAATGAGTTCTCGTAGCAACAGCTTTGCGACTGTAATACTGTCATTCCTTCTGGTAGGGTAAGCCTCCACCCACCTTGAAAACAGACACACTATGACAAGTACATATTTCAGTCCTTTACACGGTGGTAACTGTATGAAATCTAGCTGTAATCTCACAAAGGGACCCTCAGCCTTTCCAATTTTTCCCAAACCAATTGCTGTTTTTCTTCCTGGATTATTCATTTGGCAAGTTAAACACCTTTGGCAAAGACTCTCTGCTGCAGCCCTAAACTTTGGATTATACCAACTTTGTCTGAAGAGTCTAATCATGGCATCTCTCCCTACATGTGTGTCTCTATGATACATTCTGGCCATTTGTGAAATCAGACAGTCGGGCATGACTGGTCTGCCGTTGGCATAAACCCACACATCGTCGTCTGCCCTTCGAGAACATCCTATTTTTATCCATGCATCTCTTTCACTCTCGTCAGCATCATCTTGCAGTCTTTTCACATCATTCCATGTTTCAGGTGGTGCATATAGCATAAGTTGGCAGCTGATTCCCATCCTTTCAACCTTTTTATTTACTGACAACCTGTTTTTGGCACAATGTTGAGCCACCAGATCTGCATATCTGTTACCGACTACCACCCAGTCATCTCCTGACTGGTGTGCGGCACATTTCACCACCGCCAATTCTTTTGGTGATTGTATTGCTTCCAGTAGTTTTTTTACAAACTGTCCATTTTTGATTGGGGATCCTGAAGAAGTCATGAAATCCCTCTGCATCCATAGCTGGCCAAAGTCATGCACAACCCCGTACCCATATTGACTGTCCGTAAATATGGTTACTCTTAAATTTTTCCCAATTTTGGAAGCTTTAATCAGAGCAATTAATTCAGCTACTTGTGCAGACTTGACTCCTGGTAAATAAGATGCCTCGACTATTCCAGTTAGTTCACATACAGCATAGGCTGCACTCAGTTTACCATCCTCATGCCTTAAGCATGAGCCGTCCACAAACAGCTCCCTATCTGGATTTCTTAGGGGCGTCTCCTGTATGTCAGGTCTCGGTTTTGTACATAATTCTGTGACCTTTAGACAATCATGTTCTGGATCATCTTTAACTTCTTCAAAAATTGGATCTGGTAATAATGTGGCAGGATTCACAATAGTGCACCTAACTAGGTCACATTTACAGCACCAAGAATAATTCTTTCATACCTTGTCATCCGACTAGGTGTGAGATGCTGAGTTCGAGTTCTTGTCAATAGGATCACAACTGCATGTGGGACAAATACTGTTACAGGATATCCCATTACTATTGACTCACTTTGTTCAATGCTCATACAGGTAGCAGCGACTGCTTTCAAACAGCCTGGCAATGCTGCCGCCACTGGGTCCAATGTAGCAGAAAAATATTCTATAGGACGTCTATCTGTTCCATGTCTCTGAGTTAACACTGAAAGTGCACAATTTTCTCTTTCATAGCAAAATAGTGCGAATTCTCTTGTATAGTCAGGCATACCCAAAGCAGGTGCCTCACATAGTGCATTCCTCAATTTTACAAATGCACCAGCACTTTCGTCATCCCATTCAACTGGATCTTTGGCTTTCTTTTTGGTTAACTGAATTAAAGGCTTTGCTAGTAATGAAAACCCTATTATCCATTGTCGACAGTAACCTACTATTCCAAGGAACATTCTCACTTCTCTTTGTGTTTCTGGCATTTTCATTTTCTTGATTATCTTTATTCTGTCAGATGTTATTCTTCTTGTTCCTCTTTCAATCTGGTGTCCTAAATATTTAACTGCTGTGGTACAGAACTGCAGTTTTTCAGGAGACACCTTATGTCCTTCCTCAGCCAAATGGTTAAGTAATGCAATTGAATCTTCCACACAATCATCATGAGTGCTGGATGCTACCAGTAAGTCGTCTATATACTGTACCAAGACTGAACTTCTGGGTAGCACTAATTTCTCCAAACACCCTTTCAGTATTTGATTGAAAATGGAGGGACTTTCTGTGTATCCTTGAGGAACACGATTCCACACATAGACTTTGTTTTCAAATTTAAATGAAAAGAGATACTGGCTATCTGGGTGCAATGGTATTGAAAAGAATGCTTGGCATAAATCAATCACAGTATCCCATTCTGCACTCCAGGGGATCTGGTATAGGATTACTGCAGGATTTGGCACTATAGGACAACAAGGTACCACAATCTTATTAATTTTGCGTAAATCCTGGACAATCCTATACTTTCCACTAGGCTTCTTCAAACCCATGATTGGTGAATTACAAGGGCTACTCATAACTTCTTTTAATATGCCTTGTTTTACCATTCTGTTAATTTCCTCAACAACTCCTGCTTTTACTTCTGCACTCATTTTGTACGGTCTGGTATTTGGGAAAATTGCACCTTCCTTTATAGTGATTTTTACTGGGTCTATTTTGGCCATAAGTCCTACTTCTTTCCCGGTGAAATCCCATACTTTGGAATTTACTGTAGTTCTTAATTCTTCTGGTAATTCGTTTTTCGTTATCAAAGAGAACATCTCGTCTATTTCTGTACCCTGCTTGGCTATCATGAACTTATAAACATGATCTTCGTCCGGGGTCTGTATAGCAACAACATCCGGCGTGCAGAAAATAGTACAATTCATTTTGCACAACAAGTCTCTACCCAATAGGTTTACTGGACTAGAATCACACACTACAAATTGGTGCATTTCTCGGAAGTTTCCTATTTTTACTTCCATTGGTTTAGTGAGAGGTGTTCTGATCTTTTGATTAGCTACGCCTACAACTTGGATAGCTTCTCCAGAGAGAGGAAGGTCTGGGATGTCTGCTGTTCTCACAGTAGAACGGGTAGCACCAGTGTCCAAAAGGAAAGTGATATCATTACCTCTTACTTTCCCTTCAACATATGGACCTGACTGGCTAACCGGCATGGATGCGCCAAGTACGGACTCTTTCTCCCCCTCTCTTAGGCACCGTCATTGGTTACATGGATAAAAATCATCCTGTAAAAGAAACTGTGAAGTTACATAGTCATTCTTACCACTTCCTCCTTGATATCCGACGTCTGTACCGTGCTTTGCTCTGCTTACATTACCCTGTATAGGAGCAGGTGGCAACTGACTCTGAGGATTTACACCCTGCTGTGAGTCATTCTGCGTCTGTGGATTTAAATTATGATTTGGGCCATTATTATTTTGAATCTTTTTACATTTGTTCTTCCAATGTCCCAACTTTCCGCATCCATGACAAGGAAATTTCTTTTTAGCTTCTTCTCTACTCATTCGTCCTCTCACTTTACCACCATTTCCTGTGTCACCATTCGTTCCAAAATCTTTTCCCTGATTATCACTTGGATTATCCAAATTAATTCCCTGTCGCTCAGCCATTTTCACCTGAGCCCACATCACTTTCTCTTGCAGTTTCTTGTGCCTATCCTCAATATCGTCTCCACAATATTTGGCATATTTCAAAATTTTGTCTTTGGGTTTCCCTTGCCAGCACAACATGTGCTGCTTAATCATTTGACAAATCTCTGGCTTTAAACCATAAACAAATCGATAGACAAACTGACTCATATTTTTATCTCCAATGTCCTCAAATCCACTATACTGTTTGAACACCTGCAATAGACGTTCATAATAGGCATGTACCGATTCTCTTGCTTCTTGGGTAGTCCTGTCTATTTTCACCCAATCCGTTTCTTTCGGTGGTATTTTCCCTTTCAGGTAAATTATTACCTGCTGATACTTTTTCATTACATCACTTGATGGAGCACCTGTCTTTGGATCTCTAGGATACTCTTCACTCGGCCAGTCAATCGTAATTTTACAATCTGTCCACAAATTGGCAGGTACCACTATGTCGAACAAACCATCCAAGTCCTTCAACAATACCTTTGACATTTTCACAAACCTCTCAACCTGCTTGTACCATTCAATTGGCTTTTCTCTCAACTTTGGGAAATCATTCGTAAATGACAAAATGTCCTGTCTACTCCATGGGACATGAACATAACCTCCTCCAGGTACTTCTCGCATCGGGTACATCTGATCTGCTTTCCCTGTTTCTTTCAATAAATATTCAGAAGTTGTTCTACTGTACCGTGCCTCTTCTTTTTTCTTTGTCCATCTAGCTTTCCATTTATCTAGATCTCCCATTTCTGTAAAACTGACATTAATTCTTTTACTTGTAGTTTTCGGCCAGAGGCATTCATGTTTTCTAAATCTTTGTCAGAGAAGTCTTCTCTATAGGGTTTCTGTAACACTTTTGACTTTCCTATTTCAATTCCCATCTGCAAGGCCAAATCTGATAATTTCTCATGAAATATCTTTACATTTCTAGTTATACTTCTGCATACAAACAATAGTTCTTCTTCATCGTAAGTATTTAAACGATCTACTCCTACATTTCCTGCTATCATTTCTTCTAACTCGACTTTTAATTTATATATGTCCATGATCTTTGGGGGTGAACTCTGTCTGTCTGATCCTTGTGCCCACCTTTCTAAGTCTTCTGGCGTTACTACTGTGGCGCTTTTGGTTCCAGATGAGGTTACTATATTTACGTCTTTGGAGCAACCAGGTGTTATTCTTCTAGGAGTACTATTTACAGATCCTCGAATAGGTAAATCCATTAAGGATATCATAGATTCACAATCACTGATTTGATCATCAATTATTACAGGTTCGTGTTTAGAAATTTCTACAGGTGTAGGCATGACTAGAGGTTTCGGATAATTTACTTTGTCACCATATAAGGGAACCACTGGACCAATTGTTACAGGTATGGTCAGGGAATCAGGATGTACATTCAACTGTGTTATTTTCTGTATCAATTCTGCTCTATTTCTGTCTATAGCTTCCTTCTCTTTATCCTGAAGTACCCTATTAACTGGTGGATTATGCAATACTTGCAGTACCAATGGTGTTTTTAGAAGTGGTGCACTTGGGGTACATCCACTTGTCCCTTCCTGATATGGTGGCGGGTTTTTTAATATTTCTTTCATAAATTCATCTTCAGAATCTCCAAACCCTGTCAAGTGTTTTGTCTTTTCTGTGCATTTGCCCCCTAATGACTCTTCTGCTATACAGACTGGATACAAACCCTCTGTAAGCATCGCTCTTCTCCACTGCTTCATCTGACCGTCTCTTGACTCATTTTGGTATCTAATAAAAAATCCCCGATAACCCCTACTGCTTCTTGCTCGGTCACGTTTGAATGCCTCGGTTTCCCACTCTTCTAAGGCTTCGTATTGAGTTAATCTTGGTCTGGGTTCTAAGTCATTCATCCTCAATCTTAATTTTGAAGAATTCTCCCATTGAAAGTACCATTCTCTGGGAATGCTAATATTCCGTCATTTTTGGTATATTCTATCCAATTTTCTAACCATACGCAAGTATGATAACCTCTCTCCATCATCATGAATGAAGCGGGCGTTTTTGCTGGTGGAATGATAATTCCTTCTCTAGTTTTGATGGGTTTATCTTTCTTAAAATAATTTTTAACCTTCTGTAGAAATGACATTTTTCTCTTTTCTCCATACATTTTGGGTAAATATCTATGTATCGAATTATATTCTGCAAAACCTAAGAATCTCTTGTCTGGACGGGTTCCTGTTAAAGTCGGATCACGTTTTCCACATATATTCTCCACTATCCACATGGATTTCGACTTCTATGCTACCAACCAATTAAATTCCAACTAACATTTGTCTCTGAACCAATCCTAGCGCGGCTTTTTAGTGACGTTTGTCTGACAACCTCTCCTTTACAATCTGCGCTTCTCTGTCCCTCGCTGTTTCGACCAATCCCAGCGCGACACCTGTGACGTCAGTATTGCTCCTGACTACTGACCCCTCCTTTACGAGAGTCGTTCCACGCCCGCTGTTTCAACCAATCCCAGCGCGGCGTTTGTGACGTCCGTTCTCTCTCCGGCAACTGACCCTCCCTTTACAAAATCGTACGCAAACTTTATTTTCTTTATACTTCTTATTAGAATTCAGTAACAACATAAAACATTCGCTATTGTGCCAGTTTCTCTAAATTGAAAAAGATAGTTTCTTTCACACTTAGTAAAACCTTTCCGTTTACTAAACATACACTACGAGTAAAACCCTTCCGTTTACTCTTCACGGAAGCTTCAGAAATACCTGTTACTTCTTCAATGTTACCCTTTCTAGGTGATATAACATCAAATTTTTACCAGCATATTCTTTTGCTATTACTCACACGCATAGAGTCCCTAACAAGTACTGATAGCCCTGCTTAACTTTTCAGTACTATTTCTGCCTGACAGATAACCTCACTGCAGTATGGCTTCCACTTACCATCCGCTATTCAATTTTTCCCGGGGAATTCTGGACAACATAAAACAAAACTTTTGAACAAACGGATGTTAGTTTATAAAAATAAAATTCTCATTACCCAATTAATAAAGTATAACCATCCTCTGATAACCATAAAACTGATCCAGCGGGTTACTAGCAACAAGCATTCATACACCGAATACTCACCTGGGCCCATTCATTCATACTACGCTAGCAATTTCCGCTGGTGGGTCACTTGTACTCTTTATCAATATCCCTGCTACCAATTACTGTTCTGATTGAAGAGTAATGACTTACTAATGGACCCCTTGATGATTGGGAAGTTTAAAATGAGTGACATTCAGTACAATTCATAATTTCTAAATAATCACTGACTCAGGAAGTTTTAAAATGTTTATCTAAAATTTAGCAGAGTAAAATACAGAACCACATAATACTTAATCGTATATCAAGGATGAAGCATATTAATAATCAATTATCGATCAATGACGGTTCCTCAGAAAGAAGAAGATAGATACAGCAGCACTGCTAAAGGTTACATTTATATTTACCTAAAGGTGCGAGAAACCAAACCCCTTGGCCAAGGAGTTGGAAAGATAGGTCCCAGGAAGGTTGAAGACCAAAGACCTCTGGACCAGGACAGGACAGGTGACCTCTTTATCAACGACGCCTGCGTCGTTCCCCTCTCTGACACTTCGCTCCTCCTCGAGTTCTTCCGTGTCTTCCTTCTAATGGACTCCGCCGCCCCCACCTCAGGACCTCTCTGGACAGCGGTTCAGTCTGCAGTCGATCAGCTCGTCGAGCACCAAAAACCCTGATCTCTCGTGTCTGAGCTTGTGCGTCCTAATGCCAATGCCTGTTCTCTGAGCTCGCTAATTAACCAATTCTATATCTATTATACCCTTCTACTCCCAGGTACCTCCCATTAATGCTTCCAAATTATGGGCCCACTACTTCTGATTGGACGGGGACAGAGGGTTGATCCTCACACCATGTCAATTTAGTTCAATTTCTTTATGCCCATTGTTTTAAAATACCGCCCCTCACAATTAATACATTTGCTTTATTTTCCACCCGTTTCCCATTGATTCTTTAATACATTTTGTATACATTTGTTGCGACTTCAGGTACATTTCAGATGAACTTGTGAACCAGGCTTTGCGACCTTGGAGGGCTTCCAAGTTGACTTCATCGCTTCCTCTGGTCAGCCTTGCAGGGCGCATGCGCAGAACCAATGTCTCTCGAGCTGCAGTTCAACCCAGGCCCATTTACGAACTAATAAAAGTCAAAGAAGAAAATATTAAAATCACAAAATAAATGTTTTCACTGTATACCCACTCTGTCTACTCTATTCCCATTTATTTATAAATCTATCCCGCATTAATAGCATTAGAATACCACAGTTTTAATTGCAGCGTATGCGCAAGCTTTAGCACGTGAAAACATTAAGCAGCCATTTTAATACACACTGCGCAGAAGCAAAGATTTCCCTCCAAGCAAAGAAAGACGTCATACCACGTGATATGGTTGACACATGCGCAATGAGATTCCCGTGCATTAGCGGCCATTTTGGATTTAGACAAGCGTTACTTATTAGTTTAAACACATAGGCAAGCTTCACTAGTAAAGTTTTTATGTGTGCATTTATTAGTAGAGACATTACAAAGTTTTAATAAATTAATACTGAGAGGATTGCTTACGAGCAAGTCTCATTGTGAGTTCTTGCTCCATCAACACCCACTCACAGACCAACACACCTACTCACACACTCACACACACCCTTATCACCCACACAACCATTTGCACCCATACAGCCACTCATGCACCCACTCAAGACCCCCAAAACCATTCACACACACACGCACAGAGCCACTCACACATGCACTCACACATCCACTCATGTACCCACTTACACACCCACACAATCACTCACACACCCATACACCCACTCAAACACCCACTCACAGACCAACAAAATCACTTGCACACTCACTCACAGGAGCACACAGCCACTCACACACCCACACAATCACTCACACCCACTCATGCACCCATATAGCCACTCACGCACCCTCTCACAGACCCACAAAACCACACATACACCCATTCACAGACCCACACAGCCACTCACACACCCACTTACACACTCACACACCCACTTACATACACACACACTTACACACCCACAACCACTCACACACCCATACAGCCACTCACACAGCCACTCGCAGACCCACAAAACCATTCCCACACCCACTCACACACCCTTGCACTCACACACACCCGCTCACAGACTCACAAAACTACTCACACACCCACACAGCCAGTCCCACACCCATTCACACACACCCACACACATACCCATATAGCCACTCACACACCCACACAGTCGCTCACATAGGCACTTACACAAGCATTGATACACTTATAGAAGTTGCAGTAGCATATGTTTGTATATAATGTGTTGTTGTTTTAGTATTGAATGTGTGCTTTGGTTGTAGATGGATCTGCGGATCATCCTGCAGTATAACTGGCAGGCCCCTTATTTTCTTGAGGATTCACAAATACATAAAAAAGAAAAGACACATTTATAGAGAGACTACATAAGTTACCTTCATTTTTAATTTTGTCTTTCAAAATATAGAATTAGAATGAATGTGTGAATAAATGCATTTATAAACTTGTGAAAATGTATATTAGCAAATTAAACTCATGGGTCAAATTGCAGTACAGTTTATATTTAATAAAAAAAGATGAAATTCACTAAAAAGCCATAGGTTACAGGGATGTTATAGTTAGGAAATAGCATTCAAAAACCTTGAAAATTCACTGGAAAAAAAAAAGGTTACAGTAACATTATAGTTAGGTTCAGATTTTACATGTCACGTATACCCTTGTGGAACTCGGCACCATGCCAAGACATGGTTTCCTAACCGGAACGCAAATAAATATTGGCTATCCGGATGCAAAGGAATGGAGAAAAATGCTTGACACAAGTCAATCACCGAAAGCCATTCATCTTCTCATGGAATCTGATATAGATACAGCAGGATTTGGTACTATTGAACAACAAGGTATGACAATCTGATTAATTTTCCTCAACTCCTGAACTATTCTATATTTTCCTTACGGTTTTTGTATGCCTATGATAGGTGAATTACATGGACTGCACAAGATTTCTCTCAAAATTCCTTGTTCAATCAAAGTCTCGATCAATGGAGTTATTCCAGCAACAGTTTCAGGACTAAGATTATATGCTGGAGTTCTCGGGTATTCTGCATTTGGTTTCACTGTAATTCGAATTGGAGCTACTTCTTTCATCAATCCTATATCTTTTCCTGAAAAATCCCACACTTCAGGCAGGACCATCTCTCTCAACACAGGATGTAAGTCATTTTCAGTAAGTAAGGGATATAAACTCTTTACTTCTGTCTTTTGTCTAGCCACTTTAAACACTACATCCTCATCTTTAGTATGGAATATTCCTTCAGAGGGACAATAAATGGAGCAATTAATTTTGCACAAAAATCTCGTCCCAACAGATTTACTGGACAAGTGTCACACCACAAATTTATGCATATCCTCAAATGTTCCAATTTGTACTTGCACCTGTTCTGTCACTGGGGTTGGGATTAATTGGTTCGATACTCCTACTACTTGGATTGTTTCTCCTGAGAGGGATGGGTTGGAAATTTCCACAGTTCTCCCAGTGGATCGGGAAGTACCAGTAACTACAATAAATGAAATAGGTGTTCCATTTACCTTGCCATCCACATATGGACCATTCTGATCTACCCCTAAGGATGCACCAAGTACGCATTCCTCCTCCCCTCTCAGGCACTGTCATTGGGAAGTATCTGAATCACTGTCATCCATCTGAACGTGTATATTGTGAAGCCACTTCCACATTTGGATTTATTTGACCATTGGTATGAAAACTCATATTTGCATTGTATTTTTGTACCTGTCTATTCAAATTTTGCATAGGAGCTTGAGGCATATTCTGATTCTGACCCCTTAAATTTAACGTTGACTGATTCAACCTATCACTGGTCACCTGTGACTGTATCAATCCATCAGCACCTGTCACCATTGCCTGTCCATTTACCTGATTAGCCAAATTAGACTTACACTTGCGCTTCCAATGCCCAAACTTCCACAACTGTGACAAGGAAAAGTCTTTTTCAATGACTCTGTTTGATCCACGTCCCCTTCCTTGAGGCATCAAATTTGGCAAGGCACATCCTTCATTCCAGTGGTAGTCTGACCATTTCCCTGTATCATGCCTGCAAAATCTGAATCGAAACCCACATATCCTTTCTTGGCTGCTTTCATCTGTGCCAACATCAATTTCTCTTTCAACTTCTTATGTCACAATTCGATATCATCTCCACAATACTTTGCGTAACGCAGTATTTCATCAATAGACTTACTCTGCCAACAGATCAAATGCTGCTGAATCATAGCACTAATCTCAGGCCTCAAACCATAGATAAATTGATACACAAAATGTCCCATATCTTTCTCCGACACATTTTCAATTCCACTGTACTGTTTGAATGCCTGCAGAAGTCTCTCATAATAAGCATGTACTGTTTCTTTTAATTCTTGAGTAGTCCTATCTATTTTTACCCAATCTGTTTTGTTCGGCAAAAACTTTCCTTTCAAATATGTAATGACCTGATTGTACTTTTTCAACACCTCTGGTGATGGCGCACCTGTTTTTGGATCTATAGCATATTCTGTTTCTGGCCAATCAACTGCAATTTTACATTCCACCCACAAATCTGTAGGAACCACAATATCAAACAAAGCATCCAAATCCTTTAACAGGGATTTTGAAACCTTCACAAAGCTTTCCACTTGTTTATACCACTCAACTGGTTTTTCCTCAACCTCGGGAAATCATTTGTAAAGGACAATATATCCTGCTCCAGAGGACATGTACATATACTCCTCCGGGGACTTCTCTCTTAGGGAAGGCCAATGCATCTGCCTCATTCTTTTCTTTTTCCATCAGTCGATAAAGAGGCAGTGCCACTGTAGTATTTTCTTTCTATTTAGCCCGTCTGGCCTCCCATCTTTCTACCTCTCCCCATCGCTTCAGGGTTGTTATTAATTCCTTAATTTGCAGTCTTTTTCCAGAGGAATTTAAACTCTCCAAATCTTTATCACTAAAATCCAATCGATAAGTTTTCTGTAAAGCTTTGGATTTTTCTACATCCACTCCATATTTCTAAGTTATCTCAGCAAATCTCTCATGGGTATTTCTTGCTTTCTGAGTTATATCTTTACACATAAATAATAATTATTCATCTCGATATTTTGATAGTTACTCTGGACTAATAGTTCCCAATATCATTTCTTCTAATTCCACTTTCAATTTGCTCACATCAGTATTCATGCTTTGATTTGCATTAATCAATGCATTTCCAGAAGGGGTTATATCTCTAATCCAATCATCAAGTTCTTCTGGGGATGGCCCTATCGAAATATTCATCTCCAATCTCTGTAGATCTCCACTAATCTCTCCTGACCTCAACAATGTTTGTGAATCTTTTCTGACTACCCATTTGTAAAACTCTCCCAGTAATCATTCGCTGTCCTCTACTTGGCGTTTCAAGAGCCTTCTCTGAAATATTTATTAATGGCTCATTTCCCCCTTCCATGGTGGAATTAATTCTATTACATCTTTCTGGACTATTTTCAGGAGTTTCTACTCTCACTGGTGTACACATCATTCCCTGATCTCTCACAATTTCTCTCACTCCAGGTAAAGTATCTATTTCTCCTGCAGTTTCACTTGGGACTGCTATTGCATGAATCTGTGTGACTCCTCACCCTGATTGATAAAGAGGAACAACCAGACCAATTGTTACAGGAACTGATAATGCATCAGGATTATTTGTCATGACAAAATTAGAAAATCCCGCTCTCTCTGGAGTCTGATTTTCATCTAGAAAAATTCTTTTATAAGCTGAATTCGAATCCGCAGGTTGAGCTTCTGGCCTTAAACCTACAAACGGATTAGTCTCTGAATTACTCTGTTCCTAATTATAAGGTGGAGATCTATTCAATAAATGTTCATTCAATAATTCATCATCTGTATCTTCTAGATTCTCATCTGTTACAAAATATACTTGAACCTTTTGCTCCTCTGCATGTTTCCTCTTTTCCTTACATTTTTCTCCTTCCTTTGGTTCTGCTACCATTACTGGATACATTTGAGCTCCCAAAGCAACATCTGGTCTCCATATCCTCTTCCGAGAATCCCCTTTTGCCTGCTCATACCTATTTATTGTATTCCTATATCTGCCCTGACATTTCTCTTTTTCTCTCTGATGTACTTCGTGCTCCCATTCTTCAAGGGCTTCATATGGTATGGGTCTAGGACTAGGTTTCAAATCATTCATTTGCCTCCTCAAATTTTCTAAAATTCTCACATTAAATGTCCCATACTGTGGAAACGCTAATGGACCATCTTTCCCAGTGTATTTTACCCAGTTTTCTAACCACGTACAAGTATGATATCCTCTCTCTAATGACATCTGCGAAGCCGGTGTTCCTTCCGGAGCTACAGGCTCTTTCCCTTGTCAGTATCGGCTCATCCTTTCACATTAAGGCCATTAACAATTTAAAGAATTTCTTGATTTCTTATTTCAATTCGATCTGTTTAAACCTCTAAACTCTCTTCCGTATTATGGTTTCAACCACTAATCACTGTTCGTTCTCTTCCACCAATACCAGCGTGGCTTCACACCAACCACTAATACCAGCGCAGCAGCTTATGACGTCAGTCTAACTCCTCACTGCAACTGACCCTCCCTTCGCAATTTGTTTGTCATCATTTTCTTTTCGGCATTTTCAAACAAACTTCGCAAAACAATACGACATAAAACAACTTTGTCTGCTCAACTAAAAGAATTACAGATATCCACTCATTCAGATAATTTTTCATTCGCTTCCAGTGAAAATCTCAACCAGCGTGATCTCATTCTCATTAAGTAAAAATTCTTAAAACCTCTACCGGTGCGCTTCATGAAGAGATCTCATCAATTCCAACTTGTCATACATCCAGTTCCCTTTCTCAGTACCGGCAACGACGTCTCATGCACAGTACTCACAAAACAGCAGACAAACAAATTTAGTGTAAGTCACACTAAGACTGCCCATAGGCTTATCCCGGGATCTTAGGCCTCGACGGAACCATACTCACTTAGGCCTCAATGGACCAAATTCAATACAACATAGACATACAATTTTCATAAAACAACAATTTTCTGTGATTTTTCGTCAATGTCAAAATTCCATCACTTGTCAAAACTCTACTATTCTCTTACATTACCATAAAACCCCAACACTCTCTAATCACGTCTCTTCATTTCCTAATTTAATTAGTCAAACTAACCATCCTCTGATACCAGATAACTGATGCAGCGGAAAGCTGGGCAAATTTTTCACTTGATATGTAATTCAATCTAGCTTCAATTTCCTCTCTGGGCCCATGACATAACACTAAAGTGCCATTGGTCCGCCAATGGATCTTTTACGTGAGCTAACAGGGTCTTGGATATTAGAGAGAACGTGAGGCAAATCCTTATGAGGACCTGGAATAAGAAAATGCCAAAAATCATGCTAACAACATATAACCTTTACTTCAATATTTCTATTCATGAAACTTACAACAAAAGGTTAACACCAAGATGACTCCGACATGATATCTTTGCTCAAGTGAACTATTTATCTATGCCTCAATTTGAATGATTGGGTACATAAAATTCATTATAATCAGATTTAATAAACCATTTAGTACAATTAGTCACACAATGTCATACAGATTCAACAGGATAAACGTTTACGGTTACCTAGAACAGAGATGAGAGAGAGAGAGAACATTGAGAAAAATCAAGTTTTAGCATTTGGGTTATACAAACCAAATATGCAGAGTCGAAGCGCAATGAGTCACAGGAATGAGTCCATAAACTCCTCAGCCGAAGAGTTGTACCTGAACACTTTACCAGCTGGCAAAGTTCAGGTTTGAGTCGGTTCGGAAAGTTCAGTTCAAATTGGTTTGGCATAAAGTTAGAGAATCAGAGTTCAGTCCGACAGCATGCCCGGAAGGGAAAATGAAATGACAACCAACCCCAGACTCCTCCTCCAAAGGGGCAATTATTCTTCCAAAAGTTCTCAGTTTACGCCCACAAAGTACCCTTTCCGTCTTACGATATGGTCTCCAGTATTTGTCCACAGAGGGCTGCTCATGTTGTGATCAATACCTCACTAAGAAATCCAGAAGCATTAAGTATTCCTTTTACAAAATCATCAAATTCAATAATTTTATACTTCCATCCTTTCCTCAGAAGTAAGAAAAGTCACTTTGTTCACTGTCTGTTCGTTCCCAGAAGCTCTCTCTGGGATTGCAATTATATTGATACACTTCTGTCAAAAGTGTTGCTGACTCAAGAGAGAATCTATTGTTTGAAAGGCTAAGAAATAAACTTCATGGAAAGTTCTCACAGTGTTCAAAATGATTACTTTAGCTAGATTCTGCTTTTCGAACGCTAAAAGAAAGCATTTGCGGCCTACATGAAAACTTGCTGAATCACCATCAAGTTATGATTAATATAAAACACACATTAATATGAATAATTAATTTTCCTGGTTAATTCACTCATTAATCTTCTCTTAAAATGTACGTATCAGTATTAGGTACAACTAAAAAAGAGATTTCACAAATGTATTTTTTTTAAAGCATATTAATATACCTGTTACCTTTAATATGCACGTTTTTGCCACACATTACTAAATAAAACTATGCATCTTCATATGATTAAGCATCTTTAAACTCGGCATTCTATCGTTTTCCAGTGTTTGATTACGTAAGCATTGGTTCATTTATCACATTTAAAAGTCCCCAGCAGCACATTTTCTAGGTTATCTTTGTTTAGCTTTTAATCACTTGATTACATTGCATAAACAAATAGATTCTTGTCTCTTTATTTACATCTTTCACATGTTCACGTTTCAATACATTTCTGCATGTTTTTACAATGCAGTAGAAAATCTCACGTTTTTCATCTTTTACTGTTTTATACATTTTTTATTCAAAATAATTGACGTAAATCTCATTTAAAGGTGAGAATTGATAGAGGCAACCGTCATTTAACTCTGACACTCCATCAGATGTTTGCCTCTCGCTAAAAAGCGGGTTGGCTGTGGAGATTGCCTATGGGGATCGGGGACAGCACTTGTACCTTCCCCTGTGTCCGAATCATCTGCTGAGGTGTTGGAGGAGTCAGAGAATGTGACTGCCTGGTGATTTTTGTATCTGCCCCACTGGCATCTTCTGGGAGTGTGATGCTTAGGGGTCGATTCCGATCTCGGCCGGTAGTGCTCCGAATCGGATTCGGCTTTACCGGATCCGATTCGGAGCCCTGTTTCCCGACCGAACCGTACGCGGGTCCGGCCGAGCGAGTACGATGCGAAATCGCCGACCGACTCGTCCGGGCGTCCCGACCGCTCCGACCGACTCGCTCCCGGCTCGAACCGCTCCGACCGACTCGCTCGGACTCGACTCGCACCGCGCAATGGAGACGTTTCCCGGCCGGGTAAGTACGATGCGTGCCGCGAGCAGTCCGACCGAGCCGCGCACTCCGGCTCGAAAGAGCTGTCGGAGCCGTACTTTGGGGTCCGTGTCGGACCCCCAGTACGCGTAGCCGCGCGAGTCGCACACAGGGGGGACCCATGGGTCCCCCTACCTGTGCGTGTACGGCGCGAATCGCTCGCCGCGTACCCGCTGTAGGGGCGCCCTTGTCCGACTCGCACCCATTGAGTCAATGGGAGCCCGCGTACGCGTTGTACGACCGGCTCCCATTGACTTCAATGGGAGTCCGACCGACTCGAGTCCGATAACATACGGCCGCATCGTACTCGTTCGGTCGGACTGCACGGGTCCGATTCGGTCGGAAATCTCTCCGGGTCCGGCTCGGTCGGAGAAATTTCCGGCCCGAATCGGAATCGACCCCTTAGTGTTTTAGAATTTGTCACTGAGATAGGGATCTACTTTCTCCCTACTGAATTACTTGATGTCTTTGTATTTTGTTAATCTTTTTGTTTTGTTAAAAGGTGTTGAATGTGGTAATGGTGTTGCTTAGTTTGTCTAGTAAACTTTTCGCATCGATCAATGAATAATTTTCTAGTATAATTTTCTTGGATACATTTTTTTAACTCTGCGATTTCTGCCAATTCCTTTTGGCTGTGCTCCAATGCAGTATAAATAACTAGGACCATCCAATGCCGAGAGCATGTGGTCGCCAGATGGCTGAAACCGGATTGGAATTTAGGGTAATTTGTGAAAATGGCAGGTGTGTTCCTGATTTGTAGCCCAAGTGGAATGACCCCGGCTTTTAGATATTCTGTCAGCATGCGTGTATGGAGACAGGTCCGTATCTGTTTATTGTTTAATTTCTCAAGATTATGTAATAAAACTTGTGAAGTATTGGCCGCAGGTATCATGGTGTTGAGGTATTGGACAGTAGGGAAGCACTGCTAATTATCATATTAATGTAATCATCTGAGTAACTTTGAGCTTCTCTAGAGGACATGTTGTGTTATAATATCCCACAAAAAAGAAAACCTTATATGAGGATTGAGAGAGGACTTGATCCAAGTAATCTCTCACAGTCCAGCGACTGCTTGTTACAATATTACAGGAGAGACCTGTAGCCCCAGTTGAGACCTGAGTGAAAGAGTATCATGCAACAATGTATCAATGGGAGTCAATAGAAGGGCACAATTTAAAGACTAAATTAATTACAGAAGGAATAAAAACACATAGTCCCAACTTTAGGTTAAATGCAGTTATATTATCAACAGAGGCATATGTTTCAAGGGTTGTAATGCAGCATAAACCATGTTTTAAGAATGTGTACTAAGTGCAAGGTGAACACATTGTGCTTGTGAAGAAATATTTAAACGGTGCAAGTGAAACACATGAAAGAAAAAGTAAAACAGCGTATTGGGAATATTTTGAACAATTATTATGTATGAGTTATTTCAATACAGTAAAAATAATGCGAAATTATGTCATAATTAGAGATCCCAATTTAATTGGTCCAAGTCGACGTCAATTCGACCTTCATGACTAGAGGTCATCATCAGGACAAGGGTGACACAAAGAGAATGATTGCTGCCTAATGGGGAAGATGAAAATAACGTTTTAACCCTAGTACTGAATGAAACTGGACCAAAGCCAGATGGCATAAGGGACGTGTAGTAAGGTACCTGAAAGAAATCCAAGGCACCTATAGAAGAAGAGAGAAGAAGGGCTAATATTAGCCCGAACCAACATTACTCTGATGAAGAAACCCTCCTCAAAATTATTTAAATTAATAGTTGCGTAAACACTCGCGTGGAGGGATTCTCGCCTGTGCGTGTATAAGCCTGGGTCTGGGCCAGTTCTGCTGGTCATCAGGGAGGGAAGAGAGGATCCACTACGGTCCATCTAGGAAATATGAGTCAACTGCAACATTGGGTGTATCAAGCCAGAGAAGTGCCAAATTCATAGCTGTTAAGGAAAAGTAGGAAGCCCCCTGGTCGGTACTTCGTAATGTAAGTTAAATTTGCAGTCAGGAATGGACAGGTAAAGGACTCAGCCATTTGGTGAGTATAACCTCCAAGGAGGAGGGATGCCGGTTTTGGAGCCTGGAGCCAGGTATGCTAATTATCCTTGCAGGAGCCGTCAGTGCAGATATTGAATAGATCTACAATTAAAGAGGGATGGTGAAAATGAATGCGCACACGCTGTTAACTCGGACAGCCACAAATTTGTGCTAATACCCACCTGGAAAGTTATAGGGGATGTGCACCGGGAAGCGAAGAAGTGAGAAACCTGTCTCCTTCAAGCCGCCGGGAATTTACATGCAGCGTGCTTCAAGAAGTGGTGGGCATATGAATTATCCTCAGTTAGCTGTTCCAGAAACACTTCAGGCTACCATTGCAAGTAGCCGATACTGCAGATTGCGACTCATTTGTCATCCAAATTCCAGGTGCACACACAGGGGCTTTACCCTGAGTGATTTTACATATATTTTTTCACAACGGTGTTCATGTATTCTAACATATTTGAAACACCTTTCAGACCGGTTTCTAGGTCTTATCCCCTATGCATTAGAGTCATGCACATGTCCCCTGTGTAGTGTTGTGTGGTCAAATGCAGTAGGACCCTTGTTGCCCTAGGCGGACTACTTACAAAGTTACATAATCAGTTGGGAAGTATTTGGGTGTGTCTGGTCAACAAAGTCTATGACGCAGTGCGTTCAGTTAAAGGTTGCATGCCGAAGAATAAAGATGTGTGTAACAGAGCTCGGTGTGTGGCATAGTCATTTGCGTGCTCCAGAGCTGGGGTGGATGCTACACCCTGCATTTCCCTAGTTCTAATGAGACCCATATAACCTTACCATAGGACTAAACACTGTTGACACTATGTAACAGACAAAAAAAGTAATTGTGAAATTGCTATATGGGACAATCTTATTACTACAAGTGCTTGTTCAATACCTGTGCACCAGCGTTATTTCACTTTCTCATTATTGTATTGGTTTTTGTTATGGCTGTAACACTGGGGGCACACCTAATTGTATCTTAGTTTCTGTTTCCATAAGCAGGGTCAGACTGGCGTATAGGGCTATAGGGCAATCAGGTAGTGCCTTTTTGACTGGTCTGACAGGTGAGTGTGTGGGTTGGTTTTTAGAAGTTTGTGGGTCGGATTTATGGCCAGGTCGGCTTATTTTTAATGTTGATTTCCCTGATATTACCACAAGAATTGCCTGCAGAAACACTGATGCATGCAATCTCCCATACCTTGCAAAATACCTATACAGCTTGACTTTACTAATTCAAAACTGGCCTTATTTGCATATGTGGACCACTTTTTTCAATATCTGCTGTGCTAATGGGGGCCATTTTTTTTGGGTTTTGGGTACCTATGGCTGTTTTTTGTCCCAGTATGACCCTGTCCATAAGTATATATTGTCTGACTATATGTTCGATGATAAAAAGTGGTTTGTTTGCACATGAATACTGTGGTCTCTTGTGATTTATCTGATATATGTATCTTACTGCTTGAGGTTATTTAGCCTCCCAGATTTCAATTATTTCTTTTAATGATACCAATGAGAACCATTGTTGCTGATAGTTTGTGTTGCACGTAAATTCTCATTAGTTAAGAGGTTGCTCTTGTAGCCTGAAAAGACTTGGAGGAATGCAGACCTGCCAACTCACATGTTTCCACTGTGTGGCACTCGATATTGGCCCTCTTAACATGGTCACCCTGTGAGGAGCCAATATCACATGGTGGCAGGGAAAACAATCTGAAAACCACTGTAAACAGTGGATTTTCAGCTCGTTTTCAAAGGCTTTAAAGTGCCGACATCCATTAAGGGGTGCGTACATTTTTCAAGAGAAATACTTTTGCATTTAAAAAATTGAAACATCACATTTTTCAGAAGCTGCAATGTTATTCTATGGGAGGAAAAACAAGTACAGCATTCATGTTCAGTACAGAGTCTTACGAGACCAATCTCCAAGACTTAAGGTGAGTATTGGGCATGGTCCAAGGCAGCACCATCAGGTCACCTCTAGTGGCACTAGGCCAGCTGGGTGCTGCGGTGCAATGCAGCATCCTGTGCCCAAGGTTAGTTTATGGGTATCGGTCTTAGTGAGTAGAGGCTACAGGTTTTGACTGGGAGGCCAGTCGGGTTGAACCAAGCAAAGGGCTCAAGTCCTGCGATGCTAGGGGACATGGGGACACTGGTGGTCCTCTTCTCCATAGGCTGGGGCGGCCAGGTGCAGAGGGTCTTTGAGGTGTCGGGTTTCTTCATTCCGGAGCACTTGCAGTCGAAGGGGCCTGCAAACAGAGGCTGCAGGTGATGTCGGGGAGTTCACGAGGGATGAAACCAAAGTGGACTGTGTCTTTTTAGGGCTTGGGGACCACGTGTCACCTTTGGCCCACTTTGACATCGTCTTGGAGGCTCGGGTGCAGTGGTGTTTGGCGGCATTGGGGTTTGGCTTTTTCGGAATCCTCACGGTTCTTCGTGGGGTGCCTGCAGGAGGCAGGGGAGCAGGTCCGCTGCTCCATAGGAGTTCTTGAGTCTTTATTGAAGTCAGGCAGTCCTCCCAGGCTTTAGAGGCATGACCTCTGCAGGATGAGATGTCTTTGGCACAGGTTCGATGGGAACAGCAGACAGGCCAGCAGGGCTGGTGCCAGGACAGTTGCTCTACTTCAGTTTCCTGCTTTCACTGCAGTTCAGTGTCCTTCTTCATAGGTTGTCAGGATCTGCTCTTCGGGTGCCAGGGTCACCCCATAATACTGAATTTAGGAGCATTAGGGGACGGTTGGGTAGCCAATGGGCTATCTACCCCTGGGGTCACTATGCCCCCTATATGACCACTTCCTGTGTGAAGTAGGCATATCCCTGTCCCAGAGTTCCTAAGTTTGCCATCACCAAAATTGCTAACTCTGAAAAGTCACCTCCACTTAAGGTAGCTCACCTTACGGGTGGTACTGGCCTGAAGGTGGACACACCTATCCGACTAGCTAATTTTCCAAACTGTCCAGGTACAAAGGGCTCTGGACAAAGGGGGTCAGCTTCCTCTCATGTGAGAGAAGCCAGATTTGCATACCAAAGGTGGTGGGTTTTTTGAAGCTCCCTTGCCTTGGAATGCTAATCCGCAGGTTATCCTTTGGGAGGGGGTGTAAGTACCCTGTGTCCGAACAGGCTTTGTTTCTGGCCTCCTGAGAGCAAAGAATCTCACCCTTGGGGGTCAGAAACTTGTCTCTGGATGGCAGGCTGGTGAAAACAAGTCAGTCAGCACACCAGTAGGTGGTAGATGTTCAGGGGGCACCTTTAAAGGGCCCTCTGTGTCCATGTATTAATAAATCCAACACTGGCATCAGTGTGTGTCTGGTAATGAGAGTTATTTGATACCAAACATCCCTATTTTCAGTGAAGCTATAATGTAGTTGGGGAACTCGTTTTCACCAGTGACCAACACATGCACTCAAAATGGCTTCCCTTTTCACTTGTACTGGCAGCAATAGAGCTGACCAACACAGGGGCATATCTGATAATGCAGATATGCCCTCACATGTAGTATAGTGCACCCTACCTTAGGGCGCAGGACTGCTGGAGGGGTGGCTTACCTATACTGCATACAGTGTCTGTGGGCATTGCACACAGGGATGTGTGCCAAGTCATGTTTTCACTTTTATCTGCCCCAAGACACGCAACCTGCAGTGGCAGTCTGTATGTGGGGTCCTTTAGGGTGGCATAATTCATGCTGCAACCCTTAAGGACCCTCTTTAGCATCCTTGCCGTAGGTACCAGGTGCATCACTTACTATGGACTTACAGGGCGTGCTAAAGGTATTGCCAATTGGGGTACAATTGCGAAGTTTGTGAGAAAGAGATCTGGCACTGGGGACCTGGTTAGCAGGAACCTAGTGCACTTCAAGTCGAAATCATATCAAATACCAGGCATAAAGTGGGGGTGACCATGTCAAAAAAGGGGCACTGACCTTCATGGATGACAATTAGGGTCGACTAGGACTAGCAGCTGCTACTCCTGGCTTGCCCTTTGGTATCCCTGGCACTATTCTTTGGACCGCGTGACACTATATTTTAATGCATTTCCAATTGTATGTTTGTTAAAAAATGTGTGCTCTGAGAAATACATTGCATAGGTTAAATCTTAGAGGTCATTTAAAGGTTAATGGATTGAGGGCTGTGCAGTAAATTGGCAATCTGAACCATAAATTGCAACCTTGAAGACTTTAAAATAGCAGGTACACATTTGTGATGAGCGAAACGTCTTTTGTAAATGTGTGCCATGGCGTCATGACGTGGGGTTATGGGGCTAAAGATGCAAGTTTAGCCACGTGGCGTTTCCAAGCACTACAAATTCTTCCCATGTATGGGAACTGTGGTATGTGGAGAGGGGTCCCGACTGCCCATTTATACAACTGGGCATTTTCCTGGGGTTTTCGGAGCCATTAGAAGTGTGTTTTTGAAGGTCCATGGCCACCATGAGTGCTTCTATCATTCTCCCCTGCTCCCCAGGGTTTGTAGTAGGAGGCACAGCAGGTGACATAAGCAGATAGAGTAAGAGAGGGGAGAGGGAAAGAGGTAGAGCTGAGGGAAAGAGAGAGAAGAAAGGGAGGTAGGAGAGAGATCAGAGAGAGGGAGAAAAGAGAGAGAGTAGAGAAGGATATAGTCAAAGAATGGATGGCCGAGAGGAGAGGAAGGGGAGCAGGCTGGTTTGAACATTTTTACTACGACTGCTTTTGGTTCTCAGTCTGTTCCCGGTAAAAATAAAGTACTTTGATCAGAATCATCCAATTTTAATGTGCATTTTTATTATATTGTGGGTATTATTATAGCATAGACCACCTGGCACAAAGGGAGTTGGACGCGCACTTCTAAATAAAACACTCAGTACTTGCTTGAGGGGTCTGCCGGGTCTAAAGAGATTTACCACAAATTGCCTGTCAATGGTGCACTCTACTATAGTCTACCATAGTCCACCTTGCAGGTCCCAAATTATCGTATATTCTGAGCATCGACAGCCTGTACTGAATAAAAGGATGACAATTATGTAGTACATCTTGGCAAATATATTCAATTGGCATCTCATAATGACAATCATTCAAAGGAGTGTTGCAACACAGTATATCTGGGCAGACGTCTGACTCTTCCTCGTGCTTTATCGACACCTGTTAGCTCTTGCAGATCCTTAGATCACAGAGTGGATGACATCTTGCCACAGCCAGCAAAGGACACTGCATCGAGAACATAAACGATAAACTACCAACAACTTAAAGGGACCTTCAGTTCCAATCAGAGCCTTTCAGCATAACACATACTATAAAAATGCACGCCTGCCTCAGACGTTTGACATACATCACCCTGCTAAGCATTGCATCCCATAACATGATAATCGCACATCGTGGTCATCTTGCACTACATGGAAACTCTTCCCACATAGGCTCAAAACAAAGACAGTACATTTCCAACCACACACCCACACAGTATAGCATGCTACCCCTGTGGGCGAGTGCTAGGGTGCAGTTAAGTGATATACGAATGCAATCATATAATTCAGTACAATACAATATATAGAGAAGAATAACTCATATCAAGTAGAGCAGAGTTACAGATTGCAGGAAAGCACATTTACACAGCTCATGAGCATGCAGATATAGTGGCTCAGTACATTCATTAGTCGGAGCAGGTGATTGAACTACAGGCAAAGGCCTGGATGGTGACAGTTTAGTGACAGCAGATATAGAGTTAAGTGTAGACTATCTTGCTGCACTGGCAAAGAGAAGGGGGTCCAGGGTTAGAAACCATGCCAATCTGTCTCAGACTGAAACTTAGCAACTAGAGGTAGAGGGCACTTCCTCTCTTTTAAGTGATATATACTTGATTACTTCCGCTGTGAACCATTGCAGCAGGATTTTATCCCTGAAAGGTCATCCCAATGAGCAATAATTTTGAGGATCACATGTTTAGATATTTTGAATGAGTAGCATTAAACGTGTGCACTAGCTCTTCAGAAAAGCTATCAGTGAAAAGCACTAACTGATAAATGTGCTCAGAAATGTGAGCAGTGCATGAAGAGATCTCTAATCACTGTTCCAGTTTTGAATTCTAGAGAGACGCGGACTATTACCAGGCTATTTGGATAAAAATAGGTTCTGCCCTGCTGGTTTATAGCACCACAGCAGCACAGCCCCTGGAAATAGTATGGAGTTTGAAAACGGTGCTATATAAAGAGAGGGAATTTTTTTATCGTTGCTTTGTTTTGCGTCAGGGTTCCATCTACTCTTGGACCCGGAAGTAGTCAAGAGCAAACATTTAATGTATAATCCTATAGAAAAACACGAGAATGAACTGCTTTTTAAAAAAAATCCTGTTATAACTTTGAATCGCCTTACTTCCTAGAATCGTCGGGCCAAATTGTTTACAGTGGAAGAAATACCCTCAAAGTCAATATGTGGCAAAAATCACAAGGGCATCGTATACCCAGCAAGATATAGATTTAATACATTTGGACCCTGTCTCCTCTACAGGAGTAGTGTAACTTCTTTTTGGTTCAGAAAGGTACATTTATAAGCAGATAACATTATTATACACGGGAGCTTAAATATTTCTAAGATTGGGTCCGAAGAAATGGCATGGGTACCATTTTAGAAAACTGAGTTATGTATAATGATTTTTTAAATAGGGCATTAACACAAACGTTTTGCAGTTTCTTCTAAGCGTTATAAATAACAGGTGTTACAAATATTTGCTTTAATGGCACACAGCCACGCAATTTATAGCTGAAAAATTAAATGCAGAGTTGACCTTGCACGAACTGAACCCATGCCATGCCGGCCAGACACATAGGGGCATATTTACAAGCCCCTATCGCCACCACAATGTCACCACCACATTGTCACTTTTCAGGACGCTGTAGTGGCTATAGGGGCTTTGCCTTATTTACAAGGCTGCGTTAAGCCACTTAACGTGGCTTAATACTGCTTGTAAATAAGGCACCCTTTCACGCTACACTTAGCATGGAAGGGGAGGGCAATGGATGTTGCGGTTGGCGTACCACTACAACACCCATTGATTTTGACGCTGCCCCCTATTAATAAGAGTGGCGTAAATAGGAGGCAGTGCCACTATTAAGACCAGGGAAATCCTGGTCTTAACCTGGTGAAACGAGGAGAAATGTTTAATTTCCCCTCATTTTTGCTATTTCCATGTGTGCTCCGTTGTGCAGCACACATGGAAACAGCAAAACGTCATCTGTTTATGTGCAGGAAGGTGTCCCTTCCTGCACATAAACAATCATTTAAAAAAAATGACGTTTTGCAATTTCTATGCGTGCTGCATTAAGCAGCACACATAGAAGGTACAAAACGCCATTTAAAGATTGTTTATGTGCAGGAATGCACACCTTCCTGCACATGAACAATCTTCCCCTCAACACAGACACCCTTGCACTATGTTGCAAGGGTGTCTGCGTTGGCACTAGGCTGCTCAATTTAGCGCCAGTGCAGGGGGAAACGTAGGGCTGCACCATATTGTTGTAAATATTGTGCAGCCCTGCTTTTCAGAAGTGGCGGAGTGCGGCGTTAAGCCAGAAAGGCTAACGCCGCACTCCGTCACTTCTTAGTAAATATGCCCCACAGATTAGCATCTAGTGCAGAAGCCTTTTCAACGCATTGCTTTCTAACACGATGACCTTTTAGCCACAAATGGCCATGTATTTTTTACAATGCTTAGATGTGTGACACTGGGAGTTTGTTAATGTGAACCCCCAAAACACTCTGAAAACATTATTTATTGCGGTGTCCTTGCAGTTTTGCTAGCAGGTACCACGAGCAGCTAATACACCTGATGCCAGAACCCTTTGTCCCATGTGAGAGCTGAAGTTAGCGGGGAAGTGTACGGTTACTTTTTTCCAGCCCTGCTGTAGTGGTGAGCCTCAACAAGGCCTACCAGTGCTTAGGGGTTCTCCTTTCCTTGCACAGAGTCCTCAGACCAATAGGAAGAAGTTGGCACAGAAACTGGAATAGAAAAGACAGAGTTTATTAAACCTCATGAGGTGGAGCTACATTCACACAGCACCCTTCGGTAATGCATGAAGTAGCACACTGAATGGAAGGACCTTGGTCCTTTTATACCCACACAGGGGCTCAAATGAAGGCGGTACAAACACAAATTCTGGTTTTAGGTACATATAAGGTCATACAAGAAATGCACAGTCAACAAGTGGGTGGAGCTAACAGTTTCTACTTCTAGTAGACACATCCTGACATTTATAAACTCGGAACAGCTGCATGGACAGCTGCGAGCTCAACTGAGCATGTGCAAAGCAAAAGAAACTAAATATAACTCGTCTCTAGGCAGATTTCAAGAGCAGTTAACAGGAAGGTAGGACAGAGCACATGGCGAGCACATGGCAGCACATGGCAACCAAAATGGCTGCCAGAAATACAAAATGGATTCCACAAAGCGGACAATTTAGCCTCTGAATACAGGATGTCTTCGGCTAATGCTTAACTTAAGTGCTGCCAAATTACAACAGACGACCCTTTCAGTATTAGCTGAAGACATTCGTTTATCTGGGGTAATCTAAATATTCATCCCGTACATCTATTAACATTATTTCGGCCACCTCTTTATTCAACATTTGTTGGGCCTTTGTTTCAGCAACGTTCCTTTTGGCAGGTATACAAGCAGAGATGCAAATGGAGCAAAGCATTGGACCACATTGGATACATACACAGCATGTAAAAAGTATCATAATCATTACACACAGGATAGTCAGTAGCTTCCAGCCCCAAGCAGAAACAAGAGTCCAAAACCATCCAGTAAAAGTCCAAGTACCAGTCTCTGAATTAATTTCTGCAGCAATCTTATGCAGTTTTGATATTACGTCATATACTGAAGGTGAGTGATCCGGTATGAATACGCAACAGCTGCTACCGATGATGCGACATGCACCACCTCGATCAGCCAAAATCACGTTTAGCACCATCCTATTCTGGAGTGCTACAATCCTTGCAATCTGTAGTTCCTCTGTAATGTTCCCAAGTGCCATAGCTGTCTGATTGGTAACAGCTTCCACAACACGAGTTAAGCGCCTGATCTTTCTGCTGTTTAATGCAGCACCCACAAAGAAAAATAAGCCCAAGTTGAAATCAACATATTGTTGTAGGGTAGTGTCGGTTTGGTCAACTTCATCCATACTTATTGTCCTCTTATTTCTGTTTTTGGAAATATCATTGTACAGTTTAAAATCACGGTGATACAATGCAGGTGCCAGAAACACAGGGGGCAACAGAAAAGATACATAGCAGATTCCTGACCACCCAACAGGTAATTGATAATATCCGTTATTTCCACACACAAAATACGTATTATGCGAGGTTGTGAAAGTGCTGTCATTGGCACCTTCAATGGTCAGGATTACAGTACACTCGCTCCTCCCCACTGGAATTCTTCCAACGCTACAAATACACAAATCTGCTTTAGCTTTTGTCACAGAAATCACAAAAGGTCCAATGTTCTTCTTTATTCTCACATTTGTGAAGACATATGGTGTTGAAATATTGTCCGGTTGATACTCTTCCCATTTAGTCCCTTTGGCTTGTGGATAACCTTCTTTATTTTGATAACACACTTTATTAAGTTGAAAAATAATCCCACCTACTGAAGGCTTTCTAGATGCAAACAAAAGCACATACCAAGCTTGACAAGAACCATTGTGAGAAAATGGAAGAGGAATAAAAGGTGTTCCTCCTTTCTTTTGATGTGCAGGTATCATCCCACACACCCAACAGTTGGTAGTATTTGTAACATTGTGAGTATGTTGCAACATCTGGATAAAGGTATTGCTTAGATAGGATTGTCGATGCTTCTGCTCATGGTAGGGAAGAGTGAAGTAGTAGTGTTCCACTGGTACTGGCGTAGTGGCAACAAAAAGCTGTCGAACAGGAGCCACCTTCTCGAATGTACCACGTAATTGCTGCCATAGCCACCATAGCAACAACAAACCCTACAGCGCAAATGATTCTTTTGTTATTCATTTCAGCAACAGTAATGATTGATCTTTCTAAAAACTTGTTGAAAACAATCGTTGGAGCTCTTCTCCCTGGGCAGCCGTTGATTTCTTCACCATGGGCCAAGGCGGGTGTCACTACACTAATGCAGGGCTGATCCCCCTCAAAAATGGGACGATCAAAAGGGGTACATTACTAACAAAAAAAAGAGTCCTTGGGAAATTGTAGCCGCTGTACAACCAGCCAGAGGGGAGTCTTCTCCCTGTGTCCGTTTGAGCCTCACAGGCAGGCTCTTGTTGTTCCCACGGTGGAGCTGCACAACTCGCAACTTCAAGAATCACGGCCCAGTTTGAGAAGAAAAAGTCTTTCAACGATCCTGTCCAGTGTCTCAGGCAGTGCATCAGTTTTCTTCACTTTAATCTAACAGGCACCAAGGGCACAGCACCTGTACCCTAAACTCAAGTCCTTCCTTAACTCCTGTATTGCTCCGCTGGTGCACTGCTCTTTTGTTGGGGCCACAGAGTGTAGCCAGTATGCTCAGGCATCCCTTGATCAACAAACAGAGGCGCAGACTTGCATTCACTTTGGGACAAGGACTCAAGGCCTGAAGCAACCCTTGTTTCAAAGGGGGTCACCTCAAGCAAAAGCCTCCTTGCCGTCCTTATCGGTCTGTGACTCTCTCAGCTGGGCATCAAAAACTGGATCCACAGAAAGATTTCTTCATCCTGATTTGTGACCCCGTCTTTCGCCCAAGACAGTGGCAGGGGTACACAATTCACGTCCCAGTGCTTCCGGCCTTCACTGAGGTCCTAGTTGCCAGCAACGCCTGTGCTGGTTCCCTTTATCTTGAATCCAAGCTGGACTGGTGCTGACTCCCAGGCTGGATCTGATGACCGGGCCCCTCTGGCAATGGTTGTAGGGCAGCAAATATCTATTGGTGGGCAGAACAAAAGGTCTTTAGACAAGGCACAAAAATAATCTATCAACAGAGAGGATAGTCTCAGAATACTTCCTTAGTCTTGGGATGCCCCATTCATTAGCAAGGCACCCAAGAACCACTTAATCTATCTGAGAATAAAAAAAACACCCTAGACCTATTGGCAAGTATAAAAGGAACTTTTTGATGAACTGACAAGAGTAATACGTCACCCAATCCCAAGCAACCAAGGAAGTCTGTGTTCATTTACTAAATTCTGAGGAAAAAGAAAAACAATACAGACATACTCCAAATCCTTACATTTGTGCATTCCTTTATTATTCATCTGAAGAACCTCAAGAAAAAGGAACTTTTCCTACACTTCTACTTATGAACCTTGCATTACTTGTACAGGACTGCAGACACTTCTAAAATACTTTCTCTTACGTAAAGACACCTACATTTTATGCCTAGGACCATGCTTTCATGTTATAGGCGCAGCGGAAAAATCTAAAACTGCTAATTTAACAGGGATTCTTATTTCATAAATAACTTTAAAAAAAACTCAAGATAGTGGGTACATAAATTTCTCCAGCAGAACATGTTGTGACAAACTCCTATAAAACAATATTTTCCTTCAAAATGTTTGCTAAGGATCACATGGGCGTCTTTCCTGCATTCTACTTTTCACGATCCGAACTATACAACATCATTTTCAAAAGGAAAAAACCCTATCTCCAGTTCTAATAAGGGCTGTCAGCTCAATTACACAGACTAGCTAATAAAAGACTAGCAATGCCCTTGCAAAACTGTATAGAACATGAGAATAACATAAACAATAATGGTATTGCCACCTGAGATTTTTGAACAGAAACCCCCACTATACAGTTCCCTTTAAAGATCAAATAAGGGAACATCAATCTGTTCTACTCATTCTTTCATACAGGATGGGCAGTAACATAGTATATTTTTCATCATTTTATTAATTCTAACAATTTTAAAACAGTATTACTGAATAGCCAATTAAATGTCTCATGGCCATTTCCTAGACAGCTTAGACAGACTCATGAGAGAGTGAGAAAAAGAAGAGAGAAAACATAAATTTGCCTACCCTTAATTTGCCCAGGAGCTAACCTCCTTCCCCCATTTTGACAGTAGGAAAACCTGAAAACAGGTTTACCTTCTGGCAACACTATCTACCCCTATTTGTGGCACCTGGGCACAAACAAACTTGTAGGAGATATCTTAGAAAGTGGCTATTTTCTGATTCAGCCTAACACAAGCACATTGAGTTAACTTTAGAAAGCGTTAATAACCAATTACCAATTCCTTCAGCAATGGTGCTAGATTAACATGAGGGCGCATGAATGCAAACTAAAATCCATTGCCTCCTTATCTCAGCCCTTGCACAGTAATCTTTAAACTAAAACCATTATTTTGATATACATGGCAGAGCTATGCTCTACTCAGGGCCCACATACGTCACTGCTTTTCCTTCTTTTCATATGACTGCGCAAAACTTGCGTTTGCCAAAAATAGGAAGCAAAGCTTTTCTTCCTCTCTCTGCGCTGTCATCTCTTCTTTCAAAAACTGTTCGGAGGTCGAAATGTCCAAGCAAACCTTCCCCTTAGCCCTGCTAGGTAGCTAAATGCAGAACTCCGACCTTTAACCCTTTCACCAGCTGTCCATTTTTGTGCAAGGCTTTCCATGCGGTCTTTGCAATTCAAAGCAACTCTGGAGAATCACAGCTGAAAGGCAGTCCTGTCCGCCTAATAATTTTAAAAGTAGGATCTAACTTCTGCTGTGTTTTTTTTTTTTCAATACTTGTCTCTATATGTGTGCAGTGTATGGTGTGCATTCTAGCAGGTTAGAGGTCAGCTATTTGTGTTATACTTAAATGTGTGCATTTACTGAAGCCTAAAAGCAGTGTGAAAGCTGCTCTGCTTGGCAGAACTACTTTTAAATAGTGAATTTGTCCCAATTTCGACTTTGGTGGTAGGGGCACTTAAAAATGAATAACCTACAATATTGCGGCATATTAGGGATCCCCAGGGTGTCCTCTAGATATCCCAGAGATGGGGGATCAGAAATGTATAAGGTACACCCTTAAAAAAAACGTTTTTATATGCCTGGATAAAGTGAAATTTCACATTGCACTCCCCACATCATGGTAAAGTGCTACTTAAATTCAACTTTGATGCTAGGAGCTATATATTATTCACAGTATGATTATCAGACATTACAAAAGATCAAAAACAATTTTAGGGCAATTATTTTTAATAAACATTTTTTTTTCTTCATATAATCAAAATTCTCCTTTTTTTTTTTTTTTTTAATAATGATCACAAACCCTTTTGATGGTTCCACATATGAAAAGCAAGCCTCATTCCTTTCCTATCACCTTTAAATGTATTTATTTATAATACGAAGCACAAAAGCCTTACTGAAACATGAAAAGTCAGCGTCACTTTTAAAGGACAGTAATCATTTAACATCAGAACCACGGATGTGCTTGTTAAAAAGGCATTAAGAAAGGAAATCCCTTTTAATCTTTTCTCTGTTATCCAAAATAATGAAACTGTCCTTTCTGACTTATAAAATCAGCAGTTTTTAATGCACGTTTTCAAACCATGTTTACACTAACTTAAAATCTAGTTGACTCGGCAGTTTCCTTATGGCTTGGGACCAAGAATAGCCATGTGTTGTGACACAGCTGTGTTCTGACCAGCAGGCGTCAACATCTCACGCCTTTCAAGCCAGCACAAATCTATTGTTCTGTAATGTGGTGTTTATTTCAGCAACAACCAATTCACTCAGATGATGTGAATGCTTTTCAATATTAATATATAAGGATAATACTGTAAAATTTTTCATTTTAGTCCTAATTGTGTGAAAGCACACAAATTCGTTTTTTCCTACCTTTCTATGAGGCCTATTTTATTCCTATTGAATGTAAATTCTGATTTATCTGTACCAGTGTGGCAATTTGCACATATCTATAGTTTCTTACTTTATCAATTTTAATGGTAGTGTGCAGCTATTTAGCATATGTTACATTATTCATTCCCTGAATTTAAAAAAATGTAGTTTTTTAAATGACATTTGCATAACAGAATGACAACAAAAACCAAATTTAGCTCATTCCAGACATTTTCAGAAAGGGGTCATACACTCATAACACACAACACAGCACGCTTAAGGCTAGCCATTCTTACACAAAAAACATAGTCTACTTTACTGAAACAAGTACTTTCAAGCATGTCAGTCCAGAACCACATACAACAAAAAAACAATTAACCCACAAATCAACACTTAGGGCAAAAACAAGAGACAGCCTACAGACTGTACGCAAAACCAAACTATTTGTAAATACTAATTGTAAGTCATATTTACAAGAAGAGCTCTCAAAAGTAGTCCAAAAGACTGCACCAAAACAGCCCAAAAGACTGCTCCATGTTATCAGGATCCGTTTTATGTACATATTTAGTTCCATGGGGTACTTAGTCACCAAGAAAGAAATATCTTTTTACTATACCTAAACCTATTTAGGTATCCCCTCTGAGGGAGTCAGCTGAGTACTTACTAAATCCATATTGGTACCTCCAAAACAGCAACACTTTCTACGAAGTGTGCTAGAAGCAGGCATGCCAAAAATATTATAACATATATAATATTATACTCCAAGTGACACTTAACACAATGTGTGCCGTTCAAGTTTTCAAAGTTAGAGAAAAATCTCCTCATTACCTGCCTATATGTATTGCAATACATATATAATTACAAAACAGATTCCAAAATTGGCCAATCATACAAACAAAGCCACAGTAAGTGTTACTAAACTACCTTACCAATCAAAGGCATCAAACCAACAGCAAGTGCCGCAAAACGGCTCTTACCAATCAAATGGTGTCCAGGTTCCAACTGCCAAGTTCTCAAATCGACCAAATGGTCACTGCACGGCGAATCAACAGAAGAGATCTCAGTCGAGGACCGGCGCCGCCGGGATGGTCAGATCAGAAAGAAAGGAAAACGCAGTGGGTGCCAAGACTCGGGTCTCCTCAGGCAGCGATCGCGTCCAAAAGCGAGATTCCAATCCTTCGTCTCGACCAGTCCTTCGGGCATCCGAGTCGCCGATGAGCCCCACGTTGGAAGCGCCAATTTGTAGTGGTGAGCCTCAACAAGGCCTACCAGTGCTTAGGGGTTCTCCCTTCCTTGCACAGAGTCCTCAGACCAATAGGAAGAAGTTGGCACAGAAACTGGAATAGAAAAGACAGAGTTTATTAAACCTCATGAGGTGGAGCTACATTCACACAGCACCCTTCGGTAATGCATGAAGTAGCACACTGAATGGAAGGACCTTGGTCCTTTTATACCCACACAGGGGCTCAAATGAAGGCGGTACAAACACAAATGCTGGTTTTAGGTACATATAAGGTCATACAAGAAATGCACAGTCGACAAGTGGGTGGAGCTAACAGTTTCTACTTCTAGTAGACACATCCTGACATTTATAAACTCGGAACAGCTGCATGGACAGCTGCGAGCTCAACTGAGCATGTGCAAAGCAAAAGAAACTAAATATAACTCGTCTCTAGGCAGATTTCAAGAGCAGTTAACAGGAAGGTAGGACAGAGCACATGGCAGCACATGGCAACCAAAATGGCTGCCAGAAATACAAAATGGATTCCACAAAGCAGACAATTTAGCCTCTGAATACAGGATGTCTTCGGCTAATGCTTAACTTAAGTGCTGCCAAATTACAACACTGCCAAGTAACACGCATCAGGGGGTAGACTGAACAAAAGGAAAAAAATACATGGTGCCGCCTCTGTGTCTGCCTGGGCAAATCATTTTATCACTCCTGCCTGCCATCAGCAGAGGCGTGGGTCCAGCCCATAGAAAACACCAGGTTCTGCTTGGATCTACATGCTCCAGTCTTCTGAGAAAATCATCCGGCAGCTGCGTGGTGCTATGTCTCACCACTTGGTACAGGTCCGCCCAGACTCAGCAGGACTTAAGCTTGATTGATCTGAAAGCTTATGGCAGGCCGCCTTTAATTATCAATTAGTGTAAACAACGGAGAGCGCAGTGAATGTAATAATGATTTTTATGACAGTGAGACAGTTAATTAAGTCAGATGTAGGCTTTGAGCAGCACCCCAGGCAGACCAAGCATTTTTAGTGTGCTAGCAGCTCTGATGTTAGCACACCTTGTCCTGGGGTGGTGCCAGGGGTGAGTGACTAATGCATTTTAGTGCTGTGATGGGGACCAGCACTACAAAGTGTTGGTCAAACTCTTGATGCGTGGTACTTGGCAGAGCTGTCAAAGTGACTTTGATGGAAGACCGCTCAAGTGCGCAACAAGAAGCCAAAAAAAAGTGAGCCGTAAGCCGAAGGAATGCAAGTACTGCCGTACTTTTTCAGTGAAAACCCTTAAAGATCGGGAGGGTAGATTACTTCTGTGGCTATAGAAGAAGAAGGCTTTCTCTGACTCAGACTCAGAGTGTGAGGAGAAGGCTCATACCTCCTCTAGAAAGAGGAAAGAGAGGGAATCATCATCTTCTCACAAAGGCTCTAAAAAATCTAGGTCTCACAGCAGAGAGACTAATGAGGGAAAAGATCGAGAAAGGAGCCAGGTGGCCCCTCCTCCTCTCATCAAAGGTCTAATTCAGCGCCTCTATCTGCTCCTCATACCTCCTTCAAGCAGCCCTCTTCAAAGAAAAATCGACCTTCACATTTACCGTTAGCGAAGAACTTACCGTCTACTGCTTCTATGTCACCAGAAACACTTAAATGCTACTCAGCAAAATGGAAAAGATTCTGCTCATAGTGTGCTTTGCAGGCTTGCAATCCTTTCTCGTCAACACCTGAACAGATTCTGTCTTATCTACTATATCTCGCCAAATCAGGCCTTAAGCATGCATCCATTAAGGTACACCTAGTGTCAATTTCTAGACACAGGCTACGTTCTGGACAATTGTCTTTGTGGTCCAGCAAGCACATGAAAGAGTTTATGAAACGTCTATTCAGAGTTTACCTTCCTATCAAGCCCCCACCAGTACTCTGGCAGTTGAACACTGTCTTGTCACCACTCATGAGATCTCTATTCAAGCCTATTCATAAGTGCTAATTGAAATTTCTTTCATGGAAGGTGGCATTTCTGTTGGCCATTACATCTGCCAGGTGTATTAGTGAGATTCAGGCTTTCACGATCAAAGAACTCTTCCTACAGTTTTTAGAAGACAGAGTAGTTCTGTGCACCAATCCTTCATTCATACCCAAGGAACCTTCAACAGTTCACCTCAATGAACCAGTCATTCTTCCTTCTTTTATCTCCAATCCATCTTCATCTGCAGAGAGAGCCTTGCATTCGCTGGATATTAAGCGTTGTTTAAGATTCTACTTTCAAAGGACAGGAACTTTCTGAAAATCAAATCAATTGCTCATTTCTTTCTCTGCTCCAAGAAAGGGTCAAGCCTTGTATTGCTCACTGGGTCTCCTCAGCTATAGTCTTCTGTCTTGAGAAGGCTGGACATCTGCAGGCTGCAAAAGTGAAGGCTAACTCAACTCAGAAGGTTGCAGCGTCCTCAGCCCTGTTTGCAGAAGTGTCTCTACCCGACAACTGCAGGGTGACAACAAAGGCGAACGCCGAAACCTTCACAAAGCATTTCGGTCTGGATGCCTGAAGTAAGGCAGATGTAGTGGTTGGCCAGGTCACCCTGCGAAGACAGTTCTCATAAGGTATGCAGCTATCAAGCTCAAAGCTTCTGTATTATTCTGTTTGTAGTTGTTTACCAGTGGAAGAACTTTTATTATGGTTGCTTAATGCTCTGCTATATCTTTCTGAGATTTTGTAAAATTTCAATGTCTTGGATTTGACTAATCGTAATTAAGTTTGCGTCTCATGGTGGGATGGTTCACCTTGCCCACCACCATTATTCATTGAATACTGCTAACTAGTCTGATTCAAGCATGTGAATCTATAAAAGATACAATACCACAGAAGATACAAGCTACTTACCTGTACTCTGTGGTTCTCCAGTATTGATATCTTTTATAAATTCACATGCAACCCTCCCTCCTCCCCGCTAAGGCTCACCAATTGTATACCTCTATTACTTTATTTACACTTGTGCTCGAAATCTGAGGTATGTGGGCTCTGTAGGGGGAGACAGCGTTTACAACGCAGTCATTACATCGCATTCTTTTACAACGCGGTCGTTACAACGACCGCGTTGTTAGAACGCGATGCCTTTACAACGCAAGTCATTAGATCGACTTGCTGTAGGGGGTGCTCTAACCTAAGGAATAGTATAATTTACTATTCCAACACCTTCCCTACTGTTGCTCAGGGTGGAGTTGGAATAGTAAATTATACTATTCCTAAGTCCAGCGCGCCCCCTACAGCAAGTCGATCTAATGACTTGCGTTGTAAAGGTATCGTGTTCTAACAACGCGGTCGTTGTAACGACCGCGTTGTAAAGGAACGCAATGTAATAGCATGCAATGTAACATGCTATATTCCTCTGTAGGGGATGAGTGCTTCAGGGTCTCTGCACTGATTGTATGAAGTTTGGGTGTATTAAATCAATGTGAATTAGCTCCTAACTGCTATTATTTCTTCAATAGCGTTTAATGCTAATGATTTAGCATTGCTTTTATTACTGTTACCGTGGCTCTCACACCATGACGATGGGGAAGATTCAAGCATGTGAATCTATAAAAGATAACAATACTGGAGACCCACTGTGGACAGATAAGTAACTTGTTGCTTATGTGATCATATTTCAGTTGCCACACATTTGTTTTTCATGAGCAGCATGTTTTTTGTCAATAACAATATTTGCATGTTTTTTTAGGTTTGGAAATGCAAGCCTATAGGTATAGTTGCTTTTTAGGCTAATAACAGTTTGGTTGCTGGGACTGGATACAGAACGTTACTGGGAAAAGCAAAACTGCATGATCCAGAAACCAAAGTGCTCTTGGAAAAAATGTCAGGACTGGTTGGTGTTACACATGATATGGATGCATTAGATCAATGAAAACAATAATTTTACACTACTTTAAACACTGACAGAACCCGTTTTAAAGTGAGTTTCAAGGCATGCAGCATTGTTATGCAATTTACCTGTATCTATTCCTTCTTCTCAATATATCTGAATGCCTGCTTTAGGGAGATGAGTTGTAATGCTACCTATTTGAGTGAGACCTAGAGTTATTGAATACTGGTTGAGTGGTGGGATGTTATATCCATTAATGATGAGGTAGCTTAGTATTTTGACCCTATGCTGTGGAGAGTTGTCCGCAAACTGGAGGCATCAGGTTCAAATTATGGCAGAGCCTTTGGTGCCTTTTATCCATCCACCGGCAATAAAATGAGCACTATTACTTTAATTTTAATGCTTTCTGAAAGAAAGGGGTCTGTGTGATGGGGAGAGGGAGAAATAGTGACAAGCCTTTGAAATAACTGTGAAGTAGCATTGTGCGTTTTTTTGTATGACATTTGTCACCCAAATTGACTTTTTAGTTGTGCATATTTCACGCTGTGAGCCTTTTAATGGCAGTTTGTAGATCATTATATTGCAGAAACAGCATTTTGTCCTACGTTTTCTAATTTCACTGAGATAAATAATTTGTCCAGTCATGATTAAGTGTCACTCAGTGTGTGATCCGTAAGGAATTGAAATGTCACACATGAGCACTGTGAAACATGGAAAAGTCACACATAAGCAAACTGAAAACTTGTCTGCTATGAATGACTAGTGTTACACCATTGCTTTAGAGCAGTGATACTCAAAGTACGACTGGGGACCACATGCAGCCCTCCTGACTTTCACATGTGGCCCCCTTGTCAACAGCAGCACTGGGCTGCTGTGCACTTGACTCCACACGCACATTAAAAAGATGTTAAATAAACAGGCAAACATTTATTTAAAGGTTAAATGAAGTTAAACAAAGGAAGTAACTAGGGAGTCCTGCAGTGCTTAACTTTAGGAACACCTTAATTTCTAAAGACATCTTGCAGCAAAAGTGTAAAAATATGAGAAATGTCTCTTCAAAATTTAAAGTGTATTTCATTACAATGCAGAGCCGTTTCACCTTAGCACATCACAATATAGCAGTGGATTGAGAAGTATTTTTCTAGCTTTCAAACATGAATTTAGAAATATTAATTCTTCCTCTCACCCTTACAACAATACCAACAGTTAACTAAGAAGCAAATTACTTTTTATGTGCACTCTTTGGGTGGCCTGAGTTTCTTTTTTGCTATTATACATGAGCATTAAAGTTTATTAAATCAAACACAGGAGACGCTTTTGTAAAGTGCACATTCTAAAGTCATGTATTTTGAGGTCCTCTTATATGTGATAATGAAGAAAAAGGAGGGAAAGTGAAATAAAACAATTGCCTTGGATCAAACAATTTGGTACAGTGAGGAAGCCAGGATTAATCCCAGGTTTTCTGGTTTCACATTGTGCAATGCAGTCAACTAGATGTATATGCTTTGCTTCCCACATACCCACCTTACCGCCAACAGCCCCCAACCGCCACCCTGCTGGCATCATTGTTGCCCTCACACTAAACTTTTTGGCCCCTGGGAAAACGTTTGTGAGTATACAGCTTTAGAAACTGACCACTTTGCTGATCATGTGATCTATGGTTATTTATACTTCAAACCTTTGTCCTCATTTAAAATCTCTGTATCAATCCAATGAACAGTCCTGTGAGGTCTTGATCGTTAATATTATATTTAGACTCCACACGGTTGGAAAAAGGCAGTATAATTAAAAAGTGATTGCTGTAGGAGGGTAAATGGTACATAATGTAGTGAGGAACCGGAAATTGTTCCTGCATCGTAATGATGTTGCAGATGGGTGAGAAAATAATTTATACAACAATACTTGTTTCATTAATTATATTTTTAATAGCTCATGAAGGGGTGGCTAGGATTTGTTACTGGATTAGGTATAATCCTAAAGAGCTTGGGTTTGAAGTATATTTTTAACCCATGCAGGGTGCGGGAGTGTATTGGAATTTTAGACTGTGGGTGTCAATCTGGACATGGATTAATTGGGTATTTTTATCTGTAATCTGGTGTATTAAGCTACAAGACGATATTTCTGCACAACAAATAGGGCTTGCTTTTTCAAGCAAGAGAAGCTGTAATTAACAGACGTGTAGGTCAGGCGATGTGTTTTGCACCCCAGGGACCACCCCACGACAAGACACCCTAACATCAGAGCTGCCAGTACACAGAAAATGATTGTTCTGCCTGGGGTGCTCTGCCAGCCTCTGTGGATCCAAGGTAACGGACACATCTCCTCTGCTTTTGCAGCGCAAATCCGAGTGGAACCGAACATTGCCACTGCTGCATGGATTGTCCCTGTTGCAAAGACCTGCATCACAGCCCGTTGAAACTGTGTCTGCATGACACTTCTTCAGCACAGGCCTTCGTATCCTCAATGGCAGCCTTGATAATGACACCGGACTCGACACAAACTTTGAAATGCAAGCCCTCATTGACGGGATCCTCGTTGACAATGCAGGACCTCGCACCGCATCTCCGAACCAATGCATTGCATTGCTTCTGCTGCACGACGCCTCTTTCATGTGGATCCTCGCAATGCCCTGCAAACCAGGATTTAAGTTGCTTTGTTCAGCGGGCCTAACCGGGTCCCTGTAGCTGGCCTGTGCTCCATGGCAGTCGGCCTAAACTTGTGTCTTTGTCCCTGTTCGCCATGACCAGATATCCACAGTTGGCGCTTTGTGCTTTTAGGCTCTATTTTCACTAATATCTTTAAAATGGCATAGCTCCGATTGGATTTTTGTTGTTTTGGTGTTGTTTAGTAAGGAGATTTCTATTTTTCTAACTTGGTGTGGTATCCTTTTTGGGTGGTGTTTTACACTTTATTACTGTTTGAATTGTTGCACAACTACTTTACACATTGCATCTAAGTTAAGCCTGACTGCTCTGTGCCAAGCCACCCTAGGGTTGAGCACAGGTTAATGTAGGGTTGGCTTGTGCCTCACCTGACAAGGATTGTGGTTGCTGCTTGAGTAGGGCTCACACCCAGTCAACCAACAAACCAATTTCTACCACAAGTAGTAACTGCTGATTTGTTCTGGCATTCAATTTGTTGTTTTCCTACCTCTTACGAGGCTCACATTGTGGAAATAAATACATCAGCTAATGCAAGTTATTAACAACTTCACATGGCCTAAGTCTCAATGAAAAACTAAGCAAAGCACCAGGTAGAGGGACTCCTACTAGACCTATAAGACAAAACCTTTGCCAGTTTGATGTTTATATACATTGTTGTGTGGCAATCAAAGTCTGTGGCCAGTGATAGTGGTTATTCCACACTTCTAGAGCTGGAATATCCTGCTTCTTGTGAACAGGTCCCTCCTCCCACATTCTCTATGTGTTTGTACCGTTTGCCACCTTGTGCTCCCTGGGATTCGTATTCCATGGACTGTCCTTTCCATGGGGCAGGCCTGCCATCTTGAATGGCAAGCCTCCCTCTTAGAAGCATCCCTGCCCAGGTGTCTTCTAGCTGTAAACGTTCACAGTTCTAGGCAAGAATTCGGATCTTGATTCACTATTTTATCATTGAGAGCTAGGGAGCAACACGCCGGATGCACTCTTGAGCTGTCAGCCTGCTCTGCTGGTTAGGAACATGTGCGCAAAGGCCATGCAAAGTTGTGTGTGCTGGCCCACTATGGGAGTAGAAAGTGTGCTCAGCCCTGGACTGCACTGGATAAATGCCACTCATGGCCATTCAATCTTTATGGCTCTGGATGATGGAATGTTCTGTCTGCGCCCTCCATAATGGTTGGGCAGCCCCAATAATTTGCAATTGAAAAGATTAAAGAGCCCACCCTATCAAGACAGATATCCAAGTCAGATTTGAGGGGAAAGTCTTCTGAGTCTCATGAGGGATTATAGTTGTCACTAGATGCTCTTGTACCAAGATCTCCAGGCCGCTGCAGTAAACAGACTTTCAGGTAGAGAGGGAGTAGTCTGACTGTGCCCCAGGTTACAACGGACTTATGTAGGTTACGTAGGTTTCTCCCATGCTACAGGAGCTGGAAAGGTGTGGCTGCAGGGGGTTGCAATATTTTCTTCACCAGCCTCTCACAAAAAGGCATCTCCACCAGAGGACATATACCCTGAGGTAGGTCTTATTCTTAGAGAATTCTTGGCTAGCAGTCCACTAGTGGGTTAGCACAGTAGGCAGCCTACCACAGCTTTGGCCAGGCCACATGGTCCCCTGCATAGCTTTCGGTGCTCCATTGTTCAGTTCGTCCTGCTTAGCTCTTTTTCTTCTTCAGGCACCTGAACTGTGGGCCACTTTTCTAGGCAGCTTCTTTCTGCAGAAGTACTTCCAATAGCACTTTCTACTCTGTGTTCTCACCTACCTACTGATATTCAACCTGAGCATTTGTAGCAGGATTGTTGAAGGGCTTTCACATGTGTTCTTGACCTCAGAATGGGGCTAACTGCCAAAGACACCACCCAAAAATCTCAGACATTTTCTCCAGTGATCTGCCTAGCACTGGTAAGTGTGAAATTCGTGGAACACTGATCTAGGGATGTCGTCTTATTTTGATATAGGGCTAGCAGGTGAAAATGTGTATCTCCTAGCCTCTCTCTGTTGTAGTTTGCATCGAATTTCAGTGAGTGTTTTTCAGTTTATACCAGCAACTCGCACACTTGCCTTTTTTCTGCAGATGTGTCAGGCGGGAGGCCGGAGCTGACGGGCTTGTTAGACAAATGGCACAAAAGGAGATGGACTACCCTTACCTGGCTAATATAGCCACGTCTGCACACACCTCTATGGAAGAATAGAGCAAGAAGTGTTAAGAGGGAGTAGAAACTATCCTTACATTACAAAGGTGATCCTGTCTCGCTACTCATTTTCACAGCAGCCGTTAGATGTGCTAGCCAAGCCGTACATGGATGGAGTGAAGGACTCCGGTCAAAGGATCATTTACAGGAGAGGCCAGTAGGACACTTTCCCCATGTAGGTAACAAGAAAAAGGCCTGTTCCTACATCTATAATCAATTGCTTCTGCTATTGACAGCATTTGTAGTGGCTTTCAACAAAGGAGGGGTGCACCTGGCATGCCACTTCAGACCACAGACCCAACTATGTATTTCAATCTGTTCCACAGACTTGCAGGACACACACATGATGCTCATGTCTGCTGAATTGAAAAATCAAGAAAAGGGTACAGAAACTAGCCATGGGAAACCTAGCTTCACTAAGGTATGCACAGACCATTCCCACCCAAGCAAGGTGCAAGCTGGAAGGACAGAAGTGGTTAATATACAGAAACACCAATAAGGTAAATGAAGAAAGAGAACTATACTGCTGTATCAAGAAAGTACCTTTAGAAAGCTTCAATAGCTATAATCACCATTAGAACGTTTCACAGCATTTACTGACAAAACATTTTTTCATGGACACTTTGTTGTGCTACTGTGGCTGCTAAAGATTGTTGTGTGGTTGGTCTATACACATGGACATCAGGTGTCTTTGCTAAATTTGAGAAACGTTTGCTTCTATAGGCTTGGAGCACACTTGCACTGTGGTATTCGACATTTGTTCTGTACTCATGTATGCAGTATCTTGTGGGTCTTATGCAGTTTCTCCAAAAGCCCCATCTTTGTTCATGCAGAACTGCACAGATAGAGGTGATCCTCTAAATAGCCAGCACAATCAGTGCTATTTATATAGAAGTAGGTTCTTTTTAAATCAGTGATTGATTTTAATGATGGCTGTGAGAAATGGGCTACTGAATGACTGTGATGTGAGCCCTGGTCAAGCAGCAAGCACAATCCTTGTCAGGGTGAGGGACAAAACAACCTTAAATTAACCTGCACTCAGCCCTCTGGCCGCTTGGCACAGAGCAGTCAGGCTTAACTTAGAGGCAATGTGTAAAATATTTGAGCAATGCTTCAAACAGTAATAAAGTGAAAACACCACACAAAAAGGGACCCCACTGCAAGGTAGAAAATATTGCTTTCTTTAATAAATAAAAAAAGACCAAAACAACAAAAATCCAATTAGTAGAACCGAAGATATTCAGTCTTAAAGATTTGGGAAAAAGAAAGCACCTGAAAGCACAAAGCGCCAACTGTAGATATCTGGTCGTGCTGGACCAGGACAAAGTCACAAGTTCAGGCTGACAGCAATGAAGCTGCAGTGACTCAGTTAGGCCTGCTGAACAAAATACAGTAAATCCTGGTTTGCAGAGCATAGCGAGGATCCGCATCCAAGATGCAGCTGAAGCGATGCGTCGGTTCTGAGATGTGGCAAGGTGGCGATGTGAGGGCCTGCGTCGTCATCGAGGATCCCATAGACAGAGCTTACGATGTGAAGTCGGACGTCGAGGCTGTGGCGCGCAGTCGAAGCAATACTTTGGTTCAGAGGATCTGCGAGGCTGCAATATAGAGTCTGCTGTTGTCGTTGAGGCTGGCATCAATGAGGGATGTGAGGGCCTGCGCTGAGGATGTGTCGCACAGTCGAGTCGATTCAGCACTTCGGAATAGCTATGATGAAGTGCAGGTCTTTGCGACGGGTCCAATCCACGCAGCTGTGGTGATGCGTCGGTTCTGCTCCAGTTTGCGCCATGCAGCAGAAGAAATGTGTGAGTTCCGTTGGGTCTACAGAGGCTGGCAGAGCATCTTAAGCCTACTTCCAAGGGTCCAGGACTGGGATGGCACCACCTGGCAGGATAGACTCACAGATGGCAGAGTCCAGGTGCAGATGAAAGGTTGGTGGCAACCTGTTGTGTCTCTGAAGCTTCAGGTCAGTAAACCAGCCAACTAGCCCTTGGAATCACTCTGGGTTCTGGGTTCAGGAGATGGAGGTCCAGTCCTCTCCCAGGCAAGATGGCAGCAGTCAGCAGGGCAGTAGTTTCTTCAGAGCAGCAGTCCAGCAGAGTGCCAGTCCTTTCAGCAGTACAGCAGTCCTTTTTGGCAGAGTATCCACAGTTCCAGAAGTATACTTAAGTAGTGGTGTTTGATGTCCAGTATTTATATACAGTGTTGTGCCTTTGATGTGGGGAGAAGCTTTTAGAGGCTTGCCTTTGAAGTGCATAGGAGCCCTGCCTTCCTGGCACCAGACCAACTACATGGAGTATGCAGCCCTTTGTGTGGAGAAACGACACAGCCTATTCAAGTGTAAGTGGGGCTGGGCCCAGCTCCTCCCTCACCATCCTGCCAGTGATGCCCCATCCAGTCGCACCTAAGCTCCCCATTGTGTGTGGCTGTCTAAGAGGAATACACAAAGCCTAGCTGTCACCCACACCCAATCATGTGACCCAGAGACAGGCTGCAGGCACCAAATGGGTAAGGCAAGAAAATGCCAACTTTCTGAGAGTGGCATTTTCAGAACTGTGATTTGAAATCCGACTTCACCATAAGTTAGGATTTTAAATTGTGATTCCAGAGACACCAAACATGAAGGCCCACATGGAAATTGCAATGCTGGCCAGAGTAGCTCAGGTCATTAACACCACTGTAAATAGAATCTTAAACACCTCTTTATCATCTGGTGAGGTTCCGGCACACTGGAAAAGGGCAAAAGTGCTACCTCTGCTTGAAAAACCTACAGCTGACCCGAAACAGCTGGCCAGCTATAGACCTATCTCCCTTTTCCCTACTTTTTCCAAAATATTGAAAAAATCAGTTAATGGACAGCTGTCACATTTCCTGGAGGAGAACAAGCTTTTACATGCTAGTCAATCAGGCTTCAGGCCACACTTCATCATGGAAACAGCGCTTTTTGAAGTAGTGGAGTATGTTAAAGGCACCTTGTCCATGGGAGACAAGGCCATCCTGATTATGCTGGATTTATCTGCGCCCTTTCATACCATTCCATATCAAAGGCGCTCGAGCGTCTTCAGGCAATAGGGATTAAGAACACTGCCCTGAATTGGTTATCCTCTTTTTCGGACAAAGGAAGCCAAGAGGTTTGGCTGCCTCCTTTTCCATCCAAAGCTCGCACACTGACGGTTTGTGTTCCTCAGGGTTCGGCTTTGAGACCCGCCCTGTTTAATGTGTATCTTACACCACTGGCGGGATTGCCAGAGTCGCTGGGTGTGAAAGTAATCTCTTAAGCACATGAAACCCAGCTCCTCTTCTCCTGTGGAAAAGGAGAGGAGCTAGATGGGGAGGCTAATACAGCCTGCCTCTCTAAGGTGTTTCAGTGTGGCTAGCTATTAACCACCTAAAATGCAACCCGGATAAGACCGAGATCATGATCTTCGGTGATTCTTCCCCTAACCTCTGGCGATCTTGCTGGCCAAAGGAAGCTCCGCTTGCGGGCCCCCAACAGAGCTCTGTAAGGAATCTAGGCATTACATTTGATAGTGCCCTCTCCTTACAACCACAGATTCAGGCTCCGATAGGCTCCTGCTTTGGAATACTTAGGATGCTGAAAAGATTTTTGCCCCTTTTGTCAGTGTCTGCTAGGAAAACGGTCATCCAGGCGCCAATAACCTCTAGGCTGGATTACGGTAATGCACTTTATCTTGGCCTCCCGGAATATCTTCTGTGTAGACTTTAGGTGGCTCAGAACTCTGCTGTTACTTAATCTCTCTCCTAGATCACACATGTTCACGTGTTTAGAGGCTCTTCACTGGCTCCCAATAAGAATGAGGATATGATTCAAAGCCATGGTTTTAATGCATAAAGCCCTGCACGGCTCAAGTGCCAGCTATCGGAGTGTCAAGGCTTTATTCCAAACTCCCAGGATCGGTATGTTGCTCGAATGGGTCCACCTCTCAATCGCCCCACTCTCTGATGCTATAATAACGCAGAGGGTTGGAATGATTAAGCGAGGGAAGGAAGGATGAGGACAGCAGGGAACACAAGAAACACAATTTAAGTGACTGTTCAGTTTTCACTCTAACTATCTTTCAAAACACAATTTGAGAAACAGATGCGCTAACTACCTATAAAGGAAAATAACACGAAGCCTTGTAAACATTCTTTTCATGAGATGCCTTATCGTCTGAAGGCTCTCTAAAGACAAGAAAAACACCGATCAGCATATAGTGACACAAATCATAAATAAGATTCACACAACTCACTCAATCGTTACCCACCACAATGAGGAATTGATCTGGCATCACAGGGGAGGTTGAGTACACGACACATTCACACTTTTATCCCCTGCTACAAAGGGAAACATAAGAACAAACATAACGTAGTGTCGATGTTATGTTAACGTTCAGAATAGGCATTGCTTCCATGCCCTTCACGGTGTTGACTGTTCAAGCACAGCCCAATTATCCAAGTGGCCCGTTATAGGCAATAAAGTCATGAAATCAAAGTTCCAATAACAACAGAATGAAGCACCCCATACACTCACAGACTAACGAGTGTAGCAATCAGGAATTTCTAGAAACGTTTTGCCAAAAGGATTCCAAAGAGGCTTGATACCTTTACCAAGCTTTACTAAAGTCAGGAACGGGGACCGAGTCACCCTTACCGCCCTTGCCGTGTAACCGAGGTCCAGCGTCTCTGCTCAACTTGATTGAGCTCCTGCTACGGTCTAAAACACCACACAGAATACGCAGCAAGGAACTGACACACCCGCCCGGTATTTGTCCTTCCGGGGGCTGCGTCACGTCGTCCGTGCGTGCGCACGCACTCCAACGTTGTGGGACTGCCGGGAGTTGTAGTTCTGGCGAGGGGTGTATTCATGCTAACGCCCTCGCTCACCGCTGCGGCACTCGCGTTCAGGGGAGCGTGACACAGAGAGAGAGAGGATCCACGACTACATCCCTGCCTGCACTTTGCGTTCCTCTTCTGAACACTTGGCCAAAATCTTGGGTATGTTCCAGCTCAGAATGGGTGGCAGATCATTCTCTTACCTAGGGCCTGTTAACTGGAACAAGCTCCCTAGGGAGCTGTGTCTAACACGGGACCCCCTTGTCATCAAAAAAAAATTGAAGACTTGGCTTTTCAGGCAATCTGCATAGTATCATCCTTAGGTGCCATCTTGTCTTTTAGCACTGGGACACTCTTGGGAGTAGTTGTGCGCTGTATAAATTTCTATAACATAACAATAAGGTAACTTTAATATTCCCCTATGGGAGAGGTAGGCCTTGCAGTAGTGAAAAATGAATTTTATTTAAGAGTTGTTCACTACCAGGAGATATAAATCTTAAAAGTATATGTCCTACTTTTTAAATACATTGCACCCTGCCCTCTGGGCTGTCCAGGGCCTACCCTAGGGGTGACTTATATGTGTCAAAAAGGAAGGTTTAGTCCTGGCAAAAGGTTTACTTTGTCAGGTCAAAATGGCAATCTAAAACTGCACACACAGTCTCTGCAATGGCAGGCCTGGGACATGTTTAAAGTGCTACTTAAGTGGGTGGCACAACCAGTGCTGAAGGCCCACTAGTAGCATTTAATTTACAGACCCAAGGCACATGTAGTGCCACTTTACTAGGGACTTACAAGTAAATTAAATAGTCCAATTGGGTGTGAGCCAATTCTACCATGTTTTAAGGAAAGAGCACAATCACTTTAGCACTGGTTAGCAGTGGTAAAGTGCACAGAGTCCTAAGGCCCAGATAAACGAATTCAGTAAAAAAATGGAGAAGGAAGGCAAAAATGTCGGCATAACTACATTAACTTTTGTGAAAACATAGCTGAACCTTTGAAAATTGATGAACCTCACAGTAGAGGTTCCACGTTGCGACACTCCAAATTTCAACAAATGTGGTCCCTTGATGATAAATTGTCTCCTGCATGCTCATTGTAATATTTTGTATTGCTTTTCGCATCATATACATATCCTGCAAGCATTGTAGACATTTTTATTCTATTTCTATTTTCTTTGTATTTCTTATTTATACTGACTCCTTTTGTATTTGCACTCTATTCCATATCCTACTTTACTTATCATAATTTTTGCAAAGTTACTTTTTTCTTCTCTGTAAAATGCTATTTGCTATATAGGCATTGTACAGACAGTACACAACCTCAAATAAACAAATAAGAATAGGAATGCACCATCAGATCACTTAGACCTCTACGTAAATAGGGTACTTTGTCTAAGACTATATGCTGCTTAGGATAGAGGTGGGCAAGTAGCGACTCTCCAGTTGAAAGTCATGATTTTGAGAATGTGCTCTGGATGAAGGACAAGTTTAGGTCTTGTGATGGTGTTTCAGTTCAGGAAGTTCAAAAGGATACATTTTCTCAGTCACCAAGTGATACAGGCTTGTTAGGGGTTGTGAGGCTGTGTTACACCTCTGACTGGAGGTCTAAAAGAAGATACTCTGCACAACACAGGGTCAGGGGTGAGTGCAAGGTAAGATTTGAATAATAGTGTAGGAAACGTCTAGCGCAGTGTGTGGTACCGCTGAAAAATCTACCTTGTGTCAATGGCAGGCTGAGCATTTTCATGGAGAAATGGATTACCAAGTTTAGCTGCCCCTTGTCCATGAACAGTTCTCTCTTTCAAAATAACATACTTTTCTTCCTGGACCTCTGCATGTTTAACATTGTTCATGAGCTGGTGAACACAGGTCTTCTCTTCTCACATGTTAGCACACACAGTTGCTCAGTAACACACCTGGATAGCAGCAATGGGGATTAAACTACAAATTACATTGTTAAAATGCTTAAAATAAAGTCATGTATAAAGCATCTCCTCTTCTTTCTTAGTTGTAAGTCAGACTTCACACCCAGCAAAAAATGCATAGAGCACTCATCTAAGAGCATTGAATCATTCCTTACTAGTAGGGAAACAAGTTCAATGATGACTGTCAGTGGCGGCCAGCGACAAACAAAACTGTTGGGTCGAATATTTAACCCACTTGATAGGCACTACTAAAAAGAAAAGCAGCAGTGCTGTTCAGCTCAGCGCCAAAGCTCTCAGTCATGGTCCGTTTTAAACAGTGTTTATAACGGGCCTCGATTGAGAGCTCTGGATTTGAGGCTGAAGGCGCTGCGAGTTTCTCACAGTGCCTGTCAGTGAGTTAATTTAATAAATATTTACTTACAGCACAGGCAGCAAGCTCCCAGAGCCTCGTAAATCTCCCCTCTACCAATCCTGGCACTTCTCTAATGCTGCTCAGGCAGCGTGAGATCAGTTACAGGATTGTCTGGAGCGCCCTAGGCCGAAGCTCCTTCAGGCCCTGGAGGCCTGTGCTTACTCTCCACCCAGCTGTCTAAGACAGCTCGGGTTGGAGTGGTCAGGTTGGCCGGCCAAAGTGACATCCAAACTTTAAACTTAAGTGCACTGTGCCCACTGTTCCTCCCTGCTGCCGGCCAAGCCCTCTCAGACTCGGCTGCTTACAAGAATGTAAAATAAAATGGTAATACATTTGTTTGATAACCCTTTTATTTTTCATGTTTCCCTTCACTCTCAGAGGTGAGGTGACGCTCCTTTGCCCTCATGGAGGCACCGCCGCTGACGACTGGTAGAGATTTTTATATGGAAACTAAATTGATCAACGTCAACTAAAACTCAATGAATTTGAGCATTAAGTGAGCCTGACTAGTTGACCATTAATTGAGCCTGACCATCTATTCAATCTAATCTTGTATGTGAGTACTTCTTAGACTTGACATCCTTGGTGTGGCCTTCTCCCAAATGTTTTGTCTTCTCCCCTCCTGTTTCTGAATTTTTTGTTTGTTGGCCTTAGGATTATGTGAACCTTGCCACTGCTAACGAGTGTAAAAGTGCTTGTGCTCTCTCCTTTAAACATGGTAAAATTGGCTTACACCCAATTGGTACATTTAATTTCCTTATAAGACCCTAGTAAAATGGTACTACATGTACCCAGGGCCTGTAAATTAAATGCTACTAGTAGGCCTGCATCACTTATTGTGACACATACTAAAATAGCACTTTAAAACATGCCTCAGGCCCGTCATTGAAGCTAGTAGTGCAGTTTTAAACTGCCACATTCAACCTGGCAAAATAAACCTTTTGCCAGGCCCAAATACTTTTTTTTAAATACATATAAATCTCACTAAGGTAGGCCCTAAACAGTCTACATGGTCGGGTGCATTGTATTTAAAAAGTAGGACATGTCATGGTAGTGAAAAACTCCTAAATGTCTTTTTCACTACTGTGAGGCCTATCTCTCCCATAGGATAATATTTGGTTACCTTATAACATTTAATAAGTGCTAACTTTTCATTAGGACAGATTGAAATAATATGTGTTGTCTAAAATGATTTGTAATTTAAAATCCTCTTTAATGGTAAAATGGGATTTTAAGTCAGAAATCGGAAAATGGCATGTTTAGAAAGTTGGCTTTTTCTTGTCTTAACCATTTGGTGCCTGCTACAAGAGACCTGGGTCACATGACCCTTCTGTTAGGCTTTGTGTATTCCTCCCAGTCAGTGAGACAATAAGCGTTTGATGTGGCAGGATGGGCCTTCCTGACAGGATGGATGGGGGCAGAGTTGTTCTCTGCCTCACTTACATTTTAATAGGGGCTGCCTCCAGCTCACACAAGAAACCGAACACTAATATTTTGTGACACTTGACTTCTTGGAGCCTTGACAGGGAAAGAAGGAACTTTCCAGAACCAGATGTGGGGGTAGCTGAGAAGTTTCCCCACTTCAAAGGCTGGTACCATGTATACATATTGAACCCTCAAAACACTTCTTCAGTACACTTCTGCCCGCTGGAGGACATCAGAAGCACTGCCCTGAACATCAGGGGATTTCCCTGCTGCTTGAAGCCTGCTTTGCACCCCAGAGGACTGACCTGCTGCTAACAGAGGACTGGGTCGCTGCTTTAAGCCTGCCTTACTGCCCAGTGGACTGCCCTGATGTTTGAGGCCTGCCTTACTGCTTGAACCCAGGACTACCAGTGTGAGTCGGAGGGCTAGTTGGCTGGTTTCCGGTGTGAGCTACAGAGACATAGCAAGCTAGAGACCTTGAGCCCTGCACATGGCCTCTGCTGGAGTGAGTCCTAACCCTCTAACCCCCCAACCAGACCTGGGACCTTGGTAGTGATGATAAAGGTGCTCCTCCTGCCTCACCCTAAGAGTTAGGACTTAGAAACATTTTCACCAAAAAAGTGTTAGAAGAACCGACTGAAGACCGGGACCAACCTGCCAGCCGATCCACCCAAGGTGTATCACCACTCAGCCTGACTTTGTGGTAGCTCCTGCTAAGTCCTTCTCAGCGCCAGTAAATCCTGTTCAGCTGGCCCTTTCAGCAACTGTATCCGGTCTCGTGGAGCCCTCTTTGGCTACACCTTGCAGTTTCGTCCTGCTAGAGGTTTTCTACTTCCAAAACGTTGTCTAAGTCTGAATGTAAAAAGCTTCACTGGCTCGACTGCAACAGGCTCCCCATCGAAAATGACCTCCTTGGTCTGGAAATCCAGTTTCTCTTGCTCAGACCATTTTCTCGTCATCGTCGACGCCTTCACCAAGACCTTGTTCAGCACTCCCCGACAAGAACGACTCCTCTTCAGCCACAGCCTGCAGCCTTGCCCCTCTGGACTTTTTTGCAGAATTCCTTCTAAGTCTGAAGGTAAGACGAGACCGGGCCCAATCCACTTCCTGTATCCGAACCACACTCCATTGCAGTCAGGCTTTTGACTGTGCCCCCGTCTTACACGATCAGATACCCTCGGTTGGCGCTTTGATCTTTTAGGCACAATTTTTCATTTCAATTTTAAAAAGTCATAACTCTGGTTCTACTGATTGGATGTAATTTATTTTTTGTGATTTTATTTATTAATTTTTACTGTATTTTTGTAAATTAGGGTGAGATTTCTGTGATGTGTTTTCACTTTATTAGTGTTTGTGTGCTGCATAAACTCAACACAGTGCCTCTAAGTTAACCTTGACTGAATTTGTGCCAAGCTATCCGAGGGTTAAGCACAGGTTAATTTCACCCTGACAAGGATTGTGGTTCTGCTTGAGAGGGGTTTACACCCCTCCTCAACCAATAACCCAATTCCTTAACATACTCAATCAGCGCTCAGCCACACTTACCAAGTTAAGCTTCCCAACTGATAATTACTTATTCAATAAGCTCAATCGAGGTTTAGGTAAGCACTGGTTTAAAAAAGTGTTGAACTTTGAGCACTGAACTATTTCAAGCATTTTTTGGCAGATATAAGGATGTCCAAAATATTATGAATAAATGGCTAGTGAGTATTCATATAAAACCTTGAGCGATAAGTCGATTCACACCAAGAGCTGCAGTGAAATATGCCAGCCTTAGCTTGATCTTCACTCGCATTCCACCATCAACAGGGAGATAAACAGGCTGAGACAAGCACATTGACACCCAAAAGACTGAGCAGAACAGAACACAATACACCACAAACCTCTTTCCATCTGTACTAATTACTCAAGTAAGCATTGCAAGGAAAGCACTACATAAGACACCACGGGAGCCAAACAAGCTAGGCCTTGGGTGAAGTTACTGAAAGAGCTGAAGTAACGGAGAGAGCCAACAGTTACTGGCGCTGAACTGACACTATCTAGACTATGCAACAAGGAGCTGCTGCAGAAGTTGTCTTAGCCATAAAGATTTAGTATACCACAAGCCTCAACTGCTTGAGGACGAGACCAGCATAAATGGACATTCTAGATTGTTGAACTTCCAAAACAGGCCACGCTTACCCAGTCATACCCTAAGAGGATTACCCATTATTAAATATTATAATATTGCCATATGCTGAAGTGTATATATTCTTCTCATTGAAGATTTCCTCTAATGTACTAGGGAAAATATATTTTAATGTTGGCCCCATATTAGTTCCAGATTTCTCGTTTGTAGATAGAATTGACCACATTCTCTCCAGCAGAGAGGGAGTGTAAATGCAAAATAATTGCCATTTCGTATAGGACTGTAAAATATGAATCATGTCTAGAAGCTTATAACAAAAAGCTTCATAAAATGAATCAGTGCAGCTCATTTCTTAACCTCAGAACAATGATAGGTTAAGACCCTGACTACAAATGCCCTAGGAAAAGGTGACTATTTACTGACTAAGTAAATGCGGACACTGCGAGGTGTGGCATTTTACTAGGTGTGGTCAGTACCTCCTAGTGTGGGTTTTCCTGTGGAAAGTGAACAATTATATGTTCAACTGGGAGCGTTCTGCACCAAATTACACATTTATTGGGAATTTACTGCACATTCCCTTAACATAACCGCCCGAAGAAAATTCGGGCAGATTTAACTTGCTGAAATTCACACTAGCAAAGTGGTAGGGGGGTGGTGGTTACTGCAGTAATTGGAATTCCGATCCCTATGCAAACTGGAGTTTGTGCACAGTTCAGAATTTACTAGGTGATCAGGCCCTAAACGAGATCTCATTGATTAGAACTTGTACCCTGCACATTTCTCGCTTTGTCGTATTCGTTAATACAGTGAGGTACTGTTCCTGTGAGTTTATTGCCATGTAATATAGTGAGATTGTTTGCTAAATCCTATGAGGGGCAACAGTCCTTGGGTCTGCATCTGGCTGCAGCACGTTGGGCAGATGTGTTTAGTTAGGGGATGCACTGTTGAACGATTTTAAATCACTTTATATGGAATCTTTATAGCCTGCTCAATCAATCAATCATGTCACTTATAAAGCGCACTACATACCCGCGAGGGTCTCAAGGCGCTGGGGGAAGAGGGGGTGGTGCTGCTACTGATCGAAGAGCCAGGTCTTGAGGAGTCTTCTGAAGGCCAGTAGGTCTTGGGTCTGTCGGAGGTTGGTGGGGAGGGTGTTCCAGGTCTTGGCGGCGAGGTGGGAGAAGGATCTGCCGCCGGCGGTCATTTTCCGGATGCGGGGGACTGTGGCGAGGGTGAGGCTGGTCGAGCGGAGCTGGCGTGTGGGGGTGTAGAAGCTGAGTCGTCTGTTGAGGTAGGCTGGTCCGGAGTTGTGGAGTGCTTTGTGTGCGTGGGTGAGGAGCTTGAAGGTTATCCTCTTGTTGACAGGGAGCCAGTGCAGGTCTCTCAGGTGGGGTGTGATGTGGCTGCGTCGGGGGATGTCGAGGATAAGACGTGCAGAGCGTTCTGGATGCGTTGCAGCCGTCTCAGGAGCTTAGCCGTCGTTCCTGCGTAGAGGGCGTTTCCGTAGTCCAGCCTGCTGGTGACGAGGGCCTGGGTGACTGTTTTTCTTGTTTCGGTGGGGATCCACTTGAAGATCCTGCGGAGCATTCGGAGGATGTTGAAGCAGGATGAGGAAACGGCGTTGACCTGCTTAGTCATGGAGAGGGTGGGGTCGAGGATGACCCCTAGGTTGCGTACGTGGTCGGTGGGTGGCGGGGCTGTTCCCAGTGATGTTGGCCACCAGGAGTCGTCCCAGGCTGAAGGGTTGGAACCAAGGATGAGGACCTCCGTCTTGTCCGAGTTCAGCTTCAGGCGGCTGGTCCTCATCCATTCGGCGACGGCCTTCATTCCTTCGTGGAGGTGGGCTTTGGCGGTGTGAGGGTCTTTGGTGAGGGAGAGGATCAGCTGGGTGTCGTCGGCGTAGGAGATGATGTTGTGCTGTCGGGCGACGTGGGCGAGGGGTGCCATGTAGATGTTGAACAGCGTTGGGCTGAGGGAGGAGCCTTGGGGTACGCTGCAGATGATCTTGGTGGCCTTGGATTGGAAGGGGGCGAGGCGGACGCTTTGTGTTCTGCCGGAAAGGAAGGATGTGGTCCAGTCCAGGGCCTTCTCTTGGATCCCGGCGTCGTGAAGGCGTGTTCGTAGTGTGTGGTGGCAGACCGTGTCGAAGGCGGCTGATAGGTCCAGGAGGATGAGGGCTGCTGTTTCTCCGTTGTCTAGCAGGGTCCTGATGTCATCGGTGGCGGCGATGAGGGCGGTTTCGGTGCTGTGGTTGCTGCGGAAGCCGGACTGGGAAGGGTCCAGGATGTTGTTCTCCTCGAGGTAGCGGGTCAGTTGTTTGTTGACGATTTTTTCGGTGACCTTCGCGGGGAACGGGAGCAGAGAGATGGGTCGGAAGTTCTTGAGGTCCTTGGGGTCTGCCTTGGGTTTCTTGAGTAAGGCGGTGATCTCGGCGTGCTTCCAGCTTTCCGGGAAGGTTGCTGTCTCGAAGGAGATGTTGATTATTTTCCGGAGATGGGGCGCGATGGCTGTACTGGCTTTGTTGAAGATGTGGTGAGGGCACGGGTCTAGCGGTGAACCGGAGTGGATGGTGTTCATGATCTCGCTGGTGTCCTCGTCGTTGATGTTGGTCCAGGAGAGCAGGCGGTTGGTGGTTGTGGGGGCAGTGGTCTCGGTGGTTGCCGGGGCGGTCGTGGTGTTGAAGCTGTCGTGGATGTCGGCGATTTTGCGGTGGAAGAAGGTGGCCAGTGAGTTGCACAGGTCTCGCGACGGCTGGATGTCGTTGGTGTTGGAGCTGGGGTTGGAGAGTTCCTCCACGATGTTGAAGAGCTCTTTGCTGTTGTGTGCGTTGTTGTCTAGGCGATCTTTGAGTGAGGCCCTTTTGGCGGATCTGATGAGGTGATGGTGACTGCGGGTGGCGCTCTTGTGGGCGGCGTAGCTGTCCGCTGTCCGTTCGTGGAGCCAGATCTTCTCCAGTTTTCGGCATGTTCGTTTGGAGGCCTTCGGTGAACCAGGTGGCTTTCTTGCTGGTGTGGCTGTTGGGCGGATTCTTGAGCGGGGCGAGGGTGTTGGCGCAGTCGTCGATCCACTGTCTGAGGTTGCGGGCGGCGGTGTCGGGGTCGGAGGGTTCGGCGGGTGGGCTCAGGGCGAGGGTTGTGGTTAGCTGGTCTTCCGTGACTCTGCTCCAGCAGCGGCGAGGCATTTGTTCGGTGCGGTGGTGCGTGGTAGGCTTCCTGTAGGTGAAGTGGATGCAGTGGTGGTCAGTCCAGTGGGGTTCGGAGGTGTGGTTGAAGGAGACGTGTGGGCTTGCGGAAAAGATGGAGTCGAGCGTGTGGCCGGCGGCGTGGGTGGGTGTAGTCACGAGCTGTCTGAGTCCGAGGGTGGCGAGGTTGTCGATCAGGGTGTTGGAGTTGGTGTCCTTGTTGTTCTCGAGGTGGAAGTTCAGGTCCCCGAGGAGGATGTAGTCCGTGGAGGCGATGGCGTGTGTGCTGACGAAGTCAGCGATGGAATCGCTGAACTGTGGTTGGGGTCCGGGGGTCTGTAGATGAGGGTTCCTCTGAGGGTGGTGTTGGGATCGGTGTGGATCTGGAAGTGCATGTGTTCGGCGGTGCTGAGGGTGTCGTCGGTGTTGGTTGAGACTCTGAGGGTGTTCCTGTGGACGATGGCGATGCCTCCTCCGACTCCGTTGGTGCGGTCCCTGCGGGTGATCTTGTATCCGTCCGGGATGGCAATGGCGATGTCGGGGGCTGAGGCGGGATTCAGCCAGGTCTCCGTCAGGAATGCGACGTCTGGGGAGGTTGAGTCGAGAAGGTCCCAGAGTTCGATGGCGTGTTTGCGGGCGGAGCGGGTGTTGAGGAGGATGCATCTGAGGTAGTTGGGTTCTTTCCTGGGCGGTGGTTTGGCGGGGCGGGTGCTGGCGAAGCTGCAGTTCCGGCAGGTGAAGGGCCCTTGGGTGCGCTTCGGGGTGGCCTGGTAGCAGGCGTGATCTTTTCCGGGGTTGAGTGCGTGGAGGGTGCTGGCGTCGTATCGGCGTCTGTTGATGTGGCGGGCGCGGGGGATGCCCGGACCAGAAGGTCTGGCGCTGGGCGCGGTCACGGCGCGGACGGGCGCAGACGGGCAGCGGCCGCCATAAATGGGGAGGTGGGAGGGAGGAGCAGGGAATGGGGCAGCGAATGGGCAGTGAGGGGGCGGGGCCGCAGGGGCGCAGCGGCGGGAAACAGGCACAGAAGGGAAAACGAGCACAATCAGGGCATCAAGGGGGCACAGAAAGGAAAAAAACTAGCACAATGAGGGGGCAGCAAGGGGGCACAGAAAGGAAAAAACTAGCACAATGAGGGGCAGCAAGGGGGCACAGAAAGGAAAAACGAGCACAATCAGGGGCAGCAAGGGGGCACAGAAAGGAAAAAACAAGCACAATCAGGGGCAGCAAGGGGGCACAGAAAGGAAAAACGAGCACAATCAGGGGCAGCAAGGGGCACAGAAAGGAAAAAACGAGGCACAATCAGGGGCAGCAAGGGGGCACAGAAAGGAAAAAAAACGAGCACAATCAGGGACAGCAAGGGGGCACAGAAAGGAAAAAACTAGCACAATGAGGGGCAGCAAGGGGGCACAGAAAGGAAAAACGAGCACAATCAGGGGCAGCAAGGGGGCACAGAAAGGAAAAACGAGCACAATCAGGGGCAGCAAGGGGGGCACAGAAAGGAAAAAACGAGCACAATCGGGGCAGCAAGGGGGCACAGAAAGGAAAAACGAGCACAATCAGGGGCAGCAAGGGGGCACAGAAAGGAAAAAACGAGCACAATCAGGGGCAGCAAGGGGGCACAGAAAGGAAAAAACAGAGCACAATCAGGGGCAGCAAGGGGGCACAGAAAGGAAAAAACGAGCACAATCAGGGGCAGCAGCAGGGCACACAGACGGAGCTGTGTGGTGGGGGAAGCGACCTACCAGTCAAGGTCAGGGGTCGCTCTCTTCACCACGCAGCGGCCGCCATAAATGGGGAGGTGGGAGGGAGGAGCAGGGAATGGGGCAGCAAATGGGCAGTGAGGGGGCGGGGCCGCAGGGGCGCAGCGGCGGGAAACAGGCACAGAAGGGAAAACGAGCACAATCAGGGCATCAAGGGGGCACAGAAAGGAAAAAAAACTAGCACAATGAGGGGCAGCAAGGGGGCACAGAAAGGAAAAAACTAGCACAATGAGGAGCAGCAAGGGGGCACAGAAAGGAAAAACGAGCACAATCAGGGGCAGCAAGGGGGGCACAGAAAGGAAAACGATTGATTGATTGATATAGCAGTAATAAAGGTAGTCTGGGCTTGCTGACGTAAACACATTGTATATAAAGTGAATATAAGAACTGTCGGTCTGGTAAGCAGAAACTGAACTGTAAATTACTTTTCTAATTCCCCTTTCATCCTATGCCCGGCCTATGCCATCCCTCGTAATGCCGATGTGTAATATCAACCAAAATGAGATTATTGTAAATTAGGACTACAAATCTAAAATTGCACCCAGATCTTCACTGGAAAATATACATCTTGAAACGATAACATCTGCACCTGCCGACTTCGACATTTAAACATCTGAGGATTCTCTCCGTTTTTAACTTTTTGGTCCCATAAAATGATGTATGGGCTAGCCTCCTCGAATCAGGTTCGAACATATCCAAGCAGCAAGCAGAGACAATACAGCCCTGCCAAGTACCACGTTTCAGGCGTTAGGCTAAGACATTTCAGTGTGATGGTCCGCCTCACCGCACTGAAATGGAGTCACGCATTATAGCACTTCCTCCGCTGTGAAGCTGGAGCGCTGCTGCTTAATAATGCACCATACAAGCTGCAGTGGCAGCACGTGGTGCACACTGCTCCTGGCAGGGTTGGCCCTAGCTCAGCTGCTAGAGCTACAATGTAACACTTGGGCACCCGACACCGCGAGGCATTAAAATTCACCGACATCAGGATGGCTACTGAGACATTGCGAGTCGAGCGAGGCATTTAAAATTACAGGCGGTTACACTTACAGTGGCTGGGCAGTTTTCATAATGTTTTCATGGTCTGCTCTTGTAAAAGTGCTACTGGGGCAATAGTAGCGCAGCTCACACTGCGCAGAGGTATCCCGCGATGGACCTGACCCCGCCACCTGCTCTCTGTTCCTCTGAAGTGGCACACGCTGCTGCCCTGGTAATATGACAGAGAGCTCGCCACTGCAGTGCTCGCACGCGGATCCCGTGACTGGATCCGACCCGTCAGCCACACCTGAGACTGTGTGTGTGTGTGTGCTCAGGGTTGAGTGAGAATCACGCGGTGTGAGGACTCGGAGTCGTGTCGTTTCAGCCATGGCGTAGGCCTACCAATTCACCTGCTCAGTGTGCTTCTTTTCCCACAAGGAATGCAGGTACTTTTGAGGACTATGAGTGAAACTGTGCCCTGAGTGAACCACAATACCTTGCACCTGCACCCGTTTGTCTATTTGAGTATGAGCAGTCACATGACCCTCATTTGAGGGCCTGGCTGGCTTCACTAAAACAACTTCCTAAATGGTTATTGCGCTGGCCGGAACATTTTAATCTTTTTTTGGATTGGCCAACCATTTCATTATCAGGGAACTCTCACAACTTTGACAGGTTTAGAGCAATTGCCCGAAAATTCTGGAGGTACGATAGTGTGTTTATGGTTCCAAAGTATGACAACGCTAGTGCGTGAGTAAAAACTGTACACTGAACAAAAGTCAACATCAGTGGTTTATTCGTGTTTGGAACGCACAAATCGATGCTTGCTTAGAACTGGGCAAAAACCACCTGACCGCCTAGACCCCTGTTCCACATTTTACAGAACTCTGGTTATCAGAGATCAAACCAGAACCCCCACTTTCATGTCCTAAGGGTAGGTGCATTCAAGTAATCTTTCATTAGGGCTTGTAGGGCACAACACTTCACACTGACACTTCAATTCCCACAATGCACTCGGGCATTAGTTTAACGCAAAGGTTCCAAAATAGGTTTTTAAGAAGTGGGCTGAAAAAGAAGCAGCGATGTGTTAGTGCACACACGAAGGGGTGCTGTATGAGAGAGGAATGGGGTCTACTGAAAAAGTACCCTGTGAGCATGGACCTTTCTATGCCATTTGCACATGATCTTTTCCAGTACTAGCCTTTCCTTTACAACTCATTGTAAACTACGCTGTTAGCTCACTTTAACTGACCAAAGACTACAACTCCCAGAATGCACTGTCTGGTTTAACAGACGCACAGGACTGGTGATGTGGAGTCACAGGCAACCTTACACATTCCAATATATGATCTTCTCTTGTAAGGTAGCAGGGCTGGCCTTCATGAAAATAGGAGGGTGAGAGGGGACAGCGATCACAGCAGATCAGTGTCTCCAAACGACTGGTGGAGAGTGTTGGAGAGTGTAACGTATACTTCAGGTGCGTTCTATATACATTGCTTGTTTTAGGGCCTAGTACGAATGTCACTATTACCTTTTTGGGGTGATGCCAAAAGCAGTAAATGCCATTTCAGAAACGTAACATTCCAGTTACAGACATGCAAAGGTTCCATTTAACACAAAGGCGAGCCTAGTGGAAGGAGACACCCTGCCAGGTCAGTGAGGGCTAGATCCCCTTTAAGGGTGCTGGGTTATAAATGAAAGCCGTGGAGAGTGAGCCCACCTTAGCTCTGGCAGAATGGCTTCAGCTGAGCTAGTGAGCGCACGTCAGTAGATGGGTTCACATTTTATTAGAACTTACTTTATTGTACATTACTAATACACAGTACTTTTCAGGAGCCCTGAGCCGCACAACATAGTTGAAGTCGCGCTTATTAACTTGTTTTTGGCTGCACTGGTGATGGTCAGGTGACTCTGGTCAGTGGTGACGGAAATAGTGTCACTCATTGTCATTGAAATGTCACTCATAATTACACTGAAACATAAAAATGTCACACATAGGAATCCGACATTTTGACACCTATGACAATACCAACAGTGATATTTAGGTCAAGCTGGTCATCTCCACAAAGGACGTGCCATCAGCGGCGGCCGCTCCATTAGAGTGGAGGAGCGCCGGCCCCCCCCCCCCCCTGCCACCACCGGCAAATAAAACAATCACAAAACAGGTTTTTAACCCGTTTTATTATCGTTTTATTTTAATCCTCTGGAACCGACCCAGGACTCTAAAGAGTCTTGGGGGCGGGTCCAGGGGATGACACTGCTGGTGGGGGATTGGTGGGCACTCCGTTCACTGTGCATGAGGTGTTTGGCAGGCTGTCTCAGGCCGGCCAAACCTTCATGCGCAGTGAAGCTCTCTCCAGCCCCAGCTGTGTTTCTGGGGGCAGGAGAGAGCAGACACAGGCTCCCAGTCTGCCTGAGAGCGCAAGTTGCTGGCGCTCAGGCCTGTTCCAAGACGACCGAAGAGCGCAATGCCGGGGGAGGCGGTGGCAGCGATCAGGTAAGTTTATTAATTAATTTTTTGGGCCCCCGACCTCCCCCTTCCCCCCCTCCCTCCTCTGGCCCGGCCTGCCCCACCACTTTGGCAGGGGACAGGACGCTACTGCTTGCCATCCTGTCTGCGCACACCTTCTTCATCAGCCTGTCCTGCAGAAATTGCTTAAGTCATTTAACGGACTTCAAGTTAGCGGTCCAGCGTCTCAACGGTGGCCCTGTATATGGTTAACAACAAACATGTTCCCCTTTGCTCACTCAGTCCTTGAAACCATTGTTTACTCCATGACCTGTGAAGCCTTGCACCAGCGGTTGCTTACATCAGCATTTGGAGCACTCGTGTTCAAACTTACAAGCTGACCTGAAATAGCTACCTTTGTGATAAGTTCAATATGCACCTCCCAGTCCATTCCAAGCCAGGTGCATAACCCTCATGTAGCACACCGGTTCTGAAAGGGCACATGTGACCTTGGCAATACACTTCCACTCGCAGTGTAAACAGATGTTATTGGCAGTGGCGACTGCTACCAATAAAAGGTGGTGAGGCAGCTCGGGGAAAGGGGAATAATAGCTTTTAAAATAAGTACTTACCTGCCGTTGCCGGCTGCCTCGGTGCCCCTCTCCTCTTTGCAGTCCATGGGCTACACAGTACAGGCTTCAGCTCAATCCAGACGCTGCTCTTATGCTATACCAAGCATGAGAGAAGTGGCTGGATTGGCCTGAGTGGGCTGGTTTGATGCTCTCTCAGGCACAGGGAGTGTGAGCTTTTTCTCCACTCTACTGTGCAATACATCTGGGTTGGAGAAATATCAGTGTGCATGTCAGTTTGGCGGTCCAAAAACAACTGGCCAAACCAACATGCGCACTTACAGTGCCCAACACTCCTCCTCCCTGCCATGACCCAGAACCGCCCCGCCCTAGACACGCCTTGGCGGAGTAGTCAGGTAAAAATAAAATGATAATAAAATTGTTTTATTATCATTTTATTTTTCATCTGCTGGCTCCGAGCAGTGGGGCGATGCTCCTGTGTCATTATGGAGGAGCCACCGCTGGTTATTGGCCTGATCAGCGTCATATAATGCAGCCACAACTCCTGGCCTACCTCATCTCATTATTTGTTGTGGTCTAAACCTCTCCTCCCTACTCCACTGAAGCTTTTATGAACCATCCTAGTGACATCCATGTATATGAACAGCTCCATGCTGTTCCCTGGATATTTCTTACAAGAAATACTGGAGTAAATCATGAACGCTGCTGTTCCTATTTCAGTATTGAAAGACGCTCCATACCTTTTTGCAAGCTACCTTTCCTCCACCTTCGACCTTCTTTTCTCCTTCTCTCTCTGTGTAGAAGTTTGAAGATGTCTACATACTCACTAGCTCAAATCTTTTCTTTGGCAATGACCAGCAAGTGACCCCAAAAAGGCTGCTTTTCGCAATTAGGCAAGCACGCTGACCCTGTCTGCTCCTTATTCCTCTTTTCTGCTGTTTGCTTCCTCACTTCCCTTGTCAACTCCTGCCTCGCTTCGTCCCTTCCACCAACTGCTTCAACTACTCTAATTTGCTCTGTCTCTCCCTGTGTTGGTTGTACGCCTCCAATTCTTTCCTGTCTGTTAATGTCAGCTTCATTAACGTGTTGCACCCATCCTGCTTATCTCTCTCTTCCTTCCTCACTTTTGTTCTTCTTTACAGAAAAATTGTCCCATGATTCCCACCATTTCATCTGAAACTTCATATTGGTCCTCTTCCCTTCCTCCTGTCTCTCTGTTACGCTTTCTCTTTGCTCATTCTGGCCCCCACTCTCACCCCATTTCTTTATGCACCCATGTCCCTTCCACACTCTCTCGTTGTGCAGGGCCACTGCTCCTAGTCGCTTTTCCCACTTCTCATCTTCTTAAAGAATGTCCCTTTAATTCTGCCCTTTCATATGGGTATTTTAGATGCCGCCTGGGGTCTCGCTCTTAAGCAGGTGCCCACCCTGCTTGCTATGCCAGTTTTCACCTGCCATTATGCTATCTCCTCTTGCTAACCGGGCACACTTGGAGCTTCTTTATCAAATCCTATGCCTATATCCACATTTGTGCCTGCAGCCCTTTACACCTCAGCTCTGTTGTGCTGCTGCTGGTCGCTCCTGTGACCGTCTTCCTGAGTCTTCCTTTCTTTCAAATGCCTGCTTTCTTCAGTCCTGTAGACCTGAGCCCAAAATGTTAAAGGTCCAGTCTGATTTCTTTCTCTGCTGGTGGGCCATGCCACTCAGGCCTTCTTGTGTCCCATAGGCCATGTCCCCATAACCGCGGGGATTGGCTTGCTCCTTCTCTTCCTAAATTTTCCCCAAGTATCCTCTCTGTGGACACTGGGGGCCCGCTTTTCTCCCCCTCTTTGAAGGGGATACAAATGGCCATAGGTATCTCTGCAGTGGCCTGCCTGTTTAGGCTCTTTTCCTGGCTTGGTGTCATGATATCCCTGTTGTTGGCCATTGGCCTGCTCCCACCTCCTTAAACGCCCATTTGGCTTACTCACAATGTTCAGCCTGGTGGGTACATGGGCTGTTACGGTTGTCCATACTTTTCATGGCGCCAAAAAGATTATTAAAATCCTTTCTGTGCTTGAGCCCTAAAATGGAGAAGTGGTGGCCTTGTAGCAAACTACATCACTTACCCTGCATCACTAAGCACTGGGCATCTCCGAAACACCCTGCATGGAGAGGGAGCATCACTCCCCTCTGTGCGGGGCCCACCATACCTGCAAAACATGGTTTCACCACATGAGAAACTATAGGGTTAATTCACAAAGTTCCAGAATCTGCAGTGATGTGCAAAATTCCTATCACCCAGCATTCCCAAACTCCTGCTGATACAAAAAGATACCCTATTTGTGTGGACAGACCTATAGCTTGTGACATGAATTGGCCAAACAAGGGGCAATGAGAACACCACATTGACCTCCTATGGTCACAGTTGTCATCTGTTCCTGTCACTGGCACCTGGTCCAGCAACACAAGTGCATTTATTGAGAGACATGTGAGAACACTGGATGATTGGAATTTTGTGGACCCCTGTAGATTATTGAATGTTCTATCGTAGAAATGTGAGATAAACATGTTCACCTTGACTTTGAGAGTTGCAGGGCATAAAAATGCATTAGGATCCACACGTCACACCACCCTGGACTGCCGTGGGTGTTTAATTTTCAGAAATGTCTGAGTTTGGGAGATTTTCCTGCGTGGCTGCTGTGCCCTGGCTCAAATTCCCCAGCTACTAATATTGCCCACAAAGGTTGATTTTCTTGCCAAAAAGTTGATGATTTCCTGTCAAGGGTGCTAGTCCCAACCACATAAATGTGGTATGTTTTTGTCAAGAGAATTGTGGAAATGCAGTGTGGCAGGAATTTTGTGGATCCTTGCAGTTTCTGGAGCTTTCTTTTTAGAGAACTGTGAGGAAAATTTGAGATTATAACTAAAGGTTGAAGTTTGCAGGGCATTGTGGGTAAGAAAAGGTAGTGGGATCCATGAAACTTACTGCACCCTAGACTTTTCTGGGTATGTACTATACAGAAATGTCTCAGTTTTGTAGGTTTCCCTGGGTGGCGGCTGAGCTCGGGCTCAAAACCGGTAGCTGTCTGCATTGCCAAAAAGAGTAATTTTTCATGCCAAGAATGTAATGTCTCTACATTGCACTATAGTGCCTTTCTTTATGCGAGTGCTATGCCCAGCCATATAAGTTAAGTGCCACTTTTATGAGGAGAAATATGAGAATGCTGGGTGGTAAGAATTGTGTGGATACTTGCAGATTCCAGAAATTTCCCCTACATAGATTGTGCAATTTTAACCAAAGTTTGAGAATTGCAGTGCTTTGTGGGCAAGAAATCGTTGTGGGGTCTATGCAAGTTAAACCACCCTGGACTTCCCTGGGTGTCTAGTTTTCAGAAATGTCTGAGTTTGGTAGATTTACATGGATGGCAGCTGAGTCCAGGTCCAAATCCCTTATCTAAGGACATTTTTCAAGCCAAGAATCTGATATCTCCATGTCGCATTTTGGGACCTTTGCTGTCAAATGTGCTAGGCCAACCCACACAAGTGGGGTATCTTGTTTTGGGGAGAAATGTGAAAACACAGAGTAGCAGAACATTTGTTATTGCCAATGGAATTTCTCTCCATTTTTGGCTTCCAAATCTAATCCACTGTGCAAGAAAGCACACGTTTTGCAAAATGGCCTCTTAGTCACATGATAGTATGGGTAAACCCAAATTCAGAGGTGAATAAATAACCACTATTCCTAAACTCTGTATCTTGTGCATATTTCAAACATGCATATGTTTCCTCCATACTAATTTTTCATTCATTAGATTTTACCATATGAATTGCTGCATAGTCGGTACACAATGAAAAATGATTATAAACTCAGTTGTTGGCTTTGGGTTTCGTGTGTTTTGGACACCCAACAAATACTATAACTCCCTGCGACCAGAAGGGCTTGCTAACACAATGTGTATTATTTTTGTAAATCATTAATTGGTGCAAAAATTTACAGATTAAAACATTGGCATTGATTGCTATTTTTCCCACTTATTTTAATTATTTGATTTCAACTATTAGTTTCTTCAAATAAACATGAGCAATGTACATGAATGACCCCTTGCAGCATTTGGAATTTTGTTTTGTTTTCAGTAAAAAAGATTTTATCCACCTAAAGGATAAGAAATCTGTATCCCTCTTGATGAATTTATGGTTGAGAGATGAGACTTTTCCCTGCCTGGAGAAACTCCCTAATGTACAGATGCGTTGAAGTCTTCTGAGATTTAAATGTGTGGTTAACCAAGTTCTGACTTCAGATGTGCACGGAACTCTGCCAAATGAGGATAAAACCTGTAAATGTGGTCTCAACATGAAGAGAGATTTAATACATATTTTGGTGGACTGTTTGTGGTTCTTAGTTCAATGGAAGGCTTTGTTAAAACCAGTGAAAAAAAATGATATTAAGGATAGGGGCAAGCAATTAAATTACTTGTGGAAATGAGATACCTGGATGTAACGTGCTATGGGGTGATTTTTAATGTCTGTAGATACGTTTTTGTGGACAATTTGACTATTTTATGAAGGATGATTTGGGGTTTTAATTATGTATTAATTGGGGAGTGATTTTTATCACCTGTGTAAAGCCTTAGGATAAGTAGATCCATCTATGATAAGATGAATAGAAAATGTTATAGCATATGCAACAAGAATTTTAGATTCTATTAAGGACACAGTGGCGAGGATTATGCTTTCTCCATCTTTACTACTCCAAATAGCAGCCAATCAAAAAACTGTAAATTACACATATAAAACTACGTTTCGCAAGAGGCTTTGAACCCCGCCTCCTCAATAGTCCACCAATAGTGTATAGGCAAAACAGAGAAACACCATTTTGACTGCCTCTTTCTTTGCTTTAAGAACAGTCCAACCAATGGCCGAAACAAGAAGTCCATAGCAGGAACGAACAACAGGATCAGGAATCTGATGCAATGTAGATCCACTTAAGTCCAGAAGATAACTGACCCCAAAGGGTACTTGAGCTCCAAGACACCTCAGCCTTGTTTCCAATCCAAAAAGCATAGGGGGTTATGAACCCAGAACTACAACCCTGAAAACAATCACAAGGGCGTGCAAAATGGAACATTTACATTCATGATGCATAACGTTCTCAGAACAGCTTACCTGTCCCAACGGGCGGGATAATCCCATCCTCTGTGTCCTTAATAGAATCTAAAATTCTTGTTGCTAATGCTAGAAAACTTTCTGTTCCATGGCAGGACCGGAGGCTCCGATTATGCTAGTTCAAAGCTGACATACCACAACTGAAGCATGCACAATAGGTTTATAATAAAAGGGCTTAACAACAGAATGAGATGACCAATCAGCGGCATTTAAAATGTCTTCTAATCTGGAACCCAGCACAAAGGCTTTGGAGGCCATAGCTCTTTGAGCAGAATGAGCCCCATAAACAGACACATCAATGCTGGCCTCTGCCATGATCCAACTGGCCCAATGGGCCAAAGTCACTGCAGATACCGGTTTAAAAGGTTTCTGAATTGCTAACAACAGAGGACCCAGAGGATCAGCCCTACAAGTCAATGTGCGCTCTTCGTAAACTCCCAAACATTTCACCACACACAATTTAGCATTATGAGGAAAATCCGGGTAATCAATCGCCTGAGACATAGTCTTTGTCCATTTTGAAATAAGAAAGGAAACACCATTAGGCGAAAACAACCTACCTGCTAGGTCAAGGGCTCTGACATCAGACACCCTTCGACACAAAACCAAACAGAGAAGCTTGGTTAGATTAGCAGAAATCTGCTTCATTGACAAATCGGAATTATCTGGCCAGAAATAAAAAATGGATGGAACACTATTCACATCCCACTTCTGTGAATACCTTGGCTTCAGAGGGTTTGCCATCCTGATACCATTAAGCAATTTACACACAAGAGGGTGCATACCCACCTGCTTGCCATCAATAAGATCATTTCCAGCTGATAAAGTTGACCTGAAATTATTTACTGACCTGTAACATAACCCAGATTCAGCACAGTCGGACACAAAATTGAGAACATCTTTCAACTCGGACTTCACGGGATCCACATCCCGTTGAAGGCACCAACCCACCCCCTTCTTCCACATGGAACAATATCACTTGAGGGAGTAAGGAGCCAAAACCTGTCATATAAAAGCAGCAGCTGCCGCTGAAATGCCTTCGACTTGCCCATGTCTCCTGATATTTTCCTGACCATAAGAACTAATTGGCCTTGAAGGAGAAGAGGATGAGGGGAGCCCACCAGATCAAAGAGAAGATGTGGTAATACAGGAAGAAGAATAGGAAGTGACACAGACATCTCTAGAAGGGCCGGAAACCAAGGTTGCCTTTTCCGTACCGGAGTGATCAAAACTAAGGATGACAGTTGTTGCCGGGCCTGAGCTGCAAGTCTCGGAATCATGGCAAAGGGCAGGAATGCCATCCCAATTCTGAAGAAACGCATCCATGGTGAGGGCCACCGGGTTTGGTCTTCAACTGTAAAAGTATTTCAATTGAGTGTTCAGTCGGGAAGCAAAGAGGTCCCCCTGACACAGACCCAAGGAGCATAAAACCTCTGTAATATTCGGGAATGGAGCTTCCAGTCGCTGTAGTCCATCCACAAGAAACCTGGAGTTCCAATCCACTACAAGATTGTCTTTGCCGGGAAGATATTCTGCTAGCACTGTAATATTCTGACTGAGGCAGAAGTGCCAAAATTCCCTGGCTATGTTCGCTAGAAGGCGAGACCTGTAACCTCAATCGGTTGATGTAGCAAACAGCCAACATTTTATCCATTCAAAGGAGGATGCAGCAGTTGCTGTTCATGGGGGAGACGGATTTTATGGCGAAGGAACCCACCAGAAGCTCTATCAATTTATATGAAGCCTTTGCTCATCTGATGACCAGCGACCGCCGGTAGAAAAGTCCCCACACCTTGCGCCCCAGCCCAAACGGCTGGCTTCGCATTCTATGATGACATCTGGAACTGCCCCGAAAATGGCTCTGCCATTCCATGCCTCCATGTGAAGAAGCCACCGCTGAAGTTCTTCCTGAGCTTTGGGAGATAAGGGAACCTGACATTCATAGGTCAAACTTTTTGGGAGGTAGTGTATTTTTAAGGGTTGAAAGGCTCTGTAGTGTAACAGAGCAGGGAAAATCACTTGAATAAGCTAACAAACCCACGATCTGAGCTAAGGATCTCAAAGATACTGTCTGATTGGACAGAGTAGTCTTCAATTCCTGTTTGATGGATTTCACCTTCGGAGGTGGCAGAAGAAATTGGGCTTTGACTGAATCTACCTGAAAACCCAAGAATTCTACCTGTTGTGAAGGAATCATCACGTATGTCTTTGAATTAATTACAAACCCCAAGTCTTGAAGCAGGGACACTGCCCACGGCAGATGTGTTAGGAGCTGATCCTTGACTGTGCCATTAGGATCATGTTGTCTAGATAGACGATCATGCGAACACCCATCTCTCTCAACCATTCAGTCACTGGTTTCATGAGCTTTGTGAATGCCAGGGCGCTGGTGAGAGCCCGAAGGGGAGGTAGAGGTACTCGGACCACTAATTTTGCCACTGGAATTGGAGAGAACGTCTGTGTTGAGGAAAAATAGGAATGGAGAGATATGCGTCTTTGAGATCTAGATGCACCATCCAATCCTTCTCCTGAAGCAAACCCCACAGAAGGTAAATACCCTCCATTTTGAAATGGCAGTATACCATGGATTGAACTCTCTGAGATTGAGTACCAGCCTCTGACCTCCACCTTTTTTCTGAACCAGATCACATTGCTGCAGAAACCCCTGGGTGGGGAAATGTTGGTGCAATAGCCTGTTTCGTCAAAAGTTCTTGAACCTCGGAATCTATGAAATTCATGTCTTGTTGGAATAAAAAGTAGTGGGAAGAGGGGGAGATTTGAACAGGCACCTGAGAAAGTTCTAATCGTTAACCTTGAACCGTGTCCAAAACCCAACAATCTGTCGAAATCTTGGCCCATTTGTGTGCAAAATGTCTCAGTCTGCCCCCAGAGGAAAGCCCGAAAGAGGAGGAGGAATCCTTACCTGTAGATTGATTGTTGGAGGCTTGATTACCCCTGTTGACGCCTTTGTTATAACGTCCTCAGACAACCCTGGATCTGGAGTGGAAGAAGCTTGCCTGGGAGGGGTCTTGCCAGTAGCCTCTGCGTCGAGAGACAAATCCTCGTTGAGGACCTTGAGAGTTGAAACAGCTGACCGACCGTTCTCTGTTGCTGTCGGCCTGGCCAAAATGGGGATTGAAGTTGAATACCTTCTTCATTGAAGATTGGGCCTTATCTAATGAGGCAAATGTGTTTACGAACTTGCCAATATCTTTGACAAAGTGTCCCCCGAAGAGTAGCCCCTCCACTAAGTGACTGGGTACAGCCATTGCCAACTCAACCAATTGGGGATCAATTCTCATAAGCACCGATTTATTCCTCTCAGAAGCAAGGGCACAGTTGGTGTTGCCCAGCAGACAAATTGCACACTAGGCCCACCCTTCTAACACATTCGGATTGATCAGGCCGCCCGTGTGTTGCGATTGAAGGGCCAATTCTAGAATTTTTGCAAAAGGGTCGGATACATCAAGCAATTTATCCTGACTGTTCTGAGGGCTCTGTCTATGCCCATTTTCGGATTTCTGGCAAACTTCTTTAGAAAGGTAAGTATATTAGAGTCAATGTCAGGAGTTTGAGCTGTCTTATGAGGAGGTCAGGCCTAGGGCACTCTGCCGAACCTCTTTTTCAAAGCTCTTGCCGCGGTGGTGTTGCATATGGTCTGCGGGTGCTGGAACCCAGTCAAAGGACCTGAGGTGAACGATGTCAGAGGGTTCAAAAGTAAAGGGATTGGGGGTAAGGGAACTCGGATGGGAAGAGGAGGAATTCTTACGTTTCTTGGGACCCTTGCTGGCCTCGGACCGGTGAGAGAAAGAAGAGGTATCCATATCTGTTTCAGTGTCTGAAGGTTTGGAGAGCTGGAGCGCTTCTTGGCGCTATAGGTGTGCTCATGAGAACACCGTGGGACAATTTGTTATAGGCATCAGAATGTGGCCAAATGGAATCTGTAAAAGGGTTAGGAGGAGGTTGAGTGGAGCCTGATAGTGGGATAGGAGTAAGGGCTTTGTCAAGTGAGCGTTGGACCGACTGGTTGATCACTTCCACTAGCTTGTCGTCATAATACTAGTCTTCATCTTCATTCGGTCCGTAAGTCCCGAGGCCTTGCTCAAAAGGCTCGTAATCAGACATGGTCACAAGGAGGGGTAAGCCTCACAAATCTAAGATCCCCAGAGGGAAGCAAGGATTCACGAGCTTAATAAGAAAAGGGAAATAAAAAGGACCATGAATGTGAGTATTATTGCAGCCCTGGAGGACTCTGCCAGGCAGGGCTTGAGTGGAAGCAAGAGGCTGGTCACAGGCACAAGTATGAATATCAAAGTCCCAAAAATTGCAGAAACTTGATGGGATTAACCATCCATTCAGTAACTCCTCAGAATACTTCTGAAATAAGCCAAAAGTCTCATAAAGGCCTGTCAGCAAATCCCCTGTTGTTGCAGCCCAGGGGAGGCGGTACCAGCGAGATGTTGCCAGGAGTGTACCAAGCGCGAGAGAAGGACACGTCTGCAAGTATCCCAGAGGCACATGCGAGTAGCCCAATTGGGCTACACATGTGTCCTCACTCCCTGCGGCCGCTGCCCAAGCGGCCGCACATCAGCATAAGGGGAAGAATGAGCTGGAGGCCCCAGGGCCAGGAAAGTAGCAGGGCAAGGATAAGGAATGGGTGCAACACGCACCAAAGTTAAAATGGAGGGATGTGAACCGGAGGTGGTCGCTGACCCTTCAAAGGGAAAAAAATGTTAAGATAAAGCCAGAGCGCGCTAAATACTGTAATACAAAGTGAATACAGCATGCAAAGTCACAGTTAAAAACAATTAAAGAAAAACATTATAAGCATGACAATAACATTCTGGTCAGTACATAATAGGCTCGAAACAGAAAGGCACTTATCTTAACTGCGGATCAGCAAAGAAAGAAGCAGTCAAGATGGTCTCTCTCTGTTTTGTATTTTATGCCTATACACTATTGGTGGACTGTTGAGGCAGTGTGGTTCAAGGCCTTTTGGGAAACGTAGTTGTATATGTGTAATTTACTGTTTTTTGTATTTAGAGAAATAAAGATGGAGAAAGCATAATTGGAGCCTCCAGTCCTGCTATAGAATTGTGGCTTTAATTATGTTTTATTGTTAGTGTTGCACATTTCTAACCATTGATTTTACATGTCTTATATGTGTTTTAAGAGTTTTGGTTTAAAAGACTAAAGTCCAAATAAACATATGTTTGACTGATTGAGTCTATAGAAGACACAAGCTGAAAGCATACCCCAATGATTCTGAATTCCCAAAGCAATCATAAGTAAATATATGTGAAACTGATCCTGGCTGTTTGGTGCCCTGAGTGCTGTCCAAGAAATGTATTACTACACATGCAACTGGCATAAGCAATGTCTACTAATATATAGACCGTGCAGCAGAACCCATTAAAAGGAGTTCTGTTGTGGGATGGTAACTGGTGCCTTTTCACCACACCGTGTTGCAGGAATCCAGGTGGTTCTCATCTCCCAAATGCAGCCATTTTCAATAATGCAATATGACAATGGAGCACAGCAATGCTCCTCGTCTGTATGACATTGAATAGAAATGTTATTCATCACTGTGTTTGTGCGTGTGATATTTCTGCATCGTTCCGCCTATATTAACTTATTACCTACCCTCCTTACTATTGCGAGCATGTGAGAGTTCATGCTTATATCTAATCAGTTGTCACCAAGCACATTGTTTGATGTAAAAAATGGTGACCTATGTGTTTGGAGGCCCTTGAGGAAGATTAGATTGCATCTTCTCCAGGAAGGAAATATGATGTTAGTATTACTGATTACAAGAGGATTGATGGAGCCTGTTGGGATCTGATTGGCTGCCTCAGAGTGTGCCAGGATGTAGATTTAGGCAGACTGGATAGTTCTAAACATTGGTTAGTTGTGGAAGGGCCTTATAGGAAACAGAAATATTGACTGTGTGTGCTGGCTAGGAGCCAGTCGTGTGGGATTGCTGTCCTTCCAAGTCCAACATAAGTAGCATGACTGCAGACACCCTAACTGGACTGGGGCCTCTACCTGGAAGAAGGACTAGACCGAGAGAATGCAAAGACTGGATGGCTAGGCACTGAGGGCCTGATTACGATGGCGGTGGGACTGCCACGTCAGGCTATCAGTGACGCTCTCACCGCCATCTGTCCCTGCAGGTCTGCAAGCCGCATTAAGATGGCGGGCGGATGGTGGGCTAGTGGAGAGACCATCCGCCACGCATCTGACGGGCTCAAGGAGCCCGTCGGACTGTCGGAGGGACTGCAATCCCTACAACAGTGGTGGTGCCTGCTCAGACACCGCTGTAGGGATTACAATGTCCCTTTCCACCAGCCGTTTCATGGCGGTTAACCCACCATGAAAAGGCAGGCAGAAAGTGACTTTGGGGGCCCCTTACGGGCCCCCCTTCCCCCTAGCCCTCCGCCATGGGCCCTGGGGGGCACCTATGGTGCCCCCCTAAACATCCCTGCACCATGGGGCAGGCACCACATGGTGCCTGCCACATAAGGCAGGGATGTTTACAAACATGCCTCTAGGCAGTGAGGCATGTGCTGCAGCCTTTTTTCGGGCCGCAACAGAAGCCTCAATGCTACGAGGCATGTTTCCGACCACCTGCACGGCAGTCAGATCGTAATTTGCATGGTGGGACCGCCGACTCCCTGTTGGCCGGTTCCATTCCAGACAGGATGGCTGTCGGACGCTTGTCCGACCGCCATCATAATCACGCCCTAAGTCTCATCAAGCCAACGGTTACCATATTCTCCAATGTCATATGTCAACAGCTCCTTCTCAAAACCTCAAAAGATAGTTATGGGATTCTGGACCCAAACGTCTTTTGAGGAGAAAGGTAGGGGCTGACTTACAGAAAGTCACAACTAAAGGGTTAGTTTAAGGTACTGTTGGAAATGCCCCTTTTTGCAGGGTTATCCCCAAACTTGTTGCTTCTTCTTCCTATTTTCCCTGACCTGTTTTTGTTGGCTTTAGGACTCTGGGCACTTTACACTACTGATCAGTGCTAAAGTGCATATGCTCTCTGTGTAAATTGTGATTCTGATTGGGTATCCATGATTGGTATATTTGATTTGCTGATAAGTCCCTAGTAAAGTGTACTGAGTGTACCGAGGCCTGTAAATCAAATGCTACTTGTGGGCTTGCAGCACTGGTTGTGCCACCCACATGAGTAGCCCTGTAAATGTGTCTCACACCTATCTCTGTATTGTCTGCGGACACAGTTTTAAACTGCCACGTCGACCTGACAAGTACACCCACTTGCCAGGCCCTTACCTTCCCTTTTCTTAAATTTAAGGCACCCCTCAGGCTGGCCCAAGGTACCCCTATGGGCAAGGTGCAGTGTATGTGAAAGGTAGGACATGTGCTGGTGTGTGTGACATGTCCTGATAGTGAAATACTGCCAATTTCGTTTTTCACTATTGAAAGGATATCTGTCCCATAGGCTTACGTGGGAGTTGCTTTCTAACATCTTACAAGTATAACGTTCCATTGGGACAAGAAAGAGAAATGGAGTTTAGGCTCTCTGAACTCAGAATTTAATAAAACATCTTTTTCGGGAGATGGTTTTTAAATTGTGTGTTTGAAAATGCCACTTTTAGGAAGTAGGCTTTTTCTTGTTTAACCATTCTGTGTGCCTCTGCTGGGTTGTGTATTGACTGTCTGGTTTTGGAGTGATGGGAGCTGGGGATGTGCATTCAATGTAGACAGCCACCGGGGCGGGGGGGGTTGAGGGGTATCCTGCCTTTCCTGGATGATTCAGAGCTCAGCTGAATAGACCTGGGCTGCATTTAGACTAGTGAGAGGAGTTTTCCGTGCACCTGACTAGGCCCTGTCTCCTGTGCACAATGCTGTCTCCACCTCCTGCCATGAAGCTGGACCAGAGAGGACAGAACTAGTTTGGACTGAGCTGAGGGACTTTTTGCCACAAGAGAAGAAAGGAAAATGTGCTATAAATATTGGGGCCCAGGCCCCAGAACTTTAAAATACTTCTGGACTCAAGAGGAACCTCTGCCAAAGAGAAGAGCTGGAGAAGCTGAAGAAGGAGTACTGCCCCATTGATGTGTGGATGCTTTGCTGGGTTGGCCTGCTGTGGCTGCTTCTGCCAAGGAGAGGACAAAGGACTGGACTTTGCTGTGTATCCTGCTTGTGAAGTTTCTCCAAGGGCTTGTGTGTGCTTGCCTCCTGTTAAGAAGTCTCAGAGACACAAAAGACTTCCTGCAACTCTGCTGGTTCTGCTGGACTCTGCCACCTGTGAGTCCTACCCTTGCCTGAGGTGCCTCCCTCTAGTCAAAGGGCCTCCAAAGTGGGTTTTGCCGCTGATCTCTGTAAGAACTGGAGCAAAGATTCGCAAAGCCCCACTGAGTCCCACTGCACAGCTGCGCACTACTCGGAAAAGACATCGGACAATGCGAAGCCTCGCCAAGTCCCGCTGCACAGCTGCGCACTCCTCGGAATCGACGCCAGACGACACGAAGCCTCGCCGAGTCCCGCCGCACAGCTGCACGCTTCTCTGAACCGACGCCAGATGATGCAATGCCCTGCAAAGCCTCTCCACACAGGCCCCAGCACCAACACTGGATGACGCGAAGCCTCGCAAAAAGACGCCTCACCTCCGGTGTGCAACGCATTGCACCTGGGCGCCAAATCTACCAAAACGCCGGGCCGCAGTAAGAAACCGATGCATCACCTCCTCAAACAGTAAGAAACCGACACATCACCTCCTCTCCAGTAAGGAACCGACGCATCACCTCTCCTGCGTGGCAGTAAGAAACCAGCACATCACCTCCCTGGAGAAAAGAACTGACACATCACCACCTTCCCTGCATGTAAGGAGCCAAAGCATCACCTTCCCTGCGGCTGTTTTTGCCTGTGATTTTTGACGCATCTCAGGTACTTTGTGTTGAAAGTGATGCATCCATAGTTTGCTATGGACAGAACAGTTTTTACCTTTTAAAAGTCATATTTTAATAAATGTATGGTGGATTTTTGTCATTTTGGCCTTGTTTGGTTTGGATAAAGATTTCCTATTTTTCTAAACTGGTGTGGTGTCTATTTGTAGTGTTTTCACTGTGTTACTGCATTTGTGCACAAATGCTTTACACATTGCCTCTGAGATAAGCCTGCCTGCTCGTGCCAAGCTACCAAGGGGTTGAGCAGGGGTTGTCTAAGGATATAACTTCCTTACCCTGACTAGAAGCAAGGGTCCCTTCTTGGACAAAGGTGCAAACCATTGCCAACTAGAGACCCCCATTTCTAACAGGTACTGGTTTGGTTCTTATTTTACTTCTGCAAATAAGTAACAGGATCATCTCACAGACGTTGGCCCACACACTGCGCTTTAAGCTTTCCACTTTCGAGTCAGGAATTTTAGGTGTAGCCCCACACTTTTGTGGAGTTACGAAGAATTTAGTTCATACCTGCCCTTATTTGCTATTCATAGTTTCAAGAGTTGTTGGGCCACAACCCTAGGGTAGGACACCTCTAGGTATCCATTACTAGAGAGTGAGGCAGAGCCCCTGGCTTTGGTGGGAGAAGAGACAGAGCATTTCTTGACCATATCTGTGCAAGCCATAAGGGTTTCAGTGTGTAAAGTGCAGAGTGTGAGGTTATGTGTTGCTGAGAAAATGTGAATGTTCCCAGTTTTCAGGAGAGCCGCAGTTGTGCATAGATGTTTTTTGCCATGCTGTGACAGAAGTTGTAAATATACTACCAGTTGTGTATTTAGATGATTTCATTTTCAGCTTGAAAGTTGTATGCAGGGTTTCCTGCACTCACAAACCAGGATAAAGGAATTATACATATTCTGTTGGATAACATGTTATGTCGTCCCTGTTGCACATGTGAACACTTGACCAGGACTTGTGCTTACTCCTGCACAAGTTTATGCTGGAGAGCCATAGCTACCGTATGAATTTTGGTCTCCCCACTACTTTTGTTTGGTCACATATTGGACTTGGTGAAGCACAATTAAACATTTGTCCTTATCTAAGTTCTCCATCTTTTTGGGCTCTTATTAAATCTATAATAACACGATATCACATTACATTCAAGCATGTGTTTTTCTGACCTGTTGCATTTCTGTTCTCCCTCTAAGTTTCTGTTTTTGCCTTTTTCTTATAACAGGTCCAGCTGAGGCGTAACCCGCCTCATCGCTTTCACTCCCCACCGGTATCTGCACTGGAGCCGAGTGCAGATGCAGCCAAGAGACTCTCCAGCTCTTCATCTCCATGCAGGCTAAGGAGCAACAGTAGGAAAGCTAGGCCACTCTCTACCCCTTTGCCACTACGTGGATCAGGACTCAGTGTTCAGGCAGTCAGACCTCTTTCCTGTACTTCACCACCATGTACATTGGGGTCCAGCACTGGGATAACTAGACACTCCAACTCCTCTCCAGTGTCTGGTCAACACACCTTATCTTCACTTCCTTGTGCACTGGAGCCCAATACAAGAGCAGCAAGAAGGATGTCTGGCTTATCACCACCACATGGAACAGGACCCAGTGCAGGGGCTGCCAAGCGACTCTCTGGCTCTTCACCCCCACGTGGATCAACACCCAAAGTGGGCTCTCCAAAGAAACTTTCCTCCTCTTCACCCTCACATGGAATGATTCCCAGTGTGGTGATAGCTGAGCAATTTCCTTCCTCTTCAACAATACGTGATAGAAGGGCTCTCTCAAGGAAAGATAGGAGTCTCTCCTTTTCTAAGTCTGTATGTAGATTAATGTCTGATGCAGGTGAAGACATTGACTCTTCCTCTTCTTTACCCACACGTGGATCAAGGCCTAGTGTGGGTGTCATCAGGAAGTTACCTTCCTCTTTATCAATTTCTTCCTCTTTATCTCCACGTAATTTGGGTCACAATGAGCAATTATCTGGTCAAATTAACTCATTGACACCTTCAGACAGACATGGTCAAAACAATGGGGAAAGTATGAAACTCTCTTCTTTGTCACCAGTGTGCAAATTGAGACCCAAGAAAGGGAGAACAAAGCAGGTGTCCTTCTCTTTACCTCTAGATGGCCTCGATTCTGCTGCAGAAGCTGCCATCCAGCCAAATTATTCTTCCCAGCCTATCAAAATGACGCCCAAAATGGGGATTCCTGTGAAGATTTCCTCATCAGCCCAGTGTGGTTCTGTGACTCATTCAATGCCAAATAGGCAATCATCCTTCTCTTCAATCCCACGCAAAATGGGACCTACCCTGACGGAAGGTAGGCAATTGTCTGCTTCTCCTTCGCCAACTTCAATGTTGTATCCAAAGGATGTGGCACAGAACACTCCACCTGTATCTCCACATGGGTTTGGGCCCTTCCCAGAGGGAACCAGACATGCCTCTTCTTCAGGAGAACCTGGATTAGAGTCTAGACTAGAGGAAGCAGGGAGGCTTTCATACTCCTCAGTTCGACATTCAATGGTGCCTAGTCTTGGGGCATCCAGCCATCTCCTCACTTCATCCATCAGACAGAGATTGGGGTCTTATCATGGTGGATTTGGAATGTCCTCTCTTTCTTCCCAAAATAGCCTGCAGCCTGGTGATGCTGAAGCAGAGCTGTCCCCTTACTCTTTACCTCAGCAAGGTCCAGGGGCCAGTGTGGGAGTCTTTAGGAAGCGCTTATCCTCCTCAAGCCAGCATGGACCTGGAACGTGCTCCAGCACTGACAGGCATGCATTCTCTTCTTCCATTCCATGCAGAATGGGGTCAAGTCCAGGCATGACCTGGCGATTCTGTGGCTCTTCACCCACACATAGATTAGAGTCCAGTGTAGGAACAAAGGATAGAGTGTCCATCACTTCACTTAGTCATGACCTGTGGCCCACTGCAAGGGAAACATGTTATTCACCCCCTTTCAAGCTTGAACCTAGTACAGTGGCAGCTAGAAGACTCTCATCATTTTCAGCTCAGTGTGGAGGAAAGTACTAAAGCAACAAAATAATCTTCTTAGTGGCTCTAGGTTAAATGAGCCGTGCAGAAGGAGTAAACGATATGAGACAGTGATCAGAAATGTCCAGATCTTGTATTAATTTACACAGCCAAGACACATGCAGTCAAAGTGTAAGCCACATATGAAGGCCATCTCAGCAAATGGGAACATTGTACTGCACAATCTGGAGCAAGGTAGGAAAGCTTTGATGCGAGGCTGTCCGAATTGTTCCTATTTACCATGCAGTGTTGTTTAACGTTTGCTACTGATACATGTTAAAAGACACCAGCCACATGTTAAGTGACCAATCCACAACTCATTGCAAAGCACTAGTTAATATTCCGTGTCCTAAGAGGAAGAAAATGCATGACCTGAATGGTTGGCGTGCACCTTAGAGATAAACGCAGCCAGGAATAATGATAAAGAGTCTATAGGCTTTGCAACGTCTTCTCCAAAACTCCACTAAATTTAGTAGCGAGAAGATGGCTCAATGATAAACAAATGTGTGGTGTGGGGCTCAGCCTTCTCTTCTGGGAGGGGAAGGTAAGAGTTTTAAGTTATATCCTCTTTAATAATGGGAAACTGAAGTCATGACTTTAGGTAATTGAGATTTATGAAAGCCAGTCCTATCAGGGTACACTCTCCTAATTCGAAGCTTCTCTGGTTATAGCCAAATTGTCTTGTACATCACTGGCAATCTTCATCACAGAGATCTCCCTTGTAATACTCAACAACAGAAAGTGAAAGTAGTTACTTTTCTCTGCTCTTTTGATCTATGAGAAGCCAACCAATATAGAAATCACATACTTTTACCCCCCAGATGTTTGGAACTTAGTGTCCATGAACGTTTGAACATTTAAGACTGTACAAAAATGGATTAAAGATCAACTTCTATAGCTGTACCATATAGATGAATGGAAACATATAATTATCTTTATCCATCTGTATGCGAAACAACTTGGGAAGTCGGTGAGTTTATCCAGCTAGCCTCACCACATGATAACATGGGAAAAGGATAGAATTTTGGGGGATGAATATAGTTTTGGCTAACTATTCCCAAAAAATCCTCATACTGTGATTTAATCCGATCTGATGTGCATTTACCAAACCAAGATCCCATCTGGTAAAGCCCTCTGGAAAGCAATTAGAGGGGGAATAAATGTTATTGGAGCTTGTGAAGCCTCAAAAACACTGGTGTTGTTGCAATATATACTTTACAATGAGATTAATTGATTTGGATTGAAACCCAGGAACCATAGAAAGTCAGTACTTATATAATCATGTTTCACTAGAGTGCTAAAGTAAAGTATTTAGAGTTGTGCCTGGTGTCAAATATGTTGGATGGTACAGGACAAAAAAGTTTACTAGAAGCTCCAAAGTAAATTAGAATTCTGAGTTCTGCGATTGGGGAAATAAAAAGCTAAAATCTATAGTATAACTAAAATTCTGAAAATCAAGTGAAGGATGTTGATTATGAGTGAACCATTCTATGTGAACAAGTTTATCACACTCTCAGGGCAAACTAAAGTAAACTATGAAATCGAAGCAACTTGGCTTTTCGCCACCATCACATGTACTGAGTAAAATTACCATTGAGAGTGAACTGGACTCTTGGAGCGTTAAACATTGCTGTATTTTTGAATTGTCCAACCCCCAATGTTACATTTAAGCTAATTGTGCATTCTGATCTCTGAAACCCATATTGTAAACAATGAATACTGTGATAGTAAGCAACGGCTACAATGATGGTAAACAATGGATACAGCAGTGGTAAGCAATGGATACAATGAGAGTAAGCAATGGAAACAGTGATGGTGAGCAATGGACACAATAATGGTGTGCAATGGATACAATAATGGTGTGCAATGGATACAATAATGGTGTGCAATGGATACAATAATGGTGAGCAATGGATACAAGCATTGTAAGCAATGGATACAATGATGCTCCGTCACACCAAAGTTCAGGTTTTGGACACATTGAAAGAAATGCACGTTAAGCAGTGCCCCTGGACATCGCAGTGACAGCTGAGCTGATTATTTAGCATGACGCTTAAAATGGTAAAAGAACCAGAAATGTTAGGATAATTTTAGTACAGTTAAGTGGTTTCAGTAGCCTCTCTTGTAAGAAGACTGTCCTGTGGCCACACAAGTCTTTACTCACAAAAGGCTTTAAGAGTGCTAATTGTAAGCTCTTGCTTTGAGATCTCCTCATGTTATGTATGCAGTTCAAGTATGGTGTCATTGTGTTTTTTCTATACTCTTATTTGTCACATTAGTGGCCTGCAGCCAATTCATTTTGTTTACAGAACAGCTCTTACATCTTGGTCTTCACATTAAAAAATGCAAAAGCTAGAAGTGTGAAAAAATTGCTACATTTCTAAATGTTGTTATTTGAAGCAAATATAATCGCTATTGTGTTTGATAAAATGCCTCAGCCACTATTCTAGTCTGTAACACATTGCTTATGTGAATCCCACCTCGAGATGGAAAACTACAGAAGCATACTGAAAATGCAAGACATGGAGACCTTACTGGGCTTCAAAGCTGGGGCAAATTCCCAGCATCATGTCTATAGCAAAGATCTGGACTTCAGTGTGTGCAGTGGGGTCCCTACCAGACTCAGACCTACTCCTTTTCCAGGCACACTCTGTGGAAGGGAACTCTAATGGATCCACTGGGTTTTTGTTTGACAAGGTGGTGTCCTGGTTGCTGTTTTGGAAACACAAAGCCCTCAGAAACTCCAATAAAGGTAACTTTGCCCTGATGCTGTGTTATGGTGGTAATGGGTAAACATTCAAGCAAGTGGCAGCATGTGGTTGTCTTCTCCTCCTTGTCTTCCCATTCTCCCTCTCCTCCCCACAAGCAAGGCAAGCATGTCTGGAAGGAGCACGATGGGATTTGCAGGATAAGCTACAGGATTATGCACTGGAAGTTGTGGATGCCCTAAATAAGATACATAAGGCTTCCTTTTGTAGGGTTGAGATGACTCCATATTGTGGTTCTGATTCAAATCTCACAGACTTGTAGGGGAGCGGTAAGGTGAATCACGGGGACAAGTCCATTGGAGGAGGATGCTCAGTGGCATGCTGGCCTGGATTCATGAGAACATCCTCTTACTGATGCCTTTGTTATTTTCACTCATACACTGATTAGGTAGTTTCAACCTACTCCCCAGGTTGGGCTGCCTCTTCATCAAAATACCTTTGATACGATTTTATGTGAGTGGAAGGATGCAGACAAGGTCAATCTTGTCCACTTTATTCTATGCCTTCACCCGCCAGCAGTGATGAATAAGTCACTGTAGGATGCTCTTCTGTTTGAATCCCTGGTGACAAGTCCGGTATCCTGATCCTCAGTGGCAGCAAACATGATTCATAAAGATTTTATGATAAAAAGTTGTGATCTTCCATCAAGAGGGCATATTCTGGATTCCACCAGATACTTTGGGCTGAAATCTAAGGGTCATATATGGCCCAGTTATTAATCTTAGACTTTAAGGAGCTTCTCAAAGCAGTAGAGAAGGGAAATTAGTGTTCTACCTTTCTGTGGCATTTTCATGCAACTGTGGGCTAGTACCGAGCAGAGCTGTGCACCTGTTGTTAAGGCATTGCACAGTCCAAAGCCCATACATTTAACTGAATGCATGTATGTTTTTGTATATATGCATTTTAGCTTCTAAACATTCCTTTCAGCAGTCCCCAAGGGTGCTCCTGCCCCTATTACTGTGTAAACGTGTAACAGGCGTTCACATGGAACTCATTTAGAGGAACAAGAAAATGCAACAGAGAAATACTGTGCTTAATTACTCAATGTTGAAAAATCATTAGTTTGGACAAAAGCACTCAGTCAGATAAACTTTATTTCGGTTCAATGAACCATAAAAGCGCACACTTTAACATTTACAATTCATTAAAAACATCATCAAACATAATGACAATCCATACCAGTTTAGATATCATGATCTATAAAGTGCATCTTGTTTGTAATATAGGCTAAGGCCCTAAGACTGCGATCAACACCTAGGTGACAAAAACCTCAAATAAGAGGAAGGAAGTGGCCCGATTAGGGTCACCCGGGTCACTCACGACCACCTCTCAGCCTTCCATACTAAATGAAGAGTCGGTCAGACAGTAGAGAATACAAACCAATATCTGTTTATTCAGGTACACTCAGAGTGGAGCCCAGTCGCTTAGGAGTGCTGCAGACGGACTGACATCAGCAAGCATAGAGATACATTATGTACATTTCAGAACCAATGAAGGCACGCCCACAATGGAATTTTCCAACCAGATGCAGCTAAACAATGAAGTACAGAGGATAAGTTTTGATTCTAAGGCCGGGCACACACTATCTGTTACTCAAGGTCGCTATGCCCGTGCCTACCACTAGACAAGTGGGAGAAGGCCTCTATCTAGAGGGAAAGGTATGCGCTAATAAGAACAGTGTATTCATTAGTGACGCAAAACTTTACCTTGGAGAAACACAACTCAACAGAGGCCTTTTCTCGGAAATAGAGAAGAATACGTTTTGATTATAACTCAAAATGGCGCCGACATAGAAAATGCCACCGCAAATGCTAACATACATAGAACAATGCGCAAACATGAATTTTTCTATTCTAACAGACCCTCCTTTTAGCATGAGCTAAACATTTTCTAGTAATAGCAAAGAATATATAAATCAATAAAACAGAAAGTCATAGGTAAACTTCTTAGGCGCACTCCATATTGTCAACATCAGAAAGAGAGACCATAAGGAGGGAAGAAGTCTCGAAAATGCCCTCAACTATCTGCATGAGGTCATCGATCTCCTTTTGAACCATAATTGCAGCATTGGTGTCATGAATCGATATTTTCCTCTTAGGAGTGAGAAGAGTGGTGCAATAAGAACAACAGAAGGGAAGGCATTGAACACGGACACAGCAAGAGACCAAGATCACAATGAAATAAATCACCTTTTCAAGGATCCAACCCCAGCTGCCAAAAAGAGACCAACTCCAGTTCCCACTTTCCATTCCTTTAACATTTTCTAAGATGTCTAAAATGTGTTGGGTAATATTCTTTTCCATATTTGTGATCCCGACTACACACTGGTCTCCTACTACCACGCACACACCACCACTCTTAGCTAGGATGAAATCGGCTGCATATCTAGTCTGCTCAGAATATATTCGCATACTTTCCAATTGGGTGGTGGTGTCACGCAAAGCTGCTACTGTGGAGTTAGACAATATTTGCAGCTTACATCCAAAATATTCTCTATCTTTCTCACCCCTGGCCATAGCAGTACCACCAAATGTAATTATGGAGGAAAGAATGTATCCAAAAGTAATACCATTACTATAATTATTGATTTTGAGATCTGTCACTCCTTCACAGAATTCTTTGGTCAATGTCCTTTTAACCCATCTTACTTTAGGCTTCGCATGTTTGCAAGGTACACCCAAAAGCAGTACCATCCCAAGTGCTACATCATCCGTAATATTATGGACTTTCGAATAAGTCCCATTAGACAAAAAGAAAAACCCTGGGTGTGCATACACCGGTCTATCATAATCTACTGCAGAATACCTGGAATTCCTCCCAAAGGTACTGGGGTCCTTTGTATTTACCAAAGAGTACGTGCCCTTACGCAATACTATCCCTGAACAATTGACATACAATATAGTGTCAGTAAAATTGATAATTGGACAACAAGCAGGGTAATAACCAGCTTCTTGGGGAACTGTCAATTCCTTATACTGGTAACCCACCAGAGTTACATTCTGTTTTTCCATATAGATGTTGTCGCAATAAGTGTTGTTGTCACACCCCGGATAACCCATGCCTCGTGGCTTTCTATGATATAGACAAGGACCTGGATAGCCAAACCCAAATACTCCTTGCACTTCTACGAAGTCAAGGGGCCGAGTATAGGTATAATTGACAATGGATATGCTTTCCATAGACTAGTTACAGATTCAGTGGGGTAACAAGCAGTCCCTTCTCCAAAGAACCTATTGTGTGTATCTAGAAACACATTGCTTGGGGCCATCCTTTTCTTTCGGATTTGAGGAACAACCTTATCCTTACTATGTAAAGGTACACTCTGATCACTTTCCAAAACCCATGATACCCCACATAACATGATTAACAGCAAAATCACAAGGGCAATACATGTTAACTTTTGTTTACGGGTCCACACTGCATTGTGCTGGGCAACAAGAATCACTGGCTGCTCTTCCTCAGCAACCATTCTACCAAAGGGATGCATAACGAATGATGAGATGGGGGCAAAATGCAAGGAAATATGAAAGTTCTCAGTGTCCGTCAGAGTCTCACTGGTACAGGCTCCTATTGTCCATCAATACGTTGGCGCTCTTGAGCACCGGCGGTGGAGCTTGCTCTGTCCTAAGCTCGTATCCCACAGCGACCAGGATAATATACCCCCAAGGGATACTTTGATCTATCCTGTCCAATGTTCAAACAGTGCACAAAACTCTCATCACCCTAAACTAACTTCGTTGGTACTATAACAAAGTACACCCTAACCTACACAGTCCATCCCCAACTAATCTTTCTTCTCCTTTAGTGCACTGTCCCTCAGCTGAGGGCACAAATTGTACCTGGTGGCTCCAGGCACAGAATGGTCAACACACCGAGGCTCCTGGATAGCTCGTATTTCCGGAGGGACCTTTGGATCCAACACGTCAGCATTTTCCTTGTCCGTTTGCGTCCAGATCAATTTGGCATCACTGAAGGGGACAAACTGAGGCACCGTCTCGCACTCCGAGTCCCCAATCCCATCCCTCACCCACTGGTCGTAGGGCAGGGGCAAAGGAATCCTGCGACAATGAGTCGCGTGAATCCAGTTATTACGGCCAGTGACCTTGACCGCAGTGCACGATGCCAAAAGGACTTGCTCTGGCCCCTTCCACCGCGGCTCCAAACTCTTCTTCCGTTGGAAGTTCTTGATGAGAATAAAGTCACCAGGCTGAATGTCCCTCTGGTGTGGCTGCCAGAGTATCCCGGACCTGTTGATGAATAGAACGCAAACTTTCTCTTAACTGGCTGAGATAATCAAGTAACAGTGGGTACTCAATATAAGAAAACCTTAGATAGCGCGGGACGCCCCAGACATTTGCCGGGAGCCCGAACACGACCTCATACGGTGACAATCCTGTCCTAGAATGTGCTGTCGTTCTTGTTGACAAAAGAGCTAACGGTAAATCATCTGGCCACTTTAACCCTGTGGTCTCCTGAATTTTTGCCAGTTTGAGCTTGAGAGTACCATTGTACTTCTCAACCAAACCTGCTGACTCTGGATGATTGGCAGCATGGAACTTTTGCTTTATGTACAAACCATCCCAAATCAATTGCATCACTTTTACATTAAAATGACTTCCGTTATCACTCCAAATCAATCGGGGCAAGCCGAAACGAGGCGAGAACTCCTTCAGGAGTACCTTTGCAGTCGTAATGGCTGTATTGTCTTTAGTGGGATAAGCCTCAACCCATTTACTAAATGCACAGACAACCACCAAAACATACTTCAAATTATTGCATCTCTCTAGTTCAATATAGTCCATTTGAAGGACTTCAAAAGGAAGAGTGGGCGGTGCAAAATTACCAGGCGGTGTAGGGGTACCCTTTCCAGGATTGTGCATCATGCACGCCATACAGTACTTCACTAAATGTGCAGTTGTCTTAGGGATATTGTCATTCTGCCATACAGGGTCCAAAAACTTGCAAATAACCTTAGCACTAATATGGACTCGGCCATGGGCCATCATAACCACAGGGAGAACATATGCATCAGGCAACATCCATCTCTGCTTCCCTGACTTATCAATCCAACATCCCTCATCGTTCAATTGTGCTGTACTTTCCTGCTACACCGCTAATTCTTCTACTGTGGCTTCGCTTTGTATCTCTTTTCCATTCTCAAGGGTGTCCTCGAACATGCAACCTCAGGCACCCACCTAGCCGGACCTGCTACAAACATTCTTTTCATCTTTGTCTGGGCCGTTTCCTTAGCTGTCTGATCTGCAAAACATTTCCCATACCTACATCATCAGTGACCTTCCGGTGGGCGCTACACTTCACTATGGCCAATTTCTTGGGGAGTGTCAAAGCAGACAAAAACCTCAATATGAGGTGTCCATGCTGGATTTTTGTGCCATGCGAAGTAAGAAACCCTCTCTCAGCCCAGAGTCGCCCAAAATTATGCGCCACCCCAAAGGCATATTTGACATATGGCTGTCAGTATAGATATTGACAACCAACCCCTCACTCAGTTCGCAAGCTCAAATAAGGGCAGCAAGCTCAGCAGCTTGAGCCAACTGATAAGGGACCTGTGATGTCTCTACTACTGTACGCAATGTGGTAATAGCATAAGCTGCAGTTGTAGTGCCATCTGGTAATTTGAAACAAGAGCCATCGACATCTAGTTCCCCTCGTGGGTCAATTCAAATACTTTATTTCGGCCTATAAGGCCATAAAAGTAAGAAAACAATAATATACAATAATATACAATAGATGCATCAATAGAATTAAAATACATTCTCCATTGCTCACATTGTCAAATTTATGTACATGTAGTCTATTTACAGTTCTTATGAAATCTAGGTAAATACCACCTCTTTTTTTTTTTAAATATAAAAATTGCCCTGTTAACTTGTTCGCTTATAAAGTGCCTGTGCAATGTTATAGCTAGAAAACACAATTTATTCTATGATAATGATAAATTCTTAGAAAGTGCAAGTGCATTAGGTATAGAGTGGTTCAAATTATTTCATTATACCACAGGACCATCGGCATGAATTGATTTATATCCAAACTATTAAAAGAATCTACTAAAATTTAGATATTCTTTAAAATCCCATGAGATGCCTGTAATAAAAACTATCAAAACTTAAAATCATTGAATTGTTACTAAAAACTTGGAAACTAATACAGTACATGTAGACTTAAAAGACTTCAATTTTTACACCGACACTTCTACTATTTCTTTTTAAGGTTTTTGTTCAATCTTGACCATAATATACAGTTCATTATGAGTTTTGTCGTATTTGTTTCTGCCAGATTGTACATTATATCTAAGTAGATACTTTGAATTAACAGCCAGATTTATAAAGTTATAGGTTTTGCCCTCCCTTTTTCCTTATAAAATTAATAGCCAGTAGAAATCGACTGAGACTAAAGACTATTAAGCAGGAGTTATCAGTTTTTAATATTCTCAGCATAACATTCATTCTCCTGACACTAAGGCACCTGGCTAATGGTTTTATCCATTTCCTTCTAGCTAGTTTGTATGCTGGGCAGAAAAACAAAACGTGTGCAATATCTTCATCAACCCCCATTTGACATAAGGCACATCGAGGGTCCCCCTCCTTGTTTTGTAGCCTTGACCATTTTGCAACAAAGCTGTTTAGTTGTAAAATTCCATATCTAAATTTCAAATATAAACACTTTGCCAGTAGCGGTTCTATCTCATCTAAAAAAGGCTCGAAATGAGGTGTCGTTTTAAACTCAAGGAATTGTATAGTTAAACTTCCATGTGATCCATTTTGAGTTACCTTGTGTTTCACAAATTCCCAAAATAACAATTTAATTTTGCTTTTTGACTCGGGAGTCAGCAGACTTGGTTTCGACCAATATCTGCCAAGTCCTAGATCCAAAAGCCACTTTCTAATGTGGATCAACCAAGGGAACGTGGTTTGAGTGTCGAGTGCCAGAAGTTCGATCAATGATTCTCTGTACACAATTAGCTCCGGTGTTATCCAGGTTCTGATCCAGAGCGACAGAGTTCTCCAAATTGCCAAATACTCCAAGCATTTAATACCCAAGTCATAGGTCAGGGGAATCAATGGAGTACATTGAGGAAGGGCAACAAACCTTCTCAGGATTTTGTTTTCTGCTATTGTTAAGGGTTTGAGGGTTCCACTTCCCCAAATCTCCGCACCATATAGGGCAGCAGATTGGGCTCTGGCCTTGTATACTTCCAGGGCTGGAGTAATACTTTGGAGGATGTTGCAAATTGTTTTTTTACAATAGGGATGGAGTTCTGTGTTAAAATAGCCTTCGACTTCTCTATTTGTGGCGCCCAAGAAAGTTTTGAGTCTAAGGTGACCCCCAAGTATACGAAATTAGATACTCGTTCTAGTTCTGTACCATTCAGGTATATTTTATTCTTAAAACTTCTGTGTGGCCTTATTGTCATGTATTTCGTTTTTGTTGGGTTCACCTCAAGACCTTTTGCTTTACAGTAATCATTTAAGCTGTAAAGCAAATTCTGCAAGCCGTTAGGTGTTTGGGACAATAAGATAGTGTCGTCCGCAAATGTTAGGGCACAGATGTGATTACCTCCCAATTTAGGGGAATCATGTACACAGTTTTGCAGGTGGTCAACCAGGTCATTTACATACAAGAGGAATAGAGTCGGCGCCAGGACACAGCCCTGGCGCACTCCCCTCTTGACAGGAATCTCATCAGTTAGCTCACCTCCCTTGCCCCATCGCACTTTTGCGTAGTTGTCTTGGTGTAGTCTGATAATTTGGATTAAAATCTCATCAGGAACACCCTGTTGGTGTAAGGATTCCCACAACTGTGCCCTGGGGATGTAGTTCCCCTTGTGGGTCAGATAAGGGAACGTCTGTCAAGTCTACCCGTCCTTTCGTATCTTCTTCCGTCCGGAAGATACAGTCATGTTTGTCGACTTCATCACTCTCAGAAGGGAGGGGTAGTAACGTGGCTGGATTCAGAGTAGCACATCTTTTGATTGTGATATGTTTAGCAAGCAATGTCAATTCATAGCCAGTAAGACGTGCACTGGTAAGGTGCTGTGTCTTTGTCTTATTCAGAAGTGTATCCACAGCATGGGGTACCATGACTGTGAGGTCAGTATCCAGTGCAAGTCCAGCCGATTGTCTGATCGAAGTGGTCACTGCCACGACCGCTCTTAGACAACTTTGGAGGGCTCTCGCGACTGGATCAAGGACAGCAGAGAAATAAGCACACGGCCGTTGCTTATCTCCAAATTTTTGTGTTAGAACAGAAAGCGCGCAACCAGCAATCTCATGGACATATAACACAAACGATTTGCCATAATTGGGTGTGCCAAGTACTGGAGCCGAACGAAGTGCAGTTTTCAATTGCTCAAAAGACTACTGACATTCAGATGTCCAAGGCAGAGGCTCATGCACTTCTTTCGTTGTTAGTGCAAGCAGGGGTTTGATTAGCCAGGAATAATTAGGTATCCACTGCCGACAATAGGAAGTGATCTCTATAAAAGCGTGCACATATTTCTGAGTTTCTGGAACGGGCATTCTGACAATGGTACTGATGCGCTCAGGGGTTAATTTCCTACCCCCCTTCGACAGTAGGTGACCTAAATAGGTGACCTCCTGTCGACAATGCTGAAATTTAGAAAGAGAAACTGTATGCCCATGATGAGCCAAATGTAACAATAATTTAACTGTGCTATCTTTGCAGCCTTGTTCGGTATCAGAAGCTATAAGGAGATCGTCAACATACTGCACCAATACATTACCTGCTGGAAGCGACAAGGAATCCAACTGACTTTTTAATGCCTGGCTATAAATGCTTGGACAACCTGTATAGCCCTGAGGAGCTCGACAGAACCTAAAGCTCCTTCCAGTTATTGTGAACCCAAACAAATATCTGCTATCTGGATGAATAGGAATGTTATGTTAGCAGTGGAAGGAATCATTGTCAAAAGTGTAGTAATATCTGGAACCACTGGAAACTGAGGAACCGCTATTTTATTAACTTCGCGCAAGTCGATCACAAAACGGTAAACATCTTCCTGATCATCAGGGGAACCTGAGGGTGCCCATTTGAGAATCGGAAGAATGGGACTATTACAAATATTAGCAGACGTCTCCTCAACTAATCCTTTGCGTATCAAATCCTGAATAATTTGTAAAATTCTCCCGCCTGAGGTATTTTATACTGAGAAATACGAGGCAAAACAGCATTATCTTTAACCTGAATCGAAACCGGCGGTATATGCAACAGTCCCAAATCTGTATCACCCGTCGCCGATAAAGTGGATGGTATGTCAGCAAATTCAGCAGGAAGAGGGAGAGACAGGCACTCTCTAGTACTCACATTTGGGCTCATCGTCATATAAACACCTTCCGGGGAACAATAAATAGTAGCATGCAATTTCGTCAACAAGTCCAAACCCATAAAATTCTCACCACGATTGGGTGTCAGCAAAAATGGAGAATCCACAGTAAAAGGACCAATAGTCAATGCAAGGGGTCGTGAAATGAGGCTTACAACCGGTACTCCTGAAAAACCTACCGAAACATTATTATGGCCGGACAGAGCCGCCCCAGGGACCAAAGATCGAGAAACAGAACTCTTCGTTGCACCTGCATCCACCAAAAATTCCTTAGATGAGCCGTGCAAATCTGCGGTAACATGAGGACCACGCTGATCTACAGGTATCGGAACTGGTCCCTCACTCTGTCCCTGGCTGTCCTAGCTATTAGACATTCCTGTCCCCTCACCCATATCATAATCGTCATGATAATACTGTCCATCACGAGGGTCATCTAAGTAATTATTATCCGAACGACCATGTGAGACTGCAGCACTCTGAGCCCTATTAGTCCCTCGACCTCGTTCCCGAGGACCTCGCCCTCTCAGAACCGCCACCTTCTGCAGAAGCACAGGACACTCGCTACGCCAATGGCCCTCTTCCTTACAATACGCACATTGATTCGGCCCCACAGGTGTCACGGTGGGCTGTCTACTAGTGGGAGGAAGCTGTCTGGCAAGACCACCTCGTCCTCTACCATTCCCTCTAAACGCTTGCTGCAACAGCACCTTCGTCTTTAAATCCTTATTCTTCTTATCTTTCTTTTCTTTCTCTTCTTGATCACGATGCTCATAATATTGAGCCATATTTAAAATAACAGAGGGGGAAGAGGTGGTCCAAGTACTCTCAGACGCCTTCAAACGAGTCGCAATTTCAGGAAGTAAGTTAGAAACAAACCTGTCAACAGACAATTGAACACCTCCCTCAATAGACATATCCTGCCCACTATAATCCAGAAACGTATCTTCAAACTGAGTAAAGAAATCAGACACACTTTCATCCAGTGCTTAATTTGTAAAAAATGAAGTCCAGGTGCTCAAATGTTTGTCGGAGGCCACACCTACTTTCCCCGGCTCCACCCACTTCTTCCACTGGCTCCACCCACTTACTCTCTTGGTTCCACCCACATCCTCAACTGGCACTGCTAAAAGTCATATGTAATAGCCTACGCCTACTCATAACTGTAAGGTAAGTTAGAGGTAAAACTTGATTTGTTTGGATAGCATTGCATGGATTCTCAGCCATATGAATTGGAAAATCTGCAACAACCTATCCTTCTCCCTCCTCCATCACCTTGGATCTGCATCCATTGGTCCATGCCCTGGTCACAGTCACTGTAATCTTTTACGAAAGCATGGTCACCAGAAGGCTCAGCCATTTCCCCACCTTCCTGGCATAAGAAGTGTCACTAATTTTTCACATCCCGTTTCCTGCCTAACTATGCCTACAACTTCCCAGATTGTGCCAGTGGGTGATTTCCAAAGAGACCCACTTCATGTGGATAAAATAATAATTAAAACATGTAAAAAACAAATATCTGGAAGTGGGGGCTTGAGCCTTAATGAAAATGCTAAGTTATCTATTTACCACGTTACCAAACTAGTTACTGTTTTCACGAATTGGCTTTATGTCCTTTTAGGATATTGATATTGCATCCCTTGCTGCACAATGTGCACATCGACAACTCTTGCGTGCCCCCAGGTCCCACAGCACCGCAGACAAAGTATTTGGACACCACAGTACTGCCACTATCTGCTAACTCTGCACAAGCTGTAAACGTGATCAAATATCGTCTCGAGTTACATGTGTATGAAGTGAACTTTAGACACTTCAAGCAAACGAAAGGCCTCTGACGTGGGTTGATGTAGTGTCTTGCACTTGTCATGGTGTCAGACAGTACCTTTGAGCTGCAGTGACTTGCACCAGTGGATGTAACACAGAGTACAAACATGTAGAGGTCTAGGGTTGTAGGGCCTTTAATGTGGGTCGAGGTAGTAGTGCCTTGCACTTGTCATGGTGTCAGGCTGTGCACGAGTGAGGTTCAGTGACATGCACCAGTGGGATATAAGACAGAGCACACACAGAGGACAAGGGTGAAGGGTACCCTGGATTTGAGGCTTGATGGAGTACCTCAGGCTGCATTTCTTAGGGCTAAAAAGAGGGACCCTTCCGAACAACCCCTTAACGAAAACATGAGAGCGCAAGGTAATCAAATTCAAACCGGAAAAGTGAAATCTCCTGCCAGAAGCATTCGTGCCACGTCCTCTAAGAGATGCTTCTTTGATTATCTCCGAGTAGCAGAGAACTGAGAAGCAGCTTCCAGGCAGGCTGTGACTTCCTGGACAAGAGCCAGCCGGGCCCCGCTGGGAAGAGGTGAGTGAGTGCGGAGAGAGTGCTGGCAGGCCAGACACACACCTATTTCTGGTAAGGCAGGGCAGGCAGAGCGCTGCAAACCCTTTCACTTTCTTAGGCGCTAGGAATGGTAAGCTTCCTATTGGGTTGTCAGTCGAGAGCGGGCACCTCTCCGGTCTGCATGTGCATGCCGAGCTTCTAAAGAGAGCTGTCTCACAGGGGGAGGGGGAAATCGGGAGGGGCTCTCCGGTCCACAGGCCTGAGCTCTGCTTGTGCACGCCATGCTTCGGAAGAGGGCTGTTTCACGAGAGAGGGCAGTGTTGGCTCTCGGGAGGGGGGGTCTGCGCCCACCTACAGTGGTGTGGAATTCTGGGAGGGAGCGGGTGTCTCCCTTTTCCTTGCCTAATTTGGGGTCTTCCCTCTAGTAGTGTTGATTAATGGGGGGGGGGGTGTCTCCATTTCCCTTGGCTAGTGTTCAGTCCTGCAAGGAGCCAGCTCTCCCGGCCCGTTGTTCAGGTGGGTTCCTGCTGGAAGGGCTGGCTCCCTTCCTCTTGGCTAGTGCAGGGCGGGGAGGGAGTGCAGGGTCTGCAGTCCAGAGCCCCTCTTTAAAACTGCCACAAGCATTTCTCTTGAACTCTCAGCAGAGATTTTCGGGCCGAATGATGTCCTGTCAACGTCCCCTCATCCCCCAGGCGTGGTGAGCTTCTGGGTGGCGGATCCCTCAGGGACACACCACACAGAGGTGAGCAGAGTCAGACACGGGGAGGGAGAACCACAGATTCCTGCACACAGAGTGAGACTGACGGAACCATGAGTGAGGGTCCAAATACGAGACATATGTGAACGTGGAGTGAGCCTGGAGGAAGGGGAGCCTCGAGGCGGTACGCTTCACACTGCTTGCTGCTGGAGGCGCGCGCTGGGGCCGGGGGCTGGAGCAGATGACTGCAGAGATGTAAAGCCTGGTCTTCAATAAATAACAGGGCGACACCTGTTATTTGCATACCTACGTTTTCTTAATTTAGTAATAAAACTCTTATTAAGGGGACTATTTGTCAATGTCACAAGGCTGCTACGTAAACGTAGCCACGGCTCTGTGTGTGTGTGTGTGTGGGGGGGTATAGTGCCATGTGAAGTTGGTGAAAGTTCCACATGTCGTGGTGGGTCCACACGACCACCATTAGCAGCAAGCAGTTTAAAGGCAGGGGCTAACCTTCCTCCGGCATTACTCCACCGTCAGCAAAATGTGGACAAGGCTGAGCGCTTCGAGGACGTGCAAACAGTGCGCTATATGAATGTCATGGCATTCATTGTACTTGCTTGCAGCCCTGCACATGGTGCCCAGCGCCGGAGGAGGCATGATTGCTCAGCCTCATAGCAGGCCTGAGGCCTCGGACTCGTCACTCTGTCGGTCCATTCACTCATAAAGCTGTTATTATAGCCAACCACCACAGTGACCCGCCGTCACAACGGCACGCTCAAAGAGAAAGCAGCGTTGGTTTGGGCTACTTACGGTTACTGGTGCTGGTGGGCGCCGGGCGGCACTGCCTTGATTAATAGGCCTGCTGCTGCCTGCCCTAAACTCGACGATGATCATGTCCAACTGCTGGTGATAACTCGTGGGGTACGGGTGTGCCGGGGCGTGGCATTTTGAAAACTAATCTACGTAGTACGCACGCTGCCGCAGCACAGCCCCTACCCCCACAGAACCAAATCCAGCCCAATCAGTGACCCGCCCACCAGCAACACTGAACTAAGGGCCGCAGCTGCCTAAGGCAAGTACGGATATATGTTGGATTCTGGAATGAATGACTGATCTTTTCTTTTTATTATTGGCTCTCACAGCCACTCTTCACGACTGCCAGGGAATCGGGAGACAAACAGCACTGTCTGCAGCGGTGAGTCAGTGAGTGATGTAATTATATTACTGACTTTGCCACAATGCCATATGACGTGCAGACGCATGGTGTAGACCCGGCCCTAATAAATAAGTGCCGGTGCTAAGCACCGGAAAGCACCGGCACAAATTAAGCACTGCTTTCATCCTACTTCTGTCGACAAGCCGTCAGCTTGTCCCAACTTACTTTCTTCGGCGGGATAAGAGAATGCATGTATGTAATAATGCGGCCTGGCAAAGCAAGTATCTTGGCTCGGGCTTATCACCTGGCTTCCTTTCCTGATCCCATCCCTTAATCCCATCCCATGTACCACCCAGTTCCGCAACATGGTCTTGAGTATGAACCTGTCTCCAAATATCAACCGGAACGAGGAGACCAAAGAACAGTTCAATGTCAGCAAGAGTCATTACAGTAGAAGAGGCAGCTTCAGTCAGTTCTTTATAATAAGCAGTAGGATTTTTTCTAGGGTCGGGCAAATGAGCTTTAAGGGACAGAACCTCACTCTGTTTCCACGTAGTAGCCGGGTCTGGTAGCTCAGTGGACTAATGCGTCTACTGCAGGGGCCTGTGTTCGACCTCATGGTCACAGGTTCAAATCCCGGCGGGTCCACTCAGCCTTTCATCCATCTGAGGTCGATAAAATGAGTACCATTGAGTTGGGTAACAACAAACATCTGTTATTCAGCGCCAAGATACCCGTAGTGGTGAACGTGCGCTTTACAAATACACATGTTATGTTATGTTATAAACCCACTGTTCTTGGAAACGGGCCACTACACACCGTCTGGTGATAACACCTTCTGGTCCGTCAATTCTGGTATTTCTGGATGATATATAGGATGAACCTCTCGCATTGGAAACTGAGACACCGGGGTAGGACTCTTCTCATGCAACCTGCCCCTATAGGCAACCAACGTGTTGATGTTCCCAAAAACTTGGCCTGGGTCCAAACCACTGGCATACACGCGATCTCTAATATCGAATGAAATTTGTGGCGCGTCGTCCCCAAAATGTTGCTGCCAAAGGCCAATCAACGTAGAGGACATATGTTTAAGAACATGCTGCTGTATAAAAGGCTCATAATTTTTCATCACACCCCAAAGATCCTCCACACTGTAAATGGGATTACGACCCCACTGCACAGCCTGATGAGCTCCTACCTTCTTCTCCTCATCCCCCACCGCAGACCGTACAAAAGGGCCCATACGCTCATTAAATTTAGTCAAATCTCTATCCTCAAATCCACGTGTTGGCGTCTCAGCACCCAATAATGCTGGGAAGTGAACCATCAAAGATGGAGAAGCAACAGAAGCACTGGGTAGGATAGTCGCAGGCGGGTGCGCTGGCGAAGAGAGCTGGAGATAGGCATGCCAAAACAATAGGTGTGATAGGTATGCTAACAGTCACAGTTGCCACCGACGGTGAAGTCAAAGAAGGAGGAGGAGGAGCCGAAGCCACAGCTGTTGAGACGACAGCAGTAGATGCAGGGACAATGGGAACAGCTGTAACAGGCGGCTGTGATGGCACAGGGACAGTGGGATATATCCTTTGCGGGGCATATGGGGGCGGGGGCGGGTGTCTAACAAGTCTTCCACAAAAGTATCAGTTTCCTCCTGAGCCAAATACGATTTATCAACATGCAATCGAAACCTCCTATCTTCACATTCAAATCCCTTTTCTTGAATTTCTTTATCATATGCTACAGCTTTCTGAGTCCGCGTCTGCATCTCCCTTTTTTGTGCATCTTTTTCCATATTCAATCGCCTCTGCCTAGCTGCTTTCTGCCACGTTCTGAGAGAATCAAACATAGACTGTCTACTTCGTCTCTTGAACAACTGTTCCTGTAAATACCCAATCTTTTGTTCATTGAAAGTGCCCGTCAATGGCCACTGCAACTCCGCATTGTCCCTCGTATATTTGTGCCATAATGTACTAAACATAATAGGGCCGAGACCATGCTCCACATACATATCAGAATTAGGAGTGCCTTCTGGAGGCGCCGGCTGAGCTTCTTCCAGTCGAGCATCTGCAGAACAACAGCGACAGCACAAAGAAAACAGTTTACTGATACCAGGCATTCTCAAAAGAAAACAAGTTCACTATTTATGCCTGGCAAAGCAATTGCGAATGCTTTTATCCCAAAGACGGTCCTCAGACCGTACCAAATTCAAACCAAAATGGTACCATATCCACAAAGAACCAAAACAAACTCACCTGATATATGCAGGTCAAGCGAACTAATTCTCCACTGCCGACTCTTCAGACCAAACGGTCAGATCCAAGGGTTTCGCCGTTTAGGACTCCAGTCGGGATGACCGCTGGGCGAAGCACCGTCTGGCAGGACGGAAGGGGCAGCTGCGAGCAATCAATGCTCCTCATACAGGGATCCCTGAACCGTCAGTCCGACCCGACGATGGCCCTGACCTCCCCCCGTCACTCACCTGAAGGAGTTCCTGTTCGGGCGCCACCTGAAGGAAGTGGCCCGATTAGGGTCACCCGGGTCACTCACGACCACCTCTCAGCCTTCCATACCAAATGAAGAGTCGGTCAGACAGTAGAGAATACAAACCAATATCTGTTCATTCAGGCACACTCAGAGTGGAGCCCAGTCTGCCCATTCGCGTAGGAGTGCTGCAGAGAGACTGACATCAGCAAGCATAGAGATACATTCTGTACATTTCAGAACCAATGAAGGCACGCCGACAATGGAATTTTCCAAGCAGATGCAGCTAAACAATGAAGTACAGAGGATAAGTTTCGATTCTAAGGCCGGGCACACACTATCTGCTACTCAAGGTCGCTCTGCCAGTGCCCGCCACTAGACAAGTGGGAGAAGGCATCTATCTAGAGGGAAAGGTATGCGCTGATAAGAACAGTGTATTCATTAGTTAAGCAAAACTTAGCCTTGGAGAAACACAACTCAACAGAGGCCTTTTCTCGGTAATAGAGAAGAATAAGTTTAGATTATAATATAACTCAAAATGGCGCCGACATAGAAAATGGCGCTGCGAATGCTAACATACATAGAACAATGCGCAAACATGAATTTTTCTATTCTAACAAAGAGCAGCAAAAAGGGCCAATAAAGTATCCGCCAAGTCGCCCAGGTTACTATTTTATTTCCGGCCTAGACTCAATCTGGAAGGTAATTTAGAAGAATAAAATAAGTAAATAAACAAAATAGTGCACCTGTGCTAATTAAGAGACCTTAAAACCATCAATAAATATGAGAATGGCTAGACTAATCCATGTCTCCCACTCTATCCCTACGTGTAGGTTGGGACATCGTAATTTAAAGAAACTGAAAGGTATACCCACAAAATGAATTTCTAAGCACCTAGAAATCATTAAGTACTTAATACAAGGTAAGTTAAAAGGTTAAAATTGGGGCTATTAAGGATTACGCCTCAAGTGGGCCCATTATCAATTCATGCTGGCCTGCGCCACCCTTAATGATCTAGAACAAATTTTATTCATATCGCTTTCTGATCACAGCAGCGCCCCCAAAGAAGTTTGCTACTGCGATACAAATATCGGTAAAAGCCAATAAGTGCAGGCGGCTAAAACCCTCGCCATACGTGCACGGTTGAAGCTTTCTCAATAATGGGAGCAAAAATCTGACTCACTGACTTATAAAGTGCACAGAATAGTACAGAGTGCAACATGCTTTGCTTAGTTAAATTGTCACAGGGGCATGAAATGAGCTTATCCGACTATCCTCCTTGACGAGAGAAAGCTACCAAAAAGTGCACAGTGCCTGCCCGAAACCTAGTGAGATAAAATCTGGTCTGGAGATTTGTGGTAAAAGTTAAAACTGTGGGATGGCCTTAATGGGACAGCAGGCTCCCGGATGGGCTAAAGGATGACAATTACGCATAGTGCCCCTTTAAAAGGAAGCCTGTTTGATATTATCTTTGGCATTTGGGGCAATATTATGTGGGTTTTCAAAAAAGTGACCTAGGCCTAACTCATAAAACACTCTGGGGCAGATGTACACCCGTTTTTAGCGGTCGCAAACGGGAATTTAGCCCGTTTGCGACGGCAAAATAGGTCAGCCCCATGTACAAACCATATTTTGAGAGTCACTAACCTATTAGCGACTCGCAAAATATGGTTTGCGACTCGCTATTAGGAAGGGGCCTGCCAAGGGCGTCCCTTCCTAATAGCGAGTCTCACATTAATATATGATTGTTTGGCGACCGCATTTGCGGTCGCAAAACACTCGCAGTTTACCACCCTTTTCAAAAGGTTGGTAAGCCACTCGCAAACGGGAAGGGGTCCCCAGGGGACCCCTTCCCCTTTGTGAATGGATGCGTAAATGATTTTTAGGAGCAGGCAGTGGTCCCAGGGACCACTGCCTGCCCTTAAAAAATGAAACTGAAAAGTTTCATATTTCTTTTTTAAATGCATCCCATTTTCCTTTAAGGAAAACGGGCTGCATTTTAAAAAAAAACTGCTTTATTTAAAAAGCAGTCACAGACATGGTGGTCTGCTGACCCCAGCAGGCCACCATCCCTGTGAGTGCTAGCCATTCCCAATGGGGTTGCAAATTGCGCTTGCCTCATGAATATTGATGAGGCATGCAATTTGCGACCCCATTGGGAATCGCAAACAGTGTCTGAGACACTGTTGTACATTGCATTTTGTGAGTCGCTAATTGCGAGTCGCAATTTGCGACACGCAAAATGCAATAGTCGTACATCTGGCCCTCTGTCTGGGTTGTCATTACTAAAAGAGACAACCAGTATATTAACCAATTTGTCTGACTTGACTTTATTTTCAGAAGACAATTAGAAATATATACAAGTCACACATGGTCAAGTGAGTAGTGAGAGAGAGTTTTTCAACAGAATCCCAAGTGAGAAGGGCCATAACCGAACAAAGTAAAGAAAGTGACAATGTGTCAATAAAAAGGCATATTGGTATAAGTCAAAAGGCAGCCAATGGTATTGTATACTAATGAGAACACCAGTGGAGATATCTGGTGTGTTTGTGATATCTTAGGTCTGTCTTTAGATGGTGTCTGCAGTGTTTCGACCCTGTGTTGGATAAAAGGGTCTCATCAAGACTAGAATTGATCTGGGGAGTGGTTGTATTGTGTGAAGGGCCTAGAAACAGAATAGGTGAGGCCAGTTGCATTGTGCGTTGGGTATGGCAGAAATATCAGGAAGATTGGTGGTACGTCTTGCAAAACTGTCTTCCCGGGCTCACAAGTAGTAAAACGCCAGAGTGCAATGGTATTCACAGGAGATAACCCATTAGAAATAGAGGTTGCTGGCAGCGGCCAAAGGCGATCTTCAAGGTGGAAAAACGCCAATTATCTGGGATCGGACGATGCACGGATTTGTGTGTTCTCTAAATAGAGCTGATGAATCAGAATTCTGGCAGCTGGGGCAGTGCTTGAGGTGGCGGTCTCCCGATCGGAGAGATGTGCGCCTGATAGTGAAGATCCACAGAGCAACTGTGGTATCTTCCTTCAGGATAGGGCTGTTTAGGGACTAACTTAAGAGTGTCTTATATGTTTTAGAAATGAAGTTTGTGGCTTGGAAAATGGCTTATTTTGCCAGGTTGAGTTGGCAGTTTAGAACTGCACACAGCCTGCAGTGGCAAGCCTGAGACATTTTTTGAATGGATACTTTAGTGGGTGGCCCAATAAGTGCTGCAGGCCCACTAGTAGCGTTTAATTTACAAGCCCTGGGCACATGTGGTACCACAACATTAAGGACATATAAGCAAATTAAATGTGCCAGTTGGGTGCCAGCCAATTTTACCATATTTAAAGGAGAGAGTACAAGCACTTTGGCACTGGTTAGCAGTGGTAAAGTGCACAGAATCCTAATGCCAATAAAAACGAAATCCAGACAACTGGAGGGAAGGAGGCAACATGTTTGGGGGAAAAACACACCAAGGCTGTCAGGTCTAACAGAAATAATTGTCATTAGCTCAGACTTGACCAGTCTTATATGAACCAAGGATTACTCCAGAGTTATATGGCCTGCCACACGTTCACCATCCCCTGGACTTCTCTGTGCTTTTGGCCTTTCCTTTTCTTATCTGCATAGCCCCTGGTAACAGTCTCCTAGGACTCATCAGCCCTGATTTCAATTTCGACAGCTGTACTGCTCGTGACTTCAATGGTGACTGGATCACGTCTTGATAATTACAGGCTTTCCATCGAATGCAGGTGCCCTTAAGATTGTGACCATGGATGCCAGCCTTCAACTTGGGTTTGCAGAAATGGGGATAATTGTCGTTATTGTCTTCTGGTCTCAAAACAGTTAATTTCTACTACCTTGGGCACTGGTCTTCTGGCTAGCTTGGAAGACGCTAATGGTTTCCTCCATGTTTGTCTCCTTGGGATGTCTTCTGCTGGAGAGACTATACTTCATGGTTTGGAGATTGAGATGTGTGGGTTGCAGAACAAGGGCATCCCTACCATCTAACTTAGGCTATTCACTTGTTTCACCAGACTTTCCATCTAAAATTTCTGACTCTTCATTGGCTCTATTGGTGTGTGAGTTACAGAGGTCCTTAAGTTCCCCTGGAACTAGTACACCTTGCATTATGTCCTGAGGGCCTAGTTGGTAGCTATCTGAACCTTTAAGAACCCTTGGTGTAACATGGTTGATGGTGAGGCCTTGGCTGTTTGCCTGTTTAAGTGACAGTCAGAGACTCTGTTTGTGGTTTGTCCTGTTTCTACTTTGTATGATTTGCCCCTGGCTCTCCAGGTTCACCCATTTGAGCCTTTATCTTTGGCGTACCTGAAGTGATAGGATGTGGTCTAACGGCTAGGGTGGTCGATCTCGAAGCTGGGGAACTGGGTTTGAGCCTCGACAATGACGCTCAACATCCTGTGATTCTGGGCAAATCACTTAATCTCCCCGTGCCAAACAAAAATGAAGGCGTCCTTGTGTAAGCAACTGGTGCTCGTGTAAAGCGCTCTGATACCTTCGGGTCAAGTTCGCGCTATATAAAACTCTGGGGGAAAAAAAAAACAGACTATAAAGGTGGCCCCCTGGATGGTAGTCACATCTGATCTTAGTATTGGTGAGCTTGGTGCTCTGCCTTGCTTGCCCCCTTTTCTTTAGACTCAGGAGGACAGGGTTTTCTTCATCCTGACCTGGGTGTTTCTAAGCAAAGTTTGTCACTGTGGTACACCAAGTCCACGTCTAGCCTTCCTTTATTCCTTCGTTTTCCTCTTCAGAGGTGCATCTTTTCCATTCACTCAATGTCCGAATTGAAAGCTTGACGCTGAGGTTGGCAACCCTAGATGTAAGGCTTTCCCAATTACCATTAGACCTGAGTTAAATTTCCATAACATAGGAGTAATCTTGTATAATTTAGTGGTAAGCCTGTTTCACATAATTCCTAAAATTACACTATTATGTCATGATTGTTGTTGCATAATTATGTGGCATTTGCGAGTGGCTGCTGTGTGCAGCATTTGTATTTTTTGTGGTGTTTTTTAAAGCAAACTGATCCTTGCGTTCAAAATGGACTGAAGGACGCATTCTGCACTTAAATATAGCACCAAATGGCCATTTTGAATTTCTCGTAATTACATGTCAGTTTGTATAATTTTACCTAAATTTCGGAAAAATATTCAAATTGCATGGATTTCTCACATCCCTAATTACTTGTGTGTTTTTTTTTTAAGCAAATTGGTCCTTGCATCCAAAATGAGTTGAAGGACGCATTTTGCACTTAAATATAGCGGCAGGTGCCCATTTAGCACTTTGCGAAATTACATGTCAGTTTGTAAAATTTCCCCCAAATTTCAGATAATTATGCAAATGATATTGACGCGGATTTCGCACTTCCCTACTTACCATCTGTCATTGTATTCATCCCACAATTGCTCTGGCATTCTTGCTAGTTGTCGTTCCATTTCTGGAGTGGTCCTCAGTTCAATTCTGGGTCAATTTTATTGTTTCACATTAATGTCACTGGGTTTTGCAGCGGTTGTTTTTTGTGTGATTTGTCTAGGAGTTCTCCAAAGGCCTTAGGTATTTGCCAATGAGTAATGAAAGTAATGAGTGATGCAGAGGTAATGCTCCAAGTACTTGTAATCTTCATGAATCAAAGTCATACTTGCCTTTCCAGTCCTTTCAACACCCACACTCTCCCCTTCACTGTTTAAGCCTTGACTATATGTCAGGAGGCTGCTGGAGGATGCCGACCCTGATATGGCCCCCAGTTGGGGGGTGGGAATCACACAGCCAGCATGCTTTTAGAGATTCCCACCTCGAGGCTGGATTTACGTCGTGAACAATGACTGAAATTAAGACGTATGGAAGGAGCAGTATTTAAGAATATCAGAAAATAGTCAGAGGATACTCTTCGCAATTGGTGTGGAAATATACACAGCGTGAGCAAGTAACATTGCGGTGATAAGCTACATTTCTTTTTTTTTTGTCCAGGTGCCACTAATGATGTGCCACCTGAGATCTGTGCTACCCAGATACATTCAATACATTCCAGACACATTCATTATGTGTTCAATTGAAACAGTATATGGCCAAATGCACCCTAAGAACAGAGACCGATTCTTAAGTGTCTGCACTGAGCCCAAATGTAAAAGTGCATTTTCAAATGTCCACTTACAGCTTCAAATGCCCAGGGACTGCTCCAAATTACATGGACAATGCCAAATGGATGGTTACAGTCCTAACACTCTGTAACAGCCCTAGCTCTCCGGGTAGAGCCACAATTTCCCAAGCACAGTCCCAAATGACCAGCCACAGCTAACACGTGCAGATAGACAGTTGCATTCGCAAATGCAAGGTGCATCCTCAGAATGCTCGGGTTTGGCTTCAACTACTTAGGGCCTGATTACATGCTATTCGTAACATTGCGACCCATGCCTAAACTCCTGTTTAACCATGCGTCAGAATTATGAGTTTGAAGGTATTTAACATTTCCAATAATTATGGGCTGCGTGAAATAATTCAACCTTTATTAAATTTCGGCAGATCCAACCTTCCGAAATTTAACAGGGGAAAACATATAGTATTTACCGAATCATCCAGATTTTGTTGCATTAAACGCCAAAGTTATTCCCCATGAAATCACACCTGATAAATAACGTACCCTGTGGTATCGTTATTGCATTTTCCCAAAAGTGTAGACTTAGACTGAAATGGTAAGTGTAGCTTCGCTATATGCAGTCATGGCCAGATACCCCTTTCAGTCGACAGGTGTATACCCAAATGGCTAGTTAAACCTCCGCAAACACAGGTTTATCCTTGAATATCCTTTGCAGATTCACTCTAAGTATAGCATTGGCCCATATGAGGTTTAATCTCAATTGCCCAGTGCAGTCTCTTCATTCACATGGGAAGACCTCATGGTGTCTTAAGTGAAGTGATTTCACTTATTCATTTTCATAAGCACTTGATGCCTGGGACAGTCAGTAATCCTTGCCTGCACACTCTTTATGCCAGCCATATTCATGGCATTTCCATTTAATTTATATCTAACCACTCACTTACCACTCATTACGGTACCCAGGCACAAACAGCAGTAGATACTACCATGCAAAGAATCAGGCAGCACTGAAGGGTGGCATGCTGGTGCCAGGACACCACTGGAATCAAGCTATACCGGGCTGATGAGCCCTTATCAGGGCAAAACCGGTCCTTGGTTGCATGTATTCCGGTTCATGGAGGACCTGGCTTGGCAGTTGGGACTGGACTGTTCCCATGAGGAGCAGGGTCCAGCCTGATTAGCATATGGCAGCCCCCAACCTGAGGTTGCTTGGTGGGTGAAAAGCGATAGATTGGGATGCGACCCCAAGCAATTGCTAGTGGCTGAGATTAATTTAAGCATTCCATTCATCACCTTGTTGCAGTTGTTGCCCTAAGTGCGATGGGCAGCCCAGACGTGGGTCTCATGCTCAATGTGCCACTGGAATCAAGCTATACCTGGTTTATGAGCCCTTATCAAGATGAAACCAGTCCTAGGCTGCTTGTATTCTGGTTCAGGGAGGACATGGCTTGGCACTTCGGGCTGGACTGTTCCTATGAGGAGCAGGATCAAGGCTGATTTGCATATGGCTAGGTCCAAACTGAGGTGGCACGGTGGGTGAAAAAAGTATGGATTTGGATGCGGCCCAAGTGATCACCAGTCGCTGAGATTAATTCAAGCATTCCATCCCTCACCTGGCTGTTGTCGCAGACGACACACAATCATATCATATCCCATCACTGAATCACGCCGTACGCTTGTCAGTCAGGCATCAATATCACTATACCACCCAGCTTTATACCAGCTGGAGACGTTTAGATATAAAGATGTTTTGGGCATCAATGATGATAATGTTTACACATGCATGTTTTTTGCATTACATTACGTCTAATCAAAATGATCCAGTTGTCAGGACATGAATCACATATTGCTGCAGGTGACATTGCACTTGATGCCTCTTTCCTCAGATATATTTTGTGTTTAGAGGTGTGTATGTATGTAGTGCCTCTTACAGCACATCAGTAGCTAATATATAGCTAATTTGATCACTCTCCATCCAGTGGAACAGTTGATCGAAGCCATGTAGCATTTATATTCTGTACTTCAAATAGTAAGCTGTAATGCTCCAATATGTATATTTCGTATGCATTTGAAGTTAATTTTACTATTTGTTTTCTTGCTGCTCGTGCTCTTACAGCGCCCATGTAGCCTGGAGCAGGTCACTACCAGGACTATAAGCTGCAATGGAGTGAGCTTTTTCAGGGAGGATCTCCCAAGATGTCTAGGGCTTCAAGGAGGACTAATAAAATGTCTACCCAGCATATCCTTACATGCAAACTTTTTTGATTATAATGCACATCTGGGTGTCCCTTTCAGCGAAGTCCTGTCAGATTCACCTCTTTGTCTTAAGTGGCAGCTGCTGATCCGCATAGCCCTTGCCCGACTATTTCAGCCTCCACAATCACAAGATTGTGGGCCTTCTCAAACTACTAACTAGCCATATTGAGGTCCACAGATGTCCACTCAGCCGAAAAAGTACCTGAGCTGTCCTCACTGCCGTACAAATTCCAAAGGAATGGCTGTTTTTCTACTGCTTTGTTGTTTATTTTCACATACCTATGGTTGTTGCAGTGTAATGCTAGGTAGGCATAATTGTACTTTAGTACATTTTTAAAAGGCTCTAGTCAGGGAGAGAAGGTAAATATCGAAATTAGTGAAATAGTTATTAATCTTCAAATTCTGGAGATGTTCCGTTAATACCAGAGGTGAGCAAAAACACTGCTTCTGAAATCCTACAATATGCTGTCATCAGAGGTAGCTAGAGAACTTTGGAAGTGCTGAAGTGTAAAGCCGTAACTGATACAGGATCAAATGAAGGTGGCGACTTCAACTACCATTGGGGCATTTTGGTGGTTCTCCTCCAAAAACACTTAAAAGAAACTGGGGGAAATTGTGCATTTTGCAGTAACTTTTTCCGATAATTTAGAGAACACTTTAATTTATTAAAACCTGTAAGGCAAGTTACTCAGCTATCCGCCTACAACCAATAGCTGGCAGAGAAAAAAAGACAACCAGTAGTACACTGCTTATTCCTACAACCCTGGGGCCGGCAGCGAGATACAGGTAGTTTTATAATGTAAATAAAACATAACATCCCTCCCTAGTAACCACTCCCTCCCCCCTGCTCCTCCTAACAAAGCTCCCATGAACAACAGAAATTTGTCAGGGTTCACATGACAGGAAAAGAGAAACAAAAGGTTGCATGAGAGCTAGGGTCTTAGTCTGCAACTGGTTCTTCGTGGGGGATCAGCCTGAGCAACCATAGATAAATCGGGCATGTCAGTTCCCGAATTCACAGGAGAGGATCCTAATAAAAGGGGCCCACATATATCGATAAGAAGTGCCCTGGGAGTCCACAGCCATGGATAAGAGTTCCATTCCCAATATCAACCACAGCCTGTGTAGCCAAAAGACATGGTCAGGGATCTTCTCCATCCCCCAGAGTGATAGGATTAACTGTTGTTCCGCCCCCAGAGACAGAGCCATATGTCTACCACAGTGGGAGCGTAAGGGAAAAGTCAAAGGGTTCGGTAGCCCTAGTATTGTGTATGCAGGAAATCTAGGGATAGAGGTGTTAAAGGCAATATGAATATCAATTTGAACTTTCTTCCAAAATCGTGAAAGTTTGCGACAGTGCCAGAGAAGATGGAGAAGGGACCCCGTCTACCCAGAACCAGGCCAACACTCCTTAGGGGTCCCCGGGTTCCAACTATGAAGGCGGGCTGGTGTTAAATACCAGTAGGAGACAATCTTATATGTCGTCTCTGTACTGGGCATATTGTGCGCTGTGCAGTGAGTTCTTTAAAAAATATCCTCCCATTCTTTGTTCATTAAATCTCGTTCTGTCTCTACCTCCCACTAAAGCTGCCCTTTGTTTTTTTTCATGGGTCCCTCTTTAGATAAGAGAGTGTAAAGTTCAGAGATAATATGGGAATCGTCAGACTTAAGAAGCAACCATTTCTCAAAGAAGATCAAGGGTCGAGAGGCTCCCTGCCTGTATCCAGACTATGTTGGGAGGAGGGCATAGTCTGATTTTAATTGATCAAAAGGGATAATCCCATCCTGATCAAAGAGTGAACCTACGTGTTTGCAGCCTCCATCTTGCCAGCGTTTAAATACCACAGACCCTAGACCTGGCGGGAAGTCTGGGTTATTTAGGATCAGTGTCAGTGGGGAGGGAAATGTCGCCAAACCAAGTTGGAGGGCTACTGAGCCCTAATCATTGAATGTTGAGCTTGTCACTGGCGAGGAGTACAGCCGCCATGCTCTGTATTTACGTGGATACCTGGCTTCCCTCCAAATGTTGGATCCAGGCACTGCCTGGTCCATAAAGGACCAATGTTTTTCAGAATAAGGGCGATTCCATTCTACAAGAAAGCAAAGTTGAGTTGCCTGCGAATAGCAAATTAATGAGGGGAGCCCCAGTCCACCGTCACCCTTCCGTCGATATAAAATCTTATGGTTAAGTCGAGGTTTCTTGCCGTCCCAAATGAATTTATTGATGGCCAATTGTAGTGAGAAAATGGCCTTGGGTGGAGGAGACAGGGGGAGAGTTTGGAAAATATAAGCGTGGGAGAATAGTCATTTTGACAGCTGCTATGCGCCAGTCCAAGAAAGGCATAGCCGGCTCCAATAAGACAAGTACTCATTCATCTGAGAGAGAAGAGAAGAACAGTTTAAGTTCACGGTCTTGGAAAGTGTCTTATCCACCTGGATACACAGATATGGAAGAGCATCTTCTGCCGAAATTGAAAGGGAACGGAGAGCGCAAGATGGAATCATGTGGGGGCATGACTGAAAGATTCAAAATCTGAGATTTTTGTATATGGCCTTGAAGCCAGGGACTGCGACAAAAAGGCATAGCTCTTCAGTCACCGCCAGCAACAACGTCAACGGGTTGATTAATGACAGAATTACATCGTCTGTATAAAGGTTAATAAGATGAATATCCCCACCAAAGGGAACCACGAAGACATCTGAATTATCCCTCAGCCTTTGTGCCATAGGCTCCATATAAATAGTGAAAAGAAGAGGGGAAAGAGGCATCCCTGACGCGTTCCACAGTGTATGGGGAAAGTGGAGGAGGACACACCATTGACCAGGACAGAGGCATGGGGAGCGCTGTAAATGCAGCCAACTCATCTAATAGATTTGTCGCCAATGCTGAACTGTCAAAGAGTTGCAAAGAGGTAGAGCCAATAGACATGGTAGAATGCTTTTTCAGCGTCGCTAGAGAGAAGGAGAGACTCCTTCTGCGACCGGTGAGTTTTGTCCAAGAGTTGCATAAGTCGTTTGGTATTGTCCTCGCATTGCCATTTTGGAATGTATCCTGCTTGGTCCAGATCAACCAAACTCGTCATGAGGGGATTCAAGCAGTGTGCCAGGATACCAGTGAAAAGCTTGGCATCTACGTTTAAAAGAGAAATGGGTCTGTAAGAGCTGCAAAGAGCAGGATCTTTGCCAGGCTTAGGGATCACTGAAATAGACACCTCCAACATGTAATCAGCCAGGGAGCCAGAGTCAAGCAATGAGTTGTAGAGCCGAGCCAATAAGGGTGCAAGCTCATGGCAAAAAGCTTTTTAGAAGAGGTTGGCGAAACCATCAGGGCCAGGGATTTTGAGGTCTTGAAGTGACCAATGGCTGAAATCACCTCATCTAGACGTATAGTTTGATCAAGCGTAGCCACCTGTGCTGGCGGCAGTGAAGTCAAAGCCATGCCATCTCGGAATTGAGAAGGATCCCCTATAGGACTAGCGGAGGAGGAGTAGAGGGCAATGTGGAAAAACCTTAAAGGCCGAGGCAGTCTCTGCATCATAGTGAACCTCCCTAGAGCAGTCAGTGCAGATCTTTTTCACTGAGCCGGAGTGAGTTTTGTTCCATGGGAGGTGGGCTAACATCTGCCCGCATTGATTATTACTGAGATAGAAGTTGTGTTTCAAGCACAGCAAAGCATATTCTGCTCTATCGAGGTAGAGACATTTAAGGGCAAGCCTAGTTTTTTCCAGTTCCCCCCAGATTTCAGGTGCCCCAGTATGTTTATGAATAGCTTTAATTTCCACAACTGACCGTTCCAAGAGCTGAGGTTTATCTCTACATTTGCGATTTTTGGTGGCGGATATGGCAATGAATGCTTCCCAATCACCAATTTCAAGGCCTCCCAGATCGAGGCCAGGGAAACCTCCCCAGAGTCCTTGGTATGGAGATAGTCTTTCGGGGTTTTCTGTAGAGAGTTGACCATAGAGGGGGACTGCAAAAGGGAGTATATAAGTTGCCAATGAGACGATCGGGACTGGGTGACATCAAGTTGAAGAGTCAAAGTAAGAGGAGCATAATCTGAGAGTGATCTGGGCATGATGGTTGCTGCAGTGACATGGGCTATTAGAGAGTTTTATGGGCAGCAGAATAAAAAGTATAATTCCTAGAGACAGGGTGAAAGTGGCGCCAAACATCTCATAACCACAGTCCGCCAACCATAGCAGGCCAGCGAAGGAAAAAGCACCTGTCTGGTTAGAACGTTGGCCGGAGCGGTCGAGATTAGAGTCCATCACTAAGTTCAAGACCCCACCAATTAAAATAGCAGCATCCGGAGTGTCAAGAGCAGATGACAGAGAGTTAATAATAAATGCTTTTTGATGATCATTAGGGGTGCAAAGGTTCACCACGGTAAAACAAAAGGTGCCCAGTTTAAGACGAACTGCAAGTAGGCATCCCTTAATCTCTGCGACAGTAGATAAAACCTTACCTCTGAACCTCCGAGAAAGAAGAATGGCTACTCCATTCCTCTAAGAGGGACCTGAAGACCAAAGCTGATGAGGGAACCAACTTGGTTGCATTCTGGGTATGTCTTTGTTAAGCAATTAGGTTTCCTGAAGCAGACATATGTCACAACCAGATTGGTCTAACAGTAAAAGTACTGCCGCTCGCTTAATAGGATTATTTAGTCCCTGGACATTAAAACTTGAAGGTCTTGGAATAGAGAATACAAGAAGAAAGAGCTGTATTTTGCCTCAGGACCCTAGGATAGGCAGCAGCGTCGCAAAGCAACCTGTGCAAGGGGGTACCTAAAAGGGAGAAAGTAGAGTGTTTACTTAGAAACACGTGCAGAGGAGCAAATAAAAAAATTCCAAAAACCTTATAAACTCAGCTAACAAAGTAGCATAACATTGTAATAATGACAAAGGTCCGTCATAGAGAAGGGCAAAGTGGGAAACATGAGCCAGGCAGGAAAAGAAAGAAACATTCCTAATCCTCGTAAGAGGTATCAGTCCTGCGAAGAAGGGAGTACGAGACTGTCCCATCAATATGTGATGTTCCACTCTCCATCCCTGCCACCCTGATGCCCCCTGCCTGAAGGGCAAAACTAAAATGAGATTGATCCCATGAATTCAACGTGCTTCTGGCTGCTCAAGAAATCCAGACAATTTCTTAAGCACAGATTGTCTCTCTTTGGCTATGGTAGCAAGGTCTGGTTTCGTTACTGCTGAGGTTCCCTTGGTTCGTTGCCATTGGGATCTCTTCTTTACCTTACTTTCTGGAGGGCTATCATGACGGTCTTTCATTCATCAAGATGAAATATGAGTCGGAAAGGGTGGCCCCAGGAGTATGTTATTCCAGCTTCACGCAGATGAACAGTGACGGAGCAGACGTCTTGACGTTTCCAAAGTGTTATCGCTGATAAGTCCTGGTATAGTACAGGTGTGTGACTTCTTAACTAAAACGGATTCCTGTGCCCTGCGAAGAATGCTCTCTTTCAATTGGAAATCATGGATAGCAGTTTAGGATTTCCGCCAGTGGGGCGTTATCTGGTTTCGGTGGGCCCACGCCATGAACACGATCAAGTTTTATATTCGTCTCTTCAGAGGATCCTAAGATATGTCGAAAAAGGGCCTCTACATACTCTCTGAGATCACTTTCCTCTGCATGAGTCAGGACACCACTGATATGTATATTATTCCACTGGGAATGATTCTCCAAGTCCTCGGCATGGGCCTGTTGGTCGATGTGCTGTTCCTTTAGACGGAGAACTTCTTTTTGCAGCAATTGAATTTCTTCATCACGCCTGGTTTCACGGTTTTCCATGGCAGATACCCTATCACCAATTTCTTACAGATTATTTCCCACAGATCTGCAGAGAGTTCCATCTTCATCGCCCGCAAGTCCTCGCGAAAAGATGTGAAGAACGCCTCTGTGAGAGGCTGGCCTGGTACATGATGTCCACTAATGTAAGTCCGCACCTTGCACCAGTCCAGACAACCCTTATGGGTATTTAAGAGGTCTCAGACAACCTTAGAAAGCTATCCAAGTGGTAGCTGTGGAGAGCAGCCTTCAGGCTTAGTCTTGAAGGAGTGTAAAGCAGCTTGTTTTACCAGAATGTAATCGTATAGTATAGATTAAATGAAAAGGTACCACACAAAGCATGTATAAAAATATGTATTTATTATAGAACACTCTCTAGTACATTACAGTATCTCCTACACGGAGATAGACACAAAGCACACAATACTTTAGCAAAGTAATCACAGTAAATGGCACTAATACACAGTGGGCCCGGGGGGTACCAAACCATATACTAAAAAAGTGGTAAAAGAACCACGACTCGAGTCAGGAAAATGTCGAGAGGACGTAGAATTGCTGGGGACCCACAGAACCACCCAAGGTAAGTCGATAGGGACCCCACGGAGAGCGTGTGCAGTGTGTGAACATGACCGCGTGATCCGTACAAGTCTATGTGCAAGTCGCAATTGGAATTTTAAAGATTAGGGACCCTTCCCAGTGGACCCTAAAGAAACCCCATGGATGACAGAAGGTTAGAGAGCCACCCCACCCGTGGATACCATGGTACTCAAGTTACCTATCCCACAGAAGCCGGATGCATAGGTGTGAAGTGGTGTCGGAAACCGCCGTCGAACTCAATGAACGACTTCAGGAAAGTGCCGCCGCTGGAAGAGGAGAAAGTGTCCGGAGGAATCCAAACATGGATTCTGGAAGAGGAGTACCTGAAAGCAGAGGGGAAAGTGTCTATGTCACTTGGGAGTGACCAGGAGACTTGGAAGACGGATGCCCTCCGATGTCGGGTGCTTCAGGAATGATGAGGGTGACCTTGACTCTGCACCTGCGAGGTCCAGGCGACGCTGAGGATGACCAGAACTCGGATGCGAGCTATACCACGAAGGATGTCGAGTGCTAAGGGGTCGTTGTCCGGCGGAAGCACCAACAAGCCTTGGCAAATGCAACCCACGCAGGAAATCAAGAAGGTGCACGGTTGGGGCAAGCATGGTACAGGAGACTCACCACATCCAGGGGAGTCAGGGCAGGCCCGAGCACTCCGGGGAGCCCAAGGAAAACAAAGATGACCCTCAATTGGACCCACAGGCCGGAGGCACAGGAGTCGCGAGAGGACCTCGAGCAGCTCACCAAAAGGAGCAGGCCATGGTGCCCACGAGGTGGTGTGGCTGAAGATCTTGGTGCAAGAAGGAGGTTGGGGCAACTTGGAGCCCAATGCACTTGTCGCAGAGTTGCCAACAAGCATATACACTTGCAAAAGTATGCGGTGCACAGGGGTTCGGTTAATGCAGCTCCCACGAGGAATTCTGACCTCAGACTTTGTGAGAGGGCAGCTTGGGCCTCGGGAGACGTAGATGACCACCACCTGTGTTGTTGAACCCTTCGGAGTCCGCAGGAGCTTGGGATCAGCAGACCGGTCATCAGTTTTGAGGTGCCTGCGAATGCAGGGAAGTGACGCCTTCACTTCAAGGGAGATTATCTTCAAGTGTCCTGGATGCTCCACAGGTCCTGCACAGATCCTGTATGGTGCACCGACTGAAAGGGAGACGAAGTCAGGCCCAAACGAAGTCCAGCGAAGTCCAGAGCACCCAGACGGTAGAAGTGCAGTGGTTTCAGTTCGGAATCTTGTCCACGACGAGTCTAGGGACCTACACCCAGGTAATCCCTTAAGTACCCTAAGGAGAGGGTTGGAAGATTCAGGGGACCCTCCCAGGGGAGGGTCTGGACAGGGGGGAGGTTACTCCCATGTCCTTTGTCCAGTTTCGCTCCAGAGCGGGGGCCATCGGCTCCCAGGACTGGTTTGAACTGGACTATGCACAGGGACACCAAATGTGCCCCTCATGCAGACTTTCAGGCGCTGGCAAGCACACCCACCTAGCCCTAATACACTAAATCCTGTCTGGGAGGTGGTCAAACCGCCCTGTGACAGGATGCCTATTGTTCTGCCTTCCCCTGCTCGAGCTTGGCTCAGCAGCGGGAGGGCAGAAATGTGTCTCTGGTCGGCAACAACCATTTTGTGCTGTCCGGGACTAGAAGTCTGGTACCGGGAATTCCGAGAGCCTAACGGAGGGCTCTTCCAGTGCTTGGAACCAGACCTCCCACACAGTTTACAGTGTGGGGGTATGATTCCAACATGTTTGATACCAAACATGATAGGATATGTTGCAGTGTTTTCGAGATGGTAATCGTGCAGTTACGCGATGCCCCTCTATATAGAATATGGCTGCTTCACTGACAACCCGGGAGAATGGACTCCGTAGGCTGCAGGGGTGTCCTGCTCATGCAGTGGCACCCACTCACTTAGAACCAAGCACCCTGCCCTCAGGATTGTAAAGGCCGGCTAGAGAGGTGACATAGGTTTTAAGTGCAGTGACCCTTTGATATAGTAAACCTATATCTCTCATAAGTGGTGCATGCACCAACTTACACAGGCTGCAATGGCAGGCCTGTAGTTCCATTTTGAATGGTCTCTCATGGGTGGAATAATACATGCTGCAGCCCATGGGAGACCTCTGGGGTACCTATGCCCTGGGTACATGGGTACCATATACTAGGGACTGACAAGGGTACTCCAGTATCCAATCTGGGGTGTACCTAAGTACATAACACAACAGTTTAAGGAGAAAGCAGATAGACTGGGGTCCTGATTAGCAGGATCCCAATCATACTAGTCAAAAACAGTATCACATCAGCAAAAAGTGGGGGTAACCATAAGAAGCAGATCCTACTTTCCTACAGCCTCTAAGAAGGAATTTGTCACCAGCCCCGCTCATTCGTCTGGTTCCATCAGGTGGTCAGTGTCAAGCGTGGGTGGTTTACTACAGCTCGCAGACCCAGCAGATTCTACAAGCATGTCCTTAAGAGAGCAATCGTTTTTAGACCTGACCGCAGACATGATGTGGATCCAGTGGACACCAAGACCAGAGAAAAGGCAATCAGAAACCCACTCATACTGAATCAGGAGTACACCCAGCAAGATGCCAGCCCATGTCGAAGAGATGATCAAAAGTTCCCAGGATCAATATGCAGAGAGGCAATTAATAAGGAGCTGACCTCCTAAAGCTATGTGTTCAAAGCCAGACAGTAGGCCTATCAGTAAGGTAAGAATTCCAGGGCGAGGCTATATAAAAGCAGAGATTGTTCCTATATGGGGAGGACGCAGCAGTTCAATACCCACCTCCAGGCAAGGTGCCCGATACTCAACCAATGTCCCACCAGGAAAGGGCTGAGCCCTGGTATAGGAAGCTTGTTCTTGAATTTCAAAGACCAGGAGCAGAAAATCCCATGTTGGGCAGCCAGGAGTCTCCCGGACTTAAAGGTGGCCGTTGTAGCTCCCTCCGAAGCAGACGCAGGTGGGTGAGAGCCCACTCCTAGCTGGCTCTGTGCAGAAAATGGGGAAGAACAGGCACTGCTCCAACTCCCAATCAGCGCAGGAGGAAGAAAGCACTGTGTCCATTCAAATAACTGAGTTCGTAGCCCTGCACTGGATCCTCCGTCAGAGTTGGGCCAGCGATAAATATTACTGGGGGAACAGAGGCAGCCAGTCATGACAGCTCTCAGGCGGGCAGTCAGGAGCAGGAAAGGACCACCACCTGAGCTAAGGCAAACAGTGTGCTTCATGAGGCCATGAGTTTCCAGCGTAGTAGGACCCTTTCCACAGCCGACAATCCCTGGAAGAGGAGCGGTGAGATGCTGGTTGGCCACTCCTGGGTGTGGAGGCCACCAGGGGCCAGCCCAACCCCAGATGGGCCAGCAACGAGTGGGGGATGTAACAGTGTCCGCACTCTCCCCCCAGCAGGCCAAATTGCCCCAAGTGCCGCCCTGTCCTCATGGTGTCAGTCGTCTGCCTTGATGGGTCCACATGTCAGGCTGTCCCCTGCCCACGGGCTGCAGCGAGGAGGTGTTGGCCAGGAGCTGTGCTACAGGGAAACGAGGTAGGATGTCCGTCCAAGCAGGGAGCCGCACCAAGGCCCCCGTGCTATTTGTGCCACTGGGCAGACTGTTACAAACGTGGGCAGGTGGCTGATCACCACTTCTCCTCAGAGGCCAACATCTTAACCGCCGGGGCGACCACGTGATCCAGAGGCCGCAGTCACCTTGTGCCGAGTGGGGGCTTCAGTAGAGGTCGGTAGGAGCAGCAGGCGCAGGGGTTATAGTGGATGCACCAGGCAGGTAAAGGCGCCCTGAAAAACATGCAGGAAGGGCGCTATGCAAAGCTTAAGCTCGGCGAAGATGGAGAGATAGAAAACTGCGTCTCACCCGCCCGTCATCTTGGCCATGCCCCCTTTCCCATAATTTAGTTAAAAATATTGAGACTCTGAATGAACGCATGGAATACTTTTGGGGAGTGGAGGCAAGTCTTATCTTTTCCAGGCATGCTGGGGGCTCATCCTCCTCAAGAAAACGTGAAAAAATGCTGGCAACATAGTGAAATTTTGGGCACAACTTTCTTCTTGGATAGAGAGCTGTATTCCATGCAGTTAAACAAATCTGGTTCTGCAATGATTCATAGCACACCATTTTTTTAAACAAATATATATAACATATTAATTTCAATTTTACATCCTACCTGATAGATTCTCAGTCATTAGTTATGCAGTAATGAGTTTCAACTAGAAAGGGGCGGGATAGAAAAATCAAAGGTCATACAGATCTTACAATCACATTACAAAAGCTAGACAAATTCTGCAGGCTCGTTCAGCAATGTGTCTGCTCAATTACATTGAACTTATAGAATTGGAGACATTACGCCAAATGTACATGCACAGGCCTCTGACTGCAGTAAGGATAATATGAAAAGCTATACAAATGTAAATCTGAGGCAGCGCCAAAAACTAACGTCATGCAAGAGTAGGCTTTAGAATTGCAAATCGAGGAGAAATATGTTTATTTCTCCTCATTTTTGCTTTTTCTATGTGTGCTGCATTCTGCAGCACAAATAGAAAGAGCAAAATACTAATAATGATCGTCTATGTGCAGGAAGATGTCCCTTCCTGAACATAAACAAACATTAAATAATGACGATTTGCTACTTCTATGTGTGCTGCAGAATGCAGAACACATAGAAGTAACAAATCACCGTTATGGATTGTTTATGTGCAGGAAGGTACCCCTTCCTGCACATAAACAATCATACCCTGCAAAGCAGACACCCTTGCACTATGGTGCAAGGGGGCCCGCCTTGGCGCTAGACAGCTAATTTCACACCAGCGCTAGGAAAACACAGGGGTGCACCGTATTGTTGTAAATACCACGCATCTCTGCGTTTTGGAAATGTCAGAGTGCGGAGCTGCCAAATTTGACGCAGCTCAGCGCTCCCACATTTCTTTGTAAATATGCCCCATAGCTTTTCAAGGATGGGCGCTTGTATACTGGGATGGACTGGCCATTTAGCTCTCTGGGCATTTCCCTAGAGGGCTGGAGATACTGGAGGCCAGTTTTTGAAGGCTCACAATCTCTGCTGCCACCTCTGTCAGTCTCCCCAGCGTCAAACACAAAATGTCATGGGAGAATGCTAGCAATAAGTCTAACCACTGGCAATTGCTTGGGGTAGCATTTCAACCCACTGTTCTTTTGCCCACCTTGCTGACTCAGATTAGGCTCAGTCATATGCAAGTCAGTCTTGACCCTGCTCCAATAGGAACAGTCCAGTCTGAACTGCCAAGCCAGGTCCTCTCTGAACTGAAACAAAAGCAACTCAAGACTGGTTTGACCCTAATTGACACCGCAAGTGGCCAAGCAAATGCCCTGATGTGGGTCCTTTGTTCACTGTGCTGCTTAAACCAAGCTGCAGCCAACTGAAAAATCCCCTATCAGGACAAAACTGATTTTGGGTTGCTTGCATTCTGGGTCGGAGGGACTGTTCCCTTTGGAGCAGGACTAAGACTGATTTGCATGACTGGGTCAAGTCTTAGGTGGAATGGTGGGCAAAAGAATGATGGGTGGGTCTGATCTGAGGCGGGAAGTTAGGCAAAAGAACGATTGTTGGAATGCTACCCTAAGTGATTGCCAGATAGAATTATTGCAAATATCCACCCATCACCTTGTGTGTGTTTAATCTCTCCAGCTTTCCAGGGTTATTGTAACAGGCATTACGGAAAGATGGAGAGATATATTCCTCTCTCCACTCATTATTATATATATGAGGAAGTGCTCCATAAGCACGAAACGCGTCAGGCATGATTCTTCGCTATTTGTGTGGCTTCCAGCGGTCATCCATGCGGCAACTTTCAATAAAGATTGTTTCAGCTATATTCAGCTATATTCACCTGTTGTGGGCTCCATCCATTGCAGGCAACTTTGTTTGATGTGATGTTAGCGGCACCGCCTGAGCCGTGGTTTGAGCCCCGCTGTTTTTACAGTCCTGCCTCTCTGTCAACCGGCAGGGAAGCTTAAGGAACAGGAACTGATTATTGGAGGAGTAAGATGCCAGTGTGATGTTCGACTGGGGCACCGCAACCCACTTGGTTCTACTTACCTTACGAGACTACTAACAGGCACGGCAACCCACTGTGGTAATACCACGGCACTACAGGTTCCAGAAGGCCATGGGGGTGGCCACGCCCACTTGGGCGGGGGATTTCTGATTCAAATAACAGTGCGTGAAACATCGCTAATGCCTTTCCGCAGCACCGAAGCCACAGCCCATGAGGAAGTGCTCCATAAGCACGAAACGCGTCGGGCATGATTCTTCGCTATTTGTGTGGCTTCCAGCGGTCATCCATGCGGCAACCTTCAATAAAGATTGTTTCAGCTATATTCACCTGTTGTGGGCTCCATCCATTGCAGGCAACTTTGTTTGATGTGATGTTAGCGGCAACGCCTGAGCCGCGGATTGAGCCCCGCTGTTTTTACAGTCCTGCCTCTCTGTCAACCGGCAGGGAAGCTTAAGGAACAGGAACTGATTATTGGAGGAGTAAGATGCCAGTGTGATGTTCGACTGGGGCGCCGCAACCCACTTGGTTCTACTTACCTTACGAGACTGCTAACAGGCACGGCAACCCACTGAGGTAATACTACGGCACTACAGGTTCCAGAAGGCCACAGGAGTGGCCACGCCCACTTGGGCAGGGGATTTCTGATTCAAATAACAGTGCATGAAACATCGCTAATGTCTTTCCGCAGCACCGAAGCCAGAGCCCATGAGAAAGTGCTCCATAAGCATGAAACGCGTCGGGCATGATTCTTCGCTATTTGTGTGGCTTCCAGCGGTCATCCATGCGGCAACCTTCAATAAAGATTGTTTCAGCTATATTGACCTGTTGTGTGCTCCATCCATTGCAGGCAACTTTGTTTGATGTGATGTTAGCGGCACCGCCTGAGCCGCGTATTGAGCCCCGCTATTTTTACAGTCCTGCCTCTCTGTCAACCGGCAGGGAAGCTTAAGGAACAGGAACTGATTATTGGAGGAGTAAGATGCCAGTGTGATGTTCGACTGGGGTGCCGCAACCCACTTGGTTCTACTTTCCTTACGAGACTGCTAACAGGCACGGCAACCCACTGAGGTAATACCACAGCACTACAGGTTCCAGAAGGCCACAGGAGTGGCCACGCCCACTTGGGCGGGGGATTTCTGATCCAAATAACAGTGCGTGAAACATCGCTAATGCCTTTCCGCAGCACCGAAGCCAGAGCCCATGAGGAAGTGCTCCATAAGCACGAAACGCGTCGGGCATGATTCTTCGCTATTTGTGTGGCTTCCAGCCGTCATCCATGCGGCAACCTGCAATAAAGTTTGTTTCAGCTATATTCACCTGTTGTGGGCTCCATCCATTACAGGCAACTTTGTTTGATGTGATGTTAGCGGCACCGCGTGAGCCGCGGATTGAGCCCCGCTGTTTTTACAGTCCTGCCTCTCTGTCAACCAGCAGGGAAGCTTAAGGAACAGGAACTGATTATTGGAGGAGTAAGATGCCAGTGTGATGTTCGACTGGGGCGCCGCAACCCACTTGGTTCTACTTTCCTTACAAGACTGCTAACAGGCACGGCAACCCACTGAGGTAATACCACGGCACTACAGGTTCCAGAAGGCCACAGGAGTGGCCACGCCCACTTGGGCAGGGGATTTCTGATTCAAATAACAGTGCATGAAACATCGCTAATGCCTTTCCGAAACACCGAAGCCAGAGCCCATGAGGAAATGCTCCATAAGCAGGAAACGTGTCGGGCATGATTCTTCGCTATTTGTGTGGCTTCCAGCGGTCATCCACGCGACAACCTTCAATAAAGATTGTTTCAGCTATATTCACCTGTTGTGGGCTCCATCCATTGCAGGCAACTTTGTTTGATGTGATGTTAGCGGCACCGCCTGAGCCGCGGATTGAGCCCCGCTATTTTTACAGTTCTGCCTCTCTGTCAACCGGCAGGGAAGCTTAAGGAACAGGAACTGATTATTGGAGGAGTAAGATGCCAGTGTGATGTTCGACTGGGGCGCCGCAACCCATTTGGTTCTACTTACCTTACGAGACTGCTAACAGGCACGGCAACTCACTGAGGTAATACCACGGCACTACAGGTTCCAGAAGGCCACGGAAGTGGCCACGCCCACTTGGGCGGGGGATTTCTGATTCAAATAACAGTGCGTGAAACATCGCTAATGCCTTTCCGCAGCACCGAAGCCAGAGCCCATGAGGAAGTGCTCCATAAACACGAAACGCGTCAGGCATGATTCTTCGCTATTTGTGTGGCTTCCAGCGGTCATCCATGCGGCAACCTTCAATAAAGATTGTTTCAGCTATATTCACCTGTTGTGGGCTCCATCCATTGCAGGCAACTTTGTTTGATGTGATGTTAGCGGCACCGCCTGAGCTGCGGATTGAGCCCCGCTGTTTTTACAGTCCTCCCTCTCTGTCAACCGGCAGGGAAGCTTAAGGAACAGGAACTGATTATTGGAGGAGTAAGATGCCAGTGTGATGTTCGACTGGGGCGCCGCAACCCAATTGGTTCTACTTTCCTTACGAGACTGCTAACAGGCACGGCAACCCACTGAGGTAATACCACGGCACTACAGGTTCCAGAAGGCCACAGGAGTGGCCACGCCCACTTGGGCGGGGGATTTCTGATTCAAATAACAGTGCGTGAAACATCGCTAATGCCTTTCCGCAGCACCGAAGCCAGAGCCCATGAGGAAGTGCTCCATAAGCACGAAACGCGTCGGGCATGATTCTTCGCTATTTGTGTGGTTTCCAGCGGTCATCCACGCGGCAACCTTCAATAAAGATTGCGCGCAGACAACTTGCTGCTGCTGATGTTTTTAGCTCTTCATTTATTGCCTCACTATTTTTAATATACCAATCTGTTTTTATCTCGTTTTTTTTAGTGTTGTACAGTGTTGTGTGTTGGGTACTTTTGCTGCTCTTACCCTGCCTTCTTGCATTTTGCACATTTCATTGGAGTTGTCCCCTTTCCTCCACTTCTCTCGGGAGACTGTCTCTCTCGTGGTGCTTCATTCTCATTTCGCCAGCGCCCCGTTCCACCGCGGGTGTTCCCGTTTGTTGTGGAGGGCGCCGGCGTACATTTCAGCCTCTTCCGGTCTCTGGGGGGGGTGGAGCCAAGGCTGTTAGCACTCTAGCTCTGCTCCTCTACTTAACCAGCATGGCAGGCTCGTCGCGCAGCGGACGCGCGCAGACAACTTGCTGCTGCTGATGTTTTTAGCTCTTCATTTATTGCCTCACTATTTTTAATATACCAATCTGTTTTTATCTCGTTTTTTTTAGTGTTGTACAGTGTTGTGTGTTGGGTACTTTTGCTGCTCTTACCCTGCCTTGCATTTTGCACATTTCATTGGAGTTGTCCCCTTTCCTCCACTTCTCTCGGGAGACTGTCTCTCTCGTGGTGCTTCATTCTCATTTCGCCAGCGCCCCGTTCCACCGCGGGTGTTCCCGTTTGTTGTGGAGGGCGCCGGCGTACATTTCAGCCTCTTCCGGTCTCTGGGGGGGGTGGAGCCAAGGCTGTTAGCACTCTAGCTCTGCTCCTCTACTTAACCAGCATGGCAGGCTCGTCGCGCAGCGGACGCGCGCAGACAACTTGCTGCTGCTGATGTTTTTAGCTCTTCATTTATTGCCTCACTATTTTTAATATACCAATCTGTTTTTATCTCGTTTTTTTTAGTGTTGTACAGTGTTGTGTGTTGGGTACTTTTGCTGCTCTTACCCTGCCTTCTTGCATTTTGCACATTTCATTGGAGTTGTCCCCTTTCCTCCACTTCTCTCGGGAGACTGTCTCTCTCGTGGTGCTTCATTCTCATTTCGCCAGCGCCCGTTCCACCGCGGGTGTTCCCGCTTGTTGTGGAGGGCGCCGGCGTACATTTCAGCCTCTTCCGGTCTCTGGGGGGTGGAGCCAAGGCTGTTAGCACTCTAGCTCTGCTCCTCTACTTAACCAGCATGGCAGGCTCGCCGCGCAGCGGACGCGCGCAGCGGGCGCGCGCCGGCGCCGCCGAAGGCGCGCCAAAGGTAAGCCCGTCTGCGCCCGTCCGCGCTAAGCTCGCGCCTCGCGCAGGAGATGCTGTCCTGTCCATTGCTGGTCAACGGGAACGGATTTGCCTTTCCCGTGAGTCATTGTTGGCTCTGCGGGCAGCCTGGGCTCCTTGCCATCACTCCCTGGACCCGGATATTTTAGCTAAAATGCGAATATTGGTTTGTACAGAAAGTAATGTCCCTTTTAAACAGGCTTTTAACACTCCCTCGAATAATAAAAGTACTAGCACCAGTTCTATAGTACAGACTGTACAGGGCTTTCTCATTAATGCCAGATCTCTGATTAAAAATAAGGTTGCCTTTAGAGACTTTGTATCAGCCAGGAAACCTACATGGGTTTTCATCACCGAAACTTGGGCTACGGACGCCTCTGGCCCTGACTTAGTAGATGCTATTCCTACTGGTTATACCCTGGCTAGAATGGACAGGGTAGATCGGCGGGAGGGGGTGTGGGCATTTTATATAGAGAAACCCTGATCTGTCGCACTCAGGCTCTGTCCGCTCCTCCTGATCTCTACCAGGCCTTCTATTTTTCTCTTAATCTTCATTCCACGGAAAGTTTTTCTGGCATCCTCTGTTATAGGCCACCTGGATCTAGGGCTGCCTTTAGTCAGGATTTTAGTAGGCTCTTGGAGCCCTACTGTGAAAGATCTAATTTCACTCTTCTGGGGGATTTTAATTTTCACTTTGATAACCTCGACTGCAGGGATGCCCTGGGTCTTTTGGACACCCTTAATGGATGTGGTTTTTCTCAGCTGGTCAAGAAGCCTACCCATTTAGCGGGACACATACTTGATGGGGTCTTTTCGAATGACCCACGTGTAACGGTGGGGGAACCTATCCCCCTAGCCTGGTCTGATCATTTTGCTGTCCCTTTTGACCTACATTTTATGTCTCCGACGCTGATTATCTCTGGTGATATGAACTTAGATGAGAGGAGGAATCTTAGCCTCATAAGTAATGAGTCTCTCTCAAAATTTTTTAACAATCTTGTGTTCACTAAGTTCAATGATGCTAATTTGGCAGCGGTAGAATTATCGCAACATTTGCTAACTGCTATGGATACTTTTGCACCTCTCAGTAAATACTATTCAGCAAGGAAAAAACCCTCTGCCCCTTGGTTTACGGAGAGGCTCAGAATGATGAGACAGGGCTGCCGCAGACAGGAGAGGCAATGGCGCCTAGATCTAAACCCGCTGAATAGGACACTACATAAGCAAGGCCTCAAAGAATATAAAATTGCTGTCATGGAGGAAAAGAGATTATATTTCTCTAAAACCACTGACTCCATGAGATCCTCTAGAGATCTCTTCAAGGTAATAAAGTCTCTTACCTCTCCCCCTGCCTTTGACCCCTCAATTTTTTCACAGGAGCGCTGTGATAAAATATCTGATTTTTTCCACACTAAGATTGCAAATATCTATTCCCTGCTTGAAGCCTCCAACCCCTCACCGGTGGCTTCTGTTCGATCCACCTTTCACTCTATTGGTGCTGTACCTACTGAAGGGTCGCCCAGTTTGTTCACTTTTCCTAATATGTCTTATGAGGTGACCGATCGGATCCTTGAAGGGGTTAAATCTGGCTCCCCTCTGGATCCTTGCCCCCTCAAGGTGCTTAAACTTGGTCGTGAAGCTATTGTCCCTCATTTGACGGATGTTTTCAATACTGCTATCTCAGAGGGGCTATTTCCCACTTTGTGGAAGACGGCTGTAGTGAAGCCTCTCTTGAAGAAACCTTCTCTGGATCCTGATGAATTGAAGAACTATCGCCCTATCTCCCTGCTTCCTGTTCCAGCTAAGATTTTTGAAACATATCTCAATTCCCATCTCAGTACCTATCTTAAGGATTTCCATTTACTGGATGGCTCGCAACATGGATTCAGAGCCCTTCATAGTACAGAGACTGCTTTGACAGCTGTATTTGACAATATTCGAGTTCAAGTGGATGCAGGTCATACCACCCTCCTTATTCTACTGGATCTCACCGCAGCCTTTGACACCCTGTCTCCCTGTAGACTGATTGATCGTCTCAGAGAGATAGGTGTTGGGGGTACTGCTTTGGGGCTTCTTGCTTCCTTTCTTAGCGAGCGGGCACAGATGGTTAAGCTTGGCCGTTTTTACTCATCCCCCAAACCTCTGTTGTGTGGTGTTCCTCAGGGCTCCTCCCTGAGCCCTACTCTTTTAATATCTATGTTGCCCCTCTTGCGAAGGTTGTGAGATCTTTTGGGCTGGAAGTATTGTCCTATGCGGACGACACCCAAATTATGGTGTCTATCTCGCATAACATAAAGGACTCGGCCCTTAATTTTAGGAACTGTATGCAGGCAGTATCCTCCTGGATGGCGGAGAATTTTTAAAATTGAATGGAGAGAAGACGGAGGTCTTAGTCTTTGGGAGTAAGCAGGAGGTATGGTCCAGAGACTGGTGGCCGGATGCCCTTGGCGTCTGCCCCTCTCCGGTCTCCCATGGCAAAAACCTGGGGGTAATCGTGGATAACTCACTGTCCTTGAACCTTCAGGTTAGTAGGACAATTTCCACGTGCTTTGGGATCATCAGGATCCTACGGAAAATCTCCCACTATCTCTCCTTCGATGCACGTAAGCAGGTTGTCATTGCACTGGTTATATCCAGATTGGATTATTGCAATGCACTTTATCTGGGCATTAACAAGGGCCTGATACGACGTCTGCAGATGGTGCAGAATGCCGCTGCCAGGCTGGTGATGAATTTGTCTAAACATGATTCAGTCTCAGATGCCATTAGATTGCTGCATTGGCTGCCTGTGGACCGTAGGATCCTTTTCAAGACCCTGTGCATGACTCATAATGCTTATTATGGGTCAGGCCCTGAAGCGATTAAGTCCATTTTCCATCATTATGTTCCCAACAGGCGGCTCCGCTCTGCAGATAAGAATCTGCTTATGGTACAGAGATTTAAGAAGGTCACATGGGGTGGTCGAGCTTTCTCCACTGCTGCTGCTAAACTGTGGAACTCCCTCCCGGAACATCTCTCAAGTCAGGTGTCCTATTCTCTTTTCCGTAGGGCCTTAAAGACTTGGTTTTTCTCTCAGACCTCGGTATGAGCATGTCTTTCTGTCTGCATCCTTAGGTTCGTTTACAGCGCCTTGACGCCCTTGGGCTTAGTTCGCGCTTTACAAGTTTTATATTCATTCATTCATTCATTCATTCAGCTATATTGACCTATTGTGGGCTCCATCCATTGCAGGCAACTTTGTTTGATGTGATGTTAGCGGCACCGCCTGAGCCGCGGATTGAGCCCCGCTGTTTTTACAGTCCTGCCTCTCTGTCAACCGGCAGGGAAGCTTAAGGAACAGGAACTGATTATTGGAGGAGTAAGATGCCAGTGTGATGTTCGACTGGGGCGCCGCAACCCATTTGGTTCTACTTACCTTACGAGACTGCTAACAGGCACGGCAACCCACTGAGGTAATACCACGGCACTACAGGTTCCAGAAGGCCACGGAAGTGGCCACGCCCACTTGGGCAGGGGATTTCTGTTTCAAATAACAGTGCATGAAACATCGCTAATGTCTTTCCGCAGCACCGAAGCCAGAGCCCATGAGGAAGTGCTCCAAAAGCATGAAACGCGTCGGGCATGATTCTTCGCTATTTGTGTGGCTTCCAGCGGTCATCCACGCGGCAACCTTCAATAAAGATTGTTTCAGCTATATTGACCTGTTGTGGGCTCCATCCATTGCAGGCAACTTTGTTTGATGTGATGTTAGCGGCACCGCCTGAGCCGCGGATTGAGCCCCGCTGTTTTTACAGTCCTGCCTCTCTGTCAACCGGCAGGGAAGCTTAAGGAACACGAACTGATTATTGGAGGAGTAAGATGCCAGTGTGATGTTCGACTGGGGTGCCGCAACCCACTTGGTTCTACTTTCCTTACGAGACTGCTAACAGGCACGGCAACCCACTGAGGTAATACCACGGCACTACAGGTTCAGAAGGCCACAGGAGTGGCCACGCCCACTTGGGCGGGGGATTTCTGATTCAAATAACAGTGCGTGAAACATCGCTAATGCCTTTCCGCAGCACCGAAGCCAGAGCCCATGAGGAAGTGCTCCATAAGCA